>CM076907.1:26943006-27551775 GCA_039519145.1 Kokia cookei
AGGGAGCTCATACCATCGGTATTTACAATGCACCTTTTTCCTTATCCTTCAATCATTGCTGCATGCTCAGGTATTTAGTTTGCTGTGTTCACTACAGACCTGGGATCGGATGTTAGTGGTATTGTCTCTTTAAAGCAGCTACGACTAACATGAACTTAAGGCCACAAGAAATTCAAAACTTTACAGCTCTGAGAAACAACTATTATTAGTCTCTACCATTTGTCTCCATTTACTTTTCCTTTTACATCAGGATGTTGAAGTTGTACTTTTTTTCCTGGGAAAGATAACTAATATGTTGCTGATCTAGTGGACATCTGATGTTTTTAAATGTAGCAATATCTGTTTTGCTCTTTGTATGTGCTCAGTGGCATTTTTAAGTCAGTCATCTTATGTAATCCTCCCTAAATTTTCCCTTTTCTTACAGGAGATACACAAAATTCTACGGCACATCTGAAGGAGCAGCTGTGGACTTAGTTCATGATGCACTAACAAGTATGGATCTGGTTTGAATATCCTTTTATTCTCTTTGAGTATCATCTTTTTACAAGTCATTGTTTTTTGGGAACCATGCTTTTCAATATAAATTTCTGCTTTTGTTTTCAGAACCTTTTAAGTGATACTAGTAAATGTCTATTAACTTCATATTTGTACCTAAGACCTATAGCATTTTGATTGATTGCTCGTAGATTACAAGCATTGGGAAGAAGAGATTGAGAAATGGCAAAACCCTATCCTCGAGGATATTAGGCTGCCAGAATGGTAACATTCCATGCAACCTTTTATTTTTCACGTCAATCTTATCTTTCATCTCCTCTTATTTTAATTTAGATTGTCCATAAAGAATGAATCTTAGCATGCAGGAAAACCTTCCTCTTGCCCATATGGGTACTAGATGTAAGGAGAGGGTGTATGCAATGCATGTAGTACTTTTTGTAAATGGCTTATATAACACCTCAATGCATTGCTGATGCTATGCTGGTGCAAAAATAGACATGAAAATGTATCCTTGAGCACATGTCTCTCTGTCCTTATTTGCTAGGAAAAAAGTGAATGAGGGAAATTGGGAGATGGAGATGGAGGTCAAGGTGGGACATAGAATACCTTGCATCTTTGAGACTCTCTAGGGGCTTTTACTGCTATTTAATTAATTTGATTTATGCCTTTGAAGCTGCATAATCATTGTTCTGCAAATTCTGTCTCAGAGAACACAGCATTCATGCTCAGTTTGGTTACTAGTGTAATAACATGAGGAAAAAGCTTATTTAACACATATGTTCTACAATAGTTACACAAAAAAAAAAAAAAACAAATTTAAACATGCAAATTAAAAAGATGAGTAAAAACTCTTGTAAAAAATAAGACCTCTTCAAAAAATTCATGTGAGTGGCAAAAAATTACTAATTGTATTAGTTTATAGCTAACTAATGACTAAACATGTGGTACAAATAATACTCCAACCAAAAATAACGTCAGTGTATTTTTGGTGTGATATTGTTATTTGATGCCTATAAGCCACTAGGAAAAAAAGTGTTTAGTTATAGATATATCTTCCTATATCATGTTAGCTAGCTAATCTTTGTCTTTTATTTGCAGGTATAAATTCACTCTGTTTAATGAGCTCTACTTTTTGGTTGCTGGTGGAACAGTTTGGATAGGTACTGATACTAAGTGCGCAGTCTTTAACATGTTGATTTAGATTAAATTAAGTTTGGCATCCTGTAATTGTAGTCTCTTCTATACTGGCAAAAACCCATACCAACACCTTGGTCAGTAAAGCTTGATAACTTATTCAAACACTTTGCAGATTCTTCCTTGCCATCTGCAGATGTGAAAAGTGATCAAGATCCACCAATAAAAGTAGAAAGCAAAAATATAAAAGTAACTGAAGCTGAAATGAATTGTAGGCATAGTACCGGGTTTGAACATACTAGTACAAGTGGTTGCAACAGTTCAACTGGTGTTGGGTTAAAACAGAATGGCAATTCAACTATTCCCAGGAAAAAACAAAGCAGCAAGCACTTCTCGCATCACTTGAAAACAGAGGATCAACTTGATGGCAATGAAGATGTTGGTAGGTTCCTGTACTTGGAAGGAGTTGAATATATCATGTGGTGCACTTACGATGTACATTTCTATGCATCTTTTGCCCTTCTTGAGCTTTTTCCCAAAATTGAACTCAATATTCAACGTGACTTCGCCAAAGCAGTTTTATCTGAGGATGGAAGGAAAGTAAAGTTTCTAGCAGAGGGTAATTACGGAATTCGTAAGGTTAGAGGAGCTGTCCCTCATGATCTAGGGACACATGATCCTTGGAATGAAATGAATGCATATAATATACATGATACAAGCAAATGGAAGGATCTGAATTCCAAGTTTGTGCTTCAAGTGTACAGAGATTTTGCTGCCACGGGGGATATGGCATTTGGTATTGAAGTTTGGCCTGCTGTACGCACTGCAATGGAATACATGGAACAATTTGATAGAGACGATGATGGCCTCATTGAAAATGATGGATTTCCAGATCAAACATACGATACTTGGACTGTTCATGGTGTTAGTGCTTACTGTGGTTGCTTATGGCTTGCTGCACTCCAAGCTGCTGCTGCAATGGCCCAGCGGCTAGGCGACAAGTTCTTTGCTGAAACATGCAAAACCAAATTTTTTAGTGCAAAACCTGCATTTGAAAAGAAACTATGGAATGGTTCTTATTTCAACTATGACAGTGGGTCTAGAAGTAATAGTAAGTCGATACAAGCCGACCAGCTGGCAGGACAATGGTACACAGCATCTTCAGGCTTGGGTCCCATTTTTGATGAGTTCAAAACAAGAAGTTCTCTTCTGAAAATATTTGATTTCAATGTAATGAAAGTTAAAGGAGGCAGGATGGGTGCTGTAAACGGAATGCATCCGAATGGAAAGGTGGATGAGTCTTGTATGCAGTCACGTGAAATATGGACCGGTGTTACCTATGCTGTGGCGGCAAATATGCTTCTTGCTGGAATGGAGGAAGAAGCCTTCACTACAGCTGAAGGTATTTTCATTGCAGGCTGGTCAGAAGAGGGTTTCGGGTAAGTGTTTTAACATGAGGATCTTACATTACCTTCGGTGACAATAGCCATCAATAGCTTTGCTAATTTCACTGCTATCTTTCCTCAAAATGACTGTGGTGTGAGAATCTTTATTTATATCCGATTTCTTTTGCGAACAGATACTGGTTCCAGACACCGGAAGGTTGGACAACCGATGGGCATTACCGATCACTTATATACATGAGGCCTCTTGCAATATGGAGTATGCAATGGGCATTATCTCCACCTAAAGCAATTATTGAGGCCCCTAAAATAAATATGATGGACAGAATTGTGATTTCTCCGGCAACATTTTCATTGTCTCTTCCCGAAACACGAGTTAGAAAAATCGCAAATAAAACAGCGTGCTTCGGGAATTCTTCATTGCAATGTACATGCTGATCATCATACTCATGAATGTATACCGATCACTTATATACACGAGGCCTCTTGCAATATGGAGTATGCAATGGGCATTATCTCCACCTAAAGCAATTATTGAGGCCCCTAAAATAAATATGATGGACAGAATTGTGATTTCTCCGGCAACATTTTCATTGTCTCTTCCCGAAACACGAGTTAGAAAAATCGCAAATAAAACAGCGTGCTTCGGGAATTCTTCATTGCAATGTACATGCTGATCATCATGCTCATGAATGTATACCGATCACTTATATACATGAGGCCTCTTGCAATATGGAGTATGCAATGGGCATTATCTCCACCTAAAGCAATTATTGAGGCCCCTAAAATAAATATGATGGACAGAATTGTGATTTCTCCGGCAACATTTTCATTGTCTCTTCCCGAAACACGAGTTAGAAAAATCGCAAATAAAACAGCGTGCTTCGGGAATTCTTCATTGCAATGTACATGCTGATCATCGTACTCATGAATGTACGAAGGAAAATGTTAAAGTTGTTTTTTGCTTGCTTTTAACCCGTTTCAGTAAAATTTGAAGCCCTACTTGCAGGTAGGGGCGAGCCTCAAATCGAATCGAATAAAAAAATTTTGAGTTAATTGAGTTGAAGAATTTTATTTTATCATATTAACTCGATTTGAAATTTTTCGAATTGAGTCGATTGATATGAAATTTGAATCGAATATATTTGTTCGAGTTAAATTTAAAAAAGAATTTATCCACTGTAATCAAATTTGTTCATCATAATTAAATTTGTTATTAACTTTCATCTTTTCATAATTTATTTATTAATATTTTATATACGAGTTAGTTTCTTTGTTTACTTAGTTATTTCAATTATTTTTTGATGTTCTCATTATGTATTTTGAAATTAAAAATATATTAAATGTAAACAATGTGATTTTTTTAATAAAAATTATCTTAAAATTGATATCAACATAAAATTTTAATACAAATATTTTATGGTATCATCTATAAGATAATTTTAACAAAAAAATTATGAAGATTTAATATGATTAAATAATTTAATAATATAAATAGTAAAAAATATGAAATTTAATTTAATAATATAAATAGTATATTTAAATTTAGAGATTTTTTGGATGATTTTAATTTTTTTTTATTTAGGACAAAGGGTGAACTAAAAATGCGAGGAAAAAATAAAAAAATTTGGAGGTTAAGGGAGTAAATTTTTGAGAGTAAAATTTTGAGGGGGAATATTCAAAAAAAATTAGAGGGAAAATGGATTTGGGATAGAAAGGGGTAGGATAGGAAGAGAGTAAAAGTTTTGGGAGTAAAGTGGGTGGGAATAAAAGTTTTGGGGGAAATTTAAAGAGGTTTAAGAGTTTGAAGTAAAAATGTAAAATATTATAATTTAGTATTCAATTTATTAGAATTATTTGAGTTATTCGAATTCGAAAACAAAATTCGATTCAAACTCGAAATTTGAAAAAAAATTGAGTTGATTCGAATAACTCGATTAATTCAAATAATTCAATTTGTTTGACTCGAAATTTTTTTTTTTTAATTTTTCGAATTAAATCAAATTTTGCTCACCTCTACTAACAAATGAAGGAGAAGCTGTGTTAACTGCTAAGGATATAACATGCAAAAAATGAATATAGTCATTTTTAGAGCATTTATCCGAATTCAAGGAAGGTTGTGTCGATATATGGGATATATGTCATTTTTTTATGCTAATAGATTATATTATTGTATTTTTATTAATTAGCCCTAGGTTTTTATTTAAAGACAATTAGAATTGATTTAGCATTGTTTTTTAGAAGTGTTTTTAAAAAGTGAGGTGGAAAAGTGCTCTTAAAAAACATTTTTGAAAAGTTTGGTTTAAGATCTAAGTGTTTAGTATTGTTGACAAAAAATATTTTTGAGAAATAAAATATCAGTGTTATAAAGTAATAAATATGCATTTAAATAATGTTTAAATTAATTAATATTATAATATCTTAGTAAGAATATAAAAATAATTTATTATAATTTATTGTTAATATTTTAATATATAAAATATAAATTTTAAATTTTTTTAAACAATTAATATTAATTAAATAATCACATACACAATATAAATATTATATAAAATATATTATAAGAGTTAAAATTATCATTTACTTCTAAAATTATTTTTGTCAAAAGCAAAAACTAAAAAAAATTATTTTATCTTTTGAGTTAAAAATACTTTTCAAAAGTATTTCTGATTTTAAAAATTATCTGTTTAATATTGTTTTTGAAAAGCATTATTAAACAAAGCCTTAACCTACTTTTAATTGAGGTGTTTTTTTGTCCAAAAAAAAATTCAAGTTCCTTGATATCATGTTTGCTTTAAATAATTAATTTAACATTAAAATATTTAATATAAACAATATTTATATAATTTTAAATATTTAGAATTTTATGTATTTTTAAATTATTTATAAATGTTTTTATTAAATTTTATAGATTCTTATCTCTGTATTTTTATAACCTTTAATATTATATAATTGTGTATTTTTTATTTTTTAAATTATTTTTATTTATTTTTTTGAATTATTTTTAATTTTTTTTATTTTGCATGCTTAAGAACCAAAACTAAATTGATTGAATGTGCGAAGTTGTTGCTTAAATTTATTTAATTTTTTAGAATTGTGATTAAATTGATAGGATTTATAAATATTAAAGAATTAAATTTGTTAAAATAAAGTACAAAAATAATTATTAAATTATCGATTTCATAATATTTTGATCACTCAATTATTAATTTTTTTAATTTAATTACTGAAATTTTCAAAACTAAATATTTTGATTAGCCTCTCCTAATTGTAGTTGGAATTTTTACGGAAAACGTGGAATTTTCACGTAATTTTTTTTCAATTTTCCACGTGGCTAGGTAAATTTATATATATATATATATATATATATATATTTTGTACTTTTCACCGTCTCTTCTTTTGTTTTCTTTTATTCTTTCACCAGTTTCTTCTTTTCTCACCAAAAGACCTTAATAGGCCAAAAACAAAAGAAAAGTAAAATGCAGCATACCTAGTGTGACATTTTGGCTATGGAATATATTTCTCAACTTATCATGCCTTGTGTTGAAAAAATATATGGAAAGAGTAAGATGTATTCGAGAGAGTGCTTGGATTGTTTTTATATTTAGGTGATTAACAATTTATTAACAAGATTTTGGGGTTGTGTTAATATTGTGGTTTGTATCTCGCTCATCAGTGAAAATCATATCACTTCGAAAAACTAGTTTAAGGAATCGGATCGGATCGAATCATGCCTATCTAATCCATTGGATCAAGGAAGTTGAATCAGATTTGAACGTTGAAGACTTAATTGTCAACAATCCTTATTTACCTTGTTTGTTATTGTTCTACTGTATTCAACTAGTTTAGCTGTTGTTTGATAGGGATTGATATAGATCTTTATAATGTTAGTAAGTCTCGATAAATTTTATATAATTGAGAGACTTGTATAGGTTTATGTATTAATTATTGAGAAAACTTAATATATTCAAGTTAGGAACATTGTTTGTCAGAGTGCATTTGATTGTAAAAAAACTGTGTTATGGTTTTATGTGAAAGTATTAGTCTTCAAAAGTACAAAAGTGAGGAAATTGTCATTATGGTGTGATAGATTTAGGCTCACTTTTTGTAAGTATTGAAGATAATGAATATTTCTCATTAAGCTAAATTTCACGGATGTGAATAGTATTGTTAGTGATTTGTAAAAAAATTGAATCAAACCAAAATTTCATGTGAAAAATCACACAAATCAAAGTTCATGTATAACATTACACATTAGATCAAAATTCATGTATAATTTTGATATTTATCCTTATAATATATATGATATTAGTTTAAAGAACGGAAGATCAAATGCCATCACATATGGGGAAATTATGTTGTGCACTTGGAAAAAAGGCATACCAAAATTTCTAAATTATACTTAAGAGCTTGTTTCGATAACACACAGTAATTGAATGAAAGTGTATTTATTAGGATAGTAAATACAGTCTCTGGAAATTAAAAAGAATTACAATTCCCTAAACGTGTTTTATTGACAGAGTGTAATTATACCGTAATTTTCTATATCATGTTTGGTGGCATAATTTGTAATTATACAAATACATATATTATATTTTAAAAATATTAATTATTGTAAAAAAACTATCATATTGATAATTTTTTTAAACGAGTAACAAAAATTCAAATCAAATCATCATATGTAATATGTTAGTCTAAGAATGTAGTAAATACTACGATACTAATAAAAATAATAAGAAAAATAAACACCCTATGCAATTTTATGAGTTAATTACCAAAAAAAGCCATTTTTTAATTTTTTTTGCGGAAATGAACCATATTGTAAATTAGTTACTGGAATGGGTCAATTTTGCAAAAATGTGCTCATGTGGACGCCATGTCACGGGATTTTCAGGAAAAGCGTGTCTACGTGAAAGTGATTTTCCTTCTGTGCAACAAAAGCGCGTTCACGTAGGCACCTTTTTTTCAAAATGGCGCCCTCGTGGAAGCGTTTTTGCCCAAAAGAGCGCCTACGTGGATGTGCTTTAGGCTGTGTTTTCCACACGGGGTGCGCTTTTTCCCGTGTGCCCCAATGATCAAATTCAATTTTGACTGTTGCTCAAACGGTCAAATTGAAAAAAAAAGAGAGTATAAAAACCCCTTCCCCTTTTATTTTTTCACTCATTTTCTCTCAAATTTCTCTCTCAATTTCTCTTTAAAGCTCTCAAAATTCTCAAAATTTTCTAATTTTTTTACACAAATTTCTCAATTTATCGTGTTAGCAATGACCTGACAATTAATCCGTCTCGATGGAAAGCATATCTCCGTCGATCAATTGCAAATGGTAAGAGTTAATTTAATTTTTTTATATTACTTATTTTTTTATTTTGTTTTTATAATTTAATTATTTTTTAATAATATTTAATTATTTTATATTATTTTATATTATTTTTATAATTTAATTAATTTTTTTAATATTTTTTATTTGAATAGTCGATTGATCAAATTCTATAATGCTTTATTCGTAATCTACCCAATCCTTCATCACCGTTGATTGAAACTTACTTGAGGGAAGCCGATTTTTGACACGCGACCATTGTAGGTTGGAGTTGCAAGTTGGACCCGAAACTAATAAGCACGTTTGTGGAGAGGTGGAGACCCGAGACGCACACATTCCATCTTTGATGCAGGGAGTGTACAATCACTCTAGAGGACGTGCAGTTACAGTTGGGGTTATAGATTAATGAGCCCGTAGTCACTGGGTCCGCTCATTTTAATGATTGGACACCCATGTGTTACGATCTTTTGGGTGCAATTTCGGTTGTTATCTACGGAGGTTGAATCAAAATGAGTTGGTTAACACATTTAATGAGCTGGCGGATGATTCGATAGAAATAGAAAGAATACAATATGTTCGGGTGTACATCATGTAGATCATTAGAGGTTATCTGATGTCGGATAAGTCACGACCCCTCGTACATTTGAGGTGGCTGTTGGAACTGATCAATTTTAGAGCAGCTGACGCGCTCAGTTGAGGGTCTGTCGTGTTAGCGATGTTGTACTGGGAGATGTGTCGGACGACGTAACAAAAAAAAAGCAAAAATCTGTGGTTGCCTCTCACTACTACAATTATGGGCTCAGTTTCGCTTGCCATTTTTAAGTCATCGAGTGAACCACCCGTATACATTTTCACTCATAACGAGGTAAATTTTATTTTAGATTTTATCATTATTAAATAAATTTAAATTAAAATATTATGTTAAAATTTTATTTAAACTGGTGGAACCATTCGTCGAGTTATGTGATTACTTACCACTCTTGAAGTTATACAACTTCTATTAAACCAACGATCGGAAGTGCATGTAAGTCTTTATTTCATTTTGAACTATATATAAATAACATAGTGGATTTTGTATTTAGTATTTAGTATTATACCACTAATATTTTTATCACGTTCATATAGTTTCAATGGACACCATATGAGGATCTGGTAATTCGGGCAGTAATTTCGGAGGAATTCCTACAAAATCCAAACATTTGGCACGTTAAGGTCTCGATGGTCACTTACACTACCGTTGAGATGCATCAGGAGAATAAAGTGTTACGGTAATTCGGATTCCGACAACCGATTCCCGTGCCACCTGAGGTGCTCGATGATGAGCACAAAAACGATTATCTAATTGTTTTCGAATCGATTATCGTTTCGGAGTTAGCATGCGATTTGTAATACATGCCAAGGTTTAGGATCCATGGCAAGCCATATTTGCTCTCCGAAGAAGCGAGGCGTTGAGTATTCCATGTTGAAAGGGAGCAACGGGGCCATTTAAATCCAAGGAGAAGAGGTGGTGAGGCGAGCCCATCATCACCACCCATGCAAGCACCGGCCCTAAGCAACAAGTTACGATTACGTCACCACAACCCCTTCAGGTTATGTCGGGTGCGTATCCTAACCCTTATATGTTTCCATTTCCTAGTTCTATGCCCATGCTAGGTTGGAATATGTGGCTCGGTGCATCTAATATCCTGATGACTTTGAGTAAACTAACGATATATAGGCAATTGTCGTTGCAAGAGGTACCGCATGAGGGATCGTCGAGGAGCTCAACTCAATCCCAATCGCCACCTCAATTCTAATCGCCACATCAATTTTCATCGCCTTACAGGTTTCAATCCGGTTACACTCAACCGTCGTGGGTGATGCAAACACCTCCGAGATCTTTATTCTATCAAGGGGGGTCATATTCCCAACACCCATAACCAGAAGCACAACCTTGCCTAGAAGATGAACCAAAACCAGAGGAACCAGAAGCACAACCAAGAAGGAATCCAACGTGTAACCGTCGACCACCCCTATGTGGCACTAGACCGACACATACATTGATTATTTTCAAATATTTTTGTAAACATTATTGTTATATTGTTTCATTTAATAAAAGCGAAGTTCATTTGAATATTTTTGTACACATTAATTTTATTTTGTTTCATTTAATAAAGGCGAAGTCCATTTGAATGTTTTTGTACACATTAATTTTGGGTAAAATTTACTTCTAATTATAATTTTAATTAATATTTTTACCTTTAAATTAAAAAGTAAAATTTAATTAAAAAAAATATATAATTAGTATGCAAATAAAATAAAGACAGCAAAACACATTATTAATTAATTAGTTTATAATTATAATTATAATGACTAAATTATAAATTATTCTTTTTGTCTCAAAGTGCACTTTACCATTGAAATAAAAATGAGACAAGATGAAGTATATGTTAAAATTATGATTAAATTAAAAATAAATAATAAATATTTATAAAAATAATTAAATAATTTGAATAAGAATAAAACAGAAAAAATAAAAATAAATTTAATTCTTTCAAATTGTTATGGGTTTTTTTTTACCTAAAATATAAAAAATAAATACTAAAATCATAATTTTAAAAACCTAAACCCTAATTTAAAAAACCCTAAATCTAATTAAAACAAAAGCACCCTAAACCTTAAGGCCCAAAATAGTAAATTTCCCATTAAAAACACTAAAATCTCATTAAAATCTGAGGGCCAAAATTGCAAAATTCTCCCTTTGAAAAAAGAGGGAAAATGCGTCCACGTGGACACTTTTTTGGAAAAGTGCCTCCACATGGATGCGCTTTGCTTCACAAAAGGAAAAGCGCTTCCACGTGGATGCACTTTTCTTGAAAAACCTTGACATGGTGTCCACGTGGGCACGTTTTTGCAAAATTGGCCCATTCCAGTAATTAATTTATAATATGGTCTATTTTCATAAATAAAATTAAAAAAATGGCTTTTATTGGTAAATAACCCTAATTTTATCTAATCATTATTATCCGTTGATGGTCCTTGGCTAAGTTCATATATTAATCTAATTATGTATCATTAAGATTATCAAGAGCTCCTTCTTCAATGTGTTCTTCAAAATATGGATCATTCTAATTCAACCTACGAATGAAGTTACAAAGTATGCAACCTACTAGTGTCACAAGGCTAGATCTTTAATCTTGTGTTTAGTGCGGAATTAAGCGATTCTTTTCTTTTACACACACCTAAGTCAGCCTGACTCCCAAACAATCGAGGATTCACAAAGAATCCTCCAAGGCACCAACTTATATAGCAGAAGCAACTCAAGCCAAAAGAAGGCAAAGACAACAGAAAGCCACATAAAAACTATGCACCAGAGGTGTTTGAGTAAATGCTTACTTTCTCTCAGAGAATATAAAAAATACAATGAATGGAATCGTTTACAAATGATGGGAAACTCCCTATTTATAGTTGAACTCCCCCAAAATTGACGGTCAAGATTAATTTACATCGACGGACGAGATTAAGCTTATCCCTTAAATTATAAGATTTGAAAGATTACATAATCAATTTAAATTCAATCACATCAAATCTTATAAGATTCCCTTAAATCTTCTAAGATTAGTTTCCTCATTTTATCAAGATAGCCTATGTTTCCAAATTTGCATCATTAGGTCACCTAGGCTTTAATCTGATAGGCTTCTCAATCAATTCCTTGAATCTGGCCAATTCTCGTGAGCTAAATGATCCCCATCTAATTGATAGACCTCCATGGGGTACATTTTGTGTCATAGTCACGAGCTTTGCACCTTGGACTGTGACACTAGTACGATCCAACTTTGTTTTTTTATGCTATACTCAAGTGATGTTGCTACGAGAAATCTTTCCTTTTTGGAACAATAAATGTCTTTCAACCATATTTCAAAGTTTTAAATGTATCAAATTAAAGAGTTCGTTAAATGCCTTTGGTGTTTGTGTCTAACTTTGTTCTCACAAGTAGTATCATACCCACGATATGGTGCAAGAAAATATTTTGTATTTACATAACTAGCATTTATCACATAATATTTGGGTTCGTGATGCAAACAATGTGTAACTTTGATTATAAAAGCTTAAAACTTAATTTAAAGAAAGACTTATGCTAGATTATAATTTTATTTATAGTATGTAAATTAAGTTAAAATTATATTTTAATATATAAACTTTATAAAAAGATGTTTTATAAGGTGTCCAATGATATTAATAACATTTCTTATAATTTTTTAGTCATAACTTTAGAAACTTATTTTTTTATAAATAAGTTAAATAAAAAATAATAACACATTTTTTTATAAATAAATAAATATTTTTAATATATAACATGAACAAGTAAATAAGTTATGTCTATATTTTTTAATATATTTTTTTGTAAATAAATATATTATAACATTTTTATAATACGTAAATTATTTTTATAATATTTTTTGGTCATAATTTTAATTTTTTTAGGATTTAAATAATATAAGTTTTTGTTATAACTTTATATAATACATAAGCTATTTTTTATAATACGATTTTTTATGATTTATAATATAATTTTAATTTTTTTTGCAATAACTATCCCAAAACACTCATACATGTTAATGTTGATAATATAATTTTTATCACTTAAATGTGTATAAAAAATAATTTTTTAAAGTTAAAATCATATGTGCATGTTTGAAAAGTAATGGGTAATTGAATTTAGGTGTAATTACACATAATTACTCTAGCTCTCACCCTCTTCATTAAGAATTGAAAAGTATAATTGAATACTCCAATTACATCAAATTCAATGGACCTAGCAATTATAATGGTGACCCAAACATGTTACCCTTGTGCAATTACAAACAATTACATTCAAATCCAATTATTGAGTAATTTTATAAACGCTATCTAAATAATTTTTAAGAAAAATCCCTTAATTTTGGAAAATTTCTTTAAAGTCCCTTTAGATTTTAATTTATTTTATTTTGATATTGTAATTAGTATTTAAGAAAAAGGACAAATTTCTATTTAGCCCCCAAAGTTTTTCAAAGTTTTTTAGGAATGAATCTCAAAACTATACATGAACTATGATTTAATATGCAATTATATACATGAACTTTGATTTTGTACAATTTTATACATAAAAATTTGATTTGATCCAATCCTTATAAATTATTAGCACAATTATTGATATAAAATCAGTTTATGTTTATATATTGCATATATAAATAATTATATTTATCTAATATAAAAATGAATTGATGTATTTGTTTCTCTAAATATGCATGATTAAATCAAAATTAAAATTTTAAATATACATTTGAATCACAATTAGAGTTTCACATTTATAATTGCACCAAATTAAAATTCATGTATACAATTGTACATTAAATCAAAGTTCATGTATAATTTTAAGATTTATTCTTTTTTTTCTTAAATTTGATTTCTTTTATAATAAATTTAGTAACATTTTTAATTTAATTTGATAAATGAATACAAATTAATATCAATTCAATAAATATAAAATTTAATAATTGTAATATCTAAATATAAAAGATAAATAAATATTAATTAAGTAAAATAACTTAAATAATTATATCATCTAATACAAATAAAATATTTTACTATTTTAATTTTTTTAATTTTACTAATTAAAATTATCTCGAATTTAAAAATCCATTATCAAAAAAGCCAAACTTACCTTAAACATATATATTTTATAAAAACATCCCTACTCCTTACCAAAATTTGTAAAGTTAGTAAGCTAAATATGTTGCACTACACTATGACATTAACATACGAGGTCAAGCAAATGCAGTAGCCGACTGTGCTACGTGTCAACTATCTGTGATTGCAAACGTTAGTGCTTACGTATTAATGAAGGCCTGTCTTGACGAGCAAAAGGAAACTAAAAAAAAAGGCTGCTATACTTCTATAAAGCCTCGCAAACGCCCAAATCAAATCCCAAACTCATTGCTTTTTTCATTTATCGAGGAAAACTCACTTCAGGTAATAGCTTGTGATTTTCTTGGAAGCCAAACAGACGCTGGCGCTTATTGAGTTTTGTTGTTTGTTGTTGTTGTTGTTGTTGTTACAGTCGTGGATTCAGTGTTTCTGTTTTTAACATAGTTTGTTGAAACAAGCAATCATGGCAAGGAAGCTGCTGGTTGATGGAGAATTAAACCAAACGAATAAAGAGGGAGCTGAATATGATTTCGACTTGTTTGTTATCGGAGCTGGAAGCGGTGGTGTTCGCGCTGCCAGGTTCTCCGCTAACTATGGAGCAAAGGTGTGTGATCCGATTTCCATGATCTCTTCATTTAAGCTAATAAATGAAACAAAACAGCACTTTGTTAATGTTTGGTTCGAGAAACATAGATTTTCTTTATATTTTAAATGTGGTCATCGATTTTGAATGGGATGGTTTGATTGTGTTCGGTTAATGAAGGTGAAGAGTATCACTTTTAAATGAGATTATATTCCTTAATTTAGCTACGGTGAAGAGACAAATTTTTTTAAGTGAGATTTTGTTTCCGATTAGTGTTCTCACTGGATGCTAGCATTTGAAGGGAAACATATAAATAAACTGAAAAAAAAAAACGACCTCTACCTGTGTTTAATTGCTTCTTGCCTAACAATTGAAATTGGGGGAGAAAAACAATTAGGGTCTCCTTAGTATATGTTAATTATTTTTATGGTGGGGTAGTGGGCTGGTGGCTTAATCCGATGTTTGAATTTTGTATTTATGATTTTTTTTGAGGAAAATTCAGTGCTATATTCTGCTTTATTAAGATACTCTTTTGGTTAACTCGTTGATTGTTGTTCTGTTCTTTTTCTTCCTTCACTTAATTTTGATCGCTAAACTTTTTGCACATTTTCTGTTTCTGCTGTGATGGAGTTTTAATCATTTCAGCTTCTCGCTCTTCTGCAACAATGTTGTCTAGAAATTTATTTTGACTTTTTTATTACTACTTTCTATATTTTTCTTCTCAGATATTCATTTTTGTAGTTTAAAAATTCCATTTTTATTTATATATCCATTATTTAAATCAATTTTCATGTTTGAAGGTTGGGATTTGTGAGCTCCCATTTCATCCAATCAGCTCAGAAGTCATTGGAGGGGTTGGTGGGACGTAAGTTACTTGTGTAACTTTAAAATAGTTTTAATGCATTTCTTTATGCCGCTATGTACGCTTATAATGCTGTCTCACTTTCTGATTCACAGGTGTGTTATTCGAGGTTGTGTTCCCAAAAAGATTTTAGTCTATGGAGCCTCGTTTGGAGGTGAAATTGAGGTGAGACAGCAGTAATCCTTGTCAGAATCACATTCTATGGAAAATCTATGATTGAATGGTTTTGTTATATGAAAGATCTCTTTGTGACTATCTTGGTACATCAAGAGATTTGCTTGTTAATTATACAAGATTCAAGAACGTAATACAATAATCTGTTCACTAACTTCTTATATAAGGGTTGGAACACATAAAGATTTTTGGATTCAGGTGTATTTTGAAGCATATAAGTTGACCCTTAGGCTAGAATTCTTTCAGGCTTTGACCTCTCCAATTAGGAATAATATAACACTGTTGCACCAGCCATTGTGAAAATTCCATTCTTCATCTTTGTATTGATCTACGTTT
The DNA here is from genome assembly GCA_039519145.1 of Kokia cookei. NCBI lineage: Eukaryota > Viridiplantae > Streptophyta > Magnoliopsida > Malvales > Malvaceae > Kokia > Kokia cookei. The sequence continues at coordinate 26,958,978 of CM076907.1, forward strand.
ATTTTTATTCAAAAAAAAAAAGAAAGATGTGAGTGACAGTATATCAATCAGTTCTCGTGATGAAGTGTTTGTATTCATCATGAAAACCTTGTTACATTGTTGTTAATATTTCTGATTTAGATGTTTGGTAGGTCTGTTTCCCCTTTTGATGTTACAATTTTAAAGATGTTTTTTATGTTTTATTTTGACATGAAATAATCTAAGGTTGCTAGTAAGCCAATTAGTTTCAGGGCTTGGTAAATGCATTCTCTCTCTCTCTCTCTCTTTTTTTTTTTTTCAATTTAGGATGCTCGAAATTATGGATGGGAGGTGAATGAGAAACTTGATTTCAATTGGAAAAAGCTTCTACAGAAAAAGGTGGTTTGTAGTATCTTTCTGTTCCAAATTTTCTTTATTTTTGTGTCCTTTTTCTTTTTAAATTTAATTTAAATTTTTTTGTTTACCCTTTGAACTTGTAGACTGATGAAATAAACAGACTAAATGGAATTTACAAGAGGTTATTGTCTAATGCTGGCGTTAAATTGTTGGAAGGGGAGGGAAAGATTGTAGGCCCGAATAAAGTTGAGGTGACACAACCAGATGGCACTAAATTGTCCTATTCAGCGAAGCATATACTGATTGCAACTGGCAGCAGAGCACATCGTCCTCCCATTCCTGGCAAGGTACACACTCTGATTATCTTTTAGAATGACCAAAAAGTTGATTCAACACAATGAATTAGGTACTTCTATATAACTATGGTGCTATATTATGATGAAATTAGCATTTCATTTGTTGCATCAAGTATATGTATAAGCAAACCTTTTATAACTGCCCTACATGTGATACATGATTGAAATTAGCATTTCATTTGTTGCATCAAGTATTTGGTGTGCGCTGGTCATAATATCTGCCACAGAAGCAACATGTGAACTTATGGGTGCAAAATGATAGCTTAACAGATTCTGTTGATTTAGAATACTGGCGTGAGGAGTGTGAAGGACTTTTTTTTCCTTTTATTTAATCAAAACCACCAATTTTATTTGCATATGCTGCTGGGCTGGATTCACAAGCCTGCAGATTTGGTTCAGTATACAAGCCGTGACATGCTCCTTTTGAGCAAGAATGAAGATTGTTTTCTTGTCATTATTTATAAACTTAGTTTCTTGTTTTTCACAATCTTTCTATAGTTACTCAGTTGTACATATTTTTCCTCTAAACTATGGGTTAACCTCTTAGTTTCTAGTGGATGCTTCCTGCACATAATTGTTTAGTCTTGATACTAGTGCAAGAAATATGACCAAATTTATTTTATAGAAAAATACAGTGGCTACTAGATTTTGTATGTTTTTGAGTGAGATATCACTGTTAACATTCTCCTTTTTGTTTCTTATGATCCCTCTTTTTGATGTTTTAGGGGTTGGCCATAACTTCTGATGAAGCGTTGAGTTTGGATGACTTACCTAAGCGTGCTGTTGTACTTGGAGGAGGGTATAGCATATCTTGCGATTCACTTGTTTGTACCTTTTATCTTAGTTTGCTAATGCCTATAGATGATATGTACTCTTGTGCCCAGGTACATTGCTGTTGAGTTTGCATCAATATGGCGAGGCTTGGGTGCTACTGTAGATCTCTTTTACAGAAAGGAACTTCCTTTGAGGTTATTATTTAGTCTGATTTTATACATTATTGCTGGATTTTTCTGGTCATTGCATAAGAATTCCTATATGATCTATGATAGTTTATGAGGTCTGAAAATTTCTGCTTCATACTATGTATGTATATCTGATGTTTGTTCTGGTGTTCCATTTGGAAATTTACATTATCCCAATCTGTTATTGGTATTTGGTTATTTTTCAACGATTTAAAGATACTCATGAGAAGATTACCTTACTGTTATCAAATAGGATGACATAGACTTTAGTGGTTGCTATCAAATATAGGTCTGTGACCTAAACTAGGAGCCTAGGGCTGACTAAATTTATGTGTCTATGCTACAGAGGATTTGATGATGAAATGAGGGAAGTGGTTGCAAGAAATCTAGAAGGAAGGGGAATAAAGTTGCACCCACAGACAAATTTGACGGAGGTACTCAATTGCCATTTTTTATTCAATTTGCATTTTTTATTATTATCTATCAATATCTTTTCTTTCTAATAATGTAGGTTCTAACATATGTGAATTCAGTTGGTTAAAACAGATAATGGCATAAAAGTTATTACAGATCATGGTGGTGAGTTGATAGCAGATGTTGTACTCTTTGCCACAGGTGATTACAATTCTTTTCTAGATTCCAAGCAAATGATCTCTCATTTCCATGTTCTTGTCATTCTGTTTGTTCTGTATTGTTTCTCTCTCCATATTTTATGGATCTCACTATTGACTTTAGGCTTGCATTTTCTATTTCGTGGCTGAATGGCAATAGCCATTACACCGCTGAGTGCTTTGATATCCATGGTGCCTTTTGGTTGCTTCTAACCATTCGTGGGTTACCATCAGTTCTAATTCTATTGATATTTACCTTCATTTAAAGAATAATGTCATCTTACTTGCTTTATTTATGCAATTTGTTACAAAATTGCCATTTAGTTCTCTGTCGTGTTTATGTTCTCCATAATAATGTTTTGTGGTAATTTAACAGTTCCTTAATCTGGATGAGAAAACTTGCATACAATAACAATTTAAAAAAGAAAAATCTGTTAGAGACTACAAAATATAGATCTTGGCATGTTTGTTATAATTTTTACTCTTTGTAGGATTAGAAAAGTAACCTTTACCATCTTGAACCTTACTATGATGCTCTATTTATTTTATAATGGTTAGCCAAGTTTTGAATGACTTGCTGTTGCACTCTTATTTGGAGGTCTTGGTTAACATTATTGAATGTTTTTTTATATCTGAAAATGGTCTGCATTTGAAGTTCTGAACTTTGATTTACTTTTTACAGCTTGATCTTACAGCCTGCTATGTCATTGAAAACATACTCTTTTTCTTTAGAGCTATATTTTTTTTCATGAGTTTGATTGTGTGGTGATGTTTTCCTTCTCTCTCTCTTTTTAATATTACAGGAAGGTTACCAAATTCAAAAAGGTTGAACTTGGAAGCTGTAGGTGTTGAAATTGATAAAACAGGAGCTGTGAAGGTTATGTTTATTTTTCCTGTCATCTTTTATCCTTGTTTCTTATCATCAAACGTTACTATTTTTATTTTTTATTTTATGAAATAAGTTGGCATCTGCTCACTGGACTGTCTACTGAAATGTTCACTTGCATGGCTGTGATTTCATTATGATTGATCTGAATAAACATGTGTTCTGATGTTTTGTTAATTTTCTATTTCCTGATTCTTTGGAAAAATTATTGACTATTGCCAGATAGGATTTTCAATATTATTCCCTATAAATGTTTGAGTAGTAGACCTGCCTGTGGAAAGAACTATGATCTGGCTTACATCATGTAAAGCTAAAATGGCCTTCTTTGAGTGGCATAGTCTATGGTGCATTTCTTTTTGTTTATGCACTTCATTAGTTTTGTCTATATGGCATGTCTTTGATGTAAATGAAGATGCCTTTTTATTCCTGAACATTTATCTTGAAGAGTTTGTTGGATATTTAGTTGACTTAATTATGTTAACTGCTTTCTGTATTTTCTCGCACATTATATGAAATCCATTTTATGAATAACCTACTTGAATTTATGTTACAGCTCTGAGGTCTACCATCTTCTTCTTGCAGGTGGATGAGTACTCGCGCACTAATATTCCCAGTATATGGGCTGTTGGTGATGTTACAAATCGAATGAACTTGACTCCAGTGGCCTTAATGGAGGGAACTTGTTTTGCTGTACATTTTCTATCTGAAGCCTTCTATTTTTCCTGTACCAAACATGGTTTTTTTGCTTTTTATTTCACTTAACACATATGGTTACATGTTAAGCTTAATTTTTTTTTCCTTTTTGTTTGGGGGTTGGGGGAATGCTTGCAGAAAACTGTTTTTGGTGGCGAATCTAGCAAACCAGACTACAGAAATATACCTTGTGCTGTGTTTAGGTAATATGATTTTCCTCTTACGATGCTTCTGGCGGTGGCATGGTATGTAATAAATTAAATTAAATATAATGAAGCAGTCATGAAAAATATTTTAGATCTCTTTACTCTGAGGATTGTAGGATTTGGACCTCTCATAGTTAATAGGTTTTCTATTCAGGCTTAGAGGACCGTACAATTATTGTTGTTCAGTGCATCCTTTGTTTTAGACAAATGCATATATTTAATCATTGGATGTACATATACGCTTAATTCTAGTTCATTGTTATATGTTCCTTTTCATTTCAGCAAAATAATTGCTTTTCTATTCACTTTTTTGCAGCATACCACCACTTTCAGTTGTTGGTCTCAGTGAAGAGGAGGCAATTGAGCAAGTAAATGGTGACGTTCTGGTTTTCACGTCAACCTTCAACCCAATGAAGAATACTGTATCCGGGTATCATACTGATTTTAGATGCTCATAGAAAATTAAAATAAACTTGTGCAGCTGCTTCTGTTCCTGTCACTCCTGCCTAGCTGCCCCTTTTTTCTGAAAGAGTTCATCCATCACTTAGTTATATCACATGTCTTCATTTGCATCTTTCACTTTTGGACCTAGGTTATGCAGACTTGAGATTTGGTTTTAGACATAGTGGCATCATGTCTTTTAGCAGTTCCTATATATATAATTATTCAAGGATTAAGGCATCTGCCTGAAAAAATTTAAGGTGTCCAATATGGATGGTTTAGGGTAAATTGAAGATACTATGGAATGTGGTTGTGGACTATATAAAGTGTAATGGTTGTGATTAGCCTGCTAGCGTTTTGGGCACGAAGAAGATGATGGGAAGCGTCAATATTTAATATAATGTCAATTAAACATCTAATATGGTCCGATATTCTGGATCTTATTATTTTATTATTGATTTGGGACGTGCTTGGGGTTATTCCATTTTGGCTTCTTCAGTTAGTGGTTTCCTGATCAGCTAATATAAGTTTTAAAATTGTCTATTATCTCTAATATAATGTCAACTAAGCATCTAATATGATTCAAAATTCTAGATGTCAGAATTTCCATTTACGTGTTCATTTGATCAGCAACCTCATACATAATTCTTATATATCTGACTAATATTTTGCTTTCTTTGCAAATTATAATTTCTTGTTTTTGCTTCTAGACGGCAAGAAAAGACAATAATGAAGTTAGTCGTTGACTCGGAAACTGATAAAGTACTTGGGGCATCTATGTGTGGGCCAGATGCACCTGAAATTATGCAGGTACTTTATTTGTTAGTTATTTTGATGTGCATGCTTGTGTTTGGTTAAATATCCTTGACTTGGTAATTTAAATACAGATTATTATAGACAATATGAATGTAGTTGGTAATGTGGTCTGGTTTTGCAAGCCTATAGTGCAAATTCTCAAGAAATTTCATCGGATTTGAGCTACTGCAGTTTCCTTTAAGAAGAAAATTTTCTCATCCATGAGTGATTTTGCTTCTTTTTCTTGATGGATAATTGAATCACTAAGGAATACTGAAAGTCCTGATGACAAAACGGATTTCTTGTTCACTGCAGGCTTCTTAGAGACCTTGCACCTTGTATTAGAATTTAGATGCAATGTCCTAGGGTAACAGTTAATGCTCGATTCAGTTATGTGTCAAAATATTATAAAAAATGGTAATGCGTGGACGTGGCCAATGGCCTTATCCATAGTTTTCCTTTGCATAAGCTGCATCTACGAATTAGATGAACTGTGGTCCATGTTGAAGGCCTTTATGTTTGGCAATAAGATGCATTAAGGATGTTAAGACTTGTGTGACCCAAATTCCTGTTAAAGAAATAAAATACAATGACAAGATAAGAGGATTTGTGAGAGTGAAGGCCGAGATTTTTCAACATTAATTAGAATAAGGTTATTCAACTTATAAATATACATAGTCGAAACTCTTCTTGTATCATTTGAATTCAACATTAGTTAATTTTTTTTTTTCTTTGCCCGTGGGTTTTTTCTGAAAAGGTTTTCAGGTAAAATCTGTATATATTTTTTTCTTATTTCTTTACTATCATTCTATATTATCATTATCGACGTTAGTTCAACAGAGGAATAAGGTAAACTAAACTGCATGTTGTATATATCTTGATAATAATGTCTCTGATGTTGCTAATTTTGGCTTTCCATTTTAGGGCATTGCTGTTGCACTAAAGTGTGGAGCGACTAAGACACAATTCGACAGCACCGTAAGTTGAACTTATCACTAGATGATTACTCTAATTTGCCAGTATCTTGTCTTAAGGATCAAGTCTCTTTCAACTCTGCCCTACAGGTCGGCATACATCCTTCCGCTGCTGAGGAGTTTGTAACAATGCGCTCTGTTTCACGGCGTGTTACTTGCCGGGGAAAAGCGAAGACAAATCTTTAGTGGATGTACAGCAAGTTAACTTCAGTGCTGGTAAACTGCAGTTGAATGCAACATTCACGTGGTCGTGTATATATATTTCACTGGAAATGGTATCGATGATCATTGAATGAAACATCCACAATAAAAGGACCTTCTACCGTATTTTATCATGTAATTGCAGAATGTGACTTGCCTTTTACAGGGTTTTATATATTTATTTTCTATTTTATTAAATAGTATTTTTATTTATGTAATCGATATAGAATGATATTATTAATATAATTAAAAGGGTAAACTCCACAAGTAGTCACCAACTATTAAAAATTTTCATTTTAGACACTTAAAATAAAAAGTTTGTGATTTAAATATTCACATTAAATAATTTTAAATTTTACTAATAGTCTCAATTTGATCTTAATTTTTAAATAAATTAAAGTAATAGATAAAAAAAGAAAAATATTTAAAAAAATGTAATGGTAAATTTAAAATATATGTAAAAATAAAAAAAATATTGTTGACAATAAATATTAGTATATAAATTTTTAAAAATGTAAAAATAAATAAATAGGATAACAAATTTTAATTTTAATTTTATATTAATATTAATATTAAATAAATATTATTATATTAATATTAAATAAAATAAAAAGTTCATTCACTTCCGTCCCTTTCTCCCTCTTTCACGGAGCCTCTCTCCTTTCATCCCACTACTGTATCGGGTTGGTGGATCGAGTTTTCATTTGCAGATGATTCAAAATTCACTGTCAAAAAATTTCATATTATAATATTATTCACGTCCTTTTTTTGTAATTAGTATCAGAGCGTCAGTGTAACGTTTTTTGAAAAAATAATATCATAGTTTTATTATAAGTTCTATCATTTATTTTCAATTTTATTTATTTTCATGCATGTTTATATTAAAATCGATATATCTGTTATTCTATCTTATTGTTGCCTATTTATGTCTATGTTGATACTATTGGCGTTTTAAATAAGAATATTAAAGATAACAGATGGTTTTAGGTACCTAAAATAAATTTTATGGAAGAAATTGATTGTTTATATAAGGATAAAATTTGCAATAATGCTATGCATATAAACTCTAAGAACGAAAATAATATTTCATCAATTAGTAAATGTTTTAATAGTTTAATAGATATTACTTTTATATATTTTCATAAGTTATATGAAAGTTAATAAAATAAAACAACAAATAAATAATTTAGGAGAAGTAACTGAATTAGATTTGAACAACGAATCTAATGATATGTTATTCGAAGTTAATAATAAATTAGAACAAGTCCTTATTAATAAAAATATGGAATAAGAAATAGATTTAGATCATTTACATTATGGTAATAATAATATAAATGTTAACTTTGTCAGAAGAGGAAGACACTTCTTTTGAAGAATCATCTTCAAAAAATAAAAAACATAAGAAAAAATATACATATCAATAAAAATATGATTTCCAATTTTATAAACAACTTATTGAACATTGGAATAATAAATTTTATAAGACTTTCGATAAAAATGAAAGAATAAAATATTTAAAATTTATCGAACAAATTTATGAAAAACATAAAGATTTATTTATATTTTTAATTATCATTATATGTTAAACTATGACTCTACAGATAGTAATAGTTCTAATAATTCAGATAACAATATAAACTTAGAAGATATAAAAGTAACCAGTTATAAATCTGAAAAAACAAAACTCTTCAACAGTTGAAGATGAAAATATAAATATACCTGAATCTATGAAAACTGATCAAACAAATCAAGATCCTAAAGAAAAAAAAATTGATTCAGATATTCTAAAAGATGATTTTTTAAGATATTTTAATAAACAATATGAACAAATAGATAATATAATTAGAATTTTCGATAATCAAACTGAAAATATTTTTATTAATGAAATAAAATTAGAAAATTTAGGAGAATCATCTACTCAACCAATCCCTCATAGGATAGATGATCTTAATAAAAGAAATGTTGCTCAAGGAGAAATATATTTAGATCTTACAAATATCCCTATATTAGATTGAAAAAACCATAGATGATTGGGCACAATCTATGACTATTGTTGTAAATAACAATAATTGGTCAAAAGAACAAATTTTAAACTATTTTGTTGGAACATTTCAAGGAAATGTGTTACAATTGTTAAGAAGATGGGAATAATCAAAAAAAAGGAAAAGAACAACAAAAGGCAGTTAATCAATCAGATTCAAACTCCTAAAGATATATTAAAATGATTAACTTATATTCTAAAAACAAAATTTTGTGGCTATACTGATAAAAAAAAAGATCAAGATAGTTTATCTAGTTATGTATTGTCAAAAATTAAATTATGTGACATTAGATATTTAAAAAAATTTTCTAAAATATTTCTTCATGAATATCAAAAACTAAAAAAAATGAAGATATAGATATGGGATGAGATTTGTATAAAAAATATGATTATTATTTAGAAAAACATAGCAAAATATCGGGTACTGGTTCTGAAACTATAGACTCTATAGGAAATAGAATAAATTTTGCAAAAGAAAGAATAACTAGTCATTGCTTAAAAATTAAAGCTGCTAAATAAGTTAAGCATAAATTAAGTAATCAATATTGTACGAAAATTCTAGAAAATGAATGAGAATTTGAATGTAAACCAATACGTCCTAATGATTATAGAAAACATAAAAGAAAAAATAGAAAATATAAGCTTATTAGATGGAAACCATGGAATAAAAATAAAAAAATTATAATAATAAAAAGAAAAGATTTATTAGGAAAAAGACTTCTAATTCTAAAACACAAATATGTAAATATTTCATATGTGTTGAAGAATGACATATAGCACCAAATTATCCTAACAAAGGAAATAGTGCTTGAAAAATGATCAAAACACTTGAAGAAGAAGATTTAGAAATATGTTTTGAAGAGGAAATAAATGAAGAAATATTATATGAATTAATATCAGAAACAGATTCAGATACCGAGGATAAAGAATATATATTTATGTTCAACATAGAAAGCAGTTCTAATAATCAGTTAGAAGAAATTCCTAAAAATGAACAATAAGATATAAAATTAGGTAATATAATTGGAGAAGAAAAAAAAAAATTCTGATGAAATGATAAAAAAATAAATAAAAATTATATTTCTAAAGAAGAAATTTATAAAATATCTAAATATAAAATTTGGTGTCAAAGACATATATAAAAAAAGTGGTAATACAGTTGTTAAATACACTAGAGGAGGATTAACAAAAATCTCACTATTTTCTAAAGAAAAAATAAAGAGGATTAAAAAGAAATATACTAAGTTAGATATATATACATCTAGGAATTATAATGATAATTATAAGAGCATTATTTAGAAGAGGACATAATATACCAATAATAGCAGTATTATTATATAAGAGATTTGAAAATCCAGTAAAAGCACTTATTGAAAGAATTCAATTAAATTTACATTCAGAAGTAATAAGATTTAAGGTTAAACTAAACTACTTTATATCTATTACAGATCCTTTGATAGAGGAATGCTTATGTCTTAGAATTCAAATAAAAAATTCTGAAATTAACGATTTAGTTGAAGATTTAGCAATAAGTTGGACTTCTATTAATGAATATACTAATACGATAGAAGTAGAAATCCAAAAAGTTAATAACAAAATTATTTATCTTTTTGAACCAAATGAAATTACTACCGAAATACAACCAAAATTATTACATTTAAGTGATTTATCAATTCCAATAGATTGGATGATAGAAAAATTAATAGTCCCAGTACGTCTAAACTAGTATGTACAATTGAATATACGTCATCTGGAGATAAATTATATTTTAAAAATACTACAATATCAAATACAAATAATAATTTAGTTTTACCCTCAAACACTCAAATAGAGGAAGAAGAGGAAAATCCAAGTAGAAGTTTTATATCTTCAACACCTATAGAAATGAAAACAATTCATATTCTTATATTTCCTGTAGACCCAAGTAAAAATTCAGTATCCTCTAGAAACATTAGAATGGAAGAAATACAATCCTCAATAATACTTTAACAAATGAAAATTAGAACAAGTGATGTTATTACATTATCAAATTTTCAATCTAGAAAATATTATACATTTATTGAAATTACATTTCAATTTAGAGAATATAAGACATATTATTTGCATGCTTTACTTGATACTGGAGTTACGACTACTAGTTGTAGAAAAAATGCTATTCCTTTAGAAAAATGGGAACCTATGAAACATCCAATAAGAGATAGAGGATTAGATGATAATGAAACCAAAATTCAATATAAAACTAGAAATATACCAGTCTACATAAATAATGTAAGATTCATAATACCAAAATTATTATGTTTTCCAGAAATGCATGGAGATATATTATTAGGAAACAGTTTTATATATCAGCATTTACCATTTTCCATTAATAAAAATATAATTATGTTATTTATAGAAAAAAACTTCTATAGAAATACTATTAGTAGAAAATCATAAATTTGTTTGTGATAAAAAAATTTCACCACCAAGAAAAGAACAAATAAATTAGATTGATACAAATCATTGGTTGTTTAAAATATTAGAAAATAATTTTAGTGAAGAACCATTAAAATTATGGCAAAATAGTCCTAGATATTGTAACATTAAATTGAAAAATCCCAATAAAATTATTAGAGTAAAACCTATGACCTATACTAAACAAGACATAGAAGAATTTGATATTCAAATTAAAGAATTATTTGAAAAAGGATTAATAGAAAGAATTAATAGTCCACATTTTAGCCCAACCTTTATGGTTAGAAATCATGCAGAAATAAAAAGAGGAAAAACTAGGATGGTTATTAATTACAAAAGATTAAATCAAAATATTATTTTTGATGGATACTTCATTTCAAAAAAGGATGATTTAATAAATCAAGCTAGACAAGAAAAATATTTTAATAAATTTGACTGTAAATCGGGATTCTGACAAATCATGTCAACAGAAGAATTTAAATCGTTAACAACTTTTAGTACACCCAGTGGACACTACTAATGGAAAGTAATGTCAATTGGGTTATGTAATGCCCCACAAATATTCCAAAAATGGATGGATTCTATTATATTCTAATATTTTCAGAAACATTAGATTTACATAGAAACATTTAAATATTATTTATCAAGAATTCATAAAACACGGAATCATATTAAGTCCTAAGAAAATAGAGCTAGAAAAAATAGAAATAGAATTTTTAGGATTAAAATTATTTGCAGATGGCATTCAATTACAAGATCATATTATAGTAAAAATAAAAAAATTTCCTAAAAGATTGAAGATAAAAAACAGCTTCAACAATTTTTAGGAATTATAAATTATGGAAAAAATTTCTTTCCAAACCTATCAGAAAAAATAGGCATATTATATGAAAAAATAAAAAAAGATAAACCTTTTACTTGGTCTAAAATAGACTCAGAATTAATAAAAAAGTTAAAATTTGAAATAAATCGGATTCCTAAAGTTTATTTACCTAAAAAGGTGATAAATTGATTTTAGCAACAAATGCCTCACAAAATCATTGAGGATGTATTTTAAAAGCAAGAACAAATAATAATGATGAATTAGTATGTGGATATAGTTCAAGAAAATTTAAATCAAATAAAATTAATTATGTTATATTTGAAAAAGAATTTTTAGCCATAAGAAAGGAATAAAAAATTTTCTCATATATTTAGCATTTGAAAAGTTTATCATAAAAATTGATAATCAGGTAGGTAAACATTTTATTACTAATAAAAGTTTAGAAACTGTACCAAAAAGAATTAGATGGTATAATGAATTATGTACTTTTAATTTTAAAGTTTTGTATGTCAAAGGTACTAATAATATTATTGCTGATTATTTTAGCAGGTCTTATGGATAGAGATAAACAACCTCTAGAACTAATTGGAGAATGGACAACTGTCCGCAAAATAGGATATGATTTCAAATAAAAAAAATCCTTATAAAGGATTTATAAAATGCCTTCTCAAGTATCATTTTATCCTAATCAAGGATATTATGTTCCATATCCAATGGTAAGACAACCAGTGAAAATACCAACTTAAATATCATTTACACCACAGGTAAATCACTTGCCTTGGTCACAAGACCCAAATTTTGCATACCAAGCCAGTTATGCAGAAATTATTCAAAAAAAAAAAAAATTGTGCAAAAGAAATTTTTTTGAAAACACAACAAATACATGAAGTAAAATATTTTTATAATCCCGGTTTACCACCGGAGTTATACAATTCTATTAATGAAATATGTAAAACCCATATTATTGATCAAAGAGCAAATTTTAGAAGGACTCCTACTAAGCTTTCACAAATTTTAGTTGAAAAAACAACTAAAGAACAATAAGTCATGATTTATTATTAAAATATATTTTATATCATAACTGGGAAGATTTAGAAATAAGTTTCTTAGATATTAAAGAGATAAACAATATTCTTGATATATTTTAATATTTTAAGAATATAAGAACAAATAACCCAATTATCAATAAAAATTTTAGATTATGCCTATATAATAAGACTAGATTCACTTTACCTGTAGACTTATTTACTAAAATTAATGGAGCCATTCGCAATCAGTAAGCTCTATTTCAAAATTTTTTTCTGAATACTTTTTTCAAGCCTATGTTTTTACAAATCAATTGGGAGAAAAATTCACCACTATAAAGTTTAGACTTGATCATGAACCATTTGATATAAGCGGGTATTGAATGAGATTTTGTTTAGGAAATAACAGTTCAAAAATTTTCTTGCCATTTAATAAAAGATTTTCTGGCATTTATTAAAATTATGTTATTACAAATGGTTTATCAAGATGATTTCTATTATTACTTTCATATTGAAACCAGTAGCTTAATTGGTATAGCTGAAAAATAAAAAAAAATATCACCCATATCAAATATGGAAAGTTAAAAAACTGCTTGGAGGACCTAACCTATCAAAAGCAAAAGAGGACAACGATCACTTGACAAAATATATTGACGAGTGCCATAATATTCCTAATTATTATTAGATCCAAGCGGGAATTGATCTTATGGCCAAAACTAAAGGTCTATTACAACTAAAATCATATTGCCTTTGGACAGATGGTCGAAGAATATTGGCATATGATGCTGGTTGTGGATACCAACAAGATGATAGAAATGAACAAACCATTCAACTATTAAAAAAGATAGCTGAAATAGAAATTGATAACCTTCCGTCCCATATAATTGAAGAGATAAAAAATGCATGAGAAAATTGGAATTCACACAGACTATCAGATGATTTATTCACTTTAGACGAAATTGAAGAAATGAATCTTGACAACATCCAAGAAGGCTAAAACATAAGACAGAGGAAACTACATGAAAAAAGCCACATTCAAGAAACGACAAAGAAGGAAGCTACGTGGAAAAAAACCACTTCCAAGAAATGACAAAGAAGGAAGCTATGTGGAAATCACCCACAACTAGACAAAAATGTCGGCATAAAGAGACATGAACCTTATCAAAAAATAGTGCGGAATTCAAATTTTATGAATTCTAGTTATGAAGTTCTCTTATAAAAGGAGAGGGATGAGCCTAAAGAGGGCATTCAAGTTTTTCTTTAAGCTTTCCCATTTACCATCCTCTCTTCTCTCTTGTAAGAAAATTTCCTTTCCTACTTGTAGTTTCATATTGTAATCTTATCCACCTTCCTCTCCTTGTAATTGTGTGAAGAAATTATTTATTGGCACCTGATGAGCCAAGAGGTACTTAGATTGAGGAGTTAAGTAACTCTGTATAGACATTTTAAAGGTGCAAGCTGATTTTGTAATGATCTGTGAAGTAAATAATACCAGATAAGAAGAATAACAAAGCAAAAGGGTTTCCATTCAAGTAAGCCTCACTTCAATTTGATAGAATTGATAACAAATTCACAAGAAAGGGATGAGAAAAAAAAAATTGAAAACAACCATAACAATCATAATAATCCTATCCTGGGCAATTAACTGTTGTCGAAACCATATTTTTATGAAAACGACGTGTTTCGAAAATTATTTTAAAATCGAAAAATAATGGGAGTCGCCACCAATTTTTTATTCGGTGTGATTGGATCACCACAAAACTTTTTAAAAAAAAAACCGTTTTGAAAACATGTAGGTCTTCGAAATCCAGAAAAATAGGTTCGGGAGTCGGTTACGCATGAGGAAAGATTAGCACCCTCATACGCCCAAAATTGGTACCGTATTGATTATTTTCGGGTCTTGTTTGTAAAATTTTGAAAGCTCGAGTAAAGTTTAAAATACGATCCTTGAATGCATGAGTTATGTTTAAGAGAAATCGAGTTTGTTTGGAAGTCCTACTATTTCAAAGTGATCGAGGAAGAAAGTTACGTCTAGTGAGTTAGGACACAACATTTCGAGATCTAGAAATAAAGAGCTTTCCTTTGTAAAACTTTTTAGATTTTGGAAAAGGATGTTCGATTATTTCGATTTGAAGAAAGGTTGCACCTAGTAAGTTAAGGCACAAATTTTCAGAATCGAAGATAAGGAAACATTGCCTCGATTAAGGGTATTCTATTACTTCGATTTGAAGAAAAATTGCACCTAGTAAGTTAAGGCGCAAATTTTCGAAACTCGAAATAAAAGAATATTGCCTCGATTTTAAAGTTTTTATGAAAACAATTTTGAAAACAAACATGCGAGTTTAAAATGAATAAGCAGTTAATAATTGATATTAAATAACATGAAGTAAGATAATTAAGAAGATAAATGGTAAGCAAAAAATCAAAAATACAAAATACGAGTGCATAATAATTAAAATTAAATGCAAATATTGATGAGAAGAAAAATGATGCAATCAGAGTTAAAAATGAGACTTTTTGGATACTCGGGGGCAAAATGGTAATTTTGGATTCTCGGGAACAAAATGGTAATTTTGGGAAAATTTGGGGTTTAAATGGAATTTTAGACATATGAGGGTAAAACGGTAATTTTAGAAAAATGTGATAAAAAAAAGGAATTTTTGGACATTCGGAGGTAAAATGGTAATTTTTAAGAGTTTTAGGGTTAAAAATGGATTTTTTTAGGTTTAGGGGTAAAAATGTAATTTTTGGAAGTTTCGAGGTAAAAAATGGAATTTTTGGAGGTTCGGGGGTAAAAATGTAATTTTTAAAAGTTTCGAGGTAAAAAATGTAATTTTTGGAAGTTTGGGGGTAAAAATATAATTTTCAAAAGTTTCGAGGTTAAAAATGTAATTTTTGAAAGTTTCGAGGACCTCCAGGGTAATAAAACCAAAAATAGTTGACACGTGGCAGCCTCTCAGGCAACCTGAAGTCAAAAGACTAATTTGAAAACCATGAAAAATTTTTGGGCCAATTTTGTAATTAAACAGAACTTGATTTAAGGATTAAACTAAAACAAATTAAAAATAAGAGGGACTATTTGCATAAATAAGACAAAATAATGACACGTGGCAACCCTTTATGCTTTCAAAATTTCAAGGGATTAAATTGAAAAGCATTGAAAATTATTGGGCCAATTTAAAATTAATTAAATGTGCAAAAAGGACTTGATTGAAAATTGGAAAAAAAGCGGAAGGACTAAATGTATAAATATATCATTTTTGAAAAACACGCGGATCCTGAGGCGGGTCGAGTTAGATTCGGGTCGGCCATGGGTTAAAAGCATGAAACGACGCCGTTTTGGTGGCCCTTATATACCCATTTTAAACCTCATTTTTTACTCTTTTTCAATTCATTTTTTCAAAAACTTTTCAAAAAAACTTTTTTTTTTCTCCTCTCTCTCCCCTCATTTCTTCTCTTTGGTCGGCCACTCCATCCGATCGCCGCTCCGCCACGCGTCGTCGCCCTCGTCACACGTGGTTGCTTCCTCCGTCCGCGTGCCGCCGTCGTCATCTTCCCTTGCACCGATCGATCGCCGACCAAGTAAAATCCAACTCTTTTCTTTCCTTTTCGTTTCTTTTTTTTTTTTGTTTCATTAAAACCATATATAAAATTTTAAATCCCCTTTTCTTTTTCCCTTTTTTAAAATCCTTTTCGATTTTTCTTTGAAAATCCTTTTCCTTTTTTTATACTTTTAATTGTCTCTTTTTTTTTCTAAAAATTTCTATTTCAAAACCCAAAAGTATAGATTTCGTTTGTCAAAATCCAGATTTGATTCATGATTTCCATTTTGTTTCAGGTCTGTTCATTGAGATTTTTCTTTAAAACCCTTTTTATAATCATTTGTTCTTTCTTTTTGCAGATCTGTGCACGACGAGGCGATGACGACATTCAGAGGAAACTCCGGTGTGAAGCTCCGGTGACGGCAGAACCAACAAAGGATAAGCCCTCTGACCTTTCGGTTTTTTATTATTAATATTACTAATATTTTTACTAATATTATTAATATTTCTGTTAATACTTATTAATGCCATTCATTGCTAACATTTATTATTAACATTATTATTAATATTTATTATCAATATTATTATTATTATGACTAAAGGTGTTTAGTGTATTTATTGAAACGGGTCAAAATAATAAATGAGATAATAGGATTCAATGCATGCATTAATACCTGATGGCTCAAGGTTTGAAAGTCTTAAATCTGACTTGCTTGAATCTGTTGGACTCTCCCTTCCAGACTCCAAGTACTCCCTGCCTTCTTGTATTCAACTGATTCTGCTGGTGTTAATTTTAGAAAGTATGTTGCAAATGTTAAGACTTTGTATTGATCTGGAATCAACAACCGAGGTTTTGTATATCGATTTTTCAAAAAAAGGGTTCGTAACCCCTTACAAATTTTGAAACTGGTTTTTATAACTAGTATTACAATAATCATCTTTTATTTTTCTCTAATAAATGTCTATCTTGTTTTCTCTCTTTTGCAGGTGCGATAATGGGGGCTTATGCAATGGCGGTGGCAGAGCAAGTTGAAGCTGGTGGCATTGTCGGTGCGAACGTGGCAGGCCTTGGTTGGCTGGGATAGTGGTAATGACAGTGCAAGTGGCTTTTGGGTCAACAATGAAATGGGTTTAATGGAATTGGGCCATTGGTATAGGGTTTAGGCAATTTGGTATGGGTTAAATGTGATGGGTCAAAGGAATTTGGGATTGTATTTGTGATTGGCCCCAATTTGGGCTTTTGTATTTGGACATTTGGACTTGTAATTGGACATTGTTTGGGCCTGTAATCTTTGGATTTTCAATATTTATAATAAGTTTTAAATTTAAATATAAATCTAAATTTATATTAAATTTAAATTTGAAAACAAATTTAAATTTAATATAAATTTATATTCAAAATAAATTTAACCTTAAAAGAAATTTTAAAATGAGTTTTAGTTTGGGCCTAGTCAAAATTGGGCTTCAACAACTGTCATCTTATAGCTTCAAACCGTTATTCTCCTATTGAGGTGTGCCAAAGGACAAAGTCAACATATTTTTGTGGCATCTTCCTTTGTCTGGAAGCTTTGTTGGATTCAATCTAATTCCTTTCATGATTCTTAGGCACAAGATGGTCCGATCCTGAGTTTATTGAGGTTGTGGGTGCCTTCTCTTGTGGCCCAGTCATAACATTACCCCTTGATTATAAAGGAACCTTTCCTTCAAGGTTTCAATCAGAAAAGCATTATTTGATGTGGTCTGCATCTTTCTAAGTAGCAGTTGTAACTAAAAGGCCGTCTCACTAGATAAGCCATTGAGTAATTAGGTGGCTAGAGTGGTTAACACATGAAAAACAAGATGGATTTTGGCCGTGGATGGAAAATCCAACTTATAAGCCACTTAGCCAACGCGGCGAAGAATCTTAAATGGACTAAAGAATCGTCTACCTAATTTGTGATGGTGCTAAAGCCGTATAGAATTTTGACAAAAGGGTTGGAGCTTGACATAAACCCGATCGCCGTTCTAGAAGATCACATATCGACGGTGGCTGTCCGCCACACGTTTCATTCAGGCTTGTGCCTTATGTAGATTAAGTTTAAGAAGAGTAAGGACCCTCATCTCTATTAAGCATATACTCTTCAACCAAGGGACTACCAGTAGTGCCTTTAATGTAACAACTAATGTTTGGCAGTTTCTATTGATGTTTGATAGGCTGTATTATACTAATATTCAGCCCAAGGCAACATCAAAACCCATGTTAATAGTGTATAAGTTGTAAAGCAATGAAGATACAATTCTTGGCATTTTTTTAAAGCTTCAACTTGTCTGTCTATTTGTGGGTAATAGGGCGTACTAATGGTAAGCTCAATGCCCTATAGATGGTGCAATTCTTGCCAAAATGCTAGCATAAAGTGAGGGTTTCTATCCATGACAATAGAACCAAGAATTCCATGAAGGCGCATAATATCCGAAACAAATATCGACGCTAATGTCTCACTGGAGAAAGAACTTGGAAGAGCACTAAAATGGCCATATTTTGATAGACAATAAAAAACAACCATAATGACAATCTTACCCTTGGACGAAGGTAGCCAAGTGATAAAATCCATAGAAATATCTTCGAAAACCAATGTAGGAATAGGTAGTGGCTGTAGTAAATCGGTCGGACGAAGCATCGAATATTTCATTTGTTGACATATCTGATACTCAGCGACATATCATTGGACATCTCGACACATATTGGGCCAATAAAAATTAGAAGAGAGACGGTGAAAAGTGTGTGTGATACCTGCATGTCCTCTGATAAGGGACGAATGGAATTCACACAGCAACTATGCGTAAATCGGGGAAGTCGATGGAACTACCAAGCATTCGCAAAAAAATAGGAGACCATCTTTAAAGGAATAACCTGGAAGGGCAGTTAGATTAGTTTGGAGTCAGTTTTGGATGGCCAAAAGATCCGAAGGAGATTGATTGTGCTATTTTTGAGTATTCACCAACTTAAAATCAACATGAGACTAAGCAAAAAGAGGTACTGATTGATAACGGGAGAGAGCATTCGTTGCATGATTAAGTTTGCTAGGTCGATACAAAATCTCAAAATCATAGCCAACCAATTTATCGATCCATTTCTGTTGTTTCGATTTGAATCACCTGATTGGTCAAGTGTTTTAACGATTGTTGGTCGACGATAATTGGAAAACGACAACCCAATAGATATTGTCGCCATTTGGCCACTGCTTGAGTTATGACATACATCTCTCGATGATAAGTGAAGGCCGATTAAAGATGAGGGTTGAGTTTTTGGTTGAAAAAAGGCAATAAGGTGGCCATTTTGAGAAAGAACTGCATTGATACCAAACCTGGAGGCATTTATTTCGAGGGCAAATGGTTTGGTAAAGTCTGACAACTATAAGATAGGAGCATATGCTAACAATTATTGTAAGGTCTGAAAAGTTACCTACGCTTGCGAAGACCACTGAAACCTATCCTTTATAAGAAAATCTATCAACGATCCTGCTACTATAGCATTTTCGAAACCATCCCCTTTTTCACAAAACGATGAGTTTCAAAAATTACTTTAATGTTGGAAAATGGGAGTAGCCACCAATCCTTTATTCGGTGTGATTGGATCACCAAAAAACGTTTTAAAAATCGTTTTGAAAACATGTAAGTCTTTGAAATCCAGAAAAATAGGTTCGGGAGTCGGTTACGCATGAGGAAGGATTAGCACCTTCATATGCCCAAAATTGGTACCGTATTGATTGTTTTCGGGTTTTACTTTGTAACATTTAAAAGCTTGAATAAAATTTAAAATACGATCCTTGAATGCATGAGTTAAGTTTAAAAGAAAACGAGTTTGTTTGGGAATCCCGTTATTTCAAAGTGATCGAGGAAGAAAGTTACGTCCAGTGAGTTAGGACATGACATTTCAAAATCTAGAAATAACGAGCTTTCCTTCGTAAAACTTTTTAAATTTTGGGAAAAGAATGTTCGATTATCTCGATTTGAGGAAAGGTTGCACCTAGTAAGTTAAGGCGCAAATTTTCAGAATCGAAGATAAGGAAACATTACCTCGATTAAGGGTATTCGATTATTTCGATTTGAAGAAAATTTGCACCTAGTAAGTTAAGGCGCAAATTTTTGAAACTTAAGATAAAAGAATATTACCTCGATTTTAAAGTTTTTATGAAAATAATTTTGAAAACAAACATGCGAGTTTAATATGAATAAGCAGTTAATAATGAATATTAAATAACGCGAAGTAAGATAAATAAGAAGATAAAATGGTAAAAAAAATGCAAAATACGAGTGCATAATGGGTAAAATTAAATGCAAATATTGATGAGAAAGAAGAATGATGCAATCGGAGTTGGAAATGAGACTTCCGATACCCTGGGGTGAAATGGTAATTTTGGACTCACGAGGGCAAAATGGGAGTTTTGGGAAAGTTCGGGGTTAACAACGAAATTTTAGACACCCGAGAGTAAAACAGTAATTTTTAAAAAAAATCGAGAACAAAAACGGAATTTTTGGACATCTGGGGGTAAAAGGGTAATTTTTCAAAGTTTTTGGGTTAAAATTGGAAGTTTATGGGTAAAATAGTAATTTTTGAGAGTTTCGGGGTTAAAAATGAAATTTTTGAAGGTTCGGGGGTAAAATGGTAATTTTTGAAAGTTTTAGGGTCAAAATTATGATTTTGGAAGTTTAGGGGTAAATATTAATTTTTAAGAGTTTCGGAGTCAAAAATAAGATTTTCGGAGGTTCGAGGGTAAAATGGCAATTTTTGAAAATTTTAGGGTTAAAATCGAGATTTTTGAAATTTAGGGGTAAAATGGTAATTTTTGGAAGTTTCGGAGTCAAAATTGAGATTTTTAAAAGTTCGAGGCTAAAAATGTAATTTTTGGAAGTTTTAGGGTTAAAGTGGAATTTTGGAGAAGTTTGGGGGTAAAATAAATTTTTGGATAGTTTAGGGACCTTGAGGGTAATAAAACCAAAAATAAGTGACACGTGGCAGCCCCTCGGGCATCCTGAAGTCAAAGGATTAATTTGAAAACCATGAAAAATTTTTGGGCCAATTTTGTAATTAAACAGAACTTGATTTAAAGATTAAATTGAAACAAATTAAAAGTAAAAGGGACTATTTACATAAATAAGCTAAAATTATGACACGTGGCAGCTCCTGGAGCTTTCAAAATGTCAAAGGACTAAATCGAAAAGAAATGAAAATTATTGAGCCAATTTATAATTAATTAAAAGTACAAAAGGACTAAATTGAAAAAATAAAAAAAAGCGGAAGGATCAAAATGCATAAATAACCCATTTCTTAAAAACACGTGGATCCTAGGTCGGGTCGAGTCGGATTTCGAGTTGGCCATAGGTTTAAGAACAAAACAGTGCCGTTTTGGGGCTTAAAACCTGGACCAAACCGACATCGTTTTGGCCCCTTATAAAAGACTTTCTAACCCCTTTTTTTTTTCATTTCTTTCTTTCTTTTTTACAAAAATATCAAAAACTCTCTCTCACTTTCTCTCCTTCTCTCATGGGCGACCACCGGCCGCCGGTGCTTGTCCCGCGCGTAGGGCATCACGCGCACACCGTGCCGCCTCCCATTGTCACCGATCGTCGTGTACACCTCCCTGTCCATCGTCCACGCACCGTCTCAGGCACACGCCCCGTCGTCGGGGTCGTCGGAGGTAAAAAACTTTGTTTTTCATCCTTTCTCTTTCTTTTTTATTTTGTTAAAACCAGATCTAATTTCAAACCAGATCTAGAATTTTTTTTTAAAACCCCTTTTCTCTTTCTTTCTTTTTTTTAAAGGTCTTTTGTTTAAAATCCAAAGAGATCGGGTTTTGCTTATTAAAATTGCAATTTTGATTCTTTAATTTTCAAAACTGTTTTTGTGGCCTCATATACTCGTTCCCTTTTTTATTCATATTTTCATCAGATTCGCAGCTACGGTGACAACAGCGGCGTGGGGAGGCTTTGCTCGGCTCCGGCGGTGGTGGTGGTTCCACGAACGGGTGTTGTCTCTTCAAAATTTTTTTATTTATTATAAATATAATATTTATTATTAAACCCATTAATTATTATTATTATTATTATTAATGAATTTATTATTGACACTAAATGAGCAGTTAGTGGATATTAATTTACAGGATAATAAATGAATGAACTGTTATAAATTAAAAGTTTTGATTTTCAAAAGAAAGTTAATGGGCAGTGAATGTATTGATGAGTTTGAAACGCTCCAAATTTACTAAGATAGATAAAAGAAATAGATGTGAATGCACATATGTACCTTGAGGATTGATGTTATTCTGGCTTGTTTGAAACTGTTGAATTCTTATTCTCTGACTGTGAATATTCCTTGCCTTCTTGTATTCGATTGGAATTACCTGTATTAATCTTTATATGTTATTCGCAAATGCTAAGATTTTGTATATATGTGGAATGAACAACCAAAACCCCCCCATTTTACAAGTGTTTGGATCGGCTTTTTAAAGCCTAAATTACAATCATTACAATTTTGTTTCTTGCCATTAAAATGTAAGTCTCCTTTCTTCTTTGCAAGTTTCAACTTGTAGTGGCAGGTTGCTGGTGACGGTGATTGAAGATGGTTGTGAGATTGATGACGTGGCATGTTCTGAATGGTTGGAATGAAGGCAGCAGCAGTACAAGTTGGAATGGCAATAGACTCCACTTGTATTTAGGTGTTTAGGATAGGGTTTGGGTCAATTTGGCCAATTGGGTTTGCAAATTTGGGCCTTTATTTTTGGCCAATTTAGGTGTTTAGGATAGGGTTTGGGATGGCAATAGACTCCACTTGTATTTAGGTGTTAAGTGTTGGGCCCAGTCAAAATTGGGCTTCAACAGCTGCCCCTCTTTTCTCGTTGCTGTGTAATAGGAACAGAGCAAAGACCAAAAGGAAGCCCACTTTTGTCAAGTTCTATTTCTTCACTGGTCTTCCGTCAATTGGTCCACTTTTCGCTTTGTTGAGCTTTTGATTTTTTCCGCATCTACCTCTGCATCTTTGATGTTGTGATTCCATCTTGCCCTAAGGAAATTTCAAAAAGACAAAATTTGCTACTGTAATTTCACTCCATTCTCTTGAAATTTCAAGGAGATTGGAATTCGTCACCGTAGTCTTTGAGTCTGGTTTCATTGACTTGGCCGCCTTCTAAGTATCTCATCAGTAAGACGACCGCATCACTTGTTTGATCCACTTCTTTGTGTTTTATCAGGAAGACGGATTTGGTTCACTTCTCCGTATCTCATCAGGAAGCTAACCACTTTATTGCTTCGACCTGCTTCTCAGTATCTCATCAGGAAGCTGGAGTTCGAAGATTTGCTCACATCGAGCCCTGAGTTGGTATACTTCTCTGTATCTCATCAGGAAGCTGGAGTTCGAAGATTTGCTCACATCGAGCCCTGAGTTGGTATACTTCTCTGTATCTTATCAGGAAGCTAACTATTTTATTGCTTCGCCCTGCTTCTCAGTATCTCATCAGGAAGTTGGGATTCGAAGATTTGCTCACACCGAGCATGGGTTTGATTTGGTCTACTTTTCAGTATCTCATCAGGAAGATGACCACGTCACTTGTTTTGATCCACTTCTTTGTGTTTCATCAGGAAGACGGATTTGGTTCACTTCTCCGTATCTCATCAGGGAGCTAACCACTTTATTGATTCGACCCGCTTCTCAGTATCTCATCAGGAAGCTGAGATTCGAAGATTTTCTCACCTTTGAGTTGGTATACTTCTCTGTATCTCATCAGGAAGATGTCCGCCACACTATTTGTGGATAATCGCAATCTGCCCCGTGATCGGGGTAGGCGTTTGGTTGACGATGATTTGCGCCAAGGTCGGGGTAAGAGATCGAATGGCTGTAATCTACCTCTGTCTCGGGGTAAGAGATTGGTTGATGATGATTTGCCCCAAGCTCGGGGTAAAAGATCAAATGGCTTCAATATGCCCCAAGCTCGAGGTAAGAGATTGGTTGATGATGATCTGCCCCAAGCTCTAGGTAAAAGATCAAATGGCTTCAATCTGCCCCAGACTTGGGGTAAGAGATTGGTTGATGATGATCTGCCCTAGGCTCGGGGTAAAAGATCAAATGGCTTCAATCTGCCCCAGGCTTGGGTAAGAGATTGGTTGACGATGATCTGCCCTAGGCTCGGGGTAAGAGATTGATTAACGATGTAATTTCACTCCATTCCACTGAATCTTCAGAGAGATTGAGATCCGCTGTTGTAGTTTTAAACTCGCTGCAATTTCAGAGAGATATGATTTGATGTTGAAGCTTCATCTTGCTCTTATTATGGCTTCAGAGAGATAACGACTTGCTTTTGTTTTTAATCCAACTTTACTGCAACTTCAAGAGGACAGGAATTGATGTTAAAGCTTTATCTTGCTCTTACTGCAACTTCTTGTCATTGTAGTTTTGATCTGATCCACTACGACTTTAAGGTAGAAGTTTCGCCGTCGTGGATTCGACCTTTCTCTTCAAGTTTTTGAGGTACCGGGTTTGCCATTGCAACTTCAACCTTTCCCCTTCAAATCTTCGTGTTACTAGATTCGTCGTTGCGACTTAAATCTTCCCCTTCTTGTCTTCTGAGGTACATGGTCCGTCATTGCGACTTAAACCTTTCCCTTTTGTATCTTTGTGGTACTGGATCTACCGTTGCGATCTTAGATCTTTCCCTTCATGTCTTCATGGTACTAGATTCGCCGTTGCGGCTTAAATCTTTCCCTTTGTGTCTTCTGAGGTACACGGTCTTGCCGTTGCGACTTAGACCTTTCCCTTTTGTATCTTTGTGGTACTGGATTCGTCGTTGCAGCTTAAATCTTTCCCTTCGTGTCTTCTAAGGTACACGGTCCTGCCGTTGCGACTTAGACCTTTCCCTTTTGTATATTTGTGGCACTGAGACCTGTAGAATATGCTCAAATGAGCCTCTAGGTAGGCCAGATTGTTTAGGATGCCATGCTCAGAGTGAGTCAAAATGCTCCTAACTAGGTGGATATGAATGATGAAAAAATGTCCTTTTTGAAAATGATTTTATCTTGATCCTTGGGTTGACATTGTTCATCATTTGTCTAAGTCCTATCGCTGATGTGCTATCATGTTTTATGTATGTGTATTATTGTCATGGAACCTAAAGAGGTAGTCGTAATTTGGACTATTTGTTTTGAGACCTTTCTAACCCTCGGGTTATCTCCAATTAGTGGTCCTGTTTCAGGTCCCTATAATATTTAGGAATTTTTTAGAATGATATGCAGAAATCCTTCTATTCCTTATATTTGTTGACTACAAACCGTTATTTCAAATGCAAAGATGCTTGAATCAAGACTATAAGATGGATGAAATTAAATTTGATAGCAAACAAAGTTCGTACGAATGAAAAGATCGTTTGGTTCATTAATCATTATTTCGATGCGGAATTTGTTTGAGCATGGTTGCAAGGCGAGTGAAATTTTATGGAGGCGAAGCTCACAAAATGATTAAAAATGACATGTATTGGTCAAAAGTTGCAACACCTAAGGTGAACAAAGAATGGAGTTAGGTGGATGAATTTTATTGGAGGCACAACTTGCATGAATGAAAAGATCAAAAGTGACCCATATTGGTCAAAGGATGCCAAATATAAAGTGAGCAAAGAATAGGGTTAGGTGCCCCAGATATCAAAGTATGAGTTTCACCGAGCAGACTTAATGAGGACCATTCTAAGCTTGATATATGTCCATGAAACTTGGAGTACTTCGTCAATGCCTCAAGGTGTAAAGTTTCTCCACCTTGCTACTTTTAAGAGAGAGGACCATTTCATGCCCCTTTTCTCTTATTCGAATTTGAGCCGCCTTTTCAGGTTTTCAACTCAAATCTCCTTAGGTTTCGAGATGCTCTTTACGAGTTTTCACCTCGACCTCTCCTTTTTTCTATTTCTTCTTGTTTCTGCTTTCCCTTTTTCTTCTTTCTTCTTATTCTTCTTATTTTTTTTTGTATCTGTGTTCACGAAGTTGGGCATGTCTTTTGCCGTCCATTTTGACCAAAATTAAAGCTTTTCCAAAAAGACTTTCTTCATCTCATTAGGTCTTTCCCCATTCAATATCCATTTTCCTTGGAAGACTTTTCTAAGTCAGTTCCTCTTTAAAACCAGTGCTCTCTCATGAAATTCTCTAGAGCGAATCTTTCTTTGCTGTAAACCCTTGTCATCTGATTATGACTTTTAGTATCTTTTCTTCAATCAAATTTAGTTGACTGCATCTGGGTTAAATCCATTATGCTTCATCAGTTCTAACAAATTTGGAGGGAAGAAAACTTGATTCCAATGGGTAAGACGACTTCTATTCACGCGTGAAAGGTGTTGCCCCGGTGGATAGCTCGATAAAATTCGAAGGCAAACAGTGATTTCTCAGGTCGAGTCTTTGTAGGTCTCTACTATGAATTATTCCTATCGGTCACCTTCAATGCCGATTCACTTTTGGTGCTGAGTTGTGATACTTGTTCTTGAATTGACCACAGAATTTTACTATCGCACTGTTGCTCAAATTCAAGTCATTGTTGGATATCATTCTTTCTTGGCATTCCATACCGGCTTCTAATCTCTCATTTTCAATAATCTGCTTAACCGCCGATTGGCATAGGAAGTAGTAATCAATGATCATTAGAAACTCTCTTGCAAAGTTGGCTCAACGGTGTCCATGCTTCACATAGAAGGAGGCCATGACGTGGAAAGATGATGGAGAATAAATTTTCAAGATGCCATTTGCGGGTTTTCATCTTGACTTTTTTTTATGCCCTTTACGAATTTTGACCCATCTTTTTTTTTTTTGCTAACACATCGAGCCCCAATTTTTTAAGTTTTTGTTGAATTTGATTACATTCTTCCTTTTATGGGCGCCTGGGTATCACAACATTGGTTCCTTAAACCTGGCATGCTTTGATAGGATCATGGAAAAGACTTTTGGATTCTCGAGGCAACTTGCCTTGTTTTTACAAAGATTCATGTCTCGATTCTCACTTAAAATCACGGCTCTTCAAGATGATATCTGTTTCGTGTCTTACTCAAACATCCGTAGCAGATCGGGAGATGAGTTACATTATTGATCATTTTTAAAGGCTCAAAGTTTTTTTGGACACATGTCTTACTCAAAAGGGTTTAAGTCAACAACAGTGTTACTCGTATCTTTGATATCAAGGGACCTAGTATAAAGGAAAAAGAGATCCAAAGAATATTTGACGAAAGAATGATTAACTGAGGTATGAACGAATGAGAAGAATAATAAAGTATTTGCCAAATGGGACAAAAACAATGCGTCCTTTTTATTGAGATAAAAGATAGTGGTCATTTGCTCTTTATGAAAGGATCCCTATTACTCTCGAGCTCAGAGTGATAAGTGTATTCTGAATATTTTCCTACAAAAGTCCTAAAAATTACAAGAAGCTCCTTCACAGTCTAGTTGTCCAAAACACTCACCGAGGGTGTAGGGCGAACTCTCGACAGGTTCCACTTTCCATATGATTTATCATGTTTCCTCTCGGCTTTCATTCAGGGTAAATGACTCTCTTTCACACAAGTGTTTCAATCATGTGGAATCTTATTTAATGCATGAAATGCAAATGTATATGAGGTGATAAAATGCATGCAACAAGGCGTTGATTCTCGGTTCCATTCCATTAGAAAACTTTACTTAGAAAGCAAATTCTTCTACACAAGGCAGATGCATGTATGGTCGTGCCTTAATGCTCAAAGTCCTACTCTTCCAAGCTAAAATTTTCGCTCCTATTTGACCCTGATAAAATGTCAGTCCTGGATAGCTAAAGTTTGCAAACGGTTAGTCGTTTCTTGCATTTGGTGGGGTTATTGCTTGCGACATGATCCCTATCTTAGATTTGCCCCTAAAAGTATTGGAGTCATTCCTCGTTTACTTCCAATTTCTCTGGCGAAAACACCTTGCCTTTAGATAATCATAAATTCCTTCAACGAACTGCGGTCCTTAGAGAATACTTGATAAGAGACTTTTTCTACTTTTCAAATGGCCACGGGACTATACTAACAAAAGTCGTGAACCAATACACCTTCTCTTGCCCCTTTTTCAACAGGTGCTTAGTGGCTAAGATTGCTAGAATATAAGTGATTCTTTTGTCAGGTCTGATAAACAACTCTGCAAGCACATCCTCTTACGTGTCCCAATACTCTAAGGAAAACTATCAATGTACATTTGAGGTGAACATTTTCCATCTGAGTGCTATGTCTCGTAAGTTTTCCAAAGCAAAGTACTTGTTCTCTTCTTTTTCCTTGATTAGGGTCGCGACCTAATGCTCGTTTGTCTAGGGTAAACCTTATCAACTTGAGTTCTTGGGTAATGGAGCAATGTAGTGTCCATGTCTCTAGAGGTGAAGCAACTAAGTTGAATCCCATTACTGTGTTAGGACTCGAAAAAAGCGCACCCCTACTTTAACCTTAAGTAGGTAAAAACGATCGTCATATCCAAAGTAGACTTTATTGTTTTAAATCCTTCGGTAAAAAGGTAAAGCGATTTATTTTTCTATCGTGGGCCCCATGTCCTCCTCTCCAAATGCGAAACCATTAGATGTTGAACCCCAATACTAAGTGAGAGCTCGGGACTTATGCCTATTCTTTTTATCATCAAGTAAGTCAACATATTTATGATTGGATATCCACCTCATTTTATCTTCCATGCTTCTTTCAGCTCTAGCAAACTGCTATGGCTTTTATGTACTTGGGTGTAATATTGAATCCTTGACATGCATTCCTTCAATAGGTCATCACCAACCACGTTGACTTCTACCTCATCAAGGAATCCGTTTTCTTATTACCAGTTCTCTATTTGATGATAGAACATGAATCAACACATTTTTTATGAGAATGCAATGCAAACAGCTTCAAAATATATTGCAATTAAAAACAAAAATATAACCGTGTCTCTTTCCTTGCTCGAGTAACCACTGAAGGTTTGACACAATCTCACTCAAGGTAGGCTTGTATAGAATTACACAAGTTAATAAAATGTGCTGCTTATGAATGCATGAATGCTTAAGAAATGTATGACTTATAGCTCAATTCTATTAGAAAAACCTTAGTAGAAATCAAATTCCTTTACATAAAATAGATATGTATATGGTCGTGTCGCGGTGTTCAAAAGACTTAATCTTCGCAAGAAGTCATTTTAAATACTCTTGGCTCATTTCTGACTTTCGGTCCATAATATCATTTTGAAAAGGTTGAGTGGTCAGTCAAAACTCAGATGGTTACATGATCTTTGTTTTCGTCTTGCTCATCTAGCAGATCATCGATTTTCATTCTCTTTCTTTCTTTGCGATGTAAGCCTGACCATATTGTCTTCCATTTCATCAAGGTATCTGTTTTCTTATGACTAGCTTTCTATTTAGTAATTGAGCTTAGAACTATACCTCTCTTTGTATGAGGATGTAATGCAAATAGATTCGAAATGAACAAGTTAGTGTAATTAACACAGGAATAAAACTTGGAATAAATTACAATTAAAAGCAAATAAGCAAGAATATAACTGTGGTCCTTACCCTCTTCGTGCAACCACGGAATGCTTGATACTATTCTACTTGAGGTAGGCTCTCAAGGAATTATGTGTGAGTTAATAAAATGTGTAGCTTATGCATGCATGCATGAGAAAATATTGACTCATAGCTCAATTCTATTAGAAAATTTTACTAGAAAAAAAATTCCTTTACATAAGACAGATACGCGTATGATCGCGCCTTGGTGTTCAAAAGCCTTTAATCTTCGTAGGACATCTTCCAATTTCGCCCTCGTTCATCCTTTGATTTTCGGTCCCAAAATGTCAACTTAAGTGACTAGTCACTTTTCGTAGTTGGGACAATGTTTGGTTCGTTGTACGATCTTTGTTTCTATCTTTCTCGACTGGCTAATTATTGGCCTTTCGCCTTTCTTTTTTTTTTTTGACCATATGTGCGCGACCATGTTGTTTTCCACCTTATCAAGGAACTCGTTTTCTTATGACCAATTTTCTATTTTGTAATTGAGCTTTAGTCCATGCTCGTCTTGTATGAAGATGAAATGCAAGCGATGACTTCAAAGAGCTAAAGAACACAAGTATGATAGCAAAGTATAGGTATAAAACAGAGAACCTAGACTTGGGAGACTACCAACAACTCGGTGTAGTTCTATCCTAAGGTAAGCAACTACGATTTACTACATGTGGTTTTAGGTTCTAGAGTAAAAGGGTACCTAAACCAACAGATTCCTCAATCCTCACCCATTACAGGCTCATACGAACGAGTTCGGCTTAGGGGGATGCATTTCCCACATGTTTACGCGGAAGTGAAAACTTCACGAAAATAATGGTACTTTGTAATCCCGAAAGCGATCCGCTATCCTGCACGGAGGTGAAGACCTCACGAAGGAGTAGTTTCTAGCCTCCACTTAAAAAGGTAATGTCATATCAGATGTATGCAAATTTACACGTGCAATATTACATAATATGGTTTCATACAAAAGATGTCGAGGATCAAGTTTTAAATAAAACCGAAAGTTTTAAAGTTTTCAAAAAGGCTCGAAAATAATCAATTTTAGCTCGACTCTCCTTTATTTTTAAAAAGTCCCCAATTGAGTCACCAGCTGTCGAAACCATCCTTTTTTTTGCAAAACGACGAGTTTCGAAAAATACTTTAATGTTGGAAAATGGGAGTCGCCACCAATCCTTTATTCGGTGTGATTGAATCACCACAAAACGTTTTAAAAATCGTTTTGAGAACATGTAGGTCTTCAAAATCCAGAAAAACAGGTTCGGGAGTTTGTTACGCATGAGGAAGGATTAGCAACCTCATACGCCCAAAATTGGTACCGTATTAATTATTTTCGGGTCTTACTTTGTAACATTTAAAAGCTCGAATAAAATTTAAAATACGATCCTTGAATGCATGAGAAGTTTAAAAGAAATTGAGTTTGTTTGGGAATCCCGTTATTTCAAAGTGATCGAGGAAGAAAGTTCGTCTAGTGAGTTAAGACATGACATTTCAAAATCCAAAAATAACGAGCTTTCCTTCGTAAAACTTTTTAAATTTTGGGAAAAGGATGTTCGATTATCTCGATTTGAGGAAAGGTTGCACCTAGTAAGTTAAGGCGCAAATTTTCAGAATCGAAGATAAGGAAACATTGCCTCGATTAAGTGTATTTGATTATTTCGATTTGAAAAAAATTGCACCTAGTAAGTTAAGGCGCAAATTTTCGAAACTCGAAATAAAAGAATATTGCCTCAATTTTAAAGTTTTTATGAAAACAATTTTGAAAACAAACATTCGAGTTTAATATGAATAAGCAGTTAATAAAGGATATTAAATAACGCGAAGTAAGATAAATAAGAAGATAAAAAGGTAAAAAAATGCAAAATACGAGTGCATAATGGTTCAAATTAAATGCAAATATTGATGAGAAAGAAGAATGACGCAATCGGAGTTGAAAATGAGACTTCCGGATACCCGAGGGTGAAATGGTAATTTTGGACTCATGGGAGCAAAATGGGAGTTTTAGGAAAGTTCGAGGTTAAAAACGGAATTTTAAACACCCGAGAGTAAAACAATAATTTTTAGAAAAAATCGGGATCAAAAACGGAATTTTTGGACATCCGGGTGTAAAAGGGTAATTTTTTAAAGTTTTTGGGTCAAAAATGGGATTTCGAAAGTTTGGGGGTAAAATAGTAATTTTGAGAGTTTTAGGGTTAAAATTAGAATTTTTGGAGGTTTAAGGATAAAATGGTAATTTTCAAAAGTTTTAGGGTTAAAATTGAGATTTTGGAAGTTTGGGGGTAAAAAGAGAATTTTGAGAGTTTTTAAGGTCAAAAATGGGATTTTTGGAGGTTCGGGGGTAAAATGGTAATTTTTAGAAGTTTCGGAGTCAAAATTAAGATTTTTGGAAGTTTGAGGGTAAAAATGTAATTTTTGGAAGTTTCGGGGTCAAAAGTTGAATTTTGGAGAAGTTTGAGGGTCAAAATATAATTTTTGGACAGTTTAGGGACGTTTAGGGCAATAAAACCAAAAATGAGTGACACGTGGCAGCCCCTCGGGCATCCTGAAGTCAAAGGACTAATTTGAAAACCATGGAAAATTTCTAGGCCAATTTTGTAATTAAACAGAACTTGCTTTAAAGATTAAATTAAAACAAATTAAAAGTAAAATGGACTATTTGCATAAATAAGCCAAAATTATGACACGTGGCAGTTCTTGGCGCTTTCAAAATGTCAAAGGACTAAATAAAAAAGCAAAGAAAATTATTGAGCCAATTTATAATTAATTAAAAGTACAAAAAGGACTAAATTGAAATAATCAAAAAAGCGAAAGGATAGAATGCTAAATAATCCATTTCTTAAAAACACGCTGATCCTAGGTCGAGTCGGGTCGGATTTCAGGTCGGCCATGGGTTTAAGAACAAAACAGTGCCGTTTTGGGGCTTAAAAGCCTGGACCAAAACGACACCGTTGTGGCCCCTTATAAAAGACTTTCTAACCCCTTTTTTTTCCATTTCTTTCTTTCTTTTTTACAAAAAAATCAAAAACTCTCTCTCACTTTCTCTCCTTCTCTCATGGGCAACCACCGGCCGCAGGTGCTTGTCCCGCGCGTAGGGCATCACGCGCGCGCCGTGCCGCCTTCCATTGTCACCGACCGTCGTGTACACCTCCCTGTCCATCGTCCACGCACCGTCTCAGGCACACGCCCCGTCGTCAGGGCCGTCGGAGGTAAAAAACTTTGTTTTTCATCCTTTCTCTTTCCTTTTTATTTTGTTAAAACCATATCTGATTTCAAACCAGATCTAGAATTTTTTTTTTAAAACCCCTTTTCTCTTTCTTTCTTTTTTTTTAAAGGTCTTTTGTTTAAAATCCAAAGAGATCAGGTTTTGCTTATTAAAATTGCAATTTTGATTCTTTAATTTTCAAAACTGTTTTTGTGGCCTCATATACTCGTTCCCTTTTTTATTCATATTTTCATCAGATTCGCAACTATGGTGACGACGGTGGCGTGGGGAGGCTTCGCTCGGCTCCGGCGGTGGTGGTGGTTCCACGAACAGGTGTTGTCTCTTCAAATTCTTTTTTTTATTTATTATAAATATTATATTTATTATTAAACCAATTTATTATTATTATTATTATTAATGAATTTATTAATGACACTAAATGAGCAGTTAGTGGATATTAATTTACAGGATAATAAATGAATGAAGTGTTATAAATTAAAAGTTTTGGTTTTCAAAAGAAAGTTAATGGGCAGTGAATGTATTGATGAGTTTGAAACGCTCCAAATTTACTAAGATAGATAAAAGAAACAGATGTGAATGCACATATGTACCTTGAGGATTGATGTTATTTTGGCTTGTTTGAAACTGTTGAATTCTTATTCTCTGACTGTGAATATTCCTTGCCTTCTTGTATTCGATTGGAATTGCCTGTATTAATCTTTATATGTTATTCGCAAATGCTAAGATTTTATC
This sequence comes from Kokia cookei, assembly GCA_039519145.1. Classification (NCBI taxonomy): domain Eukaryota; kingdom Viridiplantae; phylum Streptophyta; class Magnoliopsida; order Malvales; family Malvaceae; genus Kokia; species Kokia cookei. The sequence goes on from CM076907.1 coordinate 26,992,783, forward strand.
TATATGTGGAATGAACAACCAAAACCCCCCCCCCCATTTTACAAGTGTTTGAATCGGCCTTTTAAAGCCTAAATTACAATCATTACAATTTTGTTTCTTGTCATTAAAATGTAAGTCTCCTTTCTTCTTTGCAGGTTTCAACTTGCAATGGCTGGTTGCTGGTGACGATGATTGAAGATGGTTGTGAGATTGATGACGTGGCATGTTCTGAATGGTTGGAATGGAGGCAGCAGCAGTACAACTTGGGATGGCAACAGACTCCACTTGTATTTAGGTGTTTAAGATAGGGTTTGGGTTAATTTGGCCAATTGGGTTTGCAAATTTGGGCCTTTATTTTTTGACTTTTTAATTTGGGCTTGTATGTTAGACTTTTTTAATTAATTTTTAATTGAAAATAAATTTAAATTTAAAGTAAATTCAAACTCAAAATGAATTTAAATTTAGAATAAATTCAAACTTATTTAAAATTAAAATTTGGACTTAACTATGGTTTAAGTGTTGGGCCCGGTCAAAATTGGGCTTTAACAAGCATATTGATGGATAAAATGACGATAATAATTGGCGAGGCCCAGAAAACTTCGAAGGTTTTTAACAGAATTAGGAGGTGGCCAATTAAGAATAGCTTGAATTTTGTCTAGGTTCACAGCTACCCCTTGGGTTGAAATGACATGGCCTAAATAATCCACTGATTGTTACCCAAAAACACATTTGGATTGTTTGGCCACTAAATGATATTCCCTGAGTAGAAGAAGAACCAAACGGAGATGGCCCAAATAAGAATCCCAATCGGTACTGTAGATGAGGATATCATCAAAAAACACCAACACAAACACTCGAAGATATGACCGAAAAATATCATTAATCAAGTTATGGAAGGTCAAGGGTGCATTTGATAATCTAAAAGGCATGATGATAAATTCGTACTGACCGTCGTATGTTTGAAAAGCCATTTTATGTTCATCACTAGCTCGGAGTCAAATTTGGTGGCAACTGGATAACAAGTCAAGCTTAGAACAATAACGAGCACTGTGTAATTCATTGAACAACTCATCAATCATTGGAATTAGAAAATGATCACAAATAGTGATTGCATTCAATTTGGAGTCAAAAAAGAGAATGGATTTCTGTTGGGATGAATGATACCTTTCTATAACATGTTAGTGACGAGTTTCTCCATTTCTCGTTTCTGGAAATATGGGTATCGGTAAGGACAAACTTGTACTAGATTTGTTTGTGGTAAAAAGGAAATTGTGTGATCGTGAAATACGAAGGTGGAAGCCCTTGTGGTTTCTTAAAAATATTAGCAAACTCATCTAACAGTGATTCCAAGTCGATCAAATAAAGTAGAGAAGATGATGGTGGAGTTGGTAAGAGTTCCAGCCGAAAGGATTCTACAATAGCTTTAGTGTGAGAAAGACGTCGAAGGCAATTGTATTGCACTTGATGAATGAAAGGCGAATGATCCCCTGTCCAACACACTTGTTTGCTCTAAGACTCAAACTGGAACGTAAAGGCGACGTAGTTGGTGACCACTAGTTCGAGAGTAGCCAACCAAACAATCCCAAAAACCATATCCCACCCTTGCAACGATAAAACATAAAAATCAATGTGAATTTCATGGCCTTGGATTATCAGAGGAACATTGCGAATGATACTGATACAAAAAAATCTTTCTCCATTTTTGATGAGAACGAAAAATTGCGATGTAGGTTCAATGGGTAATCGAAAGAAGGTAGCCACTCTTGTTTGGATAAAATTATGGGTACTGCCACAGTCTAACAGTACTTGGACTTGTTTACCTTGAACTTGATCGGTAAATAGTAGAGTTGTGGTAGAGCAGCCCCCAACTAGCGCATTATAAGAAATCGTAGATTCTGTAAGGACCTCCTAGATATGAAGATTTTCAGCAATGGATTTATCAAAGGATTCAGGAAAAATCACAATAACATCAAAAGGTGGATGATGTTCTTTTGCATCCTCATGTAATAAGAACTACAGTTTGGATTTACATTATGGTCCTAAGTATATTTATCGTCAAAATGGTATCATAACCCTTGAGATTGACGTTGAGTTACTTCGGCGGCCAAAAGACAACGAAATGGAACTTTAGTGCCAATGGATAGAGTGGCGATACTTGATGCTAGCAAGGTTGTGGGTTTCGAACTGGGTAATCAAGAGCCAAAGAAAGACAACCAGAATTTCGTTCCAACACCAAATGTTGTTCATGGAGGTAAGCCAACCTAATAGCATCATTTAACTTAATAGGTTGATGGATGAGGCCAACCATTTTGATATCCGGGCTTAGACCTGAAATAAAACAAGTGGACCAAAAACAAAGGGGAAAGAAACATGGTGCGATTGGTAATAGCTTCAAACTTGTTTTGATATTCCAAAACCAATGAAATTTGTTATAGTTTGGCGAGTTGGCCTTCAAACGACTCCAAATCACACGAACGAAAACGCTTAAGGATAGCTTAAGTGAAATGGGTCAAACCAGCAAATTGCTTATTGCGGTACATCTAGTCGTACTATTCTGCAGCAGCGTCGTCCAAATAGAAAGAAGTAATCGTGAGTCTCTCTTACTTTGGAATATTGTAAAAGTTAAAGGAACGGTCATGTAACACCTCAAACCCGTATCCATCACCGGATAAAGGTTATGGAGCATTACTGTACAATACAAGCATATAACATTAGAAATACAACAAGTGATTGTCTCAATCATACACCTTTATTTTTACTTTTTCAATCCAAACTTATTCATTTATCCTTAAATCGTTTCTTTGAGGCCTTAAAAATAGCTTAAAAATAATTCAGGACTAATTTGAAATAAATCAAAAGGTTAGAAAAAGTTGAAAATTTTGGTGAAACAGAGGTACACTACCGTGTGCCAAACCGTGTGTCTATACTGACTTGGGTCACACGGTCATGTGCCTACCCATGTGACCCTTCCACCTATCACACCCAAGGCACACTCCTGTGTAGTAGCCCGTTTGAAGGCCGTGAGTGACCAATTGTGACCAAAACCATGCTTAAGATTAACTTATATGCTTAGGGACTTAACCAACACATACCAACAAATGTTTCCAAGTTTAAAAACACAAACAAACCTCTTCAAATCATGTAAATACATCTAAAATTTTACCAATACTATTGCATCATAAATTATATCATATTTGTACATGCAAAAATAATTCAACAAATGATCTGTCGGTTTTATACCTAGTTGATTGAACTAGTTTTCACACTTAAAATGCTTGAAATTAAGTATTTTGTTTATGTTTTCTAGGATTTAATTTAGTTTTTATGTTTTGAATAAATTGTGTAAACCACGTGTTAAAAGGTTACTTTATTATCTTTAAGGTCAGTTGAGGCTTAAAGGTTAGCTAACATCCCTAGTGATTGTGCAGGAGACCATCAGAAGTTGCACAAATATGAAACTGATCACTTTGTCACGACATAGGATGTTCTACGTCGCTACAAAGGGACTAGACTTGAAGATCTCGGGAATTGACTTCTTTGTCACGACATACATGGGCTATGTTGCAACAACATCTAGACGATGACACTAAGTAGGGGACAGACGTCTTCGTCGCAAGACAGGTTTTGGTGTATCGTGGCATCGACCCTTGGACGCGGTTTCTGCACCAAGTGAAGGGTATTTCAATCTTTACAAATCCACTTAAACACGGAGGACGGCAGCTGACCTAAGGCGGATGAAAACGACCGGTCGAGGCTATAAATAAGGTCTTTAGCACTAGGTTTAAACAAACCTTTTCTCACTTTTTAATTTTACTTTGTTATTTTTGTTTAGAAACGAGATTGTAAATTTCGCATAAACAATCGAGTAATTTTTCCCGACAGATTGCCAATACAATTGAAGTTTCTTTTTCATTCTATTTATTCAATTATATGTTTTCATATTTTATTGTTTCTGATGATGATAAAAAAAACCATGAGGAACTAATTCCATTTTAGGGAATTAGGGAGTGAAAGTATGAATATTTGATTGTTATATAAACAGAGATTTCCAATATTTGATTGTTATAAAAACAAAGATTTTCCAATCGAGTAAGTTGTTTGGGAAAGGAAGAACATTAAACAAACACTAGATCTGATAACCTTAGAACGTCGTTTAGGTGGGAATGAACCCAAAATTAGTATTGTCAATCCGTGAAAAACTTTTCCCGAAACCGGTTTAGGCTGTGACATCTAGCGATAAGAAGTCTCTGTCGACTTGCTATGCTGGTGGAAGATTGAGAGATCCAACTGGGATAGTAACTAGTTGATAGAAGAAAAATCCCCAAAACCCAATAATTGAGGAAATCATTCCAAAACAACCTAATCTCCCCAAAGCCGTTTATTGAATACTTGAATCTCGTCCCTTTAGTTTACTTTATTTATTTTTATGTTATTCAGAGCAAATCTCTTATTTTTATTCTCATACTATAATCCTTAAACTTAGTACTAATTAATTCTTTTCCTTGCAAGGATTTAATTCACTGTCGCCTTACGTCTCCTTTGGGTATGATCCTCGGAATACTACTAAGTGTTCCCCTGTAACACACTATATTTACAACCTGACCCATATAATTACAAAAGCTGAAAACCTATACCGAACGGTAGTATGTTCAAAGGTGGTCAACAAACAATGTTGAAACTATACACCAAAGTCCAAAATAGAGATTTACACTAACAAAGTTCCAAAACAATATCACTACTTCATAAGATTAACATCCTAATTACATGCCACGACCCAAAAGAGATACAAAAAGATCTACCAAGAGATGGATAGTGTGAGCTCTACCGATGATCCTTTTAGCCAGACGGACTGATGTCTACAAAACAACATGAAAATTCAATAAACATGGCTTAGTAAGAACATAGAGTCCATAAAATTGAACACCTCAAGTCATTAATTAACAAGTCAAATTTTGTATTCATTCTTTACTTCCTATCAAATATTTTAGATTCAAACAGGGGCATCGAAGTGCAAATAGGGGCATCGAAGTGCAAACAGGGGCACCAAAGTACAAGCAACAACCAACACGTATCATTCACATTCATTATATATATATATATATATACAATTATACAAGAATTGTCTACAATTAAATAACAATAAGTTCTTTAAATGCTATTCGATAGGAAATAACTCAGTACGAACTTACCTCGACTCACATGTTCGTCCAAAAGTGCATACAATTACTCTGTAACTTTCACCTTTCCTCAGTTTAAGTCTGGTTGCTGCGTAATTTGACCTATAATACAATTCCATTAAATGTGAAATTCACAGTACATTAGAATATTTAATTTGAGTTAATGCAACAATTGATAGTAATTTTATTAAATTACCCTTAATACTTTAGCATTTTTACAAGTGAGTTCTTACATCAACATTCATGAGTTTAACCACAATCCATGCAAGAACAAGCTAATCAAGATTCTTCATCTAGTCATTTCAAACCTAGAATTTTTACCATTGCACAATATTTACTTAACATTTTCTATTTTTCTCAATTGGGTCCTTGAATACCCAAATCATGAAAATCATTTAGTAAAAATACCTAAGTTAAACCATTTAATTTAAATGTTTAACAACCAAGTTCACAGATATCTCAATGCCATTCATGTAAAGACCCTATACTTATAATGACCTCACAAATTGATCCCCCGATAGGCTAAATTAAGTTAAAACCATCACAAAAAACATTAAAATATATAAAAGCAAGCTTCAAAACTCATCCTTTTCACCCTAAGGGAGCTTGGCTTAACCAAAAGTCTTATTTAATGGCTTCCCATATTCAAGAAGAAGAAGAAGAAGTGAAATATCTTTTATTTTTCCTTTTTCCTTTATATCATTTTTCTTACATAATATCCACTAATATAATCACTTTTATTTTTCACAAATAATCACAAGCCACAGGAAATCAAAAGTTGGTGATTTCCAGCATACCATAATCATTATTAAGGGTTATTTGACACATTAGGGCACCTATTTCTATTTTATTGGCCATTAGACACACATTTTTAAATTATAGCATTAAACTTTGAATTCTCAAAATCTAGCCCCTTTTCAACTAAATAGCAACTAAATCTATTCTTTTAGAATTTCCTTATATTAATTTTGAATATGATGGTACTAATTATCCTTAGAATTAAACTTAATAATATTTATTGACCCTCTAATCGAAATTTGTGAACCCAAACCATTATTTCCATCAACACTAAAATCGAGTCTTTACAACTCTCTCCCGTTATGAATTTCGTCATCGAAAACTTTGCCCGAGAATAGGTTTGGATATTGCACTCATAGCTCCCTGCGTTCCTAGGTAGCTTTTTCAATCCCGTGATGATTCCATAGAACCTTCACCAAAGCTATACTTTTATTTCTCAATTCCTTGACTTCCTGAGCCAAAATCTTATCTGGTTTTCCATTATAAGACATAACTGGCTGTATTTCAACTTCAGTTGGTGAAATCACATGGGAGGGATCAGCTCTGTACCATCGTAACATTGACACATGAAAAAAATTATGAATTTTCTCTAATTCCGACGGTAATGCTAAACAGTAAGCTAACGACTCAATTCTCTCAATGATTTCATTTGGTCCTATGAAACGCAGACTAAGCTTCACTTTACGGCCAAAACAGAGTACTTTCTTCCATGGTGATACCTTCAAGAATACTCTGTCACCAACTTGAAATTAAATATCTTTCCTCTTCAAATTCGGATAAAACTTCTGACGATCGGATGTAGCTTTTAAACAATCCTGAATTACTTTAACTTTATCTTTGGTTTCATGAATCAGATCGGCCCCAAAAATTTTCTTTTCACTAAGTTCAGTCCAATATAACGGAGTTCTACACTTTCGACTGTACAATGCTTCATACGGGCCATTTTAATACTTGATTGATAGTTATTATTATATGCAAATTCAACTAACGGAAGGAACTTCTCCTAGCTACCTTTAAATTCAAAAATACAACAACAAGGCATATCTTCTAATATCTGAATTACACGCTGAAACTGACCGTCTGTCTGAGGATAAAACGCAGTGCTAAAATTCAACTTTAATGCCCAATGCTTCACGTAACTTACTCCAAAGTCTAGATGTAAATCGTGGATTTCTATCGGATATGATCGACAACGGTACTCCGTGTAATCTAACAATCTTTGCAACATACAATTCTACTAATTTTTCTAAGGAATAGTCTATGTGCACCGAAATAAAGTGTGTGAATTTGGTTAAACAATCAATCACAACCCAAATGGCATCCCTCTTATTAGAGACAACAATAATGCAGTTACGAAATCCATGGTGACTCATTCTCATTTCCATTCAAGTACCAAAACTGGCTTAACTTGTTGACAAACTAGGCATTTCGACACAAACTCTGAGATCTCTTGCTTCATGCCGACCACCAATACATTTTCTTCAAATAATTGTACATCTTATTACTTCCAGTGTGAATCGAGTAACTGCTACTATGTGCTTAATTCAGAATATTTCGCTTAATTTTAGAATGTTTCGAAACGTATAGTCTGTTTTGATAATTCAAACCATCATCCTCTCCAATGTGAAATTCTGAATCAGTTGACTTCTCAACTTTTCTTCTTGTAGCGACTAGCTCGGGATTACTTTTCTAGGCTTTATAGATCTATTGCAAAAAGGTCGATCTTACCCTTAGCTCGACTAGAATGTGACCACCATCCATAAACGTTGATCGGGTATTCATAGCTCTCAAAGTAAACAATGATTTCCTACTCAAAGCATCAAAGACAATATTTTCTTTTCCTGGGTGATAGTCGATGACCACATCATAATCTGTTAATGGTTCTAACCATCTATGCTACCACAAATTCAGTTCTTTCTGAGTCATTAAATATTTTAAACTCTGATGATCGGTGAAAATGTGACATTTTTCCCCGCTTGAATAATGTTGCCAGATATTTAAGGCACACACAATGATTACAAGTTCTAAATCATGGGTTGGATAATGCCTCTTATGCTGCTTTAATTACCGAAAAGCATAGGCTACAACCTTGCCTTCTTGCATCAAAACACAGCCCAAACCACTATATGATGCATCACTGTAGACCACAAATTCCTCATCGATCATCGGTTGAACTAATACAAGGGCCTCGGTTAACATCGTCTTTAATAGGTCAAAATTCTATTGACATTTATCTGACCATAAGAATTTCTCATCTTTCTGAAGTAGCTTTGTTAAAGGTGAAGCAATTATCGAGAATCCCTTTACGAATCGTCGATAATATTCAGCTAAACCTAGAAAGCTTCTGATTTTCGTGACGTTCCTCGGTGGTTTCAAATTCAAAATAGTTGATATCTTACTAGGATCCACTTTGATACCTTCTGCTGATACCAAGTGACCCAAAAATCTGACTTGTTGAAGCCAAAATTCACATTTTCTGAACTTAGCAAAAAGTTGTTTATCTCGTAAGGTCTGCAAAACAATACTCAAATGTTGGGTGTGCTCAGTTTCATCTTTCGAGTACATCAAAATGTCATCAATAAAAACTACTACTAATTTATCCAAATATGGTTGAAATATTTTGTTCATCAAATCCATGAATGCAGTCGGTGCATTAGTTAAACCAAACGGCATAACCAGAAATTTATAGTGTTCATACCTGAATCTAAAAGCTATTTTCGGCACATTCGAATTCTTTACATGAAGTTGGTAATACCCAAAATGGAGATCAAACAAATCATCTATACGAGTTAATATATATATTTTTTAATTGTCACTTTATTTAGTTAACGATAGTTAATACATATTGCATCGACCCATTTTTTTTCTTGACAAACAGTACTGGTGCACCCTAGGGAGAAAAGCTAGGTCTAACAAACCCTTTGTCTGTCAACTCCTGTAACTAAGCCTTAAATTCTTTTAACTCAGAGGGTGCCATTTTATACAGAGAAATCTCGATCAGTGAAGTCCATGGTATTATTTCAATAGCAAACTCAACCTCTCTAATTGGTGGTAATCTTGGCAACTTATTAGGAAATACATCCAGAAATTCACAAGCAGTCGGAACTAATTCTAACTTTGAATCTAGAACTCTGGTATCTATAATATGCGTAAGATATACTTCATACCCTTTATAAACATATCTTCGACTGGTCAAGGCTGAAACAATACTAGCGGCAATGTCAAATCTATATGATTCAAAACTAATAGTTTCGGCATTCTGACATCTTAAAACAATTTGTTTTCTTCTACAATTCACAACTGCATCATGCAGAGTTAACCAATCCATACCAAGAATTACGTCAAATTTGTTGAAAGGTAATAACATCTAATCAGTAGGAAAATTGTAACCTCAAGCTTTTAGTAGCAAGATTTACAGATCAAGTTAACTAAGACACACTAACCTAGCGGGTTTGTTACAGTGATAGTAAAATCAGTGGGCTCATCAGACAATTTCTTTTTATCTACTAGTGTAGTGCATATATAGGAATGAGTTTATCCAGGATCAATCAATGCATATACATTAATGTCAAAAAGAGAAAATTTACCAGCAATAATGTCCGGAGCAATAGCTGCCTCACGAGCTCAGATAGCATAAGCTCTGGCAGGTGCTCTAACTTCGGACTACTCTTCAATTCGTTTGGCTTTCCTCATCCAAAAGTAGTAGTTCTACTATTCCCTTGTCGTTTACTCTTCTGTGCCATTATGTCTTGCTTGCTTGCTTGATTTCCCGAATCACTTTGTCAAAACGAACAATCACTAAGATAATGATCGGTAGCTCCACAATGGAAACAAGCTCTTAGCTTTTTTCGACATTCTCCAAAGTGCTTTCTTGCACAATCCATACAAAAAGGAATAGTATTGCCTACATTTCTAACACTGCCAATGCTAGCTACAGGAGAATTTACAGATTTTACATTGCTTTGTTTCGGTTTGTCTCTGCTAGTGAACTTGGAAGGAGTAGTCTAACGATTTGCTTCGTTCTTGAACTTTTTTGATGAAGCATTACTGTACAATACAAACTTATAACATCGAACATACAACAAGTAATTGTCTCAATCATTCACCTATATTTTTATTTTTTTTCAATCCAAATGTATTCATTTATCTTTAAATCGTGTCTTTGAGGCCTTAAAAATAGCTTAAAAACAATTCATGACTAATTTGAAATAAATCAGAAGGTTTAGGAAAAAGTTAAAAATTTTGGTGAAATAGGGGCACACAGTCGTGTGCCAGACTGTGTCTATACTGACTTAGGTCACATGGATGTGTGCCAGCCCGTGTGCTAGACTGTGCATACAGTCGTGTGTCTGCCCGTGTGTCAGCCTGTGTGACCCCTGCACCTATCACACCCAGGGCACACGCCCATGTGTGACTAATTGTGACCAAAACCATGCCCAAGATTCACCTATATGCTTCGGAACTTAAAACAACACATACCAACAAGTGTTCCCAAGCTTAAAAACACAAACATAGCTCTTCAAATCACGTCAATACATCTAAAATTTTACCAATACTAATGCATCATAAATTATATTATATTTGTACATGCAAAAATAATTCAACAAATAATCTTGAAACTATACACCAAAATCCAAAATAGATATTTACACTAAGTTCCAAAACAATATCACTACTTCATAAGATTAACATCCTAATTACATGCCACGACCCAAAAGAGATACAAAAAGATCTACCAAGAGATGGATAGTGTGAGCTCTACCGATGATCCTTTTAGCCAGACAAACTGATGTCTACAAAACAACATGAAAATTCAATAAGCTTATATGGCTTCGTAAGAACATAGAGTCCATAAAATTGAACACCTCATGTCATTAATTAACAAGTCAAATTTCGTATTCATTCTTTACTTCCTATCAAACATTTTAGATTCAAACAGGGGCATCGAAGTGCAAGCAGGGGCATCAAATTGCATGTTTGTTCAAAAGTGTGAATGGTTACTCACATGTTCATTCAAAAGTGCGAATGGTTACTCCGTAACTTTCACCTTTCCTTGGTTTAAGTCTGGTTGCTGCGTAATTTGATCTATAATACAATTCCATTAAATGTGAAATTCACAATACATCAAAATATTTAATTTGAGTTCATGCAACAATTGATAAAATTACCCTTAATACTTTAGCATTTGTACAAGTGAGTCCTTACATCAACATTCATGCGTTTAACCACAATCCATGCAAGAACAAGCTAATCAAGACTCTTCATCTTGTCATTTCAAACCTAGAATTTTTACCATTGCACAATATTTACCTAGAATTTTCTATTTTTTTCTCAAATGGGTCATTGAACACCCAAATTAGTGCTATAAATGAACCGAGCTTGAACGAACAAACTTATGTTCTTGTTCATTTGTTTATTTTTTAAGTTGTTCATGTTCGTTAAGAATTTCAAATGCTTTGTTCATGTTCGTTTATTTAATGCTTACAAACATATTCATTTAACTTAATCGAAAATGTTTATGAACATATAATTGAACATTTTCACGAACAATGTTAATGAGTAATAAACAAACAAACAAACAATAAATACATACACACATATACTATTTTAATATTTTTATAATAAAATATCATTAACAAATAAACAAGTCAATAAACAAACCAATAAACGAGCTTGTTTGTGAACATAAACGAACCGAACACACCACTCTTCGTGTTCGTTCGTTTATTAAACGAACATAAAAATTTTGTTCGTACTCGTTTATTTAGCTTAATAAATGAACATAAGCGAACGTTATACGAACAGTTCATCGAACATTCTGTTCATTTACACCCCTAACCCAAATCATGAAAATCACTTAGTAAAATACCTAAGTTAAAACCATTTACTTTAAATGTTTAACAACCAAATTCACAAATATCTCAACCCCACTCATGTAAAGACCTTATACTTTTAATGATCTCACAAATCGATACCCCAATAGGCTAAATTAAATTAAAACCAGCACAAAAACATTAAATCCTATAAAAACAAGCTTCAAAACTCACCCTTTTCACCCTAAGGGAGCTTGGCCTATCCAAAAGTCTCTTCAATGGCTTCCCACGTTCAAGAATAAGAAGTGAAATTGCTTTTATTTTTCCTTTTTCCAAATATCTCATCATTGTTCTTACCTAATATCTAGTAATATAATCACTTTTATTTTTCACAAATAATCACAAGCCACACAAAATCAAAAGTTGGTGACTTCCACCATACCTTAATCATTATTAGGGTTTATTTGACACATTAGGCCACCTATTTCTATTTTATTCACCATTAGACACACATTTTTAAATTATAGCATTAAACTTTGAATTCTCAAAATCTAGCCCCTTTTCAATTAAATTTTTTTTATACTAATTCAGAATATGACAGTACTAATTATCCATAAAATTAAACTTAATGATATTTATTAACCCTCTAATCAAAATTTGTGACCTCAAATCATTATTTTCGTCAACACTAAAATTGGATCGTTACAAGTCAACTTGAAAAACCCATCTATCAAGGTTAAATCCCGAAAAACAAGCAATTGATATGGGTTGGTTTGTGTGTGCCCAAGGAATTTGCACCATGTGGTTGTTGTTGATGTGGGACCGATTTCTCATAAGAAGATTATGTTGAGGAAGGAAGCCTATTCAATACCTCTTGCAACATTTCTTTATGAGAGGCAAAAAAAAGTGGAAATAGAATCAAGTTCTTTGCGCATGGATGATTGTGATTCTTGCACTGATTTCATTGTCTCGTCGAGAACTTTCAAACGAGTCCCATCAGCCATCTTTGCTGATGCTCAATGGAAGCACCAATGTAATGATTTGTGTAATGATTTATGTAATGATTTGTGAAGTAAATAATACTGGATAGGAAGAATAACAAAGCAAAAGGGTTTCTATTCAAGTAAGCCTTACTGTAATTTGATAGAATTGATAACAAATTCACAAGAAGGGGATAAAAAAACAAAATTGAAAACAACCATAACAATCATAATAATCCTATCCCAGGCAATTTGCTGTCATCTTATAGCTTCAAACCGTTATTCTCCTGCTGAGATGTGCTAAAGGACAAAGTCAGCATATTTTTTGGCATCTTCCTTTGTCTGGCAGCTTTACTGGATCTAGCCCAATTCCCTTCATGATTCTTGGGCACCAGATGGTCCGATCCCGAGTCTATTGAGGTTGTGAGTGCCTTCTCTTATGGCCCAGTCATAGCAGATTTTGACTTCCATTTTTCCCCTTTAGGTGGTGAGGTAAATTCTGTTTTATCTTTCTAGCAATTCAACAAAAAGAGAGGTAAAAGGCACATTTCTTGGTGCCGTCATTGACTGATGAAATTTTGACCCAAATAATAATAATTATTTTTATTTACCATCATTGAGGGACTTGTAGTTGCATAAATGACAACGGCACTGGACCAGCTGTTCTCATATTTCCTTGTAGGCTGATCTTCACATCCGAAGGTGAAGAAAATGAAGACATAAAATCGTTTACACAACGAATGGTGGTGAAGGTCACATACTTGCCAAAGCAAACGAAAGGCGGTGAAGGTCACAGAGAGGGAGAAAGATGGGGTGAGGGGAGGGGAGGGGGAGAGAGGTACTCGGTGGAGAGATTTTTTTATTTTATTTAATATTAATACAATTATATTTATAAATATTAAATATAAATATAAAATTTAAATTTATTATTATATATTTTTTAAAATATTTATGTAATTTTTTTAACTTTTTAAAATTAGGATAAAATTGAAATCATTTATAAATTTTGAGTGTTAATTTTTTAAAATTATAATTAAATTGATATAATATGTAAAAGTTGTGGACTAAATTTATTATTATATTGACGTTTTTAATTGTCACGTCATCTTGTTATTTGTGATTTTAACGAGAGCGACTAAAATGATCGAAATATATGACATAAGTGCTTAAATTATAAACTTTTTTATAGTGCTTAAAATGAAAATTATTTACAATTAAGTCATTATCTATATAATTTACCCTAATAAAAATATATACATTATTTTGATAATTAAAATATCAAATCATAACTAAATTCAAAACAAAATAGTAATGAAATTTCTTTTCTTTAAAAAATAATTAACTACAATTTGAATGAAAATGTTTGAATGTTAATTAATTTATTTTATAATGGTAGGTATTATTTTTATATTATTGAAAGTATGAACCCAAAATTGGTACTCAAGTTACATAAGTTGATATTAATTTTTTCTTTTCATACTTCAATTATTTTTTTAAATTAGTATTATTAGTCAAATCGTTATGTCTATTTTAAAATAAACTTAATCCATAAATTGACACTTAAACTATGTTTTCTTTTCATTTTGATACTTAAACTCTTTTTTTTGTTGCAAGTGGTATCAAATTATTTTTTTCTCAAATTTGTATTAAATTGTTACTTTTATTTTTAAAAAAAGATAAATCAAATAAATTTGACATGTGGCAAAAAAAATTATCATTTTATATATTTTTTCTTTCTTCAAAACTATGCCGATGTTTTAACCAATCAAGCTACTAGTTCCTGTTTGATTAATTTGTTTTGTTCGATCAATAAATTATTTAAAAAACTCATAAAAATGAAATATTTAAAGAATAGATAAAATCAGTACAATTGACTTTTTTTAACTTGGTTCAACCGGTCTATATTGGTTAACGGGTCAATTAGTTCAACCTTTATCTCCAAATTAGTACTCTAATCAATTTTGGTCAAGTCAATTCGGCTGATCGGTTTAGTTTTCAAAACACCAATTTTGATCTACAAAATAACTTTTTCAATCTTGTAAGGTAGGTAGTTGGCATCTTGACTTCAAGAAGGGAAATTTTAAACATTATTGATATTGTCGGACATTATAAATTGAAGAAAAAAAGAAAAAAATAGAAAAAAAATAAAGAGAGAAATAATGTAAAAAATAAAAAAAAATAGTTTTAAGGTTATATGCTGTGAAAATTATTATTGGCTGGATTTTTTTAATGAATATAACATTTTGGTGTAAAATGAATAACAAAAAAAATAGTTTAAAGTATCATTTATGTTAAGAAAATAGTTTAGGTACTAAATTGTGAGACAAGCTCTTTATAAAATAGATTTAACAGTTTAACTAACAATTGGATTAATAGAAGTATCAATTCGAGAAAATAAAAAAAAATTAAGTATCACTTATAAGAGAAAAAAATTAAGTATCAAAATGAAAAAAATAATATAGCTTAAATACAAATTTGTATAATAAACCTTATTGAATATCAATAAAAATGTAATTTAAATGAATAATTTTGATTTTAATTTTACTTATTTAATAGTAAGAATAAAACATTATTCCTATGTTTATTTAGTAAACAATTTTTTGTTGGTTAAAAAGTTTTTTAAAATCCGTACTTTATAGATTAGTTAAAATAGTGGTGGTAGCATCGCATTTCTTTTTATGTTGTTTGGATTTCATTTTTGAAAGAGTTAATATATTGTTTTTCACTTCAACTTATTCAAAAGTATTTAGTTGATATTTAAATTTTTTTATTTAATTAATTTTTGAACTTAGATTTTTGATCGTATTTTCGCACTACCACTATTAGTTTGTAATGATTAACATAGTCTTGATAACTAATTTTGGTGGTGACATGTGCCAATCTCTTAATGTGTCATATGGCAAGTATAATTAATTTTTTTTGAAATATTTAAAAAATATAAAATAATATATATTTTTACATCAAGAATGAACCTGAACAAATGGTTATTCAGATATATCTAAATCTAAATCTGGACAATTGAATTTGTCCATATTCATTCTTGATGTATTTTTTAGTAAGTTTATATATATTATTTAAAAAAAATCAAATTTTAAGTTATTATTATTTCAACTATATAAATTAAAAAAATTATAAAAATATGTACAATTATAAATAAATAAAAAGCCTATAATATTTTCAATAACATATAAATATTTAGAATATATCATATATAAATTATTAAAAAAATAAATTTAAAATTAAAACTTATAAAAAATATATAAATATATAAAATAAATAAAATATTATAAGTTTTATAAGTTTATAAAAAAATATATATGTAACTTAGAACTAAAAAACACTTCTATAATGAATCTGGACATTTTGTTGTCAAGATGCATTTAAATCTAAATAACCATCCATCTAGATTCATTCTTGATGTAAATTTTTTAATAATATTATTATTTATGTATTTTAAATTTTATCTATTTTTTAATTTTACAATAATAATATAAATAATATGATATTGAGAAAAATATATAAACTTACTAATAAATTACATCTCGAATGAATCTAAACACTATATCTAGACAATAATTTGTCTATGCTCATTATCAATGTAAAAAAAATTGTATTATTTAATTAATTTATATATTTTAAATTTTTTTATTTTAGATCCACCACATAGCATACAAGCTAACATTAGTCACAAAAATTTAAATTAATTATGCTTTATTTTATATCTCATGTTTTTTTTTTCTCATATTAGTGATTACATGAGTCATAATCAATAAATTGGGCTCAAGAGATGCATGTTGCACGTTGAAGTTCGGCCAGCAGTAGGTAATTTGCAAGTGCATCAGATTGCAACCACAAAAGAATTTTCTTTCAAGTATAAGAACCAAAATACATTACACATCTAAAGCCCTATTTAGGAGCATAGAACAATAATGTATCTGCCTCCAAATTCAGTGCCCCATGCTCCGAAACAGGGACTAGTAATCTTATGAGGTTTGCCAAAAACAAGAAAGAATCTCGTGCGTAATGAATTCTCTGAAACATAATGAATTATCTATAATTGGAGTTCCTTCCTCTAATGTTATTGTATTTAATGAACATTACTACCTAAACCACTGCTCCTCCTTGGCATGCATCACAAGTTGTATACCCGAGGCCGTCACAGTATGGACAGTTTGCGCCCTCCTCCACCCATTCTATGAACTGCATCACAAAAACCGGTCAAATCATCAATGTGGCTAAGGTGTTTTTGGATTTGGGGTATAGGGGCTTTGAACCATACTAGACCTCTTTAAACAAATCATGTACAGAACAAACAAAGCCCAATTTTACCTGTGGTTCAACATTAGGTTCACCTGTTCCATCACACTCTGCAGTAGAGAAATGTCAATGAGGGTAATAGTTAATTTAAGGTAACAAGCACTTGAACAACTTTGAAAATGGTGTCATGTTTGAGCAATCTTGCAATTGCAGTATATTCATTGTAAAAATCAAAGAACAGTGTCTTATTCTATCCGCAGACCAGGTCCTTCAAAGATTGAGGTGCAATTCAACTGTAGGAAATAATCATTACCTGAGCACATTAACCGGCCTTCTCCCCGACAAGCATGGCAGCTTGTTTTGGCATCTATGTTTTTACTCCCCGTAGCTTGTTTATCCTTACCAGTAAGCCTAGAAGGTTCTTCCCACCTGTTTTCTCCAAGCAGAAAAACTCGGTGTTGAGATACCTCAGCTTTTGTGAAACCTTCCTCTTTCACAAGTTTCTGTTGTATCTCTGAGATTTCTGTCAAAGACGCCATTGCAGCTCCATTGGTCCCCTCCTACAAGTAAGACGAAGTGCATGAAACCAACCATTTAGATGGCTGAAATCAAAATATAGAAACATTTATAACTTAAAACTAAGGTTGTAAGTGAACCGAGCTTGAACGAATGAATCACTGTTCATGTTCATTTGTATATTTTTAAGCTTATTTGCGTTCAGATCATGATCATTAAGAATTTCAAAATGTTTACTCGTGTTGGTTTATTTAAAATTATGTGTTCATGTTCATTCAAGTTAAACGAACATGTTTACATGAACATATAATTGAACATTTTTACCAACAATATTCTTGAACAACTAATAAACAAACAATAAATAAACCTATACATATGTATAATATATATTAATTTTTAGATATAAAATAGTCAAATATAAATATTAATAATTTTTTTATAAATAAAATATAAGCACACATCCATAATAATTTTATTATATATTAACAGAACAATAAACAAGTTTAACGAACTTTAAATGAATATAAACGAATTTTTTCATAAACATAAATGAACTGAACAAATATTATTTGTGTTCGATTCGATTAATAAATGAGTTTCAAAATCTTGATCATGTTTGTTTATTTAACTTAATAAACTAACAAAAACTGAATTGTTCATGGAACACTATGGAACTTAAGTCTTTGCATGATATCAACATACCTTCTCCGGAATAGTAGCAATATTGCAAGAGCTAGAACTCTTGATTTCCTGTTCTTCGAACAACCTTTTAAGAAGTTCTGCCGTCATTATTCCATCTTCACGGGCGCCTATTGTTGCCTGTCAGGAGGGATCATAAATCATTTGCTAATGAACATCATAGGAGAATCTGATGAGCGATTCATAACAAAAGATCATTTTGTCCCCAGAATTGGTATCTCTGATAATAGTGGAAAACTCATGTCCATTGACAAAACACGATAGTGAAATTATGGCTTACTTGCCAAGTTTTCACAGCACGTTCAGTCCCGCTGGAGAAGCTGGAAAATTCAATGTCTTCCTCACCAGAGTAGAAACCCAGTTTTCCTAACGCTGCCTGTCATGATAAAAAGCCATTAGGGAGCAAATCAAGATCCATCAGCCACTCAAATTTCAATTAAGAATGCCAAAGAAGCGGGACGAGGTTGCCTCACTTCTACTTACTCTTATATGGATGTAAAAATGGGTCTTGATTTGTATCCAGAATTCCCCACACTTTTTATTGAATAATTTCTTTCTTTTTTAAAAACAAAGAAAATCATATACTCGAATAAAAGAAAAAACATCGGCTAAGATTTAGCTGACCTGCATTTCTCGAACTTGCTCTCCCTCGCTGCCTACTCTCAACGTTTTCCTCTCTATCTTCTTTTCAACCTCTTTTGCGTTCTTTTCCAGAACCCTAACTCCTTCCTCTACAACCACCTCTTTCTCTTTTACTTCTTCGAAAACCATATCCCTCGCGCTTTCTCCGCTTTCCGCAATCCGATTCTTGTCTTTCAACACCTGCAGTAAAGCTCCGATACGGGATATTGTCTCCGTAACCGAAGCTCCATGAACGGAATTCCGGTTTTCTAAGGCTTGGATTTGAAGCTTTAGTTGGGAGATTTCCCAAAGTAGCGATTCTTTCTCTTTAAGCCAGCGCTGCTCTTCTCTTAGCCAGCGTTGCTCTTCACGGAGCCATCGCTGTTCCTCGCGAAGCCACCGGGTTTCTTCGCGGTCAAAATTTGAGGAATTATGTGAAGAAGAAGAAGAAGAGGAGAAGCAGAGGAAGAGATTGGAAGGGGAAGGGGAAGGGGAAGGGGAAGGGGAAGGAGTGAGGGAGGAGGGTCTGGAAGAAAAGGAATGAGAATGAGAGTGGAGAAAAGGAGGGTTGAAAGAGAGAGGAACTAAGGAAGTCATGTGAATTGCAAATTTGAAATACAGTCTAAACTACTTCCTGGGGAATGTAAGAACAAAAACTAAAGAAGAAGAAAGCTGATAGATATTTATTTAATTAATTTTAGTTTGATATTTGTAGTTTGGTTACATTACAGGTTTTAAACCACACATTCCAAATTCACCGATAGACAGGTAGCCGCTAGCGTGGCGGGAACATTCTTTTTTACTCTTTATGGTCTTCGCACATCTTCTAAAAATAACCTTAAAATTTAATTAATTAACAAAATTAACTCAACCAAAAGTTTATTTAATCAAATGGCCCGTTTTTCACGATAACAATAGATATCTGCTGAACAATAGGTTGCACCATCCACTTTTTTTTCTCTTCGATCATACACAATAATCATATTAAAAAAAAAAAAAAATTTTGTGTAATCATTGTGTTAAGTGATATCTGTATATATTTTTTGAAATATTTATAAAAAAATATGGATATTCACGATAAAAAAAAATTTAATGGGTATTTTTTAAAAATTAATTTCAATAAAAAATTGTTAATTTTTGTAATAAAAATATTTTTTTTTGTGCCGTCACAATGTCAAGTGATATCGATGTTTTCAAAGGAAAAAGTTATTAGGTGTCGCCGGTCTATCAGGCGACATCACTGATTTAATTTTTGTACTGCCATTCTGTTAGGCAACATCACCCATTATATATACTCCATCATCGGTGCATAATCTTTATATGTTGAAGTATTTGGTTTTTTGTTGAAGAGAAGAAAATTAAGGAAGATAGATTTGTGGTTATTAGTAGTGAAAATAAATATTAATATTCAATAGAAGCAAAGAAAATAGAAAAAAAATTGTTTTTTTTTTTGTGTTCGGTGTTCGATATTGGTATTTGTGTTGGTATGTTAGGGAGAAATTGTGATAATTTTAAGGTATGTTTAAGTTTATGGTGATACACATTTCATTTTCATGTACGGAGTGCACCATCACCTTTAGAAGACGTGGCATTGCAAATTGGGCTCTCAAGTGACAATGGTTATGCAATCACGAGTTCAAGTATAACTAGGGCTCCCAGGTGATCGTGGTAATGCGATCATGGGTTCAAGTATAACTCGAGCTCCCAATTAATGGTGGCTATGCGGTCACGAGTTCAAGTTTCATGCCACCAAAAGAGGATGTTTTGTAAACCCCATACATAAGTTAAGATCATAATCGTAGGGAAAAACTAAGGGGATTTTCAATATAATCAACTTAATCTTTTTCTTCATCTCCACCAATAGTAGTATCGTTAACCTCCCTATGTTTGAAACTTATGACAGAGTTGGGCCAAGAAAACTTTCAGGGGGAGGAATGACTATGGTGTTGGAAAAAAGCTGAAACGTGACTCAAGACAACAATGATTAATGTGATTAAAGATCTCATTAATAACTACAACCGTTGTCGCCCCTACTCAAGTTTCAACTTTTCCTCCATTGTCTCCCTCCTATAAGTGCTCTTACCCCTAGCTTTGTCACAGGTTTCAAACATAGGGAGATTAACGATAGTACCTTTGGCGGAGATGGAGAAAAAAAAGTTTATTACGCTGAAAACCCCCTTAGTTTTCCCTTATTATTATGATCTCAAAGTTATGCAAGAGATTTTGTCCTTTAACTTATCCCTGGCGAATGTCATTGTACTCTTCATTCTTCACACACCATAGATGTCATACCTCATCCTAAAATCATTTTATTTCTCATTAATATCTTTGATACATCACTTCCATCCTTTCATCATAATGTTTATAACTCTTATCTGATTTCCTTTCTAGAGATAAAAGCAGTCAAAACTTTCGTATGAGTCCATACTTAACTCTAAATCATCGTTTTATCATAGCTCGAGAATGAACTCATTTACAAATGATAGATGCTTCTTTCAACATAAAAAGTTATAATCCTTGTTCATATTACACTTTCATTACTAGCTCGATACTTCTCTATCTATGGGACTCACTATTTTCAACCTAGTCGGGGTCTTATGAAATACTTTACCATGTAGTCCATAGATTTATTATCCTTTTGGTTTTACTATTTTCATTTACGGGCCATACAGAATACGCCAATCAATTTTGTTTCAGAATAAGAACATCTCTTTAAAGTACGCCATTGAGAACCTTATTATAATGCACTATATGGAAATTCGTTCTTAGTTTGCCACTAAGGCTATCAAATCAGATCTTTCCAAAAGTCCGTTCCTTCAAATTACGTCACAAAGGCTTTTCTTTTTAGATTATCACCACAAAGGATTTTCATTGCATGATTTTCCATAAAGGTCATTATGTCAGAATTCACCACAAAGGCTATTCCTTCAGAGTTTGCCACACATGAGATTCCTAAAAGTAAGCCACAAAGGCATTTCCTTTCCTGACGTGTTTACGGTATGTATTTGCCTAGACTCACATTTTGTGAGGTTTGCCCATCATTGTCCTGAGAGAAGTGGAGAACCCATTAGGTAATCAGCTTCCTTTAGTTTCTTTTCAGAGGGTGCCATGACCATTGGCTTTTCTTTCAAGGTACATATCAGAGATCATGTTTTTAGTCTAGACGAACCCCTTTTGACTCTACCACGGTGAACAAACACAAACTCATTTGATAGACTTTTCATGCATTGACATAATCCACATTCCTCTTCAAAGCCACAACTTACTTATAACGAAGCATACCCACACCATACATCTAAGATACACATATACGACCAATCTAAACTTCTCAAATTCTATACCATACCATAACATGAATTTTTTCCTTAACAATCATTCATATATTTGCATTATCATCATACTAAACTTCCTAGTTTCGGTTTCATCATCCAATTAATTTCCACAAGAATATTATATATGAACAATGTTTATGTTAGAGTTAGCTTAGAGACTCTCTTGATTCTCACCTATTGCAATTCAAGACTCTAGATCTAGACTTCCATTGTTCAAATCAACAACAACTACTTGACATGGAGTAATCACTAGTAAACACCTAGATCTACAATTCTAGCTTGAAGGAGAAAGCAATATTGTATTTTCTTTTAAGATTCAAAGTGACAATACTTTTTGAATAAGGAAAAGAAAAAACCTGACACATGTCTCACATTGTCACCACTACCTTTATAAATGGTTTACAATTATGAATATCCAACATTTTTTTATAATTTTGTCTAGTTGACTTGTTCAATTAGTTTCTAACCAATTCATTTAGATCGTAACTGTATGAATTGGGCATACCCTACCATCGACGATTACCCTTAAATTCCAATGTTCTCAATACTCTTACCAACCTATTCTCCCGTGCAACTTAATGCATTCTAAAAATAATCTTTGCATAATATTCTAGTGTCTGATATGCGCCTGGTCTATACGCAAAAAAAAAAAACAATTTGGTAGATAGGCTGCATCTCACAAATTTATATCATTCTACTCGCTCGCATCTAAGATCCGCCAAAATTAGGTGTTACAGAGTTTGTGACCGCCACTATGTCATATGATTATTCCAACTATAGTTAGTGCCATTATCATACAAGTTAAAATGACAAGAAAATCATCATATTTCGATCCATTATTTATGTAACTAGAATTACGATAACTATAAAAAAAGAATAGTCATTGTTAAGATGAAAAAATTATTTTCAATATCAAAATATATGGAATAAGGGTCTTGACTAGACTTATCCATGAGTCGGGCCACTCGACTCGACTCGAAGGCTCGTCCGAAATGTGGGAGGGTTTCGACAAAAACATAGGCTCGAAAAATAGACTTGGAAAAAAAATAAGGTCCATTTAGGAAATGGGCCCAACCTCGTGTAAGGTTTATTTGGCCTAAACTTGGCTCGAATTTGTAAAAAATGTTGTTTTGCTCCTATTTTTCCATTGTTTTACTGTCATTTCACTATTATGTTGCTACTATTTTGTTGTTATTGTTTGGATATTATATAACTCTTGTTTTATTGTTAATTTTGCTACTATTTTAGAGGCATTTGCTTGTTAAGTTGCACTTATTTTTTTAATTTATTTTCAATTCGTTGGGAATCATTTATTCTAATGTGTTTAGTGTTTTTGATGGATTATGTTTTAATTTTTTTATATAAAAAATAAAATAAAATAAATTTAATATGGCCGGTCGGGCCTGGTTTTTAGCATTTTAATTCGGGCCAAGCTTGGGCAAAAGTTTAAGCCCTTATTTTTTGGTTGAACCTTGGGCCTAGAATTTTATTAGGGTTCGACCCAACTCGGCCCATGGACAACTCTAGTCCTAACTAATATCTCTAATTAAAAAGGTGTCATTAGAAATGAAGTTCCAAATGTCTTTAACGCCAACTAAATCATCGTATCATGCATGTTTTTATTCGTCTAATCATGAAGTTTTTTTATTCGTATCAATCGAGATGTATTAAAAAGTATATTTTATTTCTTATTTTATTTTAACTCGAAAAATATTATTTTAGGTGAAAAATAATTTTATGGGTACTAATGGTGGGAAAAAATCGATGTCAGGAAAAAAAGTTGAGAGAGAAAAAAATAATATAAGAAAAGGAACCGGTGAAGAAAACCAAAAATAAAAAAGGAATCGAAAAAAAGAGACGGGAGCTGTTACTGTCCACTCACACCATGGAAGGGCTCCCCTCTGTTTTCCACCAATTTTTCTTTCCCTTTTTGGTATCCCTTATTTAAAGGGGATGGTATCCCCTCCCCCATGTGTAATACCTCTTATCCGTCTTTATCATCAAATTAGGGTTTCGAGATGCTACCACACATAACAGAACAAAATCATGCTATATTAATTCAGATTTCTCTAAACGAACTTTAATCATCACTCATATGGTAAAAAATATGTTATTCATACATTATCGAATCTTAGTCGAGCTTAAGGAAGCTCTAAAATAGTTCAGAACAAAATAGGGACTAATTTTAAATATTCCAAAAAAGTGTGGTAAAAATGTAAAATAGGGGTTACATGGCCTTGTGAACAGTCCGTGTGATAGGTTGAGGCCGTGTACTATAGGGTCACATGACTATATCACCAGTGTAACTAACTGTGGTTGTGTGAACCAATTGTCACCTAAATCATACAAACCATGCAATCATGCCAAATGCCCGTGTAAGGTACACGACCATGTGTCAAACCGTGTTTCAGACCATGTGTACTTATAAGTGCCTTTTCAAACAAGTTACAAAACCTTAAGTTCATTTACATTACAAGCAAACATAGAACCATTCTTCAACCTATTCAAATCAATCAAAATATGCCAAAACACAACTTAAATTTTCCGTCTTAAGTTCCTAACTAATATACCATTATGACACCATCATAACAAATTCAAAATACACAACCTAACCATTCATACTAATATATATAAGAACACCAATGTTCATTTTACCATAAGTGCATTCCAAACCATACTTTTCTATCAACTTAAAACATGTCTAGCTTTTACCAAAGTAAATCATACCAAAATCTCATGTTGGATCGTTGGTACGCCCCGTGGCATAGTTGAAAAAGATTTTGACGATCATCAGCCATTGACCCATGTGCGAGGAACGAGTCAGATTGAATATATACCTTTTGGAACTAAAAAGTGATAAATAACGTTATTGATTTGATCCTTTTGAATGATGTCAATCGAAGCCGCAACAGAATCGTCTCGACCTCTACATAGTCCACCTAGTCAAGCATGAACAACAAAACTCTTTGAAATTTTTAGAGAGAATTCAAAGATGGGCTGCATTTGTTCCTTTTGTATCATTTTAGCCTACGTTTTCAGCATTTCATACTTAGTATGTGCATTTTCTAAATCAGTGTTGTATGGTCTTACTTTCTTTCATTTTATTCCTTTTGTGCTACTAATATCACTATATTGATTATCAGTTTTGCATCTAAAGTTGTCAACGCAAAAGTTCACCTTAGAAGATTAGAATGGGAAAGCATTTAGAGTTGCGGTCACAAGTTTGATCTAAAATTACAACCAAAGATATCACCACAAGCTAGGAATTTTGAATTAAAACAGGTGATGTTTCAAATGCTAAACTCGAATGGGTAATATGCTGGTTTGCCTCACGAAGATGCGAGGGAGCATCTTAAATCATTTCTGCTTATATGTGCTTCCTTCAATCAACACGGTGTTCTTAATGACGCCTTGAAAATGCAGTTGTTCCCTTACTCTTTACAAGGAAGGGCACGTACATGGTTTTTAGGTTTGCCAATTGGATCTATTACTTCATGAAATGCACTAGCAACTCAATTTGTTCTGTGATTCAATCCATCCACAATGAATGTTAGACTGAGGAATGATATTACAGTTTACCATCAATTGGATGATGAGAACCTACACATTATGTGGGAATGTTACAAAACTCTACGTAAACGTTGTCCCATGCATGGAATCCAACAGGAGACACAAATCTAGATCTTCTACAATGGATTAAATGCGCAGACAAGGAATCTTGTTGATGCATCTGCTAATGGTCCTTTGTTGGATTACATTTACAATGAAGCTGTGCGAATCTTGGAAAGAATTCGCAAAATGATTATTAGCACCCGATTTCTCGTTCTGCTCAGGTGAAAATAAATCCTGGAGTTATTGAGTTAGATGCCATTTCAGCCTTGAGTGCACAAGTATCCTCTTTGGCAAACATGATTAAGAACATAAAGGGGATGAGTGATGTTGCCCCTATTCAAGTAGCCCAGCAAATGGATGTCCCAACATTTTGTTGTGAAATTTATGGTGACAACCATAGCTATGAGGACTGTCCCCAGCATGCTGAGAATGCATTTTATGTTAATAACATCCGAGGGAATTCATATGGTAACTCATATAACAATTCAAATAGGACTCAATAACCTTAAGGGAGTCAGAATGCGTCCACATACATATATGACAATTCCTCAAATCAAGGTAATTTTAGACAAGGGAGTTACGATCAACAACAGCAGAATTATAATCACAATCCTCAAGTTCATGCGTAGCCTCACCAGATGCGATCACAGAACCAAATGTAGTCATATAGTCAGATGCAACCACAAGCTCGAATGCAGCCACAATAGATTGTGCTATCAAATATGCAATGACAACATCAACAACAACAACAACAACAACAACAGTATTCTCAACCAAGATCAAATCCATTAGTTACTCTTGAAGCTTTGATGCGTGAGCATATTACCAGAACAAAAGTTATTGTACAAGGAAATTCATCTTTCATCTGAGCGTTGGAAGCACAACTAGGATAACTGGCTTCTACATGAACACATGACTACCAGGTGCTTTGCCCAGTGACACTGAAAATCCAAATTAGAAAGGAAAGGAGCAATGCAAGGCTATCACATTGCGGAGTGGAAAGTAAACTGCCGAACAAAGTAGCAGCTCCAACCAAGCACCTGTCAACGCAAACGAGCCAAAGCAACAAGGAGAAGTTGCATCTGAAGAAGATACAATAGAAGAAATTAAGGATAAGCCATCAATAGTCACACCAATACCGACCATTTATCCTACGAAGTTATCGACGCAACTACCTATGTCGACACAACCGGTTATATCACAACAACCCATTGTGAACATACCTTTTCCAATTCCACAGCGATTCAAGGAGAAAGATCATGACAGAGATTATCAAAAGGTTGTATCTACCTTGAAACAATTACATATTAATATACCTCTAGTTGATGCTCTTGTGCAGATTCCCAGCTATGGGAAATTCATGAAGGAGCTATTATCAAAGAAGAAGAAGTTATCCGATATTGTGATGATTGCACTCACAAAAGGGTGTAGCGCTGTATTGACAAATAAATTACCACAAAAAATGAAAGATTCTGGTAGTTTCACAATTCTATGCTCCATTGGAAACCATTACTTAGGTAAAATTTTATATGATTTGGGAGCTATTATTAACCTTATGCCATTGTTAACTTTTAGGAAATTAGGAATTAGACATATGAAGCCCACTGCAGTGACATTACAACTTGCGGACAGATCTTTGGGACAACCTGAAGGACAAATTAAAGATGTTCTTGTCCAAGTCGATAAGTTTGTGTTCTCAGTTGACTTCATCATCCTTAATTATGAAGCCAATAAGAAGGTGCCCATTATTCTGGGATGCCCATTTCTTGCAATGGGACGTACACTCATAGATGTTTTCAAGGGCGAGTTGATCATGCGCCATAACAATGAACATGTAACCTTCAATGTTTTCGAACCATCTCTATCATGGAGTAAGGAACAATGTCATCACATTGATGTTATGAACGAGTTATTTACAGAGGAATTTAATGAACAAAGTTCATCAGTGCTAGAGGAATATGTGGTGACATCTGAAGATAATACCTTACCTGAATGTGACCAAAAAGTTGAGGCTAATGTTTGTGAGTTGAAACATGACTGCCAATTGGAATCTTTGGATCTAACTAATAGGACAATCCCTATGTTCAAACCATCGGTTAAAGAAGCTCTAACTCTGGAGTTAAAGCCATTACCAACGCATCTGAACTATGTTTTTCTAGTTGATAATGTTACGTTGCCAGTGATTGTCAGCACAAGTCTCAACGTGAACCAAGAAGAAAAATTAATTGGAATATTGAAACAACATAAAAGAGCCATCGCCTAAAGCATAACGGACATCAGAGGTATTAGTCCTCTTTCTACATGCATAAAATTAGGCTGGAAGATGAAGGAAAATAGTCAATTGAACAACAATGAAGATTAAATAAGAAAATGAAGGAAGTAGTGAAGAAAGAGATCATTAAATGGTTGGACGCTAGCATAATCTACCCAATTTCAGACAGTAAATGGGTGAGCCCAATCTAATGTGTGCCTAAGAAGAGTGGCATCATGGTGGTAAGCAACGATAAAAATGAGCTAATCCCTACTCGTATTGCTACAGGTTAGCGAGTGTGTATGGATTACCGTTGTCTAAATGCGGCCATAAAGAAGGATCACTTCCCACTTCCGTTCATTGATCAAATGTTGGATAGGCTAGCTGGTAAGGCCTATTACTATTTTCTTGATGGATATTCTGGGTACAACCAGATTGTAATTGCGTCGGAATACCAAGCAAAGACAACTTTTACTTGCCCATTTGAAACATTTGCTTTCCGAGGAATGCCATTTTGTTTGTGTAATGCCTCAGCTACATTCTAGAGGTGCATGATGATCATCTTCTTTGATATGATCGAGGATTCGTTAGAGGTATTTATGGACGATTTCTTTGTCTATGGCCACAATTTTGATAAATGCGCTGACAATTTAGCAAAAGTGTTGAAACGATGCGAGGACACCAACTTGGTACTAAATTAGGAAAAATGCCACTTTATGGCAACTGAAGGCATTGTTATTGGCCATTTTATATCTTATCAGGGCATCAAAGTGGATAAAGCGAAGGTCGAAATCATTGAAAAGCTACCTCCACCCAGTAATGTAAAAGGAATAAGGAGTTTTCTCGGCCATACCAGATTTTATAGACGATTTATCTGAGAATTCTCCAAAATAATGAAACCACTCTACTCCTTGTTGGAGCAAAATAAAATTTTTTTGTTCTATGATGCTTGTATGAAAGCATTCTTAAAAATTAAATAGCAGCTAGTGTAGGCACCCATTGTCGGCGCACTAGATTGGTTGCAACCGTTCGAGGTGATGTGTGATGCGAGCAACTTTGCTATGGGTGTTGTGCTTGGACAACTAAAGGATAAGGTATTTCATTCAATCTATTATGCTAGTAAGACTTTAACTGAAGTGTAGGTGAATTACACAACCACTGAGAAGGAGTTACTAGCAGTAGTTTTTGCATTTAACAAGTTCTATTCATATCTTATCGGTGAAAAAATTACAGAGCATACTGATCATTTTGTGTTGAGATACCTTTTTGCTAAGAAAGATCCAAAACCCAGGCTAATTAGATGGATGCTTTTATTACAAGAATTTGATGTTAAAATTAAGGATAGTAAAGGATCGGAAAACCAAGTAGCAGGCCACCTATCTCGTTTGGAATCTAGAAGTGAGGATGGAAATAAGTCACAAATTGTTGACGCATTTTCAAATGAGAAATTATCTTTTGTCGACGCATCTCTATGGTATGTAGATGTTGTCAATTATCTAGTTTGTGGAAAGTTACCATTATGTGCAACAAGTCATAGGAAGGTCAGATTTCTTTGGGATACTGTGAAGTATCATTGGAATTAGCTATACCTGTTCAAGGTATACGCTGACAACATCATTCATCGATGTGTTCCTGAAGAAGAAATGTTATCTATCCTAAAGCATTGCCATGATGCTCTTTATGGAGGCCATTTTGGTGGTGTTAGGACCGTTGCAAAGGTCCTACAATCTAGATTTTATTGGCCGGCATTGTTTCGAGATGCCCATAATTTTGCTCAACAGTGCAACAAATGTTAGCGCACTGATTCTATATATCGACACAACGAGATGATTCAACAGCCTATCATAGAGGTTGAGCTCTTTGATGTTTAGGGTATAGATTTTATGAGACCATTTCCAAATTCTTTTGCAAATGTATATATTCTGGTTGTTGTTGACTATGTCTCCAAGTGGATCGAAGTAATCGCTGTTCCAAAGGACAATGCTCGGACGGTGTTAAACTTCTTTCACACATATATCCTTACATGATTTGGAACACCTCGAGCATTAATAAGTGACCAAGGCACTCACTTCCATTGTAATCAGGTGGCGACAGCTTTGAAACGTTACAGTGTGAAACATCGCATGGCAACCGCATATCATTCGTAAATAAATGGCCAAACAAAAGTATCCAATCAGAAAATCAAGGGTATTCTTGAAAAGGTGGTTAATCCATCTAGACGAGATTGATCTTCGCGATTAAATGATGCATTGTGGGCGCTTCGCATCGCATGTAAAACACCATTAGGGATGTCGTCATATTAGCTAGTTTTTGGTAAATCCTATCACTTGCCAGTCGAACTTGAACATTAGGCCATGTAGGCAATTGAGAAAGTGAACATTGACTATGATGCTGCTGGACAAAAAAGATTGTTGGACATTTCAGAACTTGAAGAAATTCGACGCAATGCTTACAAAAATACTGCCATTTACAAAAAAAAAACAACTAAAAGATGGCATGACAACATCATTTTGCGGCGACAATTTTCTTCTGGTCAGTTAGTGATTTTATTTAACTCAAATTTAAAATTGCATCCAGGAAAATTATGCTCAAGATGGTCAGGACCTTTTGAAGCTATCGAAGCATTTCCACATGGTGCGATGACAATCAAGGATTTGAACGATGGGCACTAATTTGAAGTGAATGACCAATGATTGAAACATTACCGAAGCCCAGGCATCAACGAACAAAATGAGACCATTAACCTGGTCACATTTTTGTAGGATGTCATTGCAATTTTTCTAATTTTTTATCTTTTATTTTACTTTAATTTGTTTCTTTAGTTTTTGCAAAAATAAAAGATCTCCTTTTTGTCGACGCACACAAAAGTACAACTTGTTGACGCATTTCATTGATGACCTAGCGAAGTGTTTTGGGAAGGAATCACGTTGGTTGATTCAGCTTTTTCCCCAATTGTTGGATCACTCCGAAAAAGTAAGATCTGTGTCCTAGCATTTATTAGTTGTAGGCACAAGGTAGCAGCAATCATCACGTCTTTTCACCACTATCTTCTATAAAACACCCTTTTTGTATCGACTAAAGCTTCACACTCACAACCACCATTATTGTTGTATTCTTCTTTTTCTTCAACCTTCAATCTTTCTACAATTTATTCTCACTCTCTTTATTTTAATAGTTATGGCGAGAACTCGTGATGCGAAAACCCCATCTAAATTTGCTGTTGAATCATCGGTTGTAAATGTTAGAAACGCAGAACAACCACCACCAAAGGAACCTGTCCTGTTCTTATCAAAATCAGTAAAGGACCGTTATCATGAGGTGATGTTGAAAAGGAACTGTTATCCTGAGCAAGGATTTTAGTTGTCCTCGTATCTGACATTGGGGAAGCAAGTCGCCAGAACCATTTCACGATTAGGCTGGTAGTAGTTTTGTGACCATCCAACAGGATACTCTCCCTCTATGGTAAGGGAGTTTTATGCTAGCCTAGTAGATCCTGATCAGGAATTTATATTCGTTCGAGAAGGTTGGTGCCATTGAGCGTTGACCACATCAATGCTCTCTTCCATATTACTGAAGGAGAGGATGAGCATGTTGAGTTCTTGGAGAACTTGACAGAAGACAGTGCTGACCTATTGCTAACGACTTATGCGTCGATGGTGTAATTTGGACTGGCAACAATCCAAACAATTACACAATGCACCATCACTATCTCACTATCCAAAGCAAGGTGTGGTTTTATTTAATCAACTATCGTCTCCTACCATCCACCTATAGTACGACTGCAACACTGGACAGAATGTGATTGCTGCATTCTATACTCAAGGGACGACGAATTGATGTCGGCACAATCCTTCATCAAGAAATCACAGAATCAACCACCAAACAGATAAGTATCCTGTCTTTCCCTTCTCTAATCATAATGCTATGTAAACAGAGGGGTATTGTGCCCCATGAAGGGGAAGAGACTTTGGAAAATAAAGGGCCGATTTATAATATTTCGATGGAAAGGATGACAAAGGGGCAGAAAACCCTTATGGTGAGGGAGGTACCACCAAAGAAGGACAAAGGGAAAGGGAAAAATAAGGAAACCCATGCGCCCACAGATCCTCAGATTTGGAGGAAACTCTCTGAAGTTAAAAAGATTATTAATTGGATGAGCATCAAACAAATTAAAATTATCAGCGCAATCGATGAGATGCAGTTCAGACAGAACTTATTTTATGCCTATACTAGGGCATGAAACACTACTATTGTCAGCACATTAAAAGGTTTGAGCAGAAATCTGATGCCAGAATGCCCTATGTTCCCTCTTATTATCGATGAAGCCACTACATCCTCAAAGTAACATGCTTCAAAAGGAAGCACTCAGTTCGTTCAGTCCCCAAATAGAATCCACATCTCTGATGATGAGGATCAAGAGCTGCAATCCAAGGAAATGGAAGATTGTTTTAGAAACATAGTTAGCCTCTTTGATGACGAACTTTCGAATAGTTTGGGGGCCACTATGGTGGAGAAAGAGGCTACTACTGCAGAGGAGCACACACCAATTGCTTTTGTGGGTATTGAAGCAGAAGAAAAAAGCAGAAGAGGAAGAAAAAGAAGAAGATGTTGCCCCGACAAATTTATCGGAGAAATTTATCGATGTACCATCCAGTGTGGGTGCATCTGTTGAACAATTGGCACCATCTGAGGCAAGATGGGTCGAGGCAGTCACATCCGACAATGATGATTCCAATCCTCTAGCTATTGTGCCAGATTTGGCACCACTTGCTGAGATCCATCCATTAGACGTGACTGTCGATGAAGCCAACACTCAACTAGCCTTGGAGGAGCAATCAACTCAATCGGTTGACCTAACAGAGAAGAAGCACAAACGAAAGGAAAAGAAGAAAAGCAAAGAGGAGCTCCCTAAGAAGAAAAAGAAGTCCAAAGCAGCCACATCTTTGGCTGCAGCACACTGAGTTAGTTTACTTTTCAGTAGTTAGTTTAGTTGCATGCATTTTATCTAGTTGTTATTACATTTTTATTGTCTTTGCATTTTAATTGTTCTTACATTTGCATTGTAGTTGCATTTCCATTAATATTTGTATAGTATTGTTAGTTTATTGGGGAAAATGCAGATTGGGGGAAGTTTGGAATGGAAATGTAATTACACCCACAAGTTTAAGAATATATTTGTCTTTTTAGTGAATGAAAGTATGCATAGTTAAGAAAAATGTGACCACAATTTTTTTCATTTGATGCTTAAATCTTGAATTATTTGGAATGCTAACGTGTGAATTGGATGAATGTGATTGGATGTTGAATCCTTCTATTTTTGGATGAATGGTTGAGAATGAGTAGTATCATTCTTTAAATATTGAATTAACTTACCATTTTGCAGCTATGTATATAATTATATCTACTAATAAAAGACACTTCAATGTGGGTGCATTGTGACTCAAAAAGGGGGAACACTCCACTGCAAGTGTTAGAAAAATTATCTAGCCAAAGGCTGTCACTACAAGAGTGTGTGTCGACGCAATTACATGCTCCCTAGGGGTTTGTTGCACCCCATCGTTACCGCCCAGGAACAAGAGTATAGTAATGCAATGACATCTCTCAGTCACATAATAAAAAAAGATAAAGAAAGAGAAGTTGATAAAAAGAAAAAAATATATGTATATTATTATACAATAAATGATGTATTGGTTAAGAAGATTTGAGATTTAAAGCATGATGCTAGCATTAGTTAAGTTGCAATTCTAATTATTCATGCCTATAAATTATCGACTCAATATTCCAGCATATGAATGCAATTTATACATTAGGATTCTAGAGAATATAAGCTGCTAGAATGATGATTGTGGTGACAAGAATTTGAATATAACTTTGTTAGCTTTTATTTATTTAGGACAAGTAAAAACTCAAGTTTGGGATTGTGATAGCATTAGAAATGACACTTAATTTCTCCTTAAATTAGTGTATAATTTGTTCCTTTTGTATCATTTTTAGCCTACATTTTCAGCATTTCATACTTAGTATTTGCATTTTCTAAATCAGTGTTGTATGGTCTTACTTGCTTTCATTTTATTCCTTTTGTGCTATTAATATCGCTGTATTGAGTATCAGTTTTGCATCTAAAGTTGTCAGCGCAAAAGTTCACCTTAGAAGATTAGAATGGGAAAGCATTTAGAGTTGCGGTCACAAGTTTGATCTAGAATTGCGACCAAAGATGTCACCACATAAATGCTTCTACATTTTATCAGGGATTTTATGCTGATAACACATTCAGAAGCACCAGCGCAGGAGAATGCCAAGTTGTCGTAGCAAATTTAAATCATAATTTGCGTCCAGAGATGTCGTGACAATCTGCAATTGCTTAATGCACAAACCAGATCTGCGTGAGTGCATAGCTAGCAATAACAAACTTGTACAGCTGCAAAAAGGGAAGTTAGATCTAAGAAGAGGGATAGACTTGTGCTGTGGAATGATTATAAATAGAGGGAAGTGAGAGAAAATCAATATCAAGCTATGAAGAATTCAATTCCACAAATTTTGTTATTCTTTCTTATTATGAAGAATTCAATTCCACAAATTTTGTTATTCTTTCTTATAGGAGGGTAAACTGACGTAATAAGGAGGCGACTACTCCTAACGAGGAGTACGTATGTGCGATGCAAGAGGAGAAATTATGGGGGGATTCTAATAGATTAGTAATAGCATGCTCCAATTTATCTTTTAATCCCTCTTGAATGTTGATGAATTCTATTGGCTTTTAATTGTATACAGAAGTATCTATTAATATTAGATCTATTTTGAATTCTACTCAATTCCTCTCATCTATTTATATTTGGATTTAACTGTTTTGACCACGAAAGTGCGATTACAGTCACAGACACTAGAAGGTGCGGTGACAAGTTGATTAACAAGCAAGACGATGGAAGTTGCTTGAGGCAAGAAAGAATTCTGGCCACTTGTTCTTAAGTGAAAGACATTACCAGCACTAGAAGGTGTGGTAATTGTGAGTATTTGGGTCTTTCTTAAATAGAGAGTTGATAGCAGTGAGATCTCATTAGAACTTAATTACGACGACAATTCATCTATCAGTTACCTTGTAGTCACACTTAGCGTTGCCAACTTGTGAAATCAGGGATGCCCCTATTTCTTTACACTTGATCTATTTCTTTTAATTTTCTAAATTTACATTTACAACATCTTCCATAACAATTCATTTTCTATTAATTTGCTCTGACATTTTATGCTATATTTGCGTTGACAGGTTTAACTCTTTGATTTGTGCAAGCTTAATTAAATTACGTTAACATTAATCTTAACAATTCTTTTCATTTAAACTCTAATTTCTTTGACAAATTTAAGCAACAAGAACACCATCCTCGTGGGATCGATATCTGATAGATTCATCTCTATCTACTATGCTTGCATCGATAGTGTCCACTTGCACATTTTCTATGACGTTTATAGGTCAATCAGTTCGCCAGGCATCACTGTCCGCTAAGCGACCCTTATCTGCCAGGGATAAGAATCTGCCATAGTTGTATGTAGGAGGGTATACACTAATCGTTTTGGTGCGAAGTCTGTTAGCTTTAACCATTGGGTGTGACCCTATATGTTCTTGTAACGTTAGTAGTAATACTAGAACATTTATAATGTTACAAGAAATGAGTGACATCAGGCAATGCATCTTTCTTACCCAAGTTATAAGAAGTCATGATTTGACACAACCTTTCTGTGATAAACTTTTCATGTATTATATCCTTTTATCCTTTGTATCTAGATTGGACACAAGTCATGGTATAGTCAAACTTGTATAATCCAATTTCATATTTCTTCATATTCTGAGTAGACTACAATAAACAAATAAGTGTTACATCTCATATCAACTTATTTGAGCATGGCCTAAGATATTACTCCCATTATGTACGAGGGATAAATCTTATCTTAATAAATCATATCCCATAACATGGATTGTGATATATCCAATATTAGTCTTTATAGTTCAACCTGTTACGGTAGACATTTGACCATATCAAAATATGCAGCTCACGATATTGGGACAATGGTTGTAACACCCCTTACCTAGTCTGGTCGTTGAACCAGAGTAATTAAGTGTTAAAAACAATATCAAAACAAATTATAACCTAAACCACATTTCAACTTATTTAAATTCATCCAATTCAAGTAAAAAAAATGTTATTTTTACCAACCATCCTAAATATCTAACCAATATGCCATAATTAACACCTCAAACAAATATTCAAACCAGCTAAATTATCATATTCAGTAATACCATTATACCTCTAATGACACCTCAACAATCAAATAAACATGCAGTCATTCATCCATTTCAAAAAAAAATTACATTTTGCTCCATAACAACCATTCAACATTTATATACCATTTCATTAAACATTTTATAACACATCTATTATCATCTATTTAAACATAAATAACCTTAAAATCAATTTCATGATTTAAGCATTAAACCTACCAAATAACACTAAATATAACGTAAGCATATCATGCATCATTCCACATTCAAGCATAAACCAAAATATATTATATAGAATGGTGCTTCCTTGACTGTAATGAAACTAGACATATAATTCAAGCAACCAAACAAGTTATTAACAAACATGACTAAAGCCATTACATCTATAGATTTATACATAATCGTCGAATATCAACAAGCCACAAAATGACCATTTCAAAAATATAAACATCCTAGGTACATGCCAAGATATAAAAGAACCATTCACGAACACTTGAGTTCAAGATTGTCGCTGGATGCTGGAGCAATGATAAAATCTTTAAGTATCTAACCTGCTGGAACAATAGAAATGTGAAAGTGTACACAATCATATTCAAATAATAAATTGACAAGTAAATGTCGAGTATCATACCCATAGGGATTGTGTTAGGAAAATTTTTTATGAAATATTTAATCAGCAATTTAGTTAGGGAAGAGATAATAATTGTGAAGAGTATCAAACTAAACTAAAATTAATCTAAGTTAAAAATATAATAAAAATAAAAATTAATTCCAATGAACGATTTCTAAGCTTTAATCAATATAATATAAACGTGTTAGGTTAATTGCTTCAATTATTTAATTAAATCATAATCATGTTCATGCTTGATACGAAATAAAATCACAGCAACCCGATATTCTACTAACTTATGAACAACACTACTTACTAAAATTCATTCATCTCTTGAACATATATCTATGTCAATTCAACTGACTAAACCAATTTTAATAAGTAAATGTTAATGCACATACATACTTTATGAAAGTAAAATAATCTTTTGTACATATATCTATGTCAATTCAACCGACTAATTAATATTGATAAGCAAGTAAAGGATTAAGTGAAGTAACAACATATATATATATATATATATATTTAATCACAAAAATCCTGCAAGTTATGCAAGGCTAATGTATTGTTTAATATCGTCGCTAAATCTAACCTTTAGCTCCCTTAGAAGATTAAACATGCACAAATTAAATAGTATGTCCATTAATCACAATTTCAATCCGCTTAAATGATTAATTCATTAGTTATATCACAATGGTAATGCAAATATAACATAACAATATATTATTTAATTAAATAAAATAATCAGGGCTTA
This sequence comes from Kokia cookei, assembly GCA_039519145.1. NCBI lineage: Eukaryota > Viridiplantae > Streptophyta > Magnoliopsida > Malvales > Malvaceae > Kokia > Kokia cookei. The sequence goes on from CM076907.1 coordinate 27,030,454, forward strand.
TAACAACATAAACATAATTACGAATACATTAAGCAATCAACATAATCAACCCAAAACATAATAAAATTAAGCCATCTCAATTAAATAAATAATAGCCATAATAATAGTATTCATCACAATATAAACAATAATTAAAAAAGAAAATAGATTAAGAATCAAATCCAGTAATTTCTCAAGAACAACTATCACGTTCTTCATCGTTCTTGCTCGATTCTTCTCACATCGAGGTCTTTGATGAACAACCAATGAGGCTATTTCCAAGGATGAAGAAAACTCTATCTCAAGAGTGAGAAATCGATAAAGGAAGGGAGAAAGGGAAATGTGAAGGCTTAGAGGGAAAACTAGAGAAAGAAGAGAATGTGTTGTGAATTGGTGTGTTGAAATGAGAATCATGAGGGGGTTTTTATAGGTGAGAGTTGAGGGCTATATTTATTAAATAAACATCAGCCACCAAACTCTTTTGGTCAGCCATGCATGGAGCAAGTTTGACTAGTTCAAACTTTGCTTAATTTGGCTTGGGGCATATCCATAAAATCATCAAAAGTGGAGGGGTTTGAATGGGATTTAGAGAGACTTTGGGGGCTGATTTTCAAGGATGAAAAATCAGCTAAATTAGCTGATTGGGTCAGCCATTGGACTGCACTTGGGCTTGCCCAATTCATGGTGGTTCAATCCTTGGTTGCATGCACATCGAGCCACTTTGATTCAAGCTTTATAATTTATATTTAACCCAAATTAATTTAATTAAAAATATAATTATTCTTCATAGACCGAAATTTGCTGCAAAAATAATCTTCTTTGCTCTTGATTCACTTGATGAAAAAAATTTCCTGAACTGTTCAGGCCTTCTAAAGTATTTGTCGAGCTGATTTTCACTAATTGTGTAAAACTGTCAAAAAATCATCAAATTCATGTTTAATATTTGTAAAAATAATTTAAAATCAATATGTTGGCAATTTTAACACAAATTAATTTTTATAATTAAATTGTATTTTTTGACATTAATTTCTAAGAATTTGCATGAATTTGAGTTAAAAATGGTATGAAAAAATCTATATATTTTCATCGTTCCACATGTGCACGAAAAATAAAACCGTACGCTAAGTAACTTGATGGTATTTTTATAATCTGAATATTAATAACTAATCTAACATGTAATAATGCATAAGTTAACTGACCGCCTCCGAATGTAACCCCAATTTGGTGTAGGTTTTCGGCTTCCGCAAGTATACGAGTCATGTTGTAATATAAAGTGTTACAATGGAACACTTGGTAGTATTCCGAGTATCATACCCAAAGGAGGCATAAGGTAATAGTGAATTAGATCCCTGCAAAGAATAGAATTAATTAGTACTTAATTTAGGATTATAGTATGAGAATAAAATAAAGTGTTGGTTGTAAAAAGCATAAAAATAAATAAAAGAAGTAAAAGTTGAGATGTAAAAATTCGATAAATGGCTTTGGGGAGATTAGGTCGCTTCAATATGATTTCTTCAATTGTTGAGGTTTGAATATTTTCCTTCAATAAACTACTCACTACCCTAGTTGGATCTTCTGATCTTTTGATAGCATGGCAAGTTGATAGAGACTACTTATTGCTAGATGTCATAGTCTAAACCGATTTGGAGAAAAGGTTTTCACGGATAGAAAGTATCAATTTTGAGGTCATTCTTACCTAAATGACGTTCTAGGGTTTTCAGGCCTAGTGTTTGTTTAATGTTCTTCCTTTCCCAAACAGCTGATTCGATTGAAAAATCCCTGTTAAACAACAATTAAATATTCATACTTCCACTCCCTAATTCCCTAAAATAGAATTAGTTTCTCATGGTGTTATTAAACATCATAAAATAAATAATATAATTAACATAAACTTGATTTGATGAGATAAAAGAAACTTCAATTGTATTGGCAATCTGTCGGGAAAAATTTCTCGAATGTTTATACAAAAGTTACAATCTCATTTTTGAACAAAAATAACAAAGTAAAACTAAAAACTAAGAAAAGGTATGTTTAAACCTAGCGCTAAAGGCCATATTTATAGCCTTGGTTGGTCGTCTTCATCAACTTTAGGTCAGCTATTATCCTTCGTGTTTAAGTGGCATTGTAAAAATCGAAACGCCCTTCACTCGGTGCAGAAACCGCGTCCAGGGGTTGGTGTTTCGACACACCAGGACCAGTGTCACAACGAAGCAATCAGTCCCTTCCTTAGTATCATCGTGTAGGTGTTGTCGTGATAGCATCGCAAATGACACTTATTTTCTCCCTAAATTTGTGTACTAATTGTCTCTTTTGTGCCATATTTAGTATGCATATTAGGCATTTCATACTTAGTTTTTTTATGTTTTCTAACTCATTATTGATTGGTTTAAATTCTTGTTATTTTTTATCTCTTTTATGTATTAATGTCACTGCAAGAAACCTATATATTGCACCTTAAAATTGTCAGCGCAAGAACTCATATCAAAAGATCAATGCTGGAAGAAGAATGCAGCCACAAGATCAGCTTGAAAGTGCGACCAGCGATGTTGCTGAATAGAAACCTATACTTGGATGAGTAATGTCAAGCTACGAATACAACTGGAAGCACCAGTGCAGGAAATTCACACGTTGTTATCGCAATTGAGGATTTCAGATCTTGCCCAGCAATGTAGCGATAACCTGTAGACCTATGAAGAACACACCAAAGTTGCGTGAGTGCATAGCTAGACTGTAACAGACTTTGATAGCTACAAAATGGATCTAGATCTAAGAATGAAGGGGAGGAAATCTGCAATTCTAAAGCCTATAAATAGAAGGGAAAAGATGGAAGAAATCATCAAGAGGTAGAGGAATTAAAATTTACAATTACTTTGTGTTTTTAGAGATTTTACGCTGGAGAACGATGAGTTGATTGAGCCGACGAGCAACAACTCATGATGAGGAGTGCTTGATGCTGTGCAAGTGGAGCAGTTAGGGAATAATCCGAGTAGACTAGAGATATTATGCTCCGATGTATTTGTTAACTCCTCTCTTCTTATGATAATGAACTATTATTGACATTTGAATGAATACGAGAGTATCTTTCATTGTTAGATTTACTTTGATTCTTATTTAATTCTTTTCATCTGTTTATTCTTGGAACTAATTGCATCAAACACGAGAGTGCATTTGTAGTCTACTGACATCGAGAGATGCGGTGACAAGTTAGGTTAACAAGTAAGACAACGAGAGTTGCTTGGGATTAGAAGAGATTCTGATCACTTGTTCTTCAGTGCACAATGTTGCTCACACTGAGAGGTAGGGTAATTGAAGGTGCTTGAGTCTTGACTAAACGAAGAATTGATGTTGGTAAGATTTCATTGGAACTGGATTGCTGTTACAGTTCATCTATTCAAACCCTTGTCTACACATCCTACGTTGCGACTTAGTGAAATCAGTGATCCACTCCAGACCTTTGCACTTGATCACACTTTTACTTTTTTTTGCCTTTAAATTCTCAACATTTCAACAACACTTTGATTTACTTTCAGTTGCTTTGAAAATTAACCTTGATTGCATTGACAATACTAACTATTTTAGTGTGCAGATTGACTTAATTACGTTGGCATCTTTACTCACATTATCTCTAATCTTAGTTTTAATTACTTCGACATATAGACAGCAAGAACTCATTCCCTGTGGGATCGATATCCAATAGAATTATTCTATCAACTATACTTGCATCGACGTGTGTCCACTTGCATAACTGTTGTGACGTTATAGGCCGACCAAGTTTTGGAGCCATTGCCGGGGATTGGCATTTGTTTGATGTTAACTATTGTAGTAGCAATAATTTCTTACTTAAATTTTTGTTTTTACTAATCTGTTTAACTTTTTTTTGTTGATTTCCTTTTATTTTTTTAGGAGTTGCATGTCTACAAGAAGAAATTATAAGGATATTGTAAGCTTTGACCCAGAACTTGAGAGAACATTTAGAAGGAGGAAACAAGAACAAAAAAAAAAGGGCTGACAACAATAACAACAATAATTTTCCACCATTGCTGCCACAAGATGAAGTTCCTCCAATACCGCGACAATGAATAAATAATTTACCACCACTGCCTCCACAAGAAGAACAAGTGCAAAAAATAGGATAATCCGCGATTTTGTTGTTCCTATCCATGATGATTTACAACCAGGGGTTGTGAGACCCACTATACAAGCTTGAAATTTTGAGCTAAAACTGGTGATGTTTCAGATGCTTAATTCAAATGGGCAATATTCTGGTTTGCCTCATGAAGATGCATAAGAACATTTAAATTCATTATTGCTTATTTGCACATCCTTTAGTCAACATGGTGTCCTTGATAATTCCTTGAAAATGCAATTATTTCCTTATTCGTTATAGGGTAAAGCGAGAACATGGTTCTTAGGATTGCCGGCTGGATCCATTACATCCTGGAATATGCTAGCAACACAATTTATTTTACGTTTCAATCCGTCGACAATGAATGCGAGGTTGTGCAATGACATTATAACATATCATCAGCTGGACAATGAGAACTTACATACAACATGGGAGCGTTACAAGACATTGATGCGACGTTTCCTAATGCATGGAATTCAATAAGAGACCTAGATAGAGATATTTTATAATGGATTGAATGCTCAGACAAGGAATCTTGTCGACGTATCTGCTAATGGTCTTCTATTGGATTGCACATACAATGAAGCTGTAAGAATTCTAGAGAGAATTGCATTGAATGATTATCAGTATCAAATATCTCGTTCTGCTCAGGTAAAAACTAACCCTGGTGTTCTTGAGTTAGATGCTATTTTTGCTTTGAGTGCACAGGTATCCTCTTTGGCCAAGATCATAAAGAATATGAAGGGGACAAGTGACGTTTCTCCAATCCAAGTGGCCCAACAGATGGATGTGCCGACATTTTCCTGTGAAATTTGTGGTGACAACCACAATTACGAGGATTGCCCACAACATGCTGAAAATGCATTTTATGCTAATAACATCAGAGGAGGTTCCTATGATAATTCATACAACAACAGAGCTCAACAACCTTGGGGGAATCAAAATGCTTCCACATATAGATATGAAAATTCCTCAACCCAAGGGAGTTATAGACAAGGAAGTTACCATAACAACCAACAGTAGAATTTTAATCAGAATTCGTAGGTACATTCGCATCCTGATCAGTTGCAGACACATAGCCAGATGCAACCACAGACACGATTGTAGCCAAAACATAATGCAATGCAACATATGCAAGGACAACATCAGCAACAACAATAATTTTCTCAACAAAGGTCAGATCCTATGGCTACTCTTAAAGCACTGATGTGATAGCATATCACTAGAACTGAAGCAATAGTGCAAGGTAATTCTTCTTCTATCCGAGCATTGGAAGCCCAGCTAGGACAGTTGGCTACTAATCTGAGTGCAAGGTCAGCAGGTGCTCTACCTAGTGATACTGAAAACCCAATGCAAAGAGAGAAGGAGCATTGTAAGACTATCACGCTGTGAAGTGGAAAGCAAACGGCTAACCAAGCAAATATTTTGACCAAGAACATATCGATGCATCCGAATTAATGCAACAATGAGAAGTTGCAGCTGAAAGAAAAGAAGCAGAAATAAATGAGGAAGAGCCAACTGTAGTGACATCTATGCCTATTATTCACCCTGCAAAAATGTCGATGCAACTGCCTATGTCGATGCAACCGATTATTCCATCATAACCTATCGATAGTAGACCTTTGCCATTCCGCAAAGATTTAAAGAGAAAGACCATGATAAGGACTATCAAAAGTTTGTTTATACTTTGAAACAATTACATATTAATACACCTCTTGTAGATGCTCTTATGCAGATACCCAGTTATGGGAAATTTATGAAAGAGCTACTACCAAAGAAGAAGAAATTATCTGAAACCGAGACGATTGTGCTTATAGTGGGCTGCAGCGTTGTGTTTACAAACAAGTTGCCACAAAAAATGAAAGACCTTGGTAGCTTCATAATCCCATGCTCCATTGGGAATCATTATTTAGGTAAAACTTTATGTTATTTGGGAGTTAGTATTAATCTCATGCCTTTATCCACATTTAGGAAATTAGGAATAGGATCAATAAAGCCTACTGTGGTGAAATTGTAACTTGCGGATAGATCTCTAGCACAACCTGAAGGCCAGATAAAATATGTCCTTGTACAAGTAGATAAGCTTGTGTTTCTTGCTGATTTCATAATCCTTGACTGTGAGGCAAACAAGGAAGTTCCCATCATCTTGAGGCGACCATTTTTGGCAATGGGACGTACTTTTCTCGATGTTTTTAAGGGTGAACTTCTCATGCGACATAACGATGAGCATGAAACCTTCAGTGTGTTTGAGGCATCTCCATCCAAGAGTAAAGAGCAGTGTCACCACAATGACGCACTGGATGAAATAATTGTGGAAGAATTCAATGAACGGAGTTCAGCAGTCCTAGATGAAGATGTAGTAACATTCGTTGATGAAATCCTAGCTGAATGTGACCTCAATGATGAGGTTAATAGTTATGAGCTAAGATAGAATTGACAATTAAAATCTTTGGATTTGTCCAATAGGACAATTCTCGTGTTTAAATCATCGATTGAACAAGCTCCTACCTTAGAGTTGAAGCCATTGTCGACGCATATGAAATATGTCTTTCTGGGTGAGAAGGAAACATTACCCGTAATTGTCAACGCAACCCTCGACGTAACACAAGAAGAAAAGCTCTTCACGATTTTAAAAGAACACAAAAGAGTCATTGCCTGAAGCAATGCAGATATAAGAGGTATTAGTCCCTCTTTTTGCATGCACAAGATCAGGTTAGAAGATGAAGGAAGGCAATCCTTTGAGGAACAGCGACGACTCAATGAGAAGATGAAAGAAGTAATGAAAAAGGAGATTATCAAGTGACTAGATGCGAACATTATCTACCCCATTTCTGATAGCAATTGAGTGAGCCCTATCCAATGTATGCCCAAGAAGAGTGGCTTCATAGTTGTGAGCAATGACAAGAACGAGTTGATCCCTACTTGCATTGTGACTGGCTGGCGAGTATGCATGGATTATCGATGACTCAATACGGCCACAAAGAAGGACCACTTTTCACTACCTTTCATTGACCAGATGCTGGATAGGCTAGTTGGTAAAGCCTATTATTGCTTCTTAGACGACTACTCTAGATACAATCAAATTGTCATTGTACTGAAAGATCAAGCAAAGACTACGTTCACATGCCCATTTGGAACCTTTGCTTTCCGGCGTATGTCATTTGGATTGTGTAATGCACCAGCCACATTCCAGAGATGTATGATGGCTATCTTCTAGGACATGATCGAGGATATTCATGGATGATTTTTTGGTCTATGGGAAAACTTTTGCCAAAACGCTGACAACTTGGCGAAAGTTCTGAAGAGATACAAGGACACAAATCTAGTTCTGAATTGGGAGAAATGTCACTTCATGGAAACTGAAGGCATTGTTCTCGGCCATCGCATATCATGGCAGGGCATTGAGGTAGATAAAACAAAGGTTAAAATCATGGAGAAATTATCATCACAACAAATGTTAAGCGAATAAGAAGCTTTCTTAGACATGTTAGTTTCTATAGGTGATTTATCCGTGATTTTTTCAAGATTACTAAATCGTTATGCTAATTGCTAGAGAAAAATAAAAAGTTTGTGTTTGATGACACCTGTCTAGACGCATTCATCACAATAAATAAGCAGCTAGTACAAGCTCCAATTATCGTTGCATTGGACTGGACACAACCATTTGAATTAATGTGCAATGCAAGTGACTTTGTAGTAGGAGCTGTACTGGGACAACGCAAAGATAAGGTATTTCATTCCATTTATTATGCTGGTAAAACTTTGATTGATGCCCAGGTCAATTATACAACTACTGAGAAGGAATTACTGGCAGTAGTTTTTGCATTTGACAAGTTTCGTTCATACCTTGTCGGTGCAAAAATTACAGTGTACACAGATCATTTTGCATTAAGATATCTTTTTGCGAAGAAAGACGCCAAACCAAGGTTGATTAGATGGATCTTGTTACTACAGGAGTTTGATGTTGAAATCAGGGGTAGAAAATGATCTGAAAATGAAGTAGTTGACCACTTGTCTCAACTGGAAGTTGGAACTGAAGATGGGAATAAAATCCAAATTATTGATGCATATCCAGACGAGCAGTTATTCTTTGTCGACGCATCACCTTGGTGTGTTGATGTTTTCAACTTTCTTGTGTGTGGGAAGCTACCCTTGAGTGCTGTTGGTCATAAGAAAGTCAGATTTTTGCACGACACTGCAAAGTACCATTGGAACGAGCCATACCTGTTCAAGGTATGTGTCGACAACATCATCCATTACTACGTTCTTGAAGAGGAGATGACTTCTATCCAGAGACATTGCCATGACGCTCCTTATGGAGGCCATTTTGGTAGTGTAAGGACTACTGTAAAGGTCCTATAGTCGGGATTCTATTAGCCCACATTGTTTCAAGATGCCCACAATTTTGCACAATAATACGATCGATGTCAATGTACTGGCTCAATATCTCGATGCAATGAGATGCTCCAACAGTTGATTATGGAAGTGGAGCTAATCGATGTTTGGGGTATAGACTTCATGGGGCCATTTCAAACTCATTTGGAAATGTGTACATTTTAGCTACTGTTGACAACACACTTAAGTTGAGTCACGACATCATTTGTAATTTTTTACATGGATGACCCGACTCGATTTCGCAACCCGACAATAAAACCCAGCATTTACCCAATTTTTAACACCTAAAACCCTAAAAATACCCACCCCTATATTTACTAACTTAAACTAAACCTATTCCCTTCACTTATACACTCTCAATCCACTCCTAAATCCACCAAAACTCTCATCCTTCTCTTCTCACCCAAAACCTAGAAATTCATTCTTCAAGAGTAATACTTCATTACAAGGTGCAAGGGGACTTCATCAACAAGACTAATCCTTAAAAGCAAAGGTATGTTTCTTCACTTTTACTGTTCCATTGGTTACTATTCATCTCTTCTCTGTGCTAGATTACAATGCCACCCCGAAAGAGGACAAGGGTGCAAAAGAGCAATAACGATACGGATTTCTAACGATTCGCAAATGCTCAGATAGAGAAATATTTTTTGGCTTCGTAAGGGTGAACTCTCATTCACAAACGCAGTTTTGAACTATCAATGATTCTTTGCAAGGAAATATGGCCATTAGTGCGGTACCATAAATGGGAGCAAGTCTGCATTCTTTCAACAGGTAACACAGTAGTACCAATAGTTCATGAATTCTATGCATCTCTTAAAGATGACATAATTAAGAGAAAATCCTTAGGAGTATTGGTAGTTCAAGATTGCGATGTTCACATGTCACCCAAGTATATCTGCAATTATTATAATGTCCCTTACTATGAGAAAGATTATGTACAGAGAGTGGAATTTAATACATTCCAAAATATAGACATGGAGGAAATAGTTAAGTTCTTAACAGAAGGGCAAGGTGTGTGGAACTACTGGCTTGATACCGGCATACCCTCCAACTTTAACCAAGCTATAATGATCCTGATAGCTAAAATGTGTATGCAATTCCTATCTACACGATTTATGCCTACTTTAAATGTTTCTAACATTAATTCTTTGCGAGCTTAGCTATTATATGACATTTTTCAGTGTAAGCAGGTTTGTTTAGTCTCTTAGATATATGAAGAAATGAAACGGTGCACTCAAAGCCAAAGGAGTGCTCTCGTTTTCCCACACTTAGTAACAGCCTTATGTAAGAAGGTAGGCATACCAATGAAAGAAGATGAGCAATTTCTAAAGCCGACTCGGAGCATCATTGGAGACTCCTTATACAAGTAATATGTCGAGTTGCAAAGGAAACAAATCAAAGAGTGGAATAAGAGAAGAAAAGAAAAAATAGATGTATCTGCTTCATTGAAAAGAAATTAGAAAACCAAAAAGAGCCAAGGAAGCATCAAAGCCAAGCTCAATGTAATGATAGCTTGGATGAAAGAAACAACTCTTGTGCTGATGGAGTTTGCATGGATACATGAGTTACCAACTCCGAATTACCCTCCAAACATGTTCGAGGAAGAAGAAGAAGATGAGGATGAAGTAGAGTTGGAAGGAGCCAACATAAAGCAAGATGAGTCTGACACTAATGACGAGTATGAGACAATGTTTCAACCACAATACTCAACTCCCAAAAGATCGGTGATTCGGAGCCCAACACGATAACAAGGGTGAAGCTCCCAACAAAAGTACACCAGTAAAGGCAAGGCCCCAATGGATCCTCAACCCGACTCAGAGGAAGAAGATTGAACTTTAATTTTTAATCGTTTTAAGACTTTGATTTATTTTAAGACTTGTAATTTTTGGATAATTTTTAATTTTTTTAGGACTTATATAATTTGTAGGAGTAGGATTTGGAATTATTTTGTATATATGTCTTAATTCTTCTTGTAGGAACCCTATATTATGGAGACACAACAATTTCGAGCATTCATGCTAAAGGAAGAAGGACAACCACCATGAGAAAAAGAGGGCTTTCACAATCAATTGAGTAACTTCTTTCCTTTATTACTCATAGAGGCACACATTGGGGACAATGTGTTTTCTAAAGTGTGGGGGTTGACATAGAAATTTTTGCATATAGTTTTTTTCTTCTTTTTGATGTGTGCTTGAGCTTGTAGAAATCCAAGTGATTGGTTAGGAGCATGTATAATAGGTTGATTGTGTTTTCTTGATAAACTTAGCTTGATAATGAGGAATTTTACATTTTTTAGCACGAAATTTTTAAAATTCTATAGGTTATGTTATGTATAAATAGAAAAAGTTTTATTGAAATCAAATGGCGTGCATAATATGAGAAAACGAGCATGCTAATATATATGATAAACGAGAATTTTGAGATTGGGTGATTAAAATAATATTTATGCATATTGAGTTGTTTAGGGATGACCTAAGGCATTGTTTGGACACACCTAGAGCTAAAAACCTTACCCTATTCTGAATTCCCAATTAGTACCCATCTTTAAGCCTTATGACACATTTTTTATGAGCCATATTACAAGCCTCTTAAGCCTTAAATGATGATTTGTGTATATCCTTTTCATTGGTCATATTTTGCATCAAAATGAATGTATGATCATTTGTATTGAGGGTAGGTAGACACATTATGGTGGAGGCTTTAAAACAAAAGAGGGAAATCATGATAATATATGAATTTTAGTTCGTTGAAGAAGAGAAAAATAGTGAAAAAAAAAAAGAAAAAAAATCTGGAACGAAAAAGTAAGATTTTTAAGAGAGAAAAATATGTGAAGTGTGACAAATTTCATCAAAGTCACTGAAAAGTAAAGAATAAAAGAAATCTTACTCAAAAACCAAAGAAAATGATGTACTCATAGGCTAGCTAAAAAGATTACATTAGATTGATCTCCTAAAAATGGAGAAATAAGAAAGGTAAGAGAGGGAGAAATAATGAGCTGAGATGGAGTGGGACAAAAAGGGTAAGAATAGGGAACAATACAATGTGCCAAAACTATTTTCAGATTGTGTAACCCTTTGTGTGCTTAACTGTTCTTTGAAAATCATACCTATTGATCTACCGGATTCATACCTTGCAGATTGAACTATTTTTCACACTTGAAGAGCTTGAAATAAAGTATTTTCATTACGTCTTCATAAGATTTAGTTTAGATTTCTTATTTGTATAAATTGTGTAACATAAGTGTTAAAATGTCGTTTTATTTTTCCTTAAGGCCGAATGAGGCCAAAAGGTTAGCTAATGTACTTAGTGAGTGTGCAGGAGACCACAAGAAGTGTAACAATAGCAGACTGATCACTTCGTCATGACATAGGTTGAGCTACATCGCAACCAAGGGACCAAACTTAAGGAACTCGAAGATTGGCTTCTTTGTAGTGACATTTATGGGCTATGTCGCGACAATGCCTGTAGGATGACTCTTCACATGGAGACTGATGTCTTTGTCGTGACATCGACCCCTGGACACAGATCTCACACTTAATGAAGGGTGTTTTGGTCTTTACAGTGCTACTTAAACACGAAGAACGGTAGTTGACTTGGGGTTGAGGAAAAATGACCATCTAAAACTATAAATAGGACCTTTAGCACTAGGGTTTTACACACCATTCATTAGACTTTAGTCTTTATTTTTATTTTTAGAAGTTTGCATAAACGTTCGAGGGGTTTTTCCCGATAGATTGCTTGATACAATTCTATTTTATTTTTCATTATTTTCTTTACTATATGCTTTTATATATTATTTTATTGATGAATAAGGAAATTATGAGGAACTAATTCCATTTTGGGGAATTAGGGAGTAGAAATATGAATAATTAATTGTTGTTTGACAGGGATTTTACCTTTCAGATCAGCTGTTTAGGAAAGGAAAAGCATCGAACAAACACTAGGCCTAACAACCCTAGAAAGTCATCCGAGTGGAGAGTGTATTGATTACAGAAAATTAAATGATGCAACAAAATAAGATCACTTCCCACTACCTTTCATTGATCAATTGTTGGATCGATTGGCAGGTAAAGAATATTACTATTTCATAGATGGGTATTCAGGATATCATGAAATCCCAATACATCCCGATGATAAGGAAAAAACCATTTTTACATGCCCTTTTGAGACATATGCTTTTAAACGTATGCCTTTTGGATTTTGTAATGCATCAGCTACTTTTATGAGATGTATGACCGCTATTTTTGCAGATATGCTAGAAGAAGGGTTAGACGTTTTCATGGATGACTTCTTGGTATATGGGGACTCTTTCGAGGATTGGTTGTTGAATTTAGAGAAAGTCTTACAAAGGTGCGAGGAAACTAATCTAGTGCTCAATTGGGAAAAATGTCATTTCATGGTAAGAGAAGGGTTAATTTTGGGGCATCAAATATCACAAAGAGCATTAGAAGTGGATAAAGCAAAAATTGAGGTAATAAAAAACCTACCACATCCCACAAATATTGAAGGTATTCAAAAATTTTTGGGACATGCTTGGTTTTATAGAAGGTTTATAAAAGATTTTGCTCACATTTCTAAACCTTTAAGTTTATTATTGCAAAAATATGTTCCATTTGTGTTTGTAATAATTACATTAAAGCTTTTGAGAAGATAAAAGAGAAACTAATAATTGCTTCTATTATTATCAACCCGAATTGGAATGAAACTTTTATTATTACGTGTAATGATAGTTATTATGCTATAGGTACTATCTTGGGACAGAAGAAAGATAGTCTATTTGAAGCAATTCACTATGCTAGCAAGACTCTTAACCCATCTCAATGCAATTACACTACTACTGAGAAGGAAATGTTAGCTGTAGTTTTTGCATGTGAAAAATTGTCCTTATTTAATGGCTAATCGTGTGTATATTTATACAGATCATTCAGCTCTGAAATATGTGATAATGAAAAAAGGAACCAAAGCAAGGCTGATGAGATGGGTATTACTGCTACAAGAATTCGATTTATGGATCATGGATCGAAAAGGGACAAAGAACCAGATAGGAGATCATCTGTCATGATTGGAAAATCCTACTATCTCTGTACCAATGGGAGAAATAAAGCAAACCTTTGCAGATGAGCAACTATTCAGAGTGAAAACCCAATTCCCAAACACAAGAGCACCGTGGTATGCAGATTATGTGAACTATTTGGCAAAAGGGGTGTTCCCAACAAAAGCATCCTGGCAACAAAAGAAACGAATTATGCATAAGGCAAAGAATTATATTTGGTAGGATCCTTATGTATTTAGGCAATGTGTAGATCAATTAGTACGAAGAGGTGTAGCTGACTATCCCCGAACTTACTTTTATTTGCCATAGATTTTGGCTTTTCGCAAGTATTCGGGTCAGGTTATAAATATAGTGTGTTTACAGCGAAACACTTGGTAGTATTCCGAGGATTGTGCCCAAAAGAGGCGTAAAGCTATAGTAAATAAAAGGGTTAAATATAAAATTAGTACCCAAACTTGTCCACTTCTCCCAAATGTGTACTTATAGTTTTTTTTGTCTCAGATTGGTACTCAATTTTTTTCGCCCATTGTATTGGTACCTAAAACAAACGACGCTAATTTTTTGCTAACGTGGCAGCATTTACTAATCACATGTCGCCATGTGGTATCCTCTTATAACTCAATTTTCTTTTTATTTTCCCTCATCTTTCCTTTTTATTTTATTTTATTTTCTTATTTTTCTTTTCTCTTTTTCTGGGCTTTCTTCTGTACTTCTTTCTTTCTTCTATAAAAAAACACATTTGCCTCTTAAAATGTCTTCTCTTTAAAATATCCATCTTTTGTCTCTCCTTACAGTCTCCATCACTGAAGAATAAAAAGATGAAGGAACCCTAATTTCCTTAATCCATTTTCATTGCTCCATTTCCCCTTAATCCCAATCCTACAAAAACTCTAACACAACAAACCCAAAAAAGCTAAACTTTAAACCCCCTTCTCCACTCCTTAATCAATGCAAACACAAAAAAGATGAACCCTGAAATCCCAAGTTTTCCCCAGGTTTTCAAGCAGCTTGTCAATCTTTCTAATGTAAGCTTTAATTTTCTCCTTGGGTTCTCATATAAACACTGAAATACTAAGGTAAGCTTTGGTGTAGTAGATTCCATAGAGAGATTAAGGGTAAATGTTATCTTGACATGGAATTGAAGCCTCTCTATCTGTTGATTAGAGGGATTAAACTCCATTGTAGTTCATTCGAAAACGGTTTTTTGTACCATACAATAGTTATGCTAACACTCTTACTTGGCTTTGAAAGCATACACAGATTTGAGAATCTAGGCAAGGAATTCAGGATCACTTCGAGGCTTTTTTTTTTTTTTTTTTGAAGTTAACTACCATCTCTTTCAATTAAAGAATAATAGCATCAGTAATAACAGTTGGGTGAACTAATTTTGGGCATTTCTTTGATAAGGTAGGATCTTCAATTATATAACTTAAGAAACCCCAATCAAAAATCAAGAAGATCGAAGAAGATTGAAGATTGAAAAAACCAATGTAAAACTTGATCCAGATCCATTTCAAAAAAGTAGATTAAAACTTCAAAAGTGGTAAAAAAACCTAAGTGAAAAGGAAAATTTTGGTGGTGATTGGATGCTGAGAAAATGATGGAAATTTTTTAGGGTGAGGGGTAGAAGGATACGAAGGGGAAATGAAATTTCAAAAGAATAAATAAAAGGGTTTTAAAAAATATAAAATTAAATGGAAAATAATTAAAGACAAATTTTTCAGGCCAAAGAGAGTGACACATGGCAACGCGAGTGGTCAATGCTGCCACATAAGTAAATAATTAATGTTGTTTGTTTCAGGTACCAATATAGTGGACGGAAAAAAATTTCGGGTACCAATTTGGGACAAAAAAAACTATAAGTACCAATTTGAAAGAAGTGGACAAGTTTGGGTACTAATTTATATTTAACCCTAAATAAAATCCCTGCAAAGAATAAAATTATTTAGTACTAATTTTAGAGTTTATAGTACGAAGGAAAATTAAAGAGTGTTTTGAAAGCATAAAAATAAAAGAAAAAAATAAATTAAATTAAAAGTTGAGTTGTAGAAAAATTTATAAACGACTTTGGGGAAATTAGGTTGTCTCCGTATGATTTCCTTGATTGTTGGATTTTGGGAATTTTCCTCCAATCAACTAGTCCCTACCCTAGTTGGATCTCTTGAACTTTCACCAGCATAACAAGTCGATAGAGATTACTTATCGCTAGATGTTACAATCTAAACCGATTTGGGGAAAAGGTGTTCACGGATGGGCAATACCAATTTTGGGTTCGTTCCTACCTAGATGACTTTCTAGGGTTGTCAGACCTAGTGTTTGTTTAATCCTCTTTCTTTCCCAAATAGTTGATACGAAAGGTAAAATCCCTGTAAAACAACAATAAATTAGTCATACGTCCACTCCCTAATTCTCCAAAATGGAATTAGTTCCTCATGGTTTCTTTATTCATCAATATCATAATATATGAAAACATATAAATAAAGAATCGAATGAAAAAGAAACTAGAATTGTATTAAGCAATTTATCGGGAAAAACTCCTCAAACGTTTATGCGAACTTCTACAATCTCGTTTCACAATTGAAACTAAAAACTAAAATTTAAAACTAAAGTCTAAGCAATGGTGTGCAAAACCCTAGTTCTAAAGGTCTTATTTATAACTTTATATTGTCATTTTCCTCAACCCTAGGTTAGCTGTTGTTTTATGTGCTTAAGTGGCATTGTAAAGACCAAAATGTGCTTCATTTAATGTGAGATCTACGTCCAGGGGTCGATGTTGTGACACACCAGGTCCTGTATTGCGACAAAGGCATCAATCTCTTCGTGAAGCATCGCACTATAGGCGTTGTCGCGACACACAACAAATAAGTTAGATATCAAGTTCCTTAAGTCTTGTCCCTTAGTTGCAACGTAGCTCAACCTATGTTGTGACGAAGTGATCAGTTTCTTTTTCGTGTACTTTTTTATGGTCTCTTGCACGCTGACAAATAAAACGACATTTTAACATTTAGATTACACAATTTATTCGAAATAAGAAATCTAACCTAAATCCTATGAAAGTGTAATGAAAATACTTGATTTCAAGCTTTTCAAGTGTGAAAAATAATTTAATCTACTAGATATGAAATAGGAAAATCAATAGCCGGGGAAGAAATAAATGACATCCTTAAAGGATTTCAGAACTCTCCTTATGGAGGACATTTCAAAGAAAAACGTACAGCTCAAAAAATTTTACAATCCAGAAAATTTGACATCGACTCCTAGATGCAGATCTCACACTTAATGAAGGGCATTTTGGTCTTTACAATACCGCTTAAACACAAGGAGCGACAGCTGACCTAGTGTTGAGGAAAAACAACCATGTAAAGCTATAAATAGGACCTTTAGCACTAGGGTTTTACACACCATCATTAGACTTTAGTCTTTAGTTTTATTTGTATTTTCAGTTTCGAAACGAGATTGTAGAAGTTCGCATAAACGTTCGAGGAGTTTTTCCCGACAGATTGCTTAATACAATTCTAATTTGTTTTTATTCTTTTCTTCATTATATGTTTTTATATATTGTCTTATTCATGAATAAAGAAACTATGAGGAACTAATTCCATTTTGGAGAATTAGGGAGCGGACGTATGAATAATTAATTATTGTTTTACAGGGATTTTATCTTTCGGATCAACTATTTGGGAAAGGAAGAGCATCCAACAAACACTAGGCCTGACAACCTTAGAAAGTCATCTAGGTGGGAATGTTGGGTATTGCCCATCCGTGAACACCTTTTCCCCAAACCGGTTTAGATTGTGACATCTTGCGAGAAGTAATCTCTATCGACTTGCTATGTCAGCAAAAGATCGAGAGATCCAACTAGGGTAGTGACTAGTTGATTGGAGGAAAATCCCCAATACCCAACAATTGAGGAAATCATATGAAAACGACCTAATCTCCCCAAAGCCGTTTATAAGATATTTCTACATCGCAACTTTTTCTTTTACTTTCTACTTTAATTTATCTTTTTATTTTATGCTCTCAAAACACTCTTTTATTTTTCATACATTAAACCCAAAAATAAGTACTAATTAATTTTACTCTTTGGAGGGATTTTATTTATTATCGCTTTACGCCTTCTTTGGGTACGATTCTCGAAACACTATCAAGTGTTCCGTTGTAACACACTATATTTACAACCTAACCTTTATACTTGCAGAAAGCTGAAATCTAAGCCGAACGAGAATACGTTCGGGGGTGGTCACCTATCATAAGCCTCAGCACGTTACAAGCTGAAAAGCCCTATGCAACTTACCCGACTCTATGCATGGATAGATGTAGAAATTGCATAATCTCATTATAATTGTTTGTCTTGTACTAGGATAATCAAAGTACTCATGTTAGGTATTGATGGAATCGTATCGATAGAACTTTGATATTTGTATCTCTTGTAACTTACTGTACTTAGATTGTTCCTACTTAGGAATAGTAAAGTTGCTCAATTATCATGTTAAGATTATCAAAAGGTACATAAAGCCTAAAGTAGATGTTAAGAGCCTAATCTTTGTATGATACAGTTTCAAGCTCACTTTTTTTTCCTTTGTTTCTTGTCTTTTACTTATGCTTTTGTTTTCTTGTTTGCTTGAGGACAAGCAAAGACTTAAGTGTGGGGAAGTTTGATCTATTGGTTTCATATCTAGCAGATTAAACTTACTTTCACATTTGATGAGCTTGAAATCAAGTAATTTTTCTTTTATTTTATAGATTTTTAGTTAGTTTCATCTTTTGAATAAATTGTGCTAAAAAAGGTTATTTTATTGCTTTCAAGGCCAAATGAGGCCTAAACATACTTCATGAGTGCAAAGGAGACTAGTAGTAGTTGAGCTATAGTGATACTGACCTCCTCAACATGACTTAGACAGCCCTATGTCGCAACAAAGGCATCGGCAGCTAAATTAAGGGACTGTTGCTATGTCGCGACATTGACCCCAAACTCCAACTCTACATCAAGCGACGGGCACTTTCATCTTCACAATGCAACTTAAGCATGAAGGACAGTAGCTAACCTAGGGTTGATGAAAACGACCGGCCAAGAGCTATAAATAGGGCCTTTTAGCACTAGGGTTTGGACACCATTCAGCATACTTTAGTTTTTTGTTTTATTTGTATTTTCAGTTTCGAAACGAGACTGTAGAAGTTCGCATAAACATTTGAGGAGTTTTTCTTGACAGATTACTTAATTTAATTCTAGTTTCTTTTTCATTCTATTATGCACTTATATGTTTTTATATATTGTTTTATTGATGAATAAAGAAACCATAAGGAACTAATTCCATTTTGGGATATTAGGGAGTCGACGCATGAATAATTAATTATTGTTTTACAGGGATTTTACCTTTCGGATCAGTTGTTTGGGAAAGGAAGAGCATCGAACAAACACTAGGCTAACAACCCTATAATGACATCTAGGTGGGAATAAACCCAAAATTGGTATTGCCTCATTCGTGAACACCTTTCCCCAAACTAGTTTAGATTGTGACATCTAACGATAAGTAATCTCTATTGACTTGCTAACACCTCTTTTATATTTCGTACTATAAACCCTAAAATAAGTACTAATTAATTTTACTCTATGGAAGGATTTAATTTACTATTGCTTCAAGCCTCCTTTGGGTACGATCCTCGGAATACTACCAACTGTTCCGTTGTAACACACTATATTTACAGCCTGACCCGTATACTTGCGTATAGCCTAAATCTACACCGAACAGGAGTATGTTCGAGGGTGATCACCTTCTTTCTCCTTTTTAGGACATCTCAATATGATTCAATCCCTTTAGCTAGCCTACGAGTCCTTTATTTTCTTGAACAAGGTTTTTTTTCTTTTTGGTTTGTTGTAACTTTGTCACTTTCCTCATTCAAGATTGTTTTCTTTTGTTTATTTCGACTTTTCTTCTCTTTTTCTTTTGGGATTTTTCTTGTTTCATATTTCTAGCTATTTTAAAGTTCATATACCATATTAATTTTCCTATTTCACTCTTGTTTTACAAACTCCACCTTGATGTGTCTACTTACCCTTTATACATATGGCCATATATCTATAATCGTGCAAATTCGGACCAAAGAAAAAGGTAAACACAAATTGAATTTTCTAAGCTTTATGGTTTGTTATGTGGTTCATCAAGAAGAGTCAATAAGCTCAAATATGGGTACTAAATGGCAAAATTAGAATAAGGTATCTCTTTGGCTCTAAGTGTATCCAAACAATGCCTTAGGTCATCCCTAAAAAAGTCAATATACATAAACGTCAATTTAATCACACAATTCCAAAATTATCATCTATCATATATACTAGCATGTTTGTTTCCTCATATTATTCATATCATTTGGTACAAAGAATATCTCTTTATCCATATTTAGTGTAACTTATATAACTTAGTAGTTTCATGCTAAAAAAATTAAAAATTACTAATTATCATTCCAAATTTATTCAAAAGATACAATCAACCTACTTTACATGCTTCTAACCAATCAATTGTATTTCTACAAGCTCAAGAACACGACAAAAGCAAAAATAAAATAAAAACAATGAAAAATAAAAAAAAATAAAAAATTCCTAATGTTACCCCCAACACTTTAGAAAACACATTGTCCTCAATGTGTAGCCCCTAATAGTAAGGAACGAAGTTATCCAATTGATCGTGAAGGCTCTTAAACTCATGGTAGGTTCCTCCTCCTTTTTGGCATGAACGGTTCAAAAATGTTGTGTCTCCTTTGTCATGTGGGGTTCCTACATAAAAATTAGAAAGACATAGGCAAAAATAAATCCAATGCTACTCCTACTCTTACTAGTAAATAAGTCCTAAAAACAAAAACCAAATCATCCAAATTACAAGTCATAAAGTCTAAAAATTAAAATAGTCAATCTTCTTCCATCTCATCTTTCTCGTCTTCATCCCCCTCTTCACTTTTAGTCTCCTCTTTATCATGTTCCTCGTTTGTTGGCCCAAACATATTCGGTGTGTAGTTAGGGACCCCAACATTGTTTTGTAGAGAAAATTCTTGGAACAATGGCCTTGATTCCTGCATCCACTATTTCATCCAATCTAATTTTGGGTGATTTCCCTTACCAACTTCTTCTTGTTAGGCTGTTGATGGTATTACAAATGACATAGATTTTCTCCCTAATTTAGTGTCTTAATTGTCTCTTTTGTATTTCATTTAGCATGCATCATTAGCATTTTATATATAATTTTCATATTTTCCAACTCATTATTAATTAGTTTAAATTCTTGTTATTTTTATCCATTTTTGTACTAATGTCGACGCAAGTAGCCAATATATTGCATCTTAATATTATTAGCACAAGAACTTAGTCTAAAAGCTTAATACTAGACGAATGCAGCCACAAGATCAGCTGATAATTGTGACCAAGAGATGTCATAGCATTACAACTAAGCTTGGAATGAGTAGAATCAAGCTGAATCCACAGTTGGAAGCACCAACGCAGGAATTTCACAGATGTCGCTGCAATTATGATTTCAGAATGTATCTAGTGATACAGTGACAATCTGCAAATCTCTAAAGAACATACTAGAACTGCGTGAGTGCACAGCTGTACTCGAACTAATTTTGACAGCTGCAAAAATCTAGATCTGGATCTGGGAATGAAGGCTGAAGCTTGCAACATTTTGGAGGTTATAAATAGACAAACAAAGAATAAAGAAATCATGGAGAGCTAAGGGATTAAATTCAACAATTTTTGTGTGATTTTGGAGATTTGAGCTAGGAATTAGGAAGCTGATAAAGCAAGTCTACAATCACTTCTGACTAGAAGGTGTTTGATGCAAGGCAAGAGGAACAATTAAGGAGTAGGCCTAGTAGTCTAGAGATAATAAGCTTCGTTGTACTCTTTAATTCTTCTTAAATGATGATGGATTCTGATAATATTAAATGAATACGAGAGTGTCTTTTAATGTTATATCATTTTGATTCTTATTTTACACTGCTTATCTGTTTTTTCTTGGATTTAATCGCTTTAAGCACGAGAGTGAAATTACAGTGTGCCAACATCAAGAGATGCGGTGACAGGTTAGGTTAACAAGCGGGTTAGGCGAGAGTTACTCAGGACTGGGATAAGAACCAATTACTTGTTCTTGGATACACATTATTGGTCACACCGAGAGGTGGCGTGATTATGGGTATTTAAGTCGGGATTATGTAGGTAGCTGTTGTTGGTAAGAACTCAAAGGGACTTCATTACAACGACAATTCATCTATACTTTACCTTGTCGATGCATCCAGCGTTGCAACTTAGTTGAATTAGTGAACCATTTCTACCCTTTACACTTGATCACTTTTACATTTTATGCAATTTAAATATTCAGAACCAAACACTCAACACATTTGATTTACTTTCAATTCATTGACTTTTAACACCTGATATTTAACTATGATTGCGTTGACATTGATATCTAATTTTAGTGCGTAGATCCGACATATTGTACTGACATCAGTACTCACATTACACTTAATTTCAATATTGATTGCTCCGACATTTAGACATCAAGAACCCATTCCTCGAGGGATCGATATCTGATAGATTTTCCTATCAACTATACTTGCATCGACGTGTGTATGCTTGCACAATCGTTGTGTCATAAAAACACTGATCAGCAATCGCCAACCTTTGTGATGAAGCCGATGTGGTTTTCGTCTCTCTTTGTCTCTTCTTCCCTTCCTTAATTTGCTTGGCACGAAGGTCAACATATTGTTGGAAGAGAGTATCATTAATGATGCTCCTTGATGGATTCAAGGATTGTTTAGTGGATGTCATGGGTACACCTACTTTTTTGCACAAAGTCGTGATTAGGTGGGGAAAGAATACTCTCACTCTTTGGCTTCCTATGCAAACCTACTTTTTTTTCAAAATTGCAAACAATAATACCGCTCGAAAAGTATTGGCATTAGAAACATTTGAGGCAGGTACATTACAAGTGCATACAAATTGAATCTACATCTTTGCTTCAGGAAACATAATGGCTTGATTAAACGACGTACGAATACTATTGCTTGGCCTAAATTTCCTCTCATCCCTCCCCTTAGTGAGATAGTTTATTACATTATCCATATCAATGTCTTTAAATTATTCCAAATTAGTTTGGTCTAAGAAATCCTGTTCATAGTGTGGAGCATCGATAAATATTCAAACTACCTTAGGGGTGACTTTGACACTAATTCCTCTTACCACTATCGTATCCCGTGTAATTTCATCATTAGTTCTAGATATATGATATCTCAATGAAGCATAGAATTCTTAAACTATTAGGACTACTGCTATTTCTTTGGGAATTGTCCAAAACCATTCCCACCTATGGTATCAAACTAGTCGTCATATTTCCTTACAAAGGAACATCAACGGATCAAATCCTGAAAGGGTTGGATCCATTAACGATTCTGATTCAATGGTTCGCCTAATCTTCCTAGGAGGCATTGTAAATACAAGAAATCAAGAATTTGTAAAGTTTAGGAACCCTTAACCAGAGTTGGTGTGATTCCTCTTGCACTAGATGTTCGTCTTTGCTTCGCAAGGTTAAGAAATCTACATCATGAGAGGAAAAAAAAGATAAGTGAAGGTACTTTAGGGTTTTTAAAAGTTAGAAAGGAGTTTAAGATGTAATATAGAGTTAACAATATGTTTAGGTATTTATAATAAGTGAAAACTAGGGTTTTAGGGTGTTAAAATTGGTAAAAGTGAAGGGTGAGCCGTCGAGTTATGCAGTTGGATCGAGTCGACCTTGCAAAAATTGCAACCAATGTTGCGACACGAGATGTTGGTGTCGCGACATCCCCTTCAATACTTCTTTGTCGCGACACTGAGACTCTATGTTACAGCATCTTTTTTAGTTACGGATGTTTCTAATCTGCCACCTCTATCGTGACACAGAGAATGGTGCGTTGAGACATCACCCTGTTTCCTACTACGGAAAGACTAAACAAAATTTAAAATTAATAATAGTAATAATAATAATAATAATAATAATAATAATAATAATAATAATAATAACAAAAAACTAAAAAAAATTAAAGTAGGAAATAAAAGTTCCTTAAAAATCGGGACAATCCGTGTCGCCACCATAGAAGAACTTCCAACTAGTTCTCGACACTTTGATTCGATGTTTGTTCCTCTATCGATTCATATGAACCAACCTTTTTGGTCGATTCAAACAATGTTTCCTTATTTTCGACCATCGTGACATTCACATGACAAGTCATTTGGTACTAAATCTGAGCCAAACCCAAACTATTTTCTAGGGTATTGTTGCCTTGAGCTTCCTCCTTTCCCTATTATGTGAGACTTTGGTTGCTCGAGTCTTGTTTCCATTATCAAATGAGAATGAATCAACCTCCTTGACCTCTTTGATTGGTAATTCCTCTTTTAATGGCCAAAAAGTGTATTGAGTCTTTTACACTTTCATTCAGTACTAGTTTAAGCTAAATGTTAGTGGTTAGTTCGTATACCACTTCTATATTTATGGTTAGTTCTGCTACTATGTCGATTGGCTTAGAGACTGTTTCAACTACATTCAACTCATCTCCATTATATTCAATTACAATCTCATGTTGAATCTCACTATAATTCTCATCGATAATATCAAGGTTCTCATGATCCGAGTTGTAAACGTCAAGCATGTCCTCTTTCCTTGGAGGCAGTGCTTCAGATATTTCTTGCATCATTTTCAACATTTGTGCCATCATGTCTGACATGTTTAATAACACCTTAGAATTATTCATCCTAATGGTTTCATGTGAAGGCATCTCATACGAATCACAAGGAGGCTTGTCTAAATTTTCGGGCATATCATTATTTTCTTCAAGTACCTCTCATAAATTACTAGTGAACTTTTGTGGATGTTCAACTATATCAGTACCTTGATCATTACTCCACTAGTGCGTTAAGGCTTTGTTCTGTATTGGCTCAGTTCTATCATGAATAGTTTTTTATTTAACATGATCTCCTACTTTTCATACATTCTCTCCTCATATATTTCATTATCATAAGTCATCTCATCATTAAACCACATGTAGTCAAACTTATCCATAGTTTAAAATATCTATGCTAACTTAGTCTCTATGAATCAGCGATTGACTAGCTGGTTGTTCCTTTCCTCTAAGACATGCAAAAATCGAAAAAGAAAAATAGTTAGTAAACTTAAGTTAATAAAAAAAACTTGTATCTATAACCTAAAAATTTCCTAATTATTCTTAATAACAATGTAGAAATTTAAAATCAATAAAGATGTTACCTCCCCAACAACGGCGCCAACAACATGACCGTCTCCGAACGTACTCACGTTTGGCGTGTATTTTGGGCTTTTGCAACTATACAGATTGAGTTGTAACATAGTTACAACGAAGTAACAAGTACTCCAAGGATCATACCAAAGAGAGATGAAGCAATAGTACTTTTAATCCCTGTAAAGAAAAGAAGTAATTAGTAATCTCTTTAGGGTTTATAGTACAAAAGGAAAATAAAAGGGTTTTGAGATTTGGTAAAGAAAGAACATAAAATAAAATTGGGGAAATAGAGATGAAAAGTTCGATAAATAGATAGGGGATTAGCTCGCTTCAGTATGACTTCTTCAATTGTCGTTTTTGGGTTTTTGTCAATCAACTAGCTGCTACCCTATCAGGATCTTCTGATCTTTAACTAACATAACGAGTCAATAGAGACTACTTTTCTTCCAACCTCATAGTCTAGATTGGTTTGGGGTAAAGGTGTTCACGAATGGATAATTCCCACCTAAATGACTTCCTTGGGTTGTCAGGCCTAGGGTTTGTTTCACGTTTTTGCTTCTACAAATAATTGATCCATTGAAAATCCCTTTGTACAATAATCAATTAATCATACTTCCGGACCTTAATCCCCCATGAAGGCATTAGTTCCTTATAGTTTCTTTGAACACCATAAATTCAATAATATTAGTAAACATGAAATATAAGATTGAAGTATGAATTGAATGAAATGAAGAATTGCATAGCAATCTGTTGGGACGAATCCACAATCATTTATGCAAAGTTACAAATCTTGTTTCCCTACAAAGTAGAAAATGAAATAACAAATGAAATTAAAAACAACTAAACCTAAATTACAAAGGAAAAAATGAACTCAAGAAAAGAGATGTGTAAACCTAAGTGTTAAAAGGCCCTGTTTATAGCCTTTGGACGGCCATTTTCCATAACCCTAGGTCAGTTGTTGTTCTTCGTGTTTAAGTTTTATTGTAAAGGCCGAAACTAGCTTCACTTGGTGTTAATTCTGTGTTAAGGAGTCGATGTCGTGACATACAGGAGCCGTATAATGATAGATAAGACAGTCTACTCCTTTGGCTTGTTTTCCAAGCATCGTCACGACATACAATGTCTGTGTTGAGACATAAAAGACAACTTCCAAATTCTGCAGGTCTGGTCCCTGTGTTGTGACATAGCGATCAATTTTGTTATTATTCATCTTTTAAAGGTCTCCTGCACACTTACAAAGTTCGTTAGCTAACCTTTAGGCCTCACTCGACCTTAAAGTAAAAAAAAACACCTTTTTACACATTTTGTTCAATAACTAAAAACTAAAATGAATACTAAAAAAACCTAAGGAAGATGCTTAATTTCAAGCTCCTAAAGTGCAAAAACTAGTTTAACCTGCTAGGTTGAATTACGGCAGAACAAACTCCCCCACACATAAATCATTGTTTGTCCTCAAGAAAACAAAAACAAAATAAAGGAAAGAAAAACATACAAGCTTGAGACATATCATACAAGGATTGAGTTCGCAACATCTACATTAGGCATCATACATCTTCCAATAATTTCAACATGATGAGCAAGTAATCTTACCATTTTTTATTAAAAACATCTAAGTTCAGTAAGTTACAAAAGATACAGATATAAAGATTTTACTGGTATAACTTACAAGCTTAACTCATGTACCTACTTATAGCAAATCATAACATATTATTATACTTATCGGACTTATTTAACATACCACCAACACATACTCGTGTTTGTTTAGTGAAACTTACACTTTTCTAGGCCTACATAATATCCACGAACCTAATTTTTGAATAATTTAATCGGACTCTAATCGAGCCGCAAAATTAGCCCAAAAGGCCTATACAATCTGCATTATTTCACACGACCATGTGGCGCTAAGAAATTTCGAAGAACAACCCAGTTTCACGATTTTAACGAGTTTCAAGTGAGGTTTCGAATTAGAATCACACACCTAATTATTGATTTGATAAACCATACAACTATCGCTCTTCAAATCCTACATACGACAATAAATCACATTGATTAACAAGCGACAACCTACATCAAAATCTTGAGTACCAAAGTTAAAACTTAATACCAAAACTCCCCGAATTGCTAAACGAACACTTGCCTACAAAAATAGTGATCAACAACAACTAATTCGCTGGACAATTAGTCGTTCCATTGTTAGCACCTAAACAATTCCAACAAACTATGATTAAAACTCAATCACAATCTTAATTCACCTCTTATCCACTTACCTTCCCACAAATAACATAGCATCACCAAAAACCTCACAAAAACAAAATTCACCAACACTTTCCCGGAAGAAAAAACAGCAAAAGATGAAGATTCAACAACACAACAAACCAAAGAATCACATGAGAAAAGGAAGCACAACAAAGAAAAATGAAGCAATTTAATAGAATCTCAAAGTAAAAGGTAGAAAGGAGTAATGGGGAAAAAAAAGAAAGAAGACTTGAGAATGAGGAGTGTGAAAAATTTTATGGGAAAAAGGGAAGTGGGAAAGATATTTGGGATAATTTTCCCATTTCAAAAACTACCCACAACCCCACCACTTCCACTAAAATCTGATAACTAACCACCTATAAGATTCTCCAAAATTCAAAACAAAAACATTTTATTTCCACTTTGTACACACGAGGTTTCGAACATAGGACCTCTAGGTAGGTGACCGCCCTTGAATGTACTTCTGTTCGGCGTAGATTTAGGCTTTCCAAAATTATACGGGTTAAGTTGTAAATATAGTGTGTACAACAAAACACTTGGTAGTATTCCGAGGATCGTACCCATAAGAGGCATAAATCGATAGTAAATTAAATCCCTAAAAAGAATAAAATTAATTAGTACATACTTTAGGGATTATAATACGAACAATAATAAAATAATTGAATTTGAAAAGCATAAAATAAAAGAGAAAATTAAAGGGAAGATTTGAGATGTAGAAAAATCTTATAAAAGATTTTGGGGATATTAGGTCATTTTCATATGAGTTCTTCAATCATTGGGTTTTGGGGATTTCCCTCCAATCAACTAGTCACTACCCTAATTGGATCTCGTGATCTTTCGTCGGCATAGTAAGTCAATAGAGATACTTATCGCTAGATGTCACAATCTAAATCTGTTTGGGGAAAAGGTGTTCATGAATGGGCAATACCAATTTTGGGTTTATTCCCACCTAAATGACGTTCTAGGGTTGTGAGGCCTAGTGTTTGTTTGATGTTCTTCCATTCCCAAACAATTGATCCAAAAGGTAAAATCCTTATTAAACAACAATTAAGTATTCATACTTCCACTCCCTAATTTCTCAAAATGGAATTAGTTCCTCATGGGTTTCTTGATCATCATAAACACAAATATATATATATTTATATATAAACATATAATTGAATAAGAGAATGAAAAAGAAACTTGAATTGTATTGGAAATCTGTCGGAAAAAATTTCTCGAATGTTTATGCAAGTTCTACAATCTCATTTCAAACACAAAATATAACCAAAAACTTTTTTAAAAGCTAGTGAATTGTGTCTTTAAACCTAATGCTAAAGGCCCTATTTATAGCTTTGATCGGCCATTTTCCTTAACCCAAGGTCTACCGTCGTCCTTCGTGTTTAACTGGCATTTTAAAGACCAAAACACCCTTCACTCAATGCAGAATCCACCTCCAAGGGTCGATGTCGCAACAAATTAGGACCTGTGTCGTGACAAAGACATCAGTCTCCATGTGAAGGGTTATCCTACAAACTTTGTCGTAAAATAACCCATGTATGTCGTTACAAAAAAGTCAGTCTTCTAAATCTTCAAGTTTGGTCCCTTAGTTGCGATGTAGCTCAGCCTATGTCATGACGAAGTGATCAATCTCCTATTGTTACAACTTCTTATGGTCTCTTGCACACTGACAAAGTGCATTAGCTAACCTTTAGGCCTCAATCAGCCTTAAAGACACTAAAATGACATTTTAGCACTTAGGTTACATAATTTATTCAAACAAGAAATCTAAGTTAAATCTTACGAAAACATAAGGAAAATACTTGGTTTCAAGCTCTTGAAGTGTGAAAACTAGTTCAATCTACTAGGTAGAAAACCAGCAGATCAAACTCCCTCACACTTAAGTCTTTGTTTGCCCTCAAGCAAATAAAACAAGAAAAACCAAAAAAACAAAGAGCTTGAGTTCATAGATATACAAAGAGTGGGCTCGTAGTATGTAGTCTATGTATCATATATCTTTTAATAACTTTGACATGATGATCAAGCAATTTTATCATTTTCAATTAGAAAAACAATATAAGTTCAGTAAGTTTTAAGAAATACAAATACCAAGGTTTTATCAGTATGCATCCATCAATGTCTAATATAAGTACTTTAGTTATCCTAGCACAATATATATAACTATAATGAGATCATACAATTTCCATATCTATTAATACATAGAGTTGTTTAAGTCACATAGGGCTTTTCATCTTGTAACATGTTGAGGCTTAGGATAGGTATGGATTTCAAAGAACAGTTAAGCACAAAAGGTTACAAACACGAAAATAGTTTGGCACATTGTATTGTTCCCTATTCTTCCCATTTATGTCCCACTCTATCTCACCCCTTTATCTCTCCTTCTCTCACCATCCTTTTTTCTCCATTCTAGGAAATCTTAATAAAAAGTAATCCCTTTAGCTAGCCTATAAGTATTCTTTTTTTTTCTTTTGTTTCTTTGAGTAAGATTCACTTTTTCTTCTTTTTGGTGACTTTATAATTTTGTCACTATTCACATGTTTTCTTACTCATGATTCTTTTGAATCTACTCATTTTTCTTTTCTTTTTTATTTTATTTTTCTTTTTTGGCTAAACTAAAGTTCATACATTATACTGATTTTCCTATTTTTATTTTGTAACCTCCACCTTGGTGTGTCTACTTACCCTCAATACCAATGGTCATACGTCTATTTACATGCAAAATAGGACCAAAGAAAAACAAAGTATACACAAATCATCATTTAAGGCTAAGAAGGCTTGTAATGTAGCTCATCAAAAAGGTTTATAAGGCTCAAAGATGGGTACTAATTGGATATTCAGAACAAGGTTTGACTTTTTAGCTCTAGATGTGTCCAAAAAATGCCTTAGGTTATCCTTAAACACCTCAATATACACAAATATCAATTTCATCACTTAATCTCAAAATTATTATCTATCATATATATTAGCATGCTCGTTTCCTTATATTTTGCACATCATTTGGTATCAATAATACCTTTCTATCTATACTTAATATAACATATAGAACTTAAAAGTTTCATACTCAAAAATTAAAAATTCCTCATCATGCTAAATTTATCAATAAACACAATCAACCTATTATACATGCTCCTAACCAATCACACACCAAAAAACTATATTTCTACAAGCTCAAGCACACATCAAAAGACAAATAAAAAATAAAAAATATATGTCAAAAATTCTTATGTTAACCCCTTCACATTTTAGAAAACACATTGTTCTCAATGTGTAGTCCCCTCAAATAGTTAAGGATAAAAGTTACCTGATTTCTTCTTATGGTGGTTGTCCTTCCTTTTGACGTTACTGGATGCAATTGTTGTGTCTTCTTCAATGTAGGGTTCCTACAAAAAGAATTAAAGCATATATACAAAAATAAATTCTAATCTTATTCTTACAAATTATATAAATCTAAAATGAAAACAAAAAATTATCCAGAAATTACAAAATTAAATTGTCTCAAACAGCTATTCAACCTCATCCATTTCATCTTCCTCATCACTATCACTCCCTACTTTCGATCTTCATCATCATGCTCCTCATCTACCACCCAAACATGTTCGCAGTGTAGTTAGGGACCCTAATGTTATGTTGTCGAGCAACCTCTTGGAATATCGTCCCGATTCTTGCATCCATTGGATCATCCAATCCAACTTTGCATGATTCCTTTCACCAACTTCTTGTTGGGCTGGTGTTAACCTTTATCTTAGTGTAGCCCTTGAATCTCATGATTTCCTCTTCCCCTCTTTTATTTGTTTAGCAAGAAGCTCCCCATATTGTTGGAAGAGAGTGTCACCAATGACAATTTTCGACGGCTTCAAGGTTTGATCAATGAATGTCATGGGCACTCTTGCCCTTCTGCAAAAAGATGTGATTAAGTGAGGAAAGAAGATCCTTACCTTTTGGCTTCCCACACAGCGGCTCATGTCTTGGTGGATCCATTTTCCTATATAAACCTATTTTTTTTGCAAAATTGCAAATGATAATACCGCTCGAAAAGCGTTAACGCTAGAAACATTTGAAGCAGGTATCATGCGTGTTCAAATAAATTGGATTCACATCTTAGCTTTACAAAACATGATTGATTGATTAAATGATGTGGGAATGCTAGTGCCTAACCTAAATTTCCATACCTCTTTCCTCAATCAAATAAGTAATTACCTCATGAATGCCTATATCACTAAAGGATTCTAAACCAATTTGATCTAAGAAATCATGTTCATAACAAGGAGCATTAAAGAAATTACAAATTATTTTGGGGGTTACCTTAACACTAATCCCTCTAATTACTAAGGTTTCCCAATTAACTTTGTCCCTAGTCTTGGATATATGATCTTTTAAGGCAGCATAAAATTCTTGGACTATAGGGATAACAGCAGGTTCTGTGGGGATTGTTCAAAAATGTTCTCATCTTTGATGCCTAACTGAAGGCCAAATTTCCTTACACAAAACCATCAATGGGTCAAAATCGCTCCCTTGAATGAAAGCTTTTCCTTGAAGTTCATTAAAATTTTTCTACATTTGTATTCAGAAATTAGATTCTACTGTACGTTAAACCTTTCTAGGAGGCATTTTAAATAATGGAGATATAAGAGTAGGAACTTTAAACCCTGAATAGGTGTGTTTCTTCCCTTACTTGGAAACTTGAAAAGTTAAAAGAGAAGAATAGAAAAAGTAAAGGAATTTAAGGTTTTCAAAAGATTTTCTTGAGCTAGAATGAGATGGAATGAGTTAGAGTAATGTTTTAATATTTATAGGAGTTAGAATTTAGGGTTTTAAGGTGTAAAAACTCGAAAAAATAAGCACTTACACTCTGGGTTACGCAGTCGGGCCAGGTCGATCCTGCAGAAATTGCAGTCGATGTCGCAACATAAGGAGTCTTTGTCGCGACACGCCCTTCAGTTTCTCATGGTCGTGACACTATTAGGGCCTTGTCGCGACATCCTCCTCATTCTTGATATTGTCTAATCTATACACTTTATCACAACAAGGGGATAGCCAAAGCACGACGTTGGCTTCAATCTTGCTTTTTCTTGGATTCTGTCACCATTGTTGCAACACAGCTGATAGTGTGTCACAACATACCATTGTTTTCTATTAAATGTTTAAATAAAAACATGTTAGAATAATATACAATAATATACATAAGTTAGTACCATCGATTTACCTTTAGCTCTTACTACCGGACTTATCTAGCGTGCTTACCCTTGTCGAGCGGATCCAACTTTGTTCGCCTTTGGTCCACTTCTCGTTAGATCTTTCTACATTCTTAAATTGACCTATTTCCTTAAATTGGTTAATTCTCTCTTTGTTCACAAAAGGAACTCGATTGTCTCCTTCTCCTTTATTCAATTCGAGCAAATGAAAACGTTCATTGTACTCCTTAATTTCATCACTTTTATCCCCACATTTGAAGGTTTCAACTCCACCATTGATTCGCATAGTGAGCTCATTATTTTTTAAATCAGCGGTGGATCGAGATGTGGCTAAGAATGGTCTTCCTAGCAAGATGGGAATATCCTTGTCCTCCTTAAAATCCAACATAATAAAGTCCGTAGGGATTATGAAACTCCGTACCTAGACTAAGACATCCTTTTGAATTCTCATCAATCGTACAGATGACCGATCAGCCAGTTGTAAAGTCACTTGGGTATTTTTAAGATCTCCACTCTTAAGTTTCTCGAATACTCATAAATGCATTAGACTTATACTTGCACCGAGATCGTATAGAGCCGTTTTGAGCTGAAGATTCCCAATTTTAATTGGATTGGTGAAACTGTCGGAATCATTCAGTTTTTGGGGAATTGCCTTGGAGATAATAGCACTACAGGATGCGTTTACCTCCACTTGCTCGCCTACCTTAATTTTTCGATGCCTTGTCATGATCTCCGTTAAGAATTTGGCATACTTAGGTACCTTCTCTATCAACTCAATCAAAGGTAGTTTAATATTTAAGGATTTGAAAAGGCTTAGAAAACTTACAAAATCATTCTCGTCCTGTCGCTTCTTTTCTTCTAACATTTTCGGGAACGGAATTGAGGCACTCTTTTCTTCTTTAAGCATGTCTTCCTTTGTTTCTAATGCCTCTTTCACTGGCACCTCTTTAGATCTTATGAATTCAACGTCATTGTCAAAAGGGATGTTTATGGTCTTATGGGATTTATTAGGTTCTTCTCCCTCATTAGGTCGTTCTGGGCTACTCAATAATTTGCCCGATCTTAGCTTGATTACCTTGACCTGCTCTTTACCTTCTCTTTGGGGATTATTCTCGGTGTTGCTAGGGATACCTGAATCAATTTGCCTTGAAAGGTCGCCTACCATATTCATTAATTGGTCCATTCATTAGTTTAGCCTTGCTACAGTTCTAGTGGTATTAGTGTAATCAATCTGCACTTGTTTCACATCAGCCCTCATAGAGTGCATTTCCCTTTCTATTTGATCTAGCCTTTGACCACATGCAGTATGGTCATCTTAACTTGCTTTTTCTGGTTGTCTATAAAAATAGGGGTTGATAACTAGTGTTTCTTGTTTGTGTGTTATTGTTACCACTTGCCTCTTGCTTTCCTTCCCATCTAAAGTTAGGGTGATTTTTACATCTCGGATTATAATTGTTCGAATAGAGATTTCGACTACTTACATAATTGGCCTCCTCTAGATTAGCGAGATAATGATAGAGAGGCTTATCTTTCCCATGGGATAGTGGTGCTCCTGTAGCATACTCGATTTGGTTTAATCGTTCCAATAGTTTTTGGTATTTGTCATCTTCTTGGATCATTTTTACCGAAGCAGATTTCTGCCATCAGTGAACCTTTTAGTAGGCCACTGGCAAGAGTTCATCGTCTCTCTATTAGCCCATAAGCTTCATTATAAGTCTAGTTCATTAGGGCTCCTCTTTCTATAGCATCTTGAGTAGATATGACGAATGCATCCAACCTATTGTAAAAAGTTTGTAGTTGCATCCATTTTGACATACTGTGATTAGGGCATTTCGTACAAATGTTTTAAACCGTTCTCATGTTTCGTGGAACCCTTCGCCCTCGAATTGCTGAAAGGTTGACAATTTCATCTTCAGTTGGATAGCTTTCCCCATAGGAAAAACTTTTGCAAAAAATTCCCCGCCAGTTCATCCTAAGTCGAGATAAATCCAAGTGTATGTGCATCTAGCCATGAAAAAGCATTATCGGTTAGTGAAAAGGGAAATAATCTCAAACGAATGGTATCATCAATTATACCATTAAACCTAAATGTATTGTATAATTGAAAAACTCGTTTTAAAAGCAAACTACGATATTCAGCCATTGTCCCTTGATGGTATTACAAATGACATATATTTTCTCCCTAAATTTGGGTATTAATTGTCTCTTTTGTGTCATATTTTGCATGCATCATAAGCATTTTATACTTAGTTTTTATATTTTCTAACTCATTGCTAGTTGGTTTAAATTCTTGGTATTTTTACCTTTTTTTGCACTAATGTCGCTACAAGTAGCCAATATATTGTGCCTTAGAATTGTCAGCGCAGGAACTCATCTTAGAAGATCAATGCTGGAAGAAGAATGCAGCCACAAGTATAGCTTGGAATTACGGCCAGAGATGTCGACGCATAGAAATCTCTACTTTGCATGAGTGAATTCAAGCTACAAGTACATCTGGAAGCACTAGCGTAGGAATTTCATATGTTGTCGCCATAATTAAAGAATTCAGATCGTGACCAGAGATGCAGCGATAATCTGTAGATTTATAAAGATCACACCAGATCTACGTGAGTGCATAGCTGGAATTTAACTAACTTTGACAGTTGTAATTAGATCTGGATCTAAGAAGAGATGAGGTCTATCATTCTTGAAGCAAGAAAGCATTCAGTTACAGCCACAGGTTGGTTTAGAAATACGGCAAATTATCAGCGCAAATTATAAATTGCACCAATATTCTGGAACAGTCCAGTAAACAAATCAGATTTGCATAGTTGTCAATAACAAACTTTTATAGTTGTATAAAGTAATTGGATTTGAGAATGGAGGAAATCTGCAATTTCTTGAGCCTATAAATTGAAGAATGAAGAATGAAGAAATCATCAAGAGCAAAGGGATTTAATTCTAAAAATTCTATGTGAATTGGAGATTTGAGCTGGAAATCGGGGAGCTGATGAAGCAAGTCTGCTACCACTTCTGACGAGAGGTGCTTGATGCAGAGAAAAAGGAACAATTAAGGAGTAGGCCTAGTAGTCTAGAGATAGTAAGCTTCATTATGCTCTTTAATGCTTCTTAAACGATGATGGATTTTGATGATATTAAATGAATATGAGAGTGTCTTTTAATGTTAAATCATTTTGATTCTTATTTTACACAACTTATCTGTTTATTCTTGGATCTAACCGCTTTAAGCACGAGAGTGAAATTGCAGTGTGCCAACATCAAGAGATGCGATGACAGGTTGGGTTAACAAGTAAATTAGGCAGGAGCTGCTTGGGACTGGGACAAACTCCAGTTACTTGTTCTTGAATACACATCGTTGCTCATACCGAGAGGTGGAGTGATTGTGGATATTTAATTCGGGATTAAGTAGAGAGTTGTTGTGAATTTGTATGAGATGGAAATGAAATTGCAACCACATATTTTTGAATTTTACTTGTTTCTTGTGTTAATGAAAATATGCAGAATTTCAACAAAAATGTACCCACAATGTTTTTATTTTTATGCGTAAATCTTGATTTGCATGGAATACTGATGTGTAAATTGGATGAATGTGAATGGATAGTGAGTCTTCTATTTTTGAATGAATGATTGGAATTGTTTTAGTAATAGCGACATTATATGAATAAAAGACACACCAATGTGAGTGCATTGCGACTTTTCAAGGGAGAACACTCCACTGCAGGTTTAGAAAAATCATTTAGCCAAAGGCTGTCACTGCAAGAGTGTGTGTCGGCACAATTGCATACCTCTTGGGGTTTGTTGCACCCCATCATTACTGCCCAAGAACAAAGGTAGAGTAATGCAATGACATCTCTCAATGACTTGAAAAAGAAAAATGAGAAAAAGGAAGAAAATGAAAAAGAAAAAAAAATTAAATTTTGTATTGGTACAAGGAAGATTAGGATTCAATGCATGATACTAACATTTATGAAGTTCTAGTTTTAATTATTCATGTCTATAAATTGTCGACGCATTATTCTATCATGTGAATACAATTTGTACATTAGAATTTTAGAAAATTTAAGTTGTGAGAATATTGATTGCGAAGACATTTTTGCTTGTGACTTTGTTAATTTTTATTCACTTGAGGACAAGTAAAAACTCAAGTTTCGGGGTGTGATGGTACAAATGACATATATTTTCTCCTTAAATTTGGGTATTAATTGTCTCTTTTGTGTCATATTTTGCATGCATCATAAGTATTTCATACTTAGTTTTTATATTTTCTAACTCATTGCTAGTTGGTTTAAATTATTGGTATTTTTATCTCTTTTTGCAATAATGTTGCTACAAGCAGCCGATATATTTCACCTTAGAATTGTCAACGTAGGAACTCATCTCAAAATATCAATGTTGGAAGAAGAATGCAGCCATAAGTACAGCTTGGAATTGCAGCTAGAGATGTCGACGCATAGAAATCTCTACTTTGCATGAGTGAATTCAAGCTACAAGCACATCTGGAAGCACTAGAGTAGGAATTTCACACGTTATCGCTGCAATTAACGAATTCAGATTGTGACCAGATATGCGGCGATAATCTGTAGATTCATAAAGATCACACCAGATCTGCGTGAGTGAACAACTAGAATTTAACTAACTTTGACAGCTGTAATTAGATCTGGATCTAAGAAGAGATGTGGTTTATCATTCTTGAAGCCAGAAAGCATTCAGTTGCGGCTACAAGTTGGTCTAGAAATACGACAAATTGTTAGCACAAATTATAAATTGCGCTGACATTCTGTAATAGTCCAGTAAACAAATCATATCTGTATAGCTGTCAATAACAAACTTTTACAGTTGTACAAAGTAGTTGGATCTAAGAATGGAGGAAATTTGCAATTTCTTGAGCCTATAAATAGAAGAATGAATAATAAAGAAATCTTCAAGAGCGGAGGGATTTAATTCTGAAAATTTTGTGTGAATTGGAGATTTGAGCTGGAAATCGAGGAGCTGATGAAGCAAGTCTGTAACCACTTCTGACGAGAGATGCTTGATGCAGAGCAAGAGGAACAATTAGGGAGTAGGCCTAGTAGTCTAGAGATAGTAAGCTTCGTTATACTCTTTAATTCTTCTTAAACGATTATGTCTAATTAACGATTCAAGGTTAGAAATAGGATCAACCAAGCTTCCTTGACTTCGAGTCATAAACCAAAATTAATTATATAAAGAGTAAAGAAAATGAAATGCGAACAATAAATAAAATAAAATCGTATCTATAACCTAAAATTTTTCTAATTATTTTATTAGCAAAGAAGAAATAAAATTTACAAAGCGTTGCCTCCCCGAAAATGGTGCCAACAACTTGATCGGCCTCGAACGTACTCCTGTTCAGCGTAGATTTAGGCTTTCCGCAAATATACGGGTTAGATTGTAAATATAGTGTGTACAATGAAACACTTGGTAGTATTCTGAGGATCGTACCTAAAGGAAGCGTAAAGCGATAGTAAATTAAATCCCTAGAAAGAATAAAATTAATTAGTACTTACTTTAGGGATTATAGTATGAAGAATACTAAAAGAGTTGAATTTGAAAAGCATAAAATAAGAGAGAAAATTAAAGGGAAGATTTGAGATGTAGAAAATCTTATAAACGGTTTTGGGGATATTAGTTCGTTTCTGTATGAGTTCTTCAATCATTGGGTTTTGGGGATTTTCCTCCAATCAACTAGTCACTACCCCAGTTGGATCTCTTGATCTTCCATCGGCATAGCAAGTTGATAGAGATTACTTTTAATTTCCTGACAGATTGCTATAAAATTCAAGTTTCTTTTCATTTCATTAATTCAATCTTATGTTCATTTATATTGTTGTCTGTATGTAGTTTAAAGAAACCATGAGAAACTAATCCCATTTTGGGGGATTAAGGAGTGGAGGTATGGATATTTGATTCTTCAATACAGGGATTTGAAATCGGATTAGTTATTTGGGAAAGGAAGAACATGAAACAAACACTAGGCCTGACAACCCTAGAAAGTCATTTAGGTGGGAATGAACTCAAAATTGGTATTGTCTATCCATGAAAACCTTTATCCCAAACCAGTTTAGATTGTGACATCTAGCGATAAGTAGTCTCTATTGACTCATTATTTTGGTGGAAGACCAGAAGATCTTGCTGGGGTAGCGACTAGTTGATAGAAGCAATGTCCCCAAAATCGACAATTTAAGAACCTATACAGAAGCGACCTAATCTCCCCAAATTCGTTTATCGAATTCATTAACTCTTTCTTTTACTTTGCTTTATTTATTTTTAGGCATAAGTGCAAAATTAGCCCCTAATGTTTGGTGGTTTTATCACTTTGGCCCTTATCGTTTTCTTTAATCATTTTCATACACAACCTTTATTTTTTTGGTCAAATTGGTCATTTTTTAACGGTCTTGCTGGCATGGCAAAAAAAATTTCCACCTAGGTAAGTCCACATATACAGCTGCTGACGTGGCACTATTTTGTCTTATATGCCACATCAGCATATAATTAATTTTTTACTAACATGGCATATTTTGTCTTATATGCCACGTCAGCAGTTGCATTCGTGGCAGTGTCCACATGAGGAAAAAATTTTGCCACGTCAGCACTATTAGTCAATTAACGGCCACGTCAGCAAGACCGTTAAAAAATGACCCATTTGACCAAAAAAACAAAGGTTGTGTATGAAAATGACCAAAAAAAAACGATAAGGGCCAAAGTGACAAAACCACCAAATGTTAGGGGCTAATTTTGCACTTATGCGTATTTTTTATGCTTTTCAAATAAAAACCTTTTATTTTACTGTCGTACTATAAACCTTAAAAATAGTACTAATTAGTTATTTTCTTTGTAGGGAGTTAAATCACTACTGTTTTAAGCCTCCTTTGGGTACAATTCTCGAAATACTACAAAGTATTTTGTTATACAAACTATATTACAACTTGGACCACATACTTGCGGAAGCCCGAAAACACACACCAAACTAGAGTACGTTCAGAGGCAATGATGGTATTACAAATGACATATTTTCTCCCTAAATTTGGGTATTAATTGTCTCTTTTGTAGCATATTTAGCATGCATAATCGGCATTACATACTTAGTTTTTATATTTTCTAACTCATTGTTGTTTGGCTTAAATTCTGGCTTTTTTTACCTCTTTCTACACTAATCTCACCGCAATCAGCCGATATATTGTGCCCTAGAATTGTCAGT
Source organism: Kokia cookei (assembly GCA_039519145.1). Classification (NCBI taxonomy): domain Eukaryota; kingdom Viridiplantae; phylum Streptophyta; class Magnoliopsida; order Malvales; family Malvaceae; genus Kokia; species Kokia cookei. Next base: position 27,069,948 of record CM076907.1, read on the forward strand.
ACAGGAACTCATCTCAGAAGATCAATGCTGGAAGAAGAATACAGCCACAAGTATAGCTCGGAATTGCGACCAGATATGTCGACGCATTGAAAGCTTTACTTTGTTTGAGTGAATTCAAACCACAAGCACATCTAGAAGCACCAGTATAGGAATCTCACACGTTGTCGCCACAATTATAGATTCTGGATCACGACCAGAAATGCGGCGATAATCTGCAGAGTTACAAAGATCACACTAGATTTGCGTGAGTGCACAGCTAGAATTTAACTAACTGTGACAGCTGTAATTAGATCTAGATTTGAGAAGAGATGTCCAAAAATGTGACGACATTCTACTTAAAAATTGTCGGCATAATTTCTAAATTGCGCCAACATTCTGCAACAGTCTAATAAACAAATCAGATCTGCATAGCTGTCAAAAACAAACTTTTACAGCTGTACAAAGTTGTTGGATCTAAGAATGGAGAAAATCTGCAATTTCTTGAGCTTATAAATATCGGAAAGAAGAAGGAGATAAATATCAAGGAGTGAAGAATTTAAATTCAAAAATATCTCAAATCATCAAGCAAGTTACCATGAAAGCTTAACGTCGGAAGAGCGTGAGCTGATGGAGCAAGTGTGTAGCAACTTCTGACGAGGAGTGCTTGATACAGAGCAAGAGGAACAATTAGGGAGTAGGTCTAGTAGTCTAGAGATAGTAAGCTTCATTGTACTCTTTAATTCTTCTTAAACGATGATGGATTTTGATGATATTAAATGAATATGAGAGTGTCTTTTAATGTTAAATCATTTTGATTCTTATTTTACACTGCTTATCTATTTATTCTTGGATCTAACCGCTTTAAGCACGAGAGTGAAATTGTAGTGCACCGACATCAAGAGATGTGGTGACAGGTTAGGTTAACAAATGAGTTAGGCGAGAACTGCTCAAGACTGGGATAAGAACCAGTTACTTGTTCTTGGATACACATCATTGCTTGCACCGAAAGGCTGAGTGATTGTGGGTATTTAATTCGGGATTAAGTAGAGAGTTGTTGTTGGTAAGAACTCAAAGAGATTTCATTGCAGTGACATTTCATCTATATTTTACCTTGTTGGCGCATCCAATGTTGCTACTTAGCGAAGTCAGTGATCCTCTCCAATTCTTTACACCTGATCAAACCTTTACGTTTATGCATTTAAATACTCAACACTTCAACAACACTTTGATTTACTTTCAGTTGCTCTGACAATTAACCTTGATTGCATTGACATTACTGATTATTTTAGTATGCAGAGCTAACATATTGCACTGACATCAGTACTTACATTACACTTAATTTTAATATTGATTGCTCCGGCATTTAAACATCAAGAATCCATTCCTCATGGGATCGATATCTAATAAATTTATCTATCAACTATACTTGCATCGACGTGTGTCCGCTTGCACATTGTTGTGACGTAAAAACACCGATCAAGTTTTGGCGTCATTGCCGGAGAATGGCGTTTGTTTGATGCTTATTTTTGTCAATGCATTTATTCTTTATTATCTAAATTTTATTTGTCACTAACTTATTTCATTTTTTGTTGTTTACCTTTACATTTTTTTAGCGAAATATGGCTGAGAATGAGGTATATAGAACCTCAAGATGTTGGATGAGTGATGCTATAGAAATAGAGCTCGATGCCATAAACGCCGAGGTATCTTCTTTGACAAATATGAGTTATTTAACGCAGAATGCTACAGCAATTGTATAATGGAAATTTGCTGCGACAAGTTGCGATTACTATAGGGGCAACCATGAGTTTGAAGAATGCCCATCAAATATAGCAAATGTGTACACATGGGGAATTTCTATTGAAATGAAAACCTATATTCCAACACCTACACGACAAAGTGGGGGCAACATCCAAATTTTTGTTGGAACAATCAAGACCCTGGAAATCTAGACAATGATGTTAGATCCGAGTGGACATTGCCCAATTATGATCAACCTTTTTCAAGGAAAAATATCCAACAAGACGAATCATCAGAGTTTTCATCAATTGAAAATTTGTTGGGACAATATATTGCCAAGACTGATGTTGTGCTTCAGAATCAAGTTAAATCCATACGAGCTCTAGAATATCAATTTGGCCAAATTGTGGGCGCAATAAATTTGCAACCACAAGAAACTTTATCAATTGATATTGAGAATTCGATATCACAAGGATAAGAGCATGATGAGGAAATCATTTCTAGAAGTGAAACTCAACTAAATGAAGTTACTAGAGATGCTATAGCAAAAGAAGATAATTCAAATCTCAACAATGGAAAAATGTCAGCGCAATCTGAAAAGCAAACTATAGTTGAAGAGGTTAAACAAAATATTGTGGCGACAATATCATATCCACAAATGCTACAGCAAAACAACCTCAAAAACTTAAAGACACGTTGTTAGAGAAGAGAAGATTGGGAGATGTCGAAGTAATCGCACTTACTGAAGGGTGCACTGTCATGACAATTAAATTGCTCCAAGAATTTAAGGACCCCAAGAGCTTCTCAATACCTTCTTCCATTGATGATCGGTATATTGGAAAGGCATTATGTGATTTCAATGAAAGCATAATTTTGGTGCCTATATCTGTAATTAAGAAGTTACGGAATAGGAAAAAATGCAAGAAAGAGTGGAAATTTTTTAGGACCATGTGAAGAATAAAAGAGTACGAAGCACTTGAAGAAGAAGGAATAAATATTGTGTTTGCACCGATTAAGGAATAAGTAAATACCATTGTCAACGTATTAGGATTCCATTGTCAACTCAATTTTGTATAGTTGTACTACACCTACGGTCTTAATGTTGAAAATGGAAGAAGTTCATATGGAGGAAGAAAAAGATGAAGAAATAGGTGTTGAGGCAAATTTTAGCTGAGAAATTTGTCCCTACACTTGAAGTTGTGGGTGCAATAACTGAAGACTTGCCGCAAGATGGAGCGAGTCAAGCGAAAGCTGATGATGAAAACCTGCAAACAACATGGGAGCATTTTAAGACTTTGCTACGACGTTGTCTTATGTATGGAATTCAACAAGAGACTCAAATTAAGATCTTTTACAACGGTTTAAATGCTCAGACAAGAATCTTGTCGACGCATCTGCAAATGGTCCCTTGTTAGGTTGCACCTACACTGAAGCTGTTTGAATTCTAGAGAGAATTGTACAAAATGATTATCAATATCTAATCTCTCGTTCTGCTCAGGTAAAAACTAATCTTGGTGTTCTTGAGTTTGATGCAATTTCAGCTTTAAGTGCACAAGTATCCTTTTTGGCCAACATTATACAGAACATGAAGGGAACAAGTGAAGCTGCTCCCATTCAAGTGGCACAACAATTGGATGTCAAATGTGAAATTTGTGGCGACAACCACAGTTATAAAGATTGCCCACAACATGCTGAGAATGCGTTCTACATCAACAACATCAGAGAAAATTCTTATGGTAACTCATTCAACAATCAAACTCAACAGCCTTGAGGGAGTCAAAATGCATCTACATATAGATAATGCATTTCCTCACGTCAAGGGAGTTATAGATAAGGGAGTTATAATAACAATCAGCAGCAGAATTACAATCAGAATTCTCAGGTACATCCAATTCCTGATTAAATGCAAGCACATAGCCAGATGCAACCACAAGAGCGAATGTAACCATAACAGAATGTGCTGCCATATATGTAAGGACAATATCAGCGACAACAGCAACAGTTTTCTCAATAAAGATCAGATCATATGGCTGCTCTTAAAGTGCTGTTGCGAGATCATATTTCGTGAACTAAAGCAATAGTCCAAGTCTTATGCAAGAATAAAAAAATCGTCTTTTTGTTAATGCATCATAAAGTACATCTTATCGGTGCATTATAAAATGACTCAGCAAAGCTTTTTCAGCAAGGACCCTTTCCTTCTTTAATCATGCTACTATGTAAACAACGGGGTATTGTACCCAGAGATGGTGAAGAGGTGCCAGAGAATAAGAGTCCCATCAATGACATCTTAGTTGAGAGAATGACGAGAGAGGAAGAGGCACCGATAGTGAAAAAAGTACCCAAGAAGAAGGAGAAGGGGAAGAAGAAGGAAAAACAGGATAATGTGCCTACAGACCCTCAGTTGGGGAAGAGGTTGGCTGTAATGGAGCTAAACATTGATCACATCGACATGCACCAAATTCGTATTGTCAGCACATTAGAAGACATGGACTACAGATAAAATCTATTTTATGTGTACACAAGAATATGAAACAAATCTATTGTTAATGCATTGAGAAGTCTAAGCCTAAATCCTCTGCCAAAGTTCCCTGTCTTCCCACCTATTATTAAGGAAGCTACCTCATCCTCTGACCTGACTACTCTTGATGGTAGGCCGTAACATGTTCCCTCTTCAACAAGAAACCACATTTCAGATAACGAGGAGCACGAGGGGCATTTTAATGCTATGGAGGATTGCTACAGAACTATAGTCAGCTTGTTTGAAGATGAGTTCTCGAATAGCCTTGGGGCTAATATAGCAAAGCGGGCAGCTATGGTTCAGGAAGTGCATACTCCAATTGTATCCACGGGTGTAGACACAGAGGAAGGCACCCATAAAGACACCACTGATCAGGAACAGCCTGAAGAAGGAGAAGTAGAACAAGAAGAAGGCCAAGAGAAGGAGAAGGAAAGAGAGGAAGAATTTGAGAAGAAGGACCTTGTAGAGAAGCAGGAAGGAAAAGCAAGACGATGCCCCGACAGATATCGCTGAGGATATTATCGAAGCACCCATAAATGTAAGGGCATCCATTGCAAATGTGGCTCCACCTGAAGCGAGCTAGGCTGAGGAAGATACTAGTAGTACTAAAGATTGTAATCATTTGGCCATAGTAGTACTGAAGATTGTAATCATTTGGCCATAGTGTCTTATATAGCACCACTTGCAGAAGTCCACCCATCAAATGTAACTGTCGATGAGGTCGCCACCCAACCAACTAAAGAGGAGAAATTCGCTGATCCGACTGGTACGAAGGACAGAAAGAGGAAGCGTATAGACAAGAAAATAAGGCATAAGGAGGAATGGAAGCGCAACAAGAAAAAAAAACCAATGCAGCCACATCTTCGACTACAGCACACTGAGTTAGTTTTTTTTAGCACTTAGTAGTTTTCATGCATATCATGTAGCTGTAGTATAATTGTCCCTACATTATTAATGTCAGTGCATTTTTATTGTCGCTGCACATTGTCATTGCATTTTCATATATATATTTATTAATGTTAGTGCATTGGGGACAATGCACACTTTAAGTTTGGGGGGAATTTGTGTGAAATGAAAATGCAATTGCACCCACAATTTTTTAATTTTACTTGTTTCTTGTGTTAATGAAAATATATAGAATTTCAACAAAAAATGTACCCATAATGTTTTTATTTTTATGCGTAAATTTTGAATTGCTTGGAATGATGATGTGTAAATTGGATGAATGTGAATGGATAGTGAGTCTTCTATTTTTGAATTAATGATTGGAATTACTTCAGTAATGAATGGATAGTGTGAATGTTTGAATCTTGAACTAACTGACCAGTTGCAGTGACATTGTATGAATAAAAGACACCCCAAAGTGAGTGCATTGTGACTTTTCAAGAGAGAACACTCTGCTGCAGGTTTAGAAAAATCATCTAGCCAAAGGTTGTCACTGCAAAAGAGTGTGTTGGCGTAATTACATACCTCCTGGGGGTTTGTTGCACCTCATCGTTACTACCCAGAAACAAAGGTAGAGTAATACAATGACATCTCTCAGTCACTTGAAAAAAGGAAGAAAAAGCAAAAAAATTTATGATAAATGATGTATTGATTCAAGGAATATTAGGATTCAATGCATGATACTAACATTTATGAAGTTTCAGTTTTAATTATTCATGCCTATAAATTGCCGGAGCATTATTCTATCATGTGAATACAATTTGTACACTAGAATTTCATAAAATTTAAGTTGTGAGAATATTGATTACGGTGACATTTTTAGCTTATGACTTTGTTAATTTTTGTTTACTTGAGAAAAAGTAAATACTCAAGTTTCGGGGTGTGATGGTATTACAAATGACATATATTTTCTCCCTAAATTTGGGTATTAATTATCTCTTTTGTAGCATATTTAGCATGCATAATAGGCATTACATACTTAGTTTTTTGTATTTTCTAACTCATTGTTGTTTGGCTTAAATTCTAGTTATTTTTACCTCTTTTTACACTAATGTCATCGCAATTAGCCGATATATTGTGCCTTAGAATTGTTAGCGCAGGAACTCATCTCAGAAGATCAATGCTAGAAGAAGAATGCAGCCACAAATATAGCTTGGAATTGCGACCAGAGATGTCGATGCATTGAAAGCTTTACTTTGTTTGAGTGAATTCAAGCCACAAGCACATCTAGAAGCACCAACATAGGAATTTCACACGTTTTCGCAACAATTAAAGAATCTAGATCATGACCAGAAATGCGGCGACAATCTGCAGAGTTATAAAGATCACACCAGATCTGCGTGAGTGCACAGCTGGAATTTAACTAACTATGACAGCTGTAATTAGATCTGGATCTGAGAACAGATGTCCAGAAATACAGCGACATTCTACTGACAAATTGTCGGTGCAATTTATAAATTGCATCAACATTCTGTAACAGTCCAGTAAAAAAATCAGATCTGCATAGCTGTCAAAAATAAACTTTTATAGCTGTACAAAGTTGTTGGATCTGAGAATGGAGACAATCTGCAATTTCTTGAGCTTATAAATAGAGGAAAGAAGAAGAAGATAAATATCAAGGAGTGAAGAATTTAAATTCAAAAATCTCTCAAATCTTCAAGAAAGCTACCATGGAAGCTTTACGTCGGAGGAGGGTGAGCTGATGGAGCAAGTGTGCAGCAACTTCTGACGAGGAGTGCTTGATGCAGAGCAAGAGGAACAATTAGGGAGTAGGCCTAGTAGTCTAAAGATAGTAAGCTTCGTTGTACTCTTTAATTCTTCTTAAACGATAATGGATTTTGATGATATTAAATGAATACAAGAGTGACTTTTAATGTTAAATCATTTTGATTCTCATTTTACACTGCTTATCTATTTATTCTTGGATCTAACTGCTTTAAGCACGAGAGTGAAATTGCAATGCGCCGACATTGAGAGATGCGGTGACAGGTTAGGTTAACAAGTAGGTTAGGTGAGAGCTGCTCAGGACTAGGATAAGAACCAGTTACTTGTTCTTGGATACACATCATTGCTAGAACCGAGAGGTGGAGTGATTGTGGGTATTTAAGTCGGGATTAAGTAGAGAGTTGTTGTTGGTAAGAACTCAAAAGGACTTCATTGCAATGACATTCCATCTATATTTTACCTTGTCGGCGCATCCAGCGTTGTTACTTAGTGAAGTCATTGATCCTCTCCAATTCTTTACACTTGATCAAACCTTTACTTTTATGCATTTAAATACTCGACACTTTAACAGCACTTTGATTTACTTTCAGTTGCTCTGACAATTAACATTGATTGCATTGACATTACTGATTATTTTAGTATGCAGATCTGACATATTGCACTGACATCAGTACTCACATTACACTTAATTTTAATGTTGATTGCTCCGACATTTAGACATCAAGAACTCATTACTTGTAGGATTGGTATTCAATAGATTTATCTATCAACTATACTTGCATCAACGTGTGTCCGCTTGAACATTGCTGTGACATAAAAACACCGATCAAGCGATCAACATCGACCACCTCGTCCTCATGCATTGCAACCACAGATACCACATAAACTCATTTTACTTATCTTCAGTTAAAAAGTCTAAGTTTATCTTAGACTATTTAAAATTCTAAGTCTTATATTTAGCAGAAGTGTTTAGTAATATTAAAACAAATAATGTTTTATTCGATAATCTATAAAGTTCAACAAACTAAATAAAGCAGCTAACGTGAAAATAACCAGAGTCTAATGCCATGTTTGGTTGAAAGGAATAGGAATAGATTACAGCCCAATTCAGCGAGCCTACCACCAAACTTTAGTTTGGTTGGCTGTAATGGTTATTACGGCCTGCATTGAATCTATTCCTATTCAGGGTAGAGGCTGCATAGCCATTCCCTTCCCTCGCCATTGAGTAGGCATTGAATAGGATTTGTTTTTTGCCTTTTCAATTTTTGCCCTCACCTTTACCACCCTCCTTCAACTCGATGGTCCTTTTCAATTTTTGGATTCTCCTATTTATTTTATCCACCTCTGTGGCTTTGAGCTTCATTTCTTTTTCCTTTCTTTATCACTAAAATTCTAAGTAAAATACCATGGGCAAGGGTCCTGGTCTCTACATAAAATCGATAAAAATGCTAGAAGTATAAAATATCAGGGGTCATCGTCGAGTGGACGAGCAGAAGGAGATCCCACAATGCAATTGGTCTTTGAGCCTTGGGTAGAACACCTAAAGAAGTCTTAGCTACTACCTTACCTCATTCTTTGTCTTCTCTCAGGGCAGGTCGATACTCAAGGGGGAGAATTGATAGTTGTTCTGTTACTGGTGTTGCAAGTTTGATTCTTCTTTTCTGGGTTTGTTTAATTTTTTTTTTCTAGATTATGTTTTCTTTAATTATTATTAAAGAATAAATTTGAGATGCTTTGTCTTGTGAAACCTAATCAATTTACCAAAATTTTTAATGATGTTTTCTTTAATTAATATGTTAAAGAAAATTTGTTTAAATTTTGTTTCTTTTACAGATTAATGGATTATCTAGAAGATACCTAGGTTTGATGTCATTGAGGAGCATTGATCTTTCTCCAGCTAGTTGGATGGTCGTTGTCTAATCTCTTTCTTCCTCTCTTTCACTATTAAATGCACACACGACAAGCTATTTATAACCAGATAAATTGAACAACAAAAATTATGCATAAGTTAGAGCAATTTTTATAAAATCCCTATTTGTTATCGTTTCGAATTTTTAGTTTAGTGATTATTATTCTATAATACCTGGATTCGAAAATGATTGTTACATACAGGTTAGATCAGTGCTCAATATGGATAAATAATATTTCACGAAAATTAAAAGAAGAAAAAGACTATAGTTTTTTATGATTGAAAAAGGCTTATTGGTTGATGTTTTGATAATGTCAGGTACCAAATTTATCACATTCTCATGGGAAGGACCATAAAGGACTTGTCCACATACGTCCTTACTTACCACACTCTATCATCTTCTTTCCAAGGTTGTTCCTTCCTTTTAGCTTTTGTTAAAATCCCTTCCTTTATCATTACAATAATTAAGAATGCTTGTTTTATATATGCATGTGGTAGTTTGGGTGCTAATAATGGATATTCTGGGTGAAGATATGGACCTGGAGAATGGGATTCAGGGTGCTGAAAGGAAGGGAAAGGAAGGGGAGTGCATCTCCCTTCCACCATTCGGGATGGCCACATACAAGATGCAAAGGGAAGTATGGGCCTAAAGCAATTTAGGACGGGACTAAGAAAGGCTAGTGTCGCTTTAAGTGTGGCAATTCAGAAAACATTTGATTATTTTTTGGGTTTGTTTAAATTTTCATTTCTAGATTATGCTTTTCAAACATGCCTGTGTGTGTTCAATTTTTTAAGTATAATAGCAACTATTTTTCTTGAATTTCATCATAGTTATCTCAATCTTTTAACTATAGTGTATCATGGAAGATGTTTGATTTCTCAATCTGCTATGAGAACTTGAATTAATTTGGCCTTGTTTTGTTGTTTTTCCCTTTATTTTCATGTAATTACCTCTGCTGGAACGAAGAAAGGTGATCTTTTCTTAGCTAATGTTAATACCCAGCTGAAGTCTCGGAATGTTACAACTGATATCAAAGTGGACACCAGCTCCACTATAAGTACTTCATCTGTTGTTGTCGCGAGAACATGTTACTTAGAATGTGTTTTCAGATTTCAATTTGTATCCTTTGGATCTTCCTTCTTGTTTTGGCTTTTGTCGTGAGAACGTGTTACTTAGAATGTGTTTTGAGATGCTGTTGGATACGTCTATTTTTTTCTCTTGTGTATACCAGATTGAACTCCAGTATTTGTATGAGTATGTTGGGATAAGATCAAGAATTGGATTGACTGCCAACCCAATAGTTAACTTCTCGGTGTGCTTGGAACAAATGTTCTTGCATTAGGTATCGATATCTTATTCGACACAAAGACTGGGAATTTCACCAAATGCAATGAGGGATTGAGATTCACCAGTGCAAACCTCATTGCTTCTTTAGCTCTGCATGTGGTTATGTTCTATTTACCTATCTACAGCAGAACATTCCAAATGATATAATCTCAAGTTTAATACCTTGTTTTTCAATGCAGGAATGAAAAGGGTGATTCAGTTAACGCATCTTACTACCATATTGTGAATCCATCGATCGACATTGCTGTTGGTGCTGAGGTGACCCATAGCTTCTCTACCAATGTGAACACCATCACCGTGGGTACACAACATGCATTGGATCCATTAACCACAATCAAGGCATGATGTCGACAAGGCAAGCGCAGTCATCCAGCACGGGTGTACCTTTTCTTTGTTGAGGACAATTTTTACTTAGTATAGAACTTTGTAACAGGTATAGGCATAAAGTCTAACATTGGATCAGCTTGTAAATATGAATTTGTTGAATCCAAAAAATATTTTTAAAGATTTTAAATTCATTAATAATTAAGCTTTTAGAATGTATTTATTGTGTGTCAACTATAATGAATATAACTTGAGAAGCAATAGATTCAAATAACAGTGTATTATTTTAAAATGTAGTAAATAAAATATTTTAAACATTTTAATATAATTTTATATAAAAATAAAAAATCTTTTAATATAATAATTATTAAATTATATTTAAAAATAATTCTACTAAAATTTAATAACAATAACAATTATATTAAAAATGTTATTAAATTATATATTATTTTATTAAATTGTATTTAATAATAATTATGTTAAAATATAATTAAATTATTTATTATTTTTATTAAATTATATTTAATAATAATCTTATTAAAATTTAATAACAATAATCATCTATCTAAAAAAATTTACTAAGGGTACTTTAGTCATTTAAACCTTTTTTTCTTATGCTATTACAGCACCATTCCATTCAACCAAACACAAGAATACTATTACAGGTCTATTCCATTCTATTCAACCAAACAATTGAATTACTGATTACAGTCTTATTCCATTACAACTCTATTCCATTACAGCTCTATTCTATTACAGTGAACCAAATGTGGTGTAAATAACGTACTTGGACTGACATCAGAGACTCGTATTCACATTTTCAAAACTTTAGTAAATTTTTGTGCAAATTAACCCACATCATATTTCCAAAAAAAATCTTAAAAATAAGAAATTTCAAAACACATTATGTATAAAATTTTATACTCAAAACTCACAACACGAGTTTTTCAATCTGACCCTGATACCACTAAACGTAACACTCTAAACTCGGCCTAAGAGTTATGACTGGATGTTGAGGAATTAAATTAACTTGATTGAAAACCTTTGCTTCAATCAAACTAAATACGCGTTTCAAAAATATGAAATTTTGGCAAAATTTTTGTTATGTTTAGAAAAACTTAAGTCTAGAATTTAAATTCCAAATCGTGTATTGAAAGTAATAATTTTGGCAGTTCATTTCCAATATTTAAAACAAACATTCGTTAAATCCATGTGTTTTATTTACAGAAAGTACTTAAGTGATTGCTTGATTCTATAGCGGATAAACTTTCGAAGTGTTAGTTTTAAAAATCGAAATCCATTTTGTTAACTCGTGTGACTCCTAGTCTAATGCTCGAAAATATTAAATTTCGACGAATTAAACTAAAACAAAAAAAAACAAATCAAAAATAAAACAAAATACAAAAATTTAATCCGAAAATCATAAGTCCAGAAATCTTAATTTACTAACCAAAACAAACCATTTTATGTGAAACCAATCTGAGCTGCCGCACGTCATCCGATCCTAAATCAGTAGTTCACCTGCAACGTATACACAAACAAGTGAGCTAGAAGCCTAGTGTGTGACCTAACCCACAAAAAGATTTTTCCTATGATTTTGCATTTTCACTAAGCAACCCATAATTTCATATCATACTACGTATCAGAGCATCTCATAAATCATAACAAAGCTCAACATATATTAGAACATATCTTTTCATATCAGAGCATATTATTAATCATACAATATCGAATCGTATCATATCATATCATATCATATCATATAATGCCTTGTCCTTATCCACTACACACCATCTCGAACTAACCAATCACACCAAATAGGATTACAAGTGTCCATCCATCCAATCACACCAATATGTGGCGATATGCCACTCACATAAATTGCAGCTAAGCTGCCATCTCTAAATATTTGCGGTCTAGTTGCCATAATTGCAATAAAACTATCATATCACACTTCCTCCATCTATCATAACCCACCCTAATGTATATGCAAAATAACATTAACATACATACTTATCACATAGGTTGTATCGCATGCATACATGATCAAATAATATATGAAACATAACATAACACATAACTTATACAAATCATACAATAACATATTACATAGTCGAATCAAATAGCTTAACGAAATTATTAACATAATACATATAACTTACATGTATGCTTATAGCAAACCATAACATGTTATTATACTTATCGGACTTATTTAAAATACCTCCCACACTTACTCATGTTTGTTTACTGAAACTTACGCCTTTCTAGGCCTACATAATACCCATGAACCTAATTTTTGAATCCCTTAATCAGCCCCTAATCAAGCCTACATAATACCCATGAAACTTATCAAACTTATTTGATAAACCACACAACTATCGCACTCTGAATCCTACATACAACAATAAATCGCATTGATTAACAAGTGACAAAAAATTAATACCAAAACTCCCCGAATTGCTAGACTAACACTTACCTCACAAAAACAGTGGCCAACAACTAATTCGCTCGATAATTGGTCGTTCCACTACAACACCTAAACAATTCCAACAAACTATAATTAAAACTCAATCACGATCTTAACCCACCTCTTATCCACTTACCTTCCGACAAATAACATAGCATCACAAAAAACCTTATAAAAAAATTCACCAACACTTACCCAGAAGGAAAAAAGGGGCAAAAGATGAAGATTCAACAACACAATAAACCAAAGAATTGCAAGAGAAAAGGAAGCACAATAAAGGCGCAACGATAAAGAAAAATGAAGCAATGTGATAGAACCGCAAAAAAAAATGGTAGAAAGGAGTAATGGGGAAAAACAAAAGAAAGAATACTTGAGAATGGAGAGTGGGAAAAGTTCGACGGAAAAAGTGAAGTGGGGAAGATATTTGGGATAATTTTCCTATTTCAAAAACTACCCACAACCCTACCACTTCCTCTAAAATCTGATAACTAACCACATATAAGATTCTCCAAAATTCAAAACAAAACCATTTTTTCCACTTTGCACATACAAGGTTTCAAACACAAAACATTTATTTAAGCTAACACCTTACCATTGAACTAACAAACTCATTTTGTCATCAATTGAGCGAAAATAATTTATAAATATGAAGTTCAAAAATAAGGGTTGAGCCAAAAGTAACAAAATTCAAAAGATAGGATTTGAACCCAAAACCTTACACGCACTACTTGCATCTCTTAACTAGTAAACTAGAACAACTTACTTGATAAAATGTTCACAATCTTAACTCAAAATAAGGCACTAACCTAGTTTTCGGGATGTGACAAAAACTCCCTCGATTTAATATTATGTGTAGAAAATAGGGGAATAATCCTCAAACTTCATTAAAGATCTCAATGTTGTGTAGCTCTCAGTGGGTAAACCTGCATAGAAAAACAAAAAAAAATACATCAAAAGAAAAATACGCAATAATAAATAAAACAAAACTAACAAAAAGAAAACTTATCAACTTTCAGGTAGTTCGTATCCCCTCCATAGAAGAAGTTCCAAGAGGTTCTCGAAACCTTGAACCAACGTTTGTTCTTCATGACTAGAATAAGGACCCCCTTGTCGTTCGAACACATTGTTGTTGTCTTATTTTTTACCTTCTAGGTAGCCACTGTAACACCATATACTTGAATCGTTTTACTGGACCCAGATATAGGATGTCACAACACTTAAATACTTAACACAAATTTTCTAGCTAACAAAAACCATACTAGATGTATTTCTTATTTATTTATAATCTTTTATAAGTCAAAAGATTTAAAAGAAACGTTTGTTAGTTATAATTGATTCTTAAAAGAAACATAAAACATTACAACTTAAATATTTTATAAGACAGACATATTCATGGCGTAGAGTACTAATCGTCATGTTCCTAAGAGTACCCCTTTATATGCATAATATCGTGATTCGAACTGCCATCCCAATGCATTCCTAGCTTGGTCTCTACTAACGCATTGGTTTAATTCTAAGAACCTGCATTACAAAAAGGTGCATGTAAGTTCAACGGGACTTTGTGGGTTACAACCAATTTTACCTTTAAATGATGTTGTTGACTTCCTTAACTTAAAAATTTTGAACTTCCTTCTAGACTTAAGAGGATACTTCTCTGATTCTTGGTGGATGACTATATGCCTAATAACGAACTTGACTTTACAATCACTATGAAGATAGAAGTTGGATACATTTCTCAAAATGATATGCATACGAACCCTACTCTCAAAATTACTATCAAATAGTAATCAATTCATTCATCAAAAAGATGAATAACCCATGCCCACGTTTACTTTTCATCAATCATGTAATGCCAATGAGAGGATATCATTTACCTTCTTCTCGAGCTATGAGTTACTATTGTAAATGATGCTACATACTGTGGAAGTCGTACACCCAATGCACCAGCTTTTGGTTCCTTATTTATTCAAACGTAGACTTTTACTTACATTAAAGTTTACAAGTCATGCATACATAGTTCGTCATCTACTCAGGATTTAGGTATGTCACACTATGAACGTCACAAGTAAATAAATCCATAAACGGATTTAGGATCTATTCTTCTTGTGTCCTGTCCAATGTATTGTAAGTCCAGTTAGTCACATCTATGTCTTTATCTTCTAGGATTCATTCGCTCAAATTCCCAAGATAAAATATCTCTCCAATTGGACTTGATAGACAACATATTAATCTTTCAATCGATTTTCTCATTTTCAATTAGACTAAGGATAGTTTTAGGTTCGTCTACTAATACAAGCTGTCTTTTTGTATTACGATTCGACCACGCAATACCCATTAATATTAGTTAAAAATTAGACTACCATTGAGAAATATTTTCTTCCACTTTGATTTGCATGCAGAAACCATGTGAGGAAAATATACAAAATATTAATGTAATTCATGAATAATTTTATTAACTAATTTGTTCAAAAAATTACAAGTGTACTTAGAGGTAAAAACTACACTTAGAGTACCAGATCCAACATATCATTCATGTATGATTCCTCAAATAGGGGATTTTCTTTTAAGAATTCATCTACCCGTTGTCTGTTTCAAAAAGGAGACCACCAATAATTGGTTATATGTTATTGCGAGATAGAGGCAGGATGACAGTCCTGCATATTTGTCTATTTGATTAAGATTAGTTGAATTTCTTTATTAATCCATAAGAGGGGTCTTCTTATGAATCCATAAACTTGGGTCTAAATAGGAATTCATGAGGATCATAATATGAATTTGAGTCCATTAGGACAAGCCGCTAATAGCAATCCGAAATAGGAACTTTTTTTTGGGATATGGCTTATTTGATTATCTTTAAATATTGGTGTGAGGCAAGCTATGGAAATTATCTATGGGTTTTTCTTTCACAAGTTCTTAAGTAAGAATCTGCAAGGACTTCCTCTTAAGGAAATAAATGCATAAGGGTTTATAAAGGCAACTAGTGAAGATAGATATAGTATGGATAATCCACCAAGAGGTCAACGTTTATCTGTATTATGATATTACATCTGTGAAGTCTCATCAGTGGGAGCTTTTAATGTGCAAGGCTTTGAAAGTTGAAAACGAAATCTTTTGTTTCAAGTCGTTCGTAATGGATCAAAGGCAATCGAGAAAGTTGAATTGTTCTCCAAGATGCACAAGTAAATATGAAATGGGATCATTGAAAATGGTGAGCCAACTTGTGTGGCATATATACTATCAATAAGATTGGCAAACCATCTTAAATCAGACAAGTCAAACATGATTGTTGAGCCATGAAGTGCAAGCTAGCTAGCATTGTACTGATACAAGGTATGAAAACTCACCAAGTTCAATAGAACTTACGTATGTGTTATTATATATTGCAGGTAATAGGGGAAATTCGAGAGTTTGAGGAGGGACCAGGCCAGAATCTATCATGTGCATACAATTTTTCTTTTTTGAGTAATATGCATACAGCGGGGCGACTCAAAGTCATAGGATACATTTTCTTTAAACATTATAAAGTTGTTCGCATTTTAAAGTTACTTTGTAAATTTTTACATCTTAAAAATAATTGTATTAATAAAATGAATATTGCAAGGTTAATTAAATATTTGTGTTCTCATAATACTTTTATTATGTGATTGAGAATTTTGAATCTTGAGCATAGTACCCTATAGTCTAGATCTGAAGAATCACCTGTGAAAAACCCAAGACTTCTAAACTAATTTCATCTTAGAATATAAAATGTTTATAAATTAAACAATAGCATTGTCATCTGTAGGGGCAAATAAAGAAAGGATGATGGTCTATGAGATTGACATAACATGATCCAGTTGCTAGCTGCTTTTGAATTTATACAAACTATAATACTAAGTAACAAGTTATAACTATTGTCAGCATTCTCTATATATATCATGTTAGCAAATGCTTTTTGACAAATCCTATTTTTGTGTGTTAGCTCTAGAGCATTTGATCTTTATGAATGTAAGAAAACATGACAAAAACAATATTAAATATGTTTTACTCTCTTGTAAACGATGATGTAAATATGTAAACATTGCAGGTGTTTTTTTTATGACATTTTAGTTTTACCTATTGTCTATATCTGTCAGGGGTTCATGAATGCTGGAATTTTGCTTTTATTTGGCCTGTTTGACTTGATGTTCTCTTTGGTTCTTGATTGGTAGTCTTTTCTTTGATATTTACATCTTGAGTTGACATAAAATAAGTAACCATTGATTTGGATTTTTGTTGTTGTTGTTTGGGGGTGTTTAATTTGGATGACGAAGATCGATTGTTTTGAATATATATATCTAAAATATACAAGGGTGGATTCAGGGTAATCGTTTTCGTTCTTCTTAAAATGAAATTTTTTTTATAATTTATAAATTTTTAAATTAATAATGATAAAATTATATTTTAATTCAGGACGTTTAATTTGGATGATGAAAATCGATTGTTTTGAATATATGTATCTATACCCTCGCTCTTTTTAAAATAAATTTTTTTTTATAATTTATAAACTTTTAAATTAATAATGATAAAATTATACTTTAATCCTTTAAAAATAATAAAAAATTTATTTAATCTTTTAAAAATTATTAAAATAATAAAATTATATTTTTATTACAGTAAAAATATATAATTTAATTTTGACCTCTCAAAATTATTTTTCCACGACTGATAAGATATATGCATGCATGTTTGCGAAGTCCTTTCTAACATGCCCGCAACAAAGTGCGGGCAGCCACCTAGTAACTTTTTTGAAGTTTCACGATAGTATTCCTTGCCAAATATAAAGTAAATTATGTTTATTATAGAATTTTCAATATCGAACACAATTTTCTATTCTTTATTGAAGTTAAACCTTTTTCTTTTATTACATTAAGGGTTCGTTTGTTTACATGTAAAATATTTTTTATAAAATATTTTCATTGTTTTACGGTGTTTGTTTGGTGAAAAATAAATTATCAAAAGAAATCATTTTCCAAAAAAAGGTAAAATAAATATTTTTTTTTAAGGAAAATATCTTACCAAAAATTTTTCCGTAAGACATTTTTTAAATTGATAAGGTTCTGTTTACTGTCTTCATTGTCGAAAAAATAAAAATAAAAATAAAAATAAAAGCTTTCAAAGTAAAAAAAAAAGGGGAAGCTCTCTTCACTGTTGAAGAAAACAATATCTTATATTCTAATTTTATATTTTTTACGATTTAGCTCCTAAAATCCAAATTTTTACAATTCTACAATTTAATTCCTCAAAAACATATTTTCTTATTCTACAATTTAGCCTTAAATCTCGTTTTGTATAATTTTGTAAAAAAGTCCATTTTCTAAAATATCCTTATTTTATATTTTAGTCCTTACAACTAAAATTGTCAAATTTTCCAAAAATTAATCCTTGATTTTTAAACATTTAAACTTTAATATTTCATTTTTCAAAATAGTAAATTCTCAAACAATGTAAATTAGTCCTAAAACTCAAGTTTTAGAATCTTTACAATTTAACTCCTATAGTTTCAAACTTTATTATTTTGTGCTCAACTTTCCAAATTTTCATATTTCATAATCATATAATTTAGCTACTATATCAATGTTTTAGATTTCACTACTCAAACCCTTAAATATAAAAAATTTACAATTTGATCCTTGCTTTAAATTTTATTAAATTAAATTATTTTTCAACTTACTCATCCAAATAATATTTAAAATAAATATTTAACACTTTCAACTTAATTAAACATAAATTTATATCTATAAATTTATAATCCCTAATGTATGAAATTAATAATTAAGCTTAATAAAATTGATTAAACTAAAACATAATATGAATAAGCTTTATAAAATAAATTCCATTAAATGATGAAAAAATAATAAAATTTTAAATATATGTTTATTTTATTGAAAATAGTTTTTATAAAATATTTTCAAAAAAATTTTCAAAAAATAAAAAATATTTTACACGCATTCATCTAAACACTATAAAAAATTATTTTTTTAAAAAAAATAAATTATTTTTTAAAAACTATTTTCAGAAAAACAAACCTAATCAACAGGACATTAACTTTCTCTAATGTAAACCCTACACTATCTATAAATCTCCAATCCCATTTAAACACGTTAGAATCCTTATCTTAGATTGTTGCAACAACGACAATGATTAAGAAATTTTACAATTGCCTAAAACTAAATAATGAAGTGACAACTTAATAAACAAAGCCAAAATCAAATGGATAACAAACACAGGCTACTCTTAGAACACCATATGATATGTGTATATAGATAGATAAATACATACAATAATAAAGATAGATACAATAACAAGAGATCAATTCAATCGCATCCCCCCTTTGCCCAAATCCAAAGGGTAACATGAAAAATAGCCCAATTTTCTACTTGATGCAAGCTGCTAATAATGCCTAGGAAAAAGGAAAAGGCATTTAGTTCACCTCCGATTAACCTAATCCAACATCATTGAATAAACAACAAAATACAAGATATCCTTGAATTATTGCCCACATAAAAATATTAAAAATCATTTTCCGCTTCCCATAGCTCTAATGTTCCAGCTTAGTCTAGCTTGACATTTGAATACAAAAGTGTGTCCCTTGTCAATGGCATATTCAGAAGGAAGTAAATCTGCAGTAACCACACACAGGTAAACTAAGAATGGATATTGATTCTACAGTTATTGACAACATAATCAATCAAGTAAACAGACTTGCAGCCACCACTTATTAATGAACAGAAACGAGTTAATACATCTCCTAAATCAGTCAATAGGGACAATAAAAGACAAACAAAAACCTTTCCCACTGACAATCTAGAGAGATAATTATTTTATTTCTTTCACAAAGGTCCTGTACATTTGTATTGATCCCTACCATCTTTTCCATAGTCAATCTTGTAACCCGTTAAGTCCAAGATTGTTTGAAATAAAACATTAGAGTTTAGAGCAGTATGAATACCAAAATTCCTCTAATCTATAAATAATCTTAGACAGAGAAAGCAAGCTCCGGGGTCAGTAATTCTGACTACAGGATACAATTTTCAGTTTGGCCATAAAATGGGATAAAAGCACTGCTTCTGAAATCTTAGAAAAATGAAGAAGGGCAATGGACACCTCTGAGGGAAAAACATAAAGTGTAAATGAGTGCATCACAGAACTTTGCCCAGGTTTTCCAGTTGTTGGGAAAACGGGAATAAAAGAACTTTCAACTGCTTCCAAAAGGTCTTAGGATTGTTTACTTTTATGATATGAGATTCTGAAAAGTTCATGGAACTTCAATTACAAGAAATGTTGACAATGCACTCTAGGAAGCATGTAATGCCTAGAATTGGACATTAATGTATAAAATAGATCTTACCCCCAAGAGAGTTGCAATAAGAAGAACAACTCCAGTTATCCAAGCAAGGGTCCTTCTAACCAACGCTTGTGCAGCAAGGGTGGTATTAGCGAAGCTTTTTGTGTCTTCTAGCCAACGTGGAGATGGGCGAGAGATATAGATAACATTCATCAATGGTTTTGATTCTGGCTGAGGTACCCCATTAAAGACTATAACTCCAACAATTTGACCTGATCAATCATCAATTAGAATTATTAAACAATTTGGCTGCCAGAGGTTGCAGGGACAAGGGTGATAGAAAGGAAAATGACATCAATAACTTGAGATGAAAAAAGCATTTGCAGCAAATTTTGAGAAATATTATCACCAGAATAAATGCACAGAGCCTTGCATGTAAATCAGCATGTCTAGCTTCACTATTGCGTCTAAAGAAACCTATGATAAAATAGATCAAAAACATATATCATTGTTTTCTTTAGATAGAGTTGCAAACTATGTCTGGCTTTACTTTTGCATGCATAGAGCATGCAAATGAAGAACATAAACTGGAATACCAGCTTTTTATCACTCTTAATTGGTAAAGGTCTTTTTTGTTCAATGATGGAGAGTTCAACATGTTACCAACCTCCATAAGCTGTCTGCAGTGAATCATATATCTTAGAAAGTGTGGCAAGCAGAAGCCTAGTTCCTAGCTTATCAACACCATCTCTGTCTAGCTGCTCCAGCAAAACCTTAATTTGTTTTAGGGAAACAATAAAAGGTTAAGCAATGGGTAAAAAACTGAGGAAGGAAACATAAACAAAAGGCAGTACAGACACTAGAATAGTATGAAAATAGATTACTTGATAGATTTAACTATTTTCTGCTCTTTAGGCCCATAGTTAAGAGACAATTAATAATCATTCTTGTAGATACAACATATGTCCTCATTACACATTTGATAAGAATATAGGGACACATCAACAAGACCAAGCAAACATGGAAGTTAAGAATGTCATTTGTCAGCACAGAGCAATGTCGTAATGTCATAGTCGGGTAGTCTCATATCAGTTTTAACTAAAAGTACCGCAATGCAAATAAACTCTTTCTTCCTCAATAATGTAATTAACAAGTGGTTGTTATCAGGGAAAGTGGACTGAAGGAAATAAGAAAACTTCCACTTAAATTTGATATTCTTCAAATACATTTCCAGAGGAACATCAATCTATAGAAACAAAATAATACTAGTTAGCCAAAACAAGTTTGTATGTTTTGTACCTTAATACCATCAAAAGAACCCATTATTAACTCTGCAGGTCTAGGAGAAGTCTTTGACAAATGTCCATGCTTCTCCATTGCTTTCCTTATATTACGGTACAGAGCAAGCAGTTTTGAAACAAATTCCTTGTGTGCTTTCTGCAAAGAATTGAAACCTAAAGATCTCAGTGAGGTAATGAGAATTCACTAGAAAATACTATACCAGTATCAGTTTAAAAAAATTTCATGAAACAGCAGATGAAACAATGGTTCATGAACAAGACCTCTGACATAAGAAGATTCACATTGTCAACATCTGCCAAGGGAATAGTCATTACTCCATGACAAGGTTTTGCAGCATCAGCAACATATGATCCACCCAACCAGGATACCTAAACATATATATATATATATATAAACCACTATGACACGTGTGACCAAAATAAAAGCCCGAGAAGAGAAACAAATAGGGTATCAAATAGTAAACTAACAAAGTCAATAATATCTTCTTCAGTGTAATCTCCAAGAGGCTCATCCAAAGAAACCACAGACACTTCATCTTCATCTGCAAGAAAATTGCAGAAAATTAATATAATGAACAGATCCTAATGAATTAATGAATAGAAGCATTTAGGAAAAATATTCAAAAAGACATGAAAAGTTATGACTAAAGTGTGCTAGTTTTACATCGTGACAAAACGATCAGATACCTGGAAGCTGAATGTCTGCTTTACTTGAGCCAAGATCTACACTACTCTTCAAGGCTCTTCCGAAGATAGCATTCTTGGGGTCAACAACAAGAGGATCTGAAGACAGAAGAACATTTACTTAAATAAAATGCAGAGGAGAGAGTAGGAGAAAAAGAAAACGCAGAAAATGAACTTCAACTAAAGTGAAGATACCATCGATTCCACTGACTTCAAGCGTAAAAACAGCACGAGGTCTATCAAATGGATTAGGAATGAGAACCTCATTTAACTGCAAAAACGTATGTCTTTCAAGCTTTTGAGAAAACAATGAATTAAAAATGCTAATTACTCAGGATTAATAACTAAAGAACGACCTTAGATGAACCAGCAGCTGAAAGGGTAGTGGGTGGTGCAAAACCAAGCAAGACTGATACAGTAGCACCAACTGCAGCTAACAGCATCGACTCCGACTATTTAAGTGGAAAAGGTATCGAAGTGAGAATCAAGATCAGAATTAGGTTAAAAATTAGAGACATGACGAACAAAGGATAATCCAATACGCGTGAAAAAAGAACAAAAAAGGGTTTTGAAGAAAATACTTCCCCCACAATTTCCAAGATCCATCTAAGAAGACAATATAAACACTTTTTATCATATATATAACTTACAGTAAAAAGATAGTAACAAGAAGTTATCAGTACAATATTCAAAATTAATAAGAAGAAGAGAAATAAAAAAGGGTGATATACAAAGTAAAACATATGCATAAGCTAAATTACTGAATTTAAATCCTAATAAGATTCAAGATATTAGTTTCCAAATTTACATATTTTGGCCAAATAGAAAACCATCCACAATCTCTTGATGCTTAAAATCCATCATAAACTATAAATTAAAAGAAATTGATTACAAATAAAGGAAATGAATAGTTAAACCTGAGCAACATCGTCGGATGATTGAGAGCGAAGAAATTGATGATTTGAACTATCAATGAAGAAAACGGATCCAGTAGACTCAGCCTAAGGTGATGAAATCAGAAAAATAAAAAAAGAAGATCGAATCAATTAAATTAAATTAAATTAAATTAATTACAAACAGATCCAATTATAATATAACAGATTGAGAGAGGAGAAGAAGAAAGAGAACAAACCCTAGGAAATACAAAGAAGAGAAAGGAAATTAAGAAAACGGAGAAAATCTTCATTGCAAGAGAAGGGATAATTGTGAGAAAAGAGAAGAGTACGATGTCTGTGGTGGTTTCGCTATCACGGTACTGGAGATGAAGGAGGAACGAAAGAACCAAGGAAGAGGACGAGCTTTAGTTTTGACCTACAAAACCGACGTCGTGGTGCTTCATATTCAAACCGTCATCGTTTTGTTCAGGAACTGTTTGGGTTGGGCTTTTCTTGGGCCATTATTATAAAATAAAGTTTGTGATGATATTAAAAGTCCAAAAACATGTTATATGCTTTTATCAATAATCAATAATCTATAATCAATAATATATAATAGGGAGGGATTATATACTTCGATATGTTTTTATTTATATGCTTTTATCTATAATATATAATCTATAATCAATAATCAATAATTTATAATAGGGAGGGATTATATACTTCGATATGTTTTTATATAATTAATATTTTAATAATATAATTTTTAAATTTATCGATATAATTATATGATTCAGTATTCGATAATTGGTAATGTACTTTTTTACATAAAAAAATTTCAAACTAATTTGAATAAAATACTATATATTAATATTTATTGAACTATCAAATTTTTTTATATAAAAAATAGTTAAATTTTTTTTAATTTACAACAAATTTGACATGTATTGAAATATAAAAAAACGATAATTTGATCGTTAAAATATAATAATACAAAAAGATACGACGAAAGTATAATTTTATACTAATATAAATGGATTCCTCCCTATATATGATAGCAAAAGCACGAGTTTAGAGAAACATCTTTCCAGTATAGCCTTGGCCCTTGCTCGTTTATTATATTACTCAATTTTTCATTTTAAAATATTTATTATTTATAAGATCTATAACATTTATAAATGAGAATTTTAATGTTAGTCAAATATTTATACTGATGAATAAGAAATTTAATTTTACCAAAATATTTGGTTAAATAAATGTATTTGATAAGAAAATTTATCATAGTTATAGAAAAGAATATTGATATCATTAAAAGACTTTTATTAAATAAATTTATATAATAATAAATAAAAATTTTATATTTTATACTGAATTAATTTATATGTTCTATTACCCAAAAAATTTAAAAATAATACTTTAATTTTAAATAGTAGATTTTAATTATTTATATAATAAGTAACTGTATATTTAAAATTTTAGAAATAATAAAATTACATAATCTAATATAATATATTATAATTAATTTAATTATATATTATCGAAAAACTATTATGAACAATTTAGTGACTATTAAAAAAAAGTAAAAATTGAATGGTGAAGAGTTTAATATATAAATATATCAACTTCTTTTGTAATTCCTACAAATGATTTAATAATAATTAGAAATTTTATTATTAACACTATATTTAAATCATCAGATTAATTGATATAGATTAAATTATGTTTATTAGTTATTATTTTGTGTGAAGCAAGTTTATTTGAGAGTTGAATGATTTTTTTTTTTTTGGTTCTCGATTATTGATATTTTTAAGAGTCATTTTTCTAGGGACTTCTAAAAGACATCAATTTGTTAAAAGTTCAACTTGATTGTTTGAACACATGTTCAGTCACAAGATTGAACAGTTAACGAAATAGAAATGAAAAGTAGACAAAGTAAGGGGAGTTTTACATTCAATCATTTGTTAATGCAATTCGAAAATAATTTTATTCTGTGGAATCTTACTAAGTGAATGATTCTTATTCAATAATCTTCAAGATCACTTATTGGTGTAAATCCAATCTATCCTTGCATAAAAAATTAATAACAACCTCAACACCAACCCCAACTCATACAAATCCTCCTCCTAAAAAACTCTAAATTATAATTTGAATATATTTTCTTGAATTATCCCAAAATAAAATTGAATTAATCTCTTTAAAATTAGCCCATAAATCTATCAAGATAAGTATAAAGGATAAGCCCAAACCTTATCCACAAAATTAAGTCAATCTCAATTTTTTTAAAATTCCAAATTCGATCATAATTATGATGCATAATAAATCTTGTCCATAAGTCGCGTTTTAAAAAATCATTTCATTATAAAAATATCACATGAAAAAACCCAAATCAAATAAGCTAATAGCCAATAAAACACTAAGCTATCCCAACATCTTAACTGATGACATCAAATCTTTAGTACTTGGACAACCTTGATCCTAACATTTTCTTTAAGGATCCAAGTCCAATTTTCAATCTTTATCTCTTTATATATCTCTTTATTATTATTTTTAATTCCTTACCTTAGAATCCATTAAAAAAATACAACTTTTTTTTGTTTTTTTGTCTATACAAGAGAAAGGGAGAAACAACTTTGACTAAATTGCAACCCAAAGCCCTAACTATCTTTTCTTTTCAACTTGATCCCTTTTCAATTCATTTTATCTACTTTTTTGCCAAGTTATTCAAATATTCCTAGATTTTTGCATCAATTGATCTATTATTTGCCACAAGTCGATCATGCATTAGTTTTTTATCTCCCCATAAGAAAACTCGTTATTGTTTTAGTTTAGTTTGTATAACATTTAATAAGTTTAGATATTAAATTTGACAAAAAAAAAAAATTTAAATGCTCAAATCAAGAAAAAATTACTTACAAAAACAACACTTAATGCACATTTTAATTCTTAAAATATATGTTTTTTCTTATTTTGGTCTTTAAAGTTTTTTACCCACTTTTGTCCTTAACATTATCAAACGTTCTTAGTTTAGTCTTTTGGACGTTAAAAACAAATTGTTGGAATATTCAACCAAACACAAAATACCACATGTTACTATGACATCATCATTAAAAAAGGGTAAGCTACAAAAATAGTCACTTTTGTTTACCTTAGATTATATTTTAGTCACTTATGTTTGAAATGTTACGTTTTAGTCACTTATGTTATCATTTTGTTACGAAGTGGTCTCTCTATCATTAAGCTCCGTTACCTCCCTAATGACAATCCTACATGACAATCCAAATGGATTTTAAAATACCAACTTAGATGTCTAATTGATTTTTTCTTTTTTAGTTGTAATTAATTTAAAAATTTTCAATTAATTAAATTTATTTAATTAAAAATTTATTATCATCCCAACTGGACAGCCAAGTGGGCATTTAAAACTCATTTAGACTGCCACGTAAGATTTTTATTAAGGAGGTAATGGAGTTTAACGACAGAGTGACCACTTCGTAACAAAACGATAACATAAGTGACTAAAACGTAACATTTCAAACAAAAGTGACTAAAATGTAATATCAGACAAAAATTGATTATTTTTTTAGTTTACGCTTAGAAGAAATGTAAAAAATATGCAAAGAAATAAAAAAAATTATTAAAGAGTACAAAAAAATATTAAAATTGTAATATTTTATGAAATTATAAAAATGGTAAAAAAAACTTAAAATTTTGAAATTTAAAAAACTTAAAAGGTATGAAATTATATATATATATGAAAATTTTAAAAAAATTTAACTACAGGGCAAACATGTTTTCTTCCTCCCACCTCTTCATGCTTCCACTTTCAACCTCCCTTTTTGCCCCTTCCGATATCTCTCTGTTCCCATTCCTTGTCGGCCTGTCCCCGTTCCAACTTCCTCCACCACAATTGCCGTCGTCCTCTTTGACACGTTCCAATCTTGAAGTTGATATCTGAAACTCCATGAGACCCGATGGATTTTGGGTTGATTTGGAGTGGAATTATGGACCTTGCAATGAGGATGGTGAATGAGGTTGAAGCTATGACATAAATTGCAACTTTAAATATCAAAACGAAAAAGCTCAATGAGTAGCTTTAATGGTAAAAATGATGTTGTTCATCCTAGAAGATCCGGGTTCGAACACCTGTGTGTACAAAATGTGTGTCTTATTAAAAGGTTACGAAAATAAGAATTAATATTATCATGTGATCACACCAGTATATTAAAAAAAAATTACATATTGAATTGAAAGTTGTCAAATTTTGATAATATTAGTGGCTGTTTTGTAATTTTTAGAAAGTTGAGTGACTGAATTGAAATCAGAATGACTATTTTGTTAGTTGCATCAAAGTTGAGTGTATATTAATGTAATTTACCTAAAATTAATCTCTTATATGGATTGAAGTAAAACAACGAAAGGGAAAGGAAAATAAGGGAAAGGAACCCCTCTTTTCATTGTTTGGATAATTTTCTTTATTTAAGATGAAGTACAGGGAGTTGAATATTTATTATTTTTCATTTAGTTACTTACTGTGTTTGATAAATTAAAAAATTAAATGTTGAAAAAATAAGTATTAAAAATTTAAATACTAAATTTAAATTTTAAAATTTATTTGATATATTATTTAAAATTAATTATAGGATATAATTAAATTGTTTGATAAATATAAATTTTAAATTATGAAAAATTATCTTTTACATTTTATTTTTATTTTTTAAATATTTTATCTTATTCTAAACACAACTTAAATTTTTAAATGTAAAATTTTTTATAAGTTAAAATATTATTAAAATAAATAAAATAGAATTGAGTTAATTGAAAATATTTTCCATTAAGTGATAAGTAATTTTCATCTACTTATCATTTTCCACACTCGTATGTAAAAAAAAATTATCGGATTATTTTTATTTTAGATTATTAAATATGTGTAACTAATTAAATTATTGAAAATATTATATTCAATTGATTTAATTATTCTACGGTTTACCAAAGGAGCGCTTAGTTTTAGTCTACCCAAATTTGGAGAAAATCCATGGAAAGGAAAGTTATATTCTTTTAGGGTAAATTACAACATTAGTCACTAATTATAGATAAATTTTTGTTTTGATTACTTAACTATTCAAAAGTTTTCATTTAAGTCATTGAGCTGTTAAAATCGATGCTATATGCTTTTTTAGTTTGCCTACACCAATTGAAAGCTCTCTTTCTCCATCTCTTCTACAATTGAGTTTTTTTTTTGTGAAACAACTTTAGGCGTCACGAATCTGTGAACCAAAATTCAAATAATTTTTTTTTCAGATCTTTGAAACTAGCCATCAAATCGACTTGAATCTAAGGTATATTCTTCTACTCACCAATGAGTACTAATCCACCATAGCGATCATCGAATTGTTGCTTGGAGCTCGTTGGTGGAACTTTTAAAAAAAAAAAAAACCTTAATAGCCCAGTGACTTAAATGAAAAAACTTTTGTAGTTCAATGGATTAAATAAATACTTTCGAATAGTTCAATGACCAAATTGTAAGTTTTTTTAGTTAAGTGACAAACGAAAACTTACCCATAATTTAGTGACTAAAGATATAGTTTACTCTTTTTTAATATGTAAAATACCATTTTTGCAAGGTTTTCAGAATCAAACTTGTGGTTGAATTGGTTAGACTATTAATTCCTAATTTAATTAGTTCATCTAGTTCAATTGAGTAATATTAATTCAAAAAAAATCATAAAAATTAGTGTAATACATATATAGAGAAAAACAATTCAATCTATTTTTATTTTGGTTCAACCAATTTGCGGATCAATCAATCCTACCCCTTATTCCAAACCAATACCTTGATCGATTTTTAATCTAATCGATTTGACTGATTAGTCTAATTTAAAAGTAGTGCTTTTTATTCTAATAATAATAATCTTTTACATAATTTATTTTATAAAAAAGGATATAATTAGAAAAAAAAAACATTATAATCATTTTATATACTTTTCACAATTTAACAAAATAAAAGTTATAAATATTCCCAAAATTTACTAATTTTAACTAGACAAACAAAATAAACATTTATAATTTCTTTACTTTTCTTTTACTTTCATTTCCTTATTATTTATCAAAATACAAGGGGCATTTGGTATATGTTTAGTGCACCAAAGTTGTGATACTTTCTTTGGAATATAGTATTCCCTTAATTATTTTCCCTCAAGCAATGGAAGATGATTCTCATGATTAGATGTGTGAAAGTAACTTTCCCACGTTAGATAAAAAATAAAAACAATTGCTAAAATAAAATAACCATTCTTTTATTCTAATTTAGGTTATTAACTTATTTATCATAAAAACTGATCGATTTGGTTTTTCTTAAAAAAAAAATTAATGTCTACATTTGTAAAGCAAAAATTGAAAGGGCTGCTAAAAAATAAAATAATTGTTAGTAAATATAGAATTATTTAATATATCTTTAGTGGAGTTTTTTGACTCCATAAGTAGGTAAATTTGACATGTGTATTATAAAGTGATGTAAAAAATAAAAAAATTAACTATATAAATAAATACGACACTTGTCATACTCTCAACATGTTTGTAAAGTAAAAAGAAGGTAAATTATATCAACAGACACCCAATTTTGATGCAATTGACAAAATAATCGCTTTGATTTTAATTTAGTCACTCAACTTTCAAAAAATAATAAATCAGTCCTCCGTACCATTTTTCATTACAAACGTAACGGAAAGTTGACCTGTCGTTTAATTGGCCATGTTGGAATCCTAGCTATCGTTTAAAGAGCCCCATTTTGAGAACCTTGAATAGGTAGTAGAAGAAGGAGAATAGAAAAAGACGAAGAGAAAAATATATACAATCTAAATAATGTTTTTATCCTTGTAAACAATTGATTGAGGAGGAAGTGTCTCCAGCTAATGTGAACAAACAACACTACAACAACCAAAAAACCCAAAACTACCAAAGAGTTTTTAAAGGTTTAAACATGTGAGCCTTCTAAACCTTTTTGGTCTTCAAGGGACCTATAGAAATTTTACTCAGAACCTTGGCATAAAAAATTGCATATTGCTTTTTTTTATCTTAACCACTACCTTCTATGCAAATGGGTCAACCTTGTTCTCATACTTCTCATACAAAACAGGTACCATATGCAGCAACACGAAAGCTTATTTTCATAGAGAAGATTATCAAAATTCAATATGACATTTGTATAGATAAATGAACTTGGCATTAAAAGCAAGAGATCAATGTCATTACATATGTAGAACAATGTAACAATCAAAACCTGAAACTGTCATCGGTTAGGGTTCCGATGTCTTTTCGATCATGTATAACAGTTTATCTTTTAATTTTATTTCGTTTAGTCTCAAATTAATAAAGGAATGCATTAAACATGTCATAAATCATTAATGAGATAATACCACATTTCAAGAAGGGCAAAAATGTCATTGCTAATATTTTTGGAGACTTTTATCGATACTTGTTGGATAAGTATCGGTAGTAGTCAAGTCAGTGAACAGTCCAAGAATAGTGCAGACTTCTACCGATACAAGTGAAAGTTCTACCGATACAATGAGACACTTCTACCGAAACAAGTCATGTTTTTACTGATACTAAAAACTCCAGAGAGCTAAGAAGTCTAACCCTACATCTTCTACTAATACAAGTGTCCCAACTACCTATATTTGAGTGAACAGAACTACCGATACTTAAATTCACACTACCGATACAATGCAATGTCAGAATGTAACCTCTCTCTTACCCTATACTTCTACCGATATAGGCATGAGTTCTATCGAAACAAGTATGCAGAAATCATTGAATCATGCTTAAACTCAAGTTTTTCCACCACACATCATAGCATAACTTCAAAATACAATAAGATATTACATTGTACATAATTTAAGACACTCCATACTTTTCATGGGTATGTATATCACATTGGACTAGCCAACAAGGTTATGTTCAACATTCACTAGCATTCACAACAAAGAAAGTAAAATATCTCATACAAGTAGTACAAATAACATCATCCTAATACATGCCATAAAACCAAGTGATATAACTACTACCGAACAACTCTGGTATAGTGTGATGCTCCGAGATGATCTGATCTTCAAATAGCAAAATAGAATCTACAAAACAACAACAATTTCCACGAGTAAGCATTTCAAAGCTTAGCAAGTTCATAGAGTTAAATAGATTTACCAAACTTCAAGAGTTGTACAATCTAAAATCAACCGAATCAAGTAGGCTGTATGCATCCGTTATTGGATTCAATTCACATTTGATTAATCACGATATCGTAGAGAATCCGTAACAAAGCAGGAAACTTTGACATCGAACCTTTTATCTCGACCATCAAAGGCTCGCTTTAATAACCCACGATGCTATAGGAAATCTGCAACAAGTGCAGGATCCATGTCATCAGACCTTTAATCCGTAATAGGATTCTGATCGCGCTATGAATGTCACAACAATGTGAAAGTGTACACTATCAATGCAAGTATAGTGGACAGAAGTGAATCTGTCAGATATCGATCTCACGAGGATGGGTGTCTATTGTCTGAAATTGTTGGTGCATTGAATAAGTAAAATGCAATAAATTGTGAGAATTGTTGTCGGAGCAATAATGTGAAAATAAAGATAAAATGTAATAAAGGTAAAATAAGATCCACAACGTGAATAATTAGCAAAAAACTAAGTGTGGCTTACAAGGTTAAGAATAATAGGTAATTTGTTGGTGCAATGAAGTGTGAAGAGCATCTTACAAAACTTGGCTTTTCTATTAAATCTATGACTTTAGTATGCACACTAACCACACCTTTCACTGTTGGCAATACAACACACTTAAGAACAAGTGGACCAAATTCCTTCAATCTCCAAACAACTTTCATTGTCTTGCTTGTTAGTTTAAACTGTCACTGCACCTTCCAGTGCTTGTGACTACAATAACACTTCCGTGCTAAAATTATTCAAACTCAAAGATTAAATAGTAAAAGCAAGCTTGAATAAAATATCAATTAGTCTAAATATCAAGTGTACTTCCATACAATCTTGAAATAACATGAGTTACCATCGTTTAAGAAAGAAATATAAAAGAACAAATGGAGAATACTATGTCTAGGCTACTCGATTTGCTCTCTTACTCTCCTCTTGTGTCACACTTAGGAACTCTTCGTCAGGAGCTGATTTGTATCGCCTTCACGTTAATTCACCGGAGGGGTCTAAGTATCCATAGCCGAAAAGCTCAAAAGTTAGGTTGAAGAAGATAATATTGTAAAATGGGAGACTAAAGGAAGGAAGACTCTCCCTTTATGCTTTGTGTGTACTTATATTTAGCCCTAAATTATACAGGTGTCTCTTATGCAAAATTAAGCTGTACAAGTTGGTTATATCAGATTGGACAGGTCACACATTTCTATTCTT
This sequence comes from Kokia cookei, assembly GCA_039519145.1. Classification (NCBI taxonomy): domain Eukaryota; kingdom Viridiplantae; phylum Streptophyta; class Magnoliopsida; order Malvales; family Malvaceae; genus Kokia; species Kokia cookei. Next base: position 27,102,489 of record CM076907.1, read on the forward strand.
ATCAGATAACTGTCAGATGCGGCAATAATTCTGGGCGTAATTCTGGACACGTTCATGCAACAATAATTCTGGACATGTCCATGCATCGACATTCTTGGGTGCAATTGAAGAATGCTTATGCAGAGATAGTTTTGGATGCAATTTGAAGAATATTTATGTAGCGATAGTCTTGGGTGCATTCCAAAAATATTCTTATGATGACAATTTTGGGTGTAATTTAGAAATGCTCATGCAGCGACAGTTTTGGGCGCAATCTAGAAGTGCTCATGTAGCGACATTAGTAGTAAAATATTGAAAAATTAATGAAAACTAGACCAAGGTCCACTGAGTTAGAAAATGCAATGTACTAAACTAAAAAAATGCTAAAGTATGTACTAAGGACAACAAAATGGGAACAAATTATCCAATAAATGAGGAGAAAACATATGTTCTTTTTAGTACCATCACACCCCTAAACTTGAGTTTTTACTTGTCCTCAAGTAAAACAAAAACTAACAAGGCTACAAAAGAATTCACCAAGGCAAATGATCATTAGCAACTTAAATAATCTAAAACTCCAATGAATGAATCACATTCATATGACAGACTATTTCATCCACAACACATAAGTATGAATAACTAAGATTGTAACTTCATCAAAGCCAGTGTCTTGCTTCTAATCCTGAATTCTATCTATTAATACAACATTTATTGTACATTAATATAAATATATTTCTTTTTCTTTTCTTTTCTTCTTCTTTTTTTTCATGTGACTGAGGGATGTTGTTGTATTACTGTACCCTTGTTCTTGAGAAGTAACGATGGAGTGGAACAAACCCCCAAGGAATACGTAATTGCATCAACAAACATGGAATACGTAATTGCTCCGACACACACTAATGCTGCGACGGCCTTTGGCTAGATTACTTTTTATAACGCTTGCATTGGAGTGTTCCCCCTTGAACAATTCACAATACACCCACATTGGAGTGTCTTTTATTTATAACTATATACATATACAAGCAGCTATAAAAGGCAATTTCATTCAAGATTCAAGGAATGATGCTAGTTATCCATTACTAATGCAATCTAAATCATTCATCAAAGAATTGAAGATACAACATTTAGTCAAATTTATCCAACTCATTCACTGACATTTCACGTAATTCAAGAATTAAGCATCAAATGAAAAAATTCAAGCACATTTCCAATAACTTTGCATGCTTTCATTAAACTCAAAAGGATAAATTTTTGAAATGTGGGTGCATTTGCATTTCCAGCTCATATACATTCCCCCAAACTTAAAGTTTGTGTTGTCCCTAATGCAATGACATTAATTTACAAAGATATATGGAAATGCAATAACAAGGTAGATGCAGTGACAATAAAAATGTAATGACAAAAGAAATGTGATGATAATTATACTACAACTACATGATATGCATGAAAGCTAAACTAAGTACTGAAAATAAAAATTAACTCAATGTGCTGCAGTCGAAGATGTGGTTGTATTAGTCTTCTTCTTCTTACGCTTTCGCTCCTTCTTATGGCGCTTCTTGTCTTTGGCGCGTTTCCTCTTTTGTTCCTTTGGCTTGGTCGGATCTACGGATTGCTCCTCAACATTAGGCTGCGTCCCAGTATCATCGACTATGATATCATATGGGTGTATTTCAGCAAGTGGTGAAACATAAAGAACCATGGCTAGAGGATTGAAATCCTCATTACTGACCGTCACAACCTCCACTTGACTTGCTTCAGGTGGCACCAAATCATCAGATGATGCACAAACAAGTTCAAGTGCAGTGATAAATTTCTAAGATGAATTTCTCTCGACATTAGGTCCTTCTCTTCTTTTTTCTTTTTCTTTTGTTTGAGTTTCGCATAGTCTGTGGATTGCTCCTCAGTTTCCATCTCTGCTCCGGCATCATCAGCTGCTTTTGGTCCAGTATAGACTACTGTCGCCCAAGGGTTTTCATCAGCAGCTTCTGCCTAACTCGCTCTAGCTAGCTCCAAATTTTCAAGAGTTGCACCTACATCCTTAGATGCAATGATAGAATCTTCAACCGATTCTCCTTCAACATCTTCTTTCTTTTCCTTCTCTTTTTTCTTCTTCCACAAGAACTTCTTCTTTTTCAGTATTAAGTCAATAGGTGCAGTACAACTATACGAAATTACGCTGACAATGGAATCTTAATGTGTCGATAATGGTGTTTACTTATTCCTCAATCAGTACAGACACAATATTTGTTCCTTCTTCTTCAAGTGCTTCGTACTCTTTTATTCTCCACTGTCCCCAAAAAAATTTTCGCTCTTTCTTGTGTTTTTTTTTTCAATTTCGTAACTTCTTAATTACGGATATAGGCATCAAAATTATGCTTATGTTACCATCACATAATGCCTTTCCAATATACCGATCACCAATGGAATAAACTATTGAGAAGCTTTTGGGATCCTTAAATTCTTGGATCAACTTAATTGTCATGGCAGTGCACTCTTCACTATGTGTGATTTCTTCGACTTCTCCCAATCTTTTCTTCTTTGACAATGTATCTTCAAGTTTCTGAGGCTGTTTTACTGTAGCATTTGTGGCAAAAAAATGATCTGATTCTGTCTCTACAATATTTTGTTTAACCTCTTCAGCTGCAGTTTTCTTTTCATATTGTTCTGACATCTTTCCATTATCGAGATCTGAATTATCTTCCTTTACTGTAGTATCTGTAACAACTTTAATTAGTTGAGTCTCACTTCTAAGAATGATTCCCTCACAAAGCTCTTGCCATTGTGATATTGAATTCACAATATCAATCGGTAAAGATTTTTGTGGTCACAAATTTATTGAGCTCACAATCTGGCCAAATTGATATTCTACAGCTCATATGGATTCAGCTTGATTGTGAAGCACAGCTTCAGTCTTGGCAAAACATTGTCTCAGCAAATTTTCAATTGATGAAAATTCTAATGTTTCGTCTTGCTGGGTATTTTTCCTTTACAAAAGTTGATCATAATTGAGCAATGTCCACTCAGATCTAACATTATTGTTTATACTTCCAGGGTCTTGATTGTTCGAACAAAAATTTGGATGTTGCTTCCACTCTGACGTGTAGGTGTTGGAATATGAATTTTCATTTCGACTGAAATTCCCCATGTGGTACACATTTGTTGGATTTGATGGGCATTGTTCAAACTCATGGTTGCGTCCGTAGTAATTGTAAATTGTCAAAGCAAATTTCCATTCTACGATTGTTGTATCATTCTGCATTGAATTACTCATATTAGTCAAAGAAGATACCTAGGCGGTTATGGCATCGAGCTCCATTTCTATAGTATCACTTATGCTAGTCCAACATCTTGAGGTTCTATACACCTCGTTCCTAGCCATATCTCGCTAAAAGAAAAATGTAAAAGTAAACAAGAAAAAGGAAACTAGTTAGTGACAAATAAAATTTAGATAATAAAGAATAAATGTAAAGACAAAAATAGACATCAAACAAATGTCATCCCAAGAACGACACCAAAACTTGATTGCGCTATGAACATCACAACAATGTGCAAGCGTACATTGTCAGTGCAAGTATATAGACAGAAGTGAATCTGTTGGATATTGATCCCACGAGAATAGGTGTCTATTTTCTAAAATTGTCAGTGTATTGAATAAGTAAAATGCAATAAATTGTGAGAATGGTTGTCGGAGCAATAATGTGAAAATAAAGATAAAATGTAATAAAGGTAAAATGGGATCCACAATGTGAATAGTCAGCAAAAAACTAAGTGTGGCTTACAAGGTTAAGAATAACAGGTAATTTGTCGGCGCAATGAAGTGTGATGAACATCTTACCAAACTTGGCTTTTCTATTAGATTTATGACTTTAGTATGCACACCAATCACACCTTTCATTGCTGGCAAGGCAACACACTTAAGAACAAGTGGACCAAATTTCTTCAATCCCCAAACAACTTTTGTTATCTTGCTTGTTAGTTTAAACTGTCACTACACCTTCTAGTGACTGTGACTGCAATAACACTTTCGTGCTAAAATCATTCAAACCCAAAAAATTAAACAGTAAAGGCAAGCTTGGATAAAATATCAATTAATCTAATATCAAGTGTACTTCCATACAATCTTGAAATAACATGAGTTACCATTGTTTAAGAAAGAAATATAAAGACCAAATGGAGAATACTATGTCTAGGCTACTCGACTTGCTCTCTTACTCTCATCTTGTGTCACACTTAGGAACTCCTCGTCAGGAGCTGGTCTGCATCACCTTCATGTTGATTCACCTGAGGGGTCTCAAGCCTCCATAATCGAATAGCACAAAAGTTAGGTTGAAGAAGATAATTTTGCAAAATGGGAGACTAAAGGAAGAGAGACTATCCCTTCATGCTTTGTGTGTGCTTATATTTAGCCCCAAATTGTACAAGTGTCTCTTCTGCAAAATTAAGCTGTACAAGTTGGTTATACCAGATTGGACAGCTCACACATTTTTGTTCTTATCAAACAGCTGTCAGATGCAGCGACAATTCTGGTTTCAATTTTGGACACGTTCATGCAGTGACATTCTTAGGTGCAATTGAAGAATACTTATGCGGCGATAGTTCTGGATGCAATTTGAAGAATATTTATGCAGCGATAGTCTTGGGTGCATTCCGAAAATATTCCTGCGACGACAGTTTTAGATGCAACCTGGAAGTGCTCGTGCGACGACAATTTTGGGTGTAATCTAGAAATGCTCATGCAGCGAATTAGTAGTAAAATATGGAAAAATTAAAGGAAAACTAGACCAAGGTCCACTGAGTTAAAAAATGTAATGTACTAAACTAAAAAATGCTAAAATATGTATTAAGGATAACTAAATGGGAACAAATTATCCAACAAGTGGGGAGAAAACATATGTTCTTTTTAGTACCATTAGATTCATTTCTCATTTAATACTCACGATGACTAAAGAATCTGCGACAATCGTAGGACCCTCGTCATCGGACCTTTTTACATTTCCGGCTCAAGACTTATTGGCTCTTTCTTTTCTCTGTTCCTGTCTTTCACGTTTACAATCACTATTTCAAATCATAACAGTTGTATACAAGTACAGAAATGTGCAATTTAAATTGAAATTTAACAATACGAACTTATTGGACTGGATTACAGTTGTGGTTAACCTCTAGGGACTATTCCGCTAATTTTCTTTTCCCGTGATCGGTGGCACGATCGTAATCTACATCTACAAATCATTAAATTTCTCAAATTAAATCACACAATCAGATCATTTAACACAACTAATACCAGTTGAATAATCATTGGTCTCCACAAGTCCCTACACTTCATCTATTTCACACCAAATACACACAAATTTCACTATTTAACCTTTTAGTCCTTAAACCCTAATTTTTTCAAAAACCACTTTACAAAATCAATGAATCTATTCACCAAGCATACAAATCTATCAAAATCATTCAAGAACAAGCATTTTCAACAATGAAAAATTTTATAGCATTTGACATATTCACAAATCGGTCCTTGGATTAGCTAAATTAAAGTTAATACGGGCTCAAAAACATAAAAATTACTAAAAACAACTATTATTTGCTTACCCAAATCAAAGCTCAAACTTGAAAATGAGAAACCCTAATTTCTCTCCTCATGGTTGAATGTATGAAGAAGATGAACTGAAAATTCTCATTTCTCTTTTTAATTTCATTTATATACCTAATGACATTTTTGTAAATAATTAGACTTTTTTAATTAACTTAATTAATCATTTGTTTTAACTTTAACTAATCCTACTTATCTTTAATATTTTACATTATAATGTACCCACTAAAATACTTTAGGTCTATTCATTCATTTGTTTCCTCTAGTTTATTAATTTTACTTTTGTTCCTTCTACGATTTAGTCCCTTCTACTAAATTCACTATCTAAACATTAAAATTTCCTATCCGAATTTTAATGTGATGTTTATGACATATTAAATATTAAAGTAAATATGTTTTTGACTCAACTCGTCAGAGTTGTGATCCCAAAATCACTCTTTCCGACACCATTGAAAATCGAGCTGTTACAAACAAGGTCAAGAAATTGCACCAACTCCCCAAAATTGAGAGGACCCAAATAGTTGCTACAACTTGAAATCAAAGAGAAGAACATAGTGACTCCCCAATCAAAATGCACTTTAAATTAAAACTTAAACCCTAAACACACTATAAGAAACTTCTTCAGATTCCTTCAAGATGCAATATCTCGTAGCAATTTCAATGCCTGGTTAAGTTCATCTGTTAGAGCAAAGGCGATCTGAAGGAATGCCTCCTCTGGCAAATGAACTTGTGGGATGCGAGGTGGAGTCCTGTGAAGAAAAAGGTCATATTAAATTCTTTAGGATACCATCAATATGTTAAATAGATTATAGCTCATGTAAAGACCCCAAAACTTACTTGTCGATAAAGGTATGGACAATGGACAAGAGGAACAATACTGTAAGATAGAGTATTGAAATGTGATAGAGCAAAGTGAGTAGGTGGTACTTGATCAACTAAAAAAGGACCCAAATTGTAGTTGCTCCACCAAGAAGCCTAGCTAATATCTTATTCCTCCATAATTGCACCAAATCATTACCAAACAAATGAAATGGAAAGAGAACACCAACATCTAATTCTTCCACAAACGAGAACCATTGATCTAAAACTTGTAAATAGCAAGACTTTCTTAAACTTCTTATGTGCTTAAATGATTAGATAATCTTACTTTTAAAGGATTGATCTAGACGATGTTATACTTTGCTTCCTTCCTTGTGTGCTTAAATGATTAGGTAATCTTTCTTCCTTTCTTGTTTCAAAAACTAGAAAAAGAAAATATCCCAAGCTCTCTTCACCCTCTACACAATTCACTGCTACCCACTTCTGCAATTGGTCTCTAGCATTGCCTCCACCTAATACCATCACCAAAATGAAGCTCCCCTCACCCTTTCTTCTTCTTCTTCTTCTTTTACTACCTAGCCCATCCCAAATTTCAATCTTCCCTTTTTCTTTTTTTTTTCTGTCTGTCCCTTCCCCCCCCCCCAAAAAAAAATATGTCCCTTCAGTTGATAAATTCCAACGTGACCAGTTAACTGGTCACGTCACCTGTCCCGTTAGGCCTGTAATAAAAAATGTTAATGAGTGATAGATTTGTCACTTTTTTATAACATTAGTGACTGATTTGTTATTTTTTGAAAGTTGAGTGATTGAATTGAAATCAGAGTGACTATTTTATCAGCTGCATCAAAGTTGAGTGATTGTTGGTGTAATTTACACTAAAAAAACTCCACTGATATTATATCAAATAATAACCCCAAGTAAATATTTATATTTTCTTTTCTAATGATTTTTTAGATATACTTTTTTATTAATGTCAATTGTTAGTATTAAAATAATTTTAAATTATTTATGCAATATGTGAATACATTTGAACTTAAATTAGCATGTGAGCTGCCTTCGAATATACTCATGTATGCGATTTGATCAACAAAATGTGAGACAATCATATCTTATGAATTAATTGAATATTTATTAACAATATATTGAAAATATTATTAAATATTTAATTGAAATATTTGTTAATAAAAAAAATTAAAATACATATTTTATTTTATTTGATAAAAGGCAATTTTGTCAACTATCATTACATTCATAAAAAATGTATTTTTTTTACCAGAATGTATAAAAAATTTTAATGAATCAAATGTGTTAATATAATTTTTTTGATATTTTAATTAATATTTTTCTTTGTAAACTAAACATTGGAAAATAAATTTTTTTATCAAACACATTTTTAAAAATCGTATTCGATTAAAATTTTAAAATGAAATAATATTCAACGCTACAAGGTAAGTCGCTCGAAAAAAAATCAAATCTCAATTAAATCCCACTCTTTCATGAGGTTGTTTTTACATGTTTTTAAGAGAGAATAAATAAATAAATAATCCTCTTCCTTTTTATTTCAATAGTTTTTTGATGGATTGTACAATTTTGATGAGGGCAGGAACTATTATAAACCCAAAAAAACATCCTATATCCTAAGAAAATTTATACTTACAAAATTTATGAAGGAAAATTTACTTTCTTTATTAAAAAAAGAAAAATAAGACACAGGAAAAAAGAATCTTCTAGCTGTGAAGGAGAGATCCCAATCTTCATCGATCAGTCGTACTCAAAATGGCAACCATCGTAGCCTGTTGGTACAACAAAAACAAAAATGTCTTCACTGCTTCAATTTTTCTTACTTAAAAAATAAATAATAATAATAATAAACAAAAGAAACTCACTTGGATCAACTGTGACAAGTATTGCAGTGCCTCCAAATTCACACGTACCACCAGAATACTTTGTTCTTTGCCAGTAACTATTAAAAGCATAAGAAGCATGTGCATACAGAGTGTCAGGGTGAAAGCATGACCCACTAGGCTGAATGGAATCACAATCTGCTACAGACCCACATGCATAGTTCATAGCTTCTTGAATTATTGGGTCAGGCACCGATGGCTTAGCCACGCACCATAAGGCTGTGCTTGGAGCCACATTCGGAGGTGGTGGACCCGTTGGTGGAGGGTACACTATTGGTGGTAGAAACACTGGTGGGCTTGGATTAAACCCAATTGGAGATGGGACATAGAATGGTGGGCTTGTCACAATGGCTGGTGGACTGGGCTCATAAATTGTCGGTGTTGGTATCGCTTGCGGTGTGTTCGGGGTGACCGAGAATTCGGGTGGGCTTAGACTGGTCCCAGTGGTGCTTGGTGGCGGGCTTAGGCTCGGAAGAGTAGGAGGGAAGCTAGGCGTGGACATTCCTATGGGAGTTGGAATGGTTGAAGCAGGGGCATTAGGGGGACTACAATAAGGAGGATAATTTACAGGGGGTAGAGAATCAAAAGGTGGCAAAGAAAATGGTGAGCTTACTCTATATGGTTGAGTATTGGATACATCAGTAGGTTCAATCACTAAACTCATGAGCTTACTCATTATTTGAAATTTCTTTGTGTGCTTTATCATTGAACTTCTTCCATGTTTTAGATCTTTGACTAGTCCCATTGGTTTTCTTGCATCTAACCAAAGCAAAAACAAAGAGATTTACAATTACTCATTAGTCGCAAAGAAAAGAGTTATAAATGTTGAGATTCAAATATTAAATTTGTTGAATACATCTTATGGTGATTGCATGAACCAATTAGATTAAATTTCGAGTTTTATTTAAAAAATTTAAAATGATGTCCATAATCAATTTTTTGTTAATTAAAAAAAATGCAAATCACAGGTAAAAGTATCATGGAGGTCTCCGTATTAGGAGTTAGATCGCATTTTGTCACCTCTACTCAAAAAATGGGCAAATTAGTTCTTGTACTTTAGATCAAAGAGGAAATTGATCATTTCTGTTAAAACTTTCATCCATCTGTACTGTTAAAAAAAAAAGTGGTTAACGAAATAACTAGACAGTAATGTGTGGTATGTATACTTTATGCTGACATACGAAAACCAAATTTTAACATTAGAAATTGATGAAATTTTTAACAAAATCACCGGATTACTCTTTGATCTAACGTACATTTACTAATATATATATTTTTTAGTAAAGGAGATAAAATGTAATCTGACTGCTAGTACATGGGTTTACATGGTACTTTTACCGCAAATCACATGAAATTGAATGCAAGACTCGATCTTGATAGGTTTTGGTATAATATTAAGGAAGCCCCTATACTTAAGGTTGGTTTGCATTTAAGTCCCTCTATTGAAAAACTGGGGAAATTAGCCTTATACATTTCGAAACATTTAAATTAGCCCCTCCGTTAAATTTTATTTGTGGACATGCTGAAAAGTATTTTTTTTATGGGTAAACTATAAAAATAGTTACCCAACTATGCCTTTCGTTCTATTTTGATCACCAAACTATTAGTTTTTCTCGATTTAGTAACTAAAATTTTCGGAATTAAATATTTTTGTCACTCTGAGTTGAAGTAGGTTTTTTTATTGGTCTAGTAACAAAACTAGCCTTCTAATATTTATACATTCTATCAATTTGATCCTAAATATGAAAAATTCAACAAAATTATCCCTCAATGTTTACAAAATTTTCATTTTAGTTCTCTTTCTAAAAAATAATAAATTTGGCCCCCAACATTTACAAAATCTATCAATTTAGTTCTAACTCTAAAAATTAAAATATATTTTAAATTTTTTTTTTAGCCCTGTATAACCCATCGGCTAACCTATTAGAGATATTAAAATAAGAAAATAAATGCATTAAAAACGTTATTTGTTCGGGTAGTAATGCAACCAAGTATTCCACATAAGTTTCAAATAGATTGATTTGGTCAAGTGTAAAGCCTAAATTATTGTAAAAGAAATTGTTGCAAGTGACTTCAATGAGAACACTCTTTTTCTTAGTTTAATATCTCACATAGATTAGTCGATGAGTTATAAACGACTAAAAATAATTTTTTAAAAAATATATATTTTTAAATTTTTAGAGTTAGGATTAAATTGATAGATTTTGTAAATATTGAGACAAAAATTTATTGATTTTTTAGAATTAAAATTAAAATGACAAATTTTGTAAACATTGAGGATTAAATTTGTTGAGTTTTTTATATTTATGATCAAATCAATAGAATGTATAAACATCAAATCGCTAATTTTGTTACTAACTAATAAAAAAAGTCCACATCAACTCAGGGTGATCAAAATATTTAATTTCGAAAAGTTTGATGACTAAATCAAAAAAAAAAAAATAGTTATATTATCAAAATAAAATGAAAAGCATAGTTAGATAATTATTTTTATAGTTTACCCATAAAATTAATTTTCAGCTTGTCCGCATCATTATTTAATAATTAAAATTTTAGGAATGAATTAATTTACATATTTCGGAATATATAAAAATTAATTTATTCAAATTTTTAGTAAAAATACCGAAATGCGGCTTCACTCCACTTCTACGGCTAATTTTCAATTGAAACAGAAACTTAATGGCAAAGTAAACTTAGTATATTCCAAGTAAAGCTTTTGACATGTCAACCGACTAAAACAAAGTTGATGGCACATCAGCGAAAACGATTGATTTATTAATTAATTAATTAAAAGTTGATAGCCACACAACTCTTCATGTTGAAGGAATTTCACGCTTCCATTCCATTCCATGGAATGGAGTTTACATTGAAAACATGGAAATTTTGAAATGGAAACTATCAAAAAACAAGATGATAATCTTACATAGTTGATTCTAATATATATATATATATATATTTGGGTGTAAATCTAACACAAAAATCTATCTAGATCATCACAGTCTGCACAGTGAAGAAGTGGAAGAAAAACCCACAAAAACTATATATTAACATTGAAGAGTAATATAGTAGAGAGGGACTTACTGCAATGAATGAACAAAGTGGCTGCCATTGTTGAATAAAGAAGGAACATCCAAATCCTTTCTTCCATGATTAAGTTTCAGCAATGACGAAGCAAATATTAAAGAGGCGGAGGGGGGAGGGGGGACGAAGTTCAAATTCCGGACCACTAAAAGGGCAGAAGACAGATATATAAAGGCAAGGAAAACAGACAAGTAGCTTGGTTGGGCATTAAAGATTTGATTCTTGTGGAGCTTCACTTTGCTTACAAATGTAAATCTGAATAATATTAAAATGGGATTAAAAGGTCTAACACAAGATGGATTTTAATGGAAGTTCCTCTTTGATCATCGCTTTTAAAATAAAAATTTATATATTTTTTATTGCTGTTCATGCAAAATTTTGGCATATATTCTTGCTTCATGTCCGAAAAATTTATCAAAGGTTTTTGGTTTCCCTTTTGTATTGCTTGCTTTCTACTCAAAGCTCTCACTTTCTCTTTTCTTTCTCACTATCTTTAATCTTTCGATCACTTGGTTTTTCTTTTCTTGTAGTATTTCTTCAAGGTTGGGGAAACACTTGAGCCTCCTTAAATTAAAATATACCTCATCTTTTTGTTTGGTGTAGTTGAGGTTGGTTCACCTGTAGAAGTCGAGAGTTGGAGCAAGGACAAGAAAATAGGTTGATTGAAAAGATAAATCCTCAGAGTAACTATAGGGTATAAGAAAGGTCGAGCCCTTGCCCATAATTTTCCAGCGTATTTATAAGAAAAAGGTCTCATTGTCCACTAGTATGATATTGGCTAGATAAGTGTTAAATAATGTTAAGTACAGAATAGATAATAATGGGCACGTATTATGGGATTCTATCAGTATGAGGTAATTAAGCCTAAGTAGACTCTTTATTGTCTTGAAAGTGTGTTCACCTTATGACAACGTTTTCCTATGAACATGGGTGGTAGGTTCCATTTGAAATGGGTTGGATGGTTATGATCAGAGGATCAATATAGAGTCAATGATGCCTTTTGAGCTTGACACTTTTCTTACTGACAAAGGGGTATAATAATAGCCCCCTAGTTGAGTGAGAGGTTATAAAGTAGTTTTTCTCAAGACATGCTCTGAGAGTCTCTTAAAGGCTTATCTAGCCAGAGAAGAAGAGACGTCGTAAGACAATTTTCATAAATGCAATGTTCTAAAGAGTAGTGGTCATGATGAGGAAAATCTCTAAAGATGTCATGGGTTTCTCCCACATGGTCTTATATATATCCTCATGTCGTGTTCTGCCAGTTCGATCTACATCTCACTAAAAGCTATACCATGAGTATTCTCATTGTCATAAAATGTCATGGGTCTCTACCACATGATCTTACACATATTTGCATGTTGTGATTTGCCAGTCCCGTTAGCATTATAGCTGCCCTACTGGAGGCAACACAAATGGTTCTCTTTCTCACCTTCTTACACATACTATATTTTTTAGGCATTGGGATCAATTAACGAAATAGTATTAGGAAATGACTACGCGTAAGACAAACAACATCTTATTCACGCAGCACATTATGTACCTCATTTGTAAACATATAAAAACTTTACTATACTAAAACTCACATACACTCATTAGTTATTTGAGTAGACATCAATAAACTCACATACAACTCCTTAAAAGGACATGAAACTTCCATTAAAACCCCATTTACAGGCAATTTACCAATATATCAACTATATACGACTCTAATGCATGTCCCCCTATTCACTCCCTACTATTTATGTCTTTTAAGATCCTTACTCTTCCCAAATCATAACATGCAGAGCTATTGGACTAACAATAATTAAATAAATAATTAAAAATTCATAAAAATTTAAAAAGCCAAGTAAAATCAATATTAGGTTTAAAACTTATAAATAATATATTTTTTAGTATTATTATATTTGGGTTGTCATGATTTTGTTAATAAAATAAAATTAATATTAATTGTGATTTTGTTTAATCTTATATTTAATTTGTTAAATACAGTATGATGACTATGTTTTTTTTGGATTTTACAATTGATTTGATGAATGTTATTATTAATATTATTAGTAAATTATGAATATTCATAAAATCAACTTTAAAACTCAAATTAAGTACTAAAAAGCTAACACCTTTATTTTCATATACTAAAATGTATAACTTTTGTAAAATACATGTTTCACTTTGGATCAAAAAATAAACACATGTACTACATTAAAAAAAGTGTCAAACACAAATATCAAATAATTTATTAAGCCAATTTTAAATTATTGGTTAATAACTTAAACAAACAAAAAAAAAAAATGGTACTAATTGCTTAAATAATTATAATTATTCAATTGAACGATTTTCTAAAGCTGCTGCTAGAGACCAAATTGCATTTACATCAATTTGTACAATACTTAGAATAAAAATAACCTTGATTTTTTGAAAAGCAAATAATTTAGTATTAATAACTTATTAAAATAGGATTATGTTTGTATATAAATAATTTATTTAAATCGAGTGAAAAATATGTTAGAAAATATATAAAAATGTAAACATTAGGATTAGAATATACCTCGAGTATAATGTAGATTATACTTTTATGGATATAAAAATGTTAAAAAAAAAAGGTTAGAAAATTATTTGTTAGCAACTGATATAAAAGTTTGACATAAAATTGTGTGAAAATATGTTACAAAATATAAAAAGGAAATGTAAAAATTAGGGATAAAGAATACCTTAAACTTTCATTCACCTAACTTAATATTTGTGCTTGTGTTTTCATTCACTAGGTGCTATATACTTCAATCCATTAACAAAGTTTTTTACGAACCCAACAAATAGTTCCAGTGAAAAAGAGGATATTGTTCATCTTAAGGATTTTGTGTTCGAGCATCTGTGTGTACAAGATGTGTGTTATTAAAGGATGAAAAAAAAATATGAACAAATACTACCATATTAAAAAAAAAAATCTACATAAATGGTAATAAATATCAATTTAATGTTATTAAGAATAGCAAACTAAAATATTATTGTTCTTTATAGGAAAACCTTATTCTTAATGAAAAATTAGGATAATGATCGATTGAGTCTTAACTCAATTGGCATGAAAATTATTGTTAATACAAGAGGATGTGAGTTCGAGTTCGCTGAAGTGTATTAATTGTCATTGCTATTGTGTCATTTTTTATTACAATTGTAACTTTCCAAAAATGTAAGAAAATTTTGTTATATATATATATATATACATGTATGGTAATATAATCTTTTATATAGTAAGTAAATGTAGTATAAGAATTAAATAGAATTTTGTGTAGTTGTTAATGTTAATAAAATTATGTATATATATTGGAAATCAAAATGTGGATGTAAACAATAATTAATATAGTATTGATTTTAAAATTTAAAAATTGTAATAGTTAATATAATATTATGAATTAATTATGAAATTTCATCAAATCAATTTTAAAATTCAAATTAAATACAAAAAAATTAACATCATTATCTTTAAATACCAAAATATATAATATTTATCAATTATAAATACCACATTAAATTAAAAAAATGACTTAAATAACACATTAAAAACAATTTAAGCCATTAAAAATTAGGAATATGTAATCCCCTCTCTCCGCTAAGAGTTTAAGTAGTGACAGAGTCAATAGGAGTTCGCAGGTTCTCAATATCTTTTAAAATAAAAATCTTTTTTATTTAAATTTTTTAAAATTTATAAAATTTTAAATTAGTAATGATAAAATTACATTTTAATCTCTAAAAAATAATAAAAATTTAATTAATCTTTTAAAAATTATAAATATATAAATTATTAAAATGATAAAATTTTATTTTTATTATCGTAAAAATATAAAATTTTGCCAAAATGTTTTCTGAGCCTATAGCTTTTAAGGAAAATGTTATAGGAGGGGTCGGGCATTAAAGGTATTTCACAAACACGTCATATAACTTTAACTTAAAAACCTCGTTAACATAAGTTCATGGAATGCATCAAAACTTTATTTTTCAACTTTCACAAACTCCACCGTTAATTCCATCATAACTTCTTGTTTTTTTTTTCTTTTACAGAAGAAAACCCAGAGTTGGCTGTGGTCCGACTGGTTCATGGATATTGATCCCTTCTGGGTTACTACTGGGGGGTCAGGGTGGTTTCCAATTTCTCACTACAATTTTATTTCATGGCGATGCCTCACAATTCAATCTCTGAAAACTCAACATCCATAATATTGTCTTCACAATCATGTGCCCTACTACAACTTTTCCTACTCCTCCTCCTCATTTCTCCTCTCTTTGCTCGTCCCATCTATTCCTCTTCCTCTACTACGACAAATTTGCACCCATTTTCCACTTCTTCGACGTCGACCCCAGCTGCTCAAACCCCCGGTAAAAATGGTGCTACAGATGGACGGTTTGAAGCAGATGTTCATGAAGTGCCTAGTGGACCCAATCCTGAATCCAATAAGTAAGCAATAGCAGCATCCACCATTAGAGGGCTCCCTTGTCTTCATTTTCAAATCTCTGTCTTCTCTTTTATGGTGCAAGATTGATGTATATAAAGACTAATGGCAGCAACTCTGAATATTTTTTCCCTCAGTTTTCAGTTTGTCTTGATGTGCCCGGACTGTTAGTTACATGCATGCAGATATTGAAGGAATAAATATTATATTTGTGAGTGTACTGTGTAAGCCATTCTTCTAAAGGCATAAAAAATATGTCATAATATGTTTGTTTGTTTGGTTTGATGATAATTTTTGGGGCCAGTATGTTTTATGAAGTTCTTCACTCCTAGACAAATATCCTTCAGTTCTGATTTATGTATCATTAGGTACAGAAATGTGATTTCCCATATATCATATTGTGTGTTTAATATTCTCAAATATTTTTCCATAATTTGGAACATCTCTATGTTATAGCAGATACATAAATAATGAAGAGTTTTGTTGAGTAATTTTATTTCGTATTTTATTAACGGGAATATTCGAGTATTTATATATAATATTATTGTTCACGACATGATCCCACTATTTTTAAAACTGTCACCCTGAGTGGAGTTCGGGCATGCCGAACACGTGTTCCATATTGGGTTGTCTGCCAAACCTTTCAATCTCCCTCCTGCGAGCCCTTTGGGTGTATGCGAGCTGAGACTGTGAGCTCCCTTTGACTTGTGCGAGCTGACGCTACGAACTCTCTTTTTATCCTTTTATTGTACGCCTTGCACACATCCATCTGGTAGGACTCGCTCAGATCGCGAGCCTCGATCCTATTTAGATATCGGGTCGATGGTCTCTGATGTATAACAAATCTCGTACTATAAACAATATATGCTATATAGAAGAAAGTGATGTGATTTTTGAAGAACAAGGCCCTTTCTTTCCCATGTGTGAATGAAACCGTATTAATTTGTGTGATTGGTAGAAGAATCTTTCTTTCATGCAGACATGAAAATGCTGCAAATGCAAATTATAAAGCTAAGATCTCCTTTGAATTGTTTGTGGAATTGGAACGGCAATGGGCATTGGATAGGGGATCGGGGGGATAGCTGTCTTGTGGGGGTGGATTCTTTCCTTCATACCCTTTTGCTTTTTTAAAGCTTTGTGAAAATGATTCCACTTAAGAATTGGGACATTTGGCATTCTTTTTTATCATAGGTCATGTCAAAACACTAGGCCCAAGAAATCTGAAACCGGAAAGTCATAATATATGAATTGGTCATCACACTATGTGAAATCCTATTCCTTCCTATATTTGGAACTTACCAATAACTTTGATCATAATAGAGATGATGATGGCTCACTATCTTTATTCCCACTAATACAATTGGTTTCTTGTTTTTGCCCATTCCCACTAACCACATGTCCCTTTCAAACCAATTATATAGACAAAAATGGTAAAAGATTTTAGATTGCATTTTAATATTTTTATTCATAAAATAATAAATTAAATCTTATACATTAAATAAAAGAGTAAAATATTTTTTATTGAAATTAAATAATTTTTTAATTAAAATTAGGGGATAACTTACATCATGATGAACTTAAAAACTAAGGTTTTTAGGTAACAATAAGATTTTACCACATTATCAAAATTTAAAGGCATAAAATTATTATTACATACTCATCCATAGAGAAATTATTTTATGGACCTTTCTCATCACATTATTTATGATCTCATTCTAATTATTTAATAACATTTCAGTAATTTTTTTCATGTTATTTGTCGAAACCATATTTTTTAAAAAGTCCTGACTTATATTTTGGAAATTGAAAATGGAGTCGCCACCAATCTTTTTAAATAGGTGTGATTGGATCACCTTGTAAAATTTTAAAATCATGAAAACAACAATTTTGGTATTTGAAACCATAAACAAGTTCGGGAGTCGATTACACATGAGGAAGGATTAGCACCCTCATACGCCCAAAATTGGTACCTATTCGATTATTAAATGTATTAATTATTGAAAATAAAAAACTCGAGAAAAATTTAAATTGTAATCCTTAAATACACGAATGACATGTTTGTTTTATTCAAAAATTAAATTTTGCAAATAAAGCTTGTTATTTCGAATTAATCGAGAAAAGTCATGTTCAGTAAATTAGGGCACAATAACTCAAATCCTCGAAACTAACAAGAGTTTCTAATTATTATCTCAAAATCTCGTATATTTCAATTTTAAATAGAGTATTAGATTATCTCGATTCAAAGAGAAAACCACACCCAATGAGTTAGGGCATAATTCTTTCAAATTCCCGAAATAAAGAATATTGCCTCGATTTTTGAAAACGATTTATGTATATAAAAAATGTCATGCAAAAATAAATGAAATATTATACAAAAATGAATAAGCATGTTATAATGACAAAATAAAAGCATACATAAATAAAATAAATTAAATGAATACAATTAAAAACAATTAATAACGCAATGAAATAAAATAATATAATCATGGTAATAATGGTAATAGATATTAATTAATTAAGAATATAAATAGCAATAAATATAGAAAATACAATATGTGAAAACTCTAAAATAGTTAAGTCAAAAATACAATAAGGTATGTAATTAATTTAACGGTAAAAATATGACATACAAATAAATAACAAATAAAATTTCAATGAATAAATAAAATTAAATGAAGGTAGAAATATAAATAGCATAAAAATAACAAAATAATAAAATGAATAAATAAAAAATAAAAGAAAATATGTAATTAACAAAGAAAATGAATAGCAAATAAATAAATAATAAATACAATAAATATATGAAATACACAAAATCTAACATAATTAAATTAAGGATTAAATGACAACATGTAATTAAAAGAACATAAAATTTAATGATAAATAAATAAATAAATAAACAAACAAGATAATAACAAAAAATACAAATTAAATAGAAAATAATAAAAAAGATAACAATAAAATGTCACGAAAATAAATAACAACTAAATAAATAACAACTAAAAATTAAATGCTACAATAAAAACAAGTAAATATAAATAATAAGAACAATAGAGACTAAATTAAATAAAAAATAAACCAGTAAGGTCTAAATTAAAACAAAACAAGAATAAATTGACAAAATTAAATAAAGGACTAAATTCTAAGTGCGAATAAATTACTAGAGTGAATTAAAAATAAAAATAAAGTAAAATAAAATAAATTGAAATTAAATAAAAACTACAAGAACCAAAGGAATAAATATCCCTTCCTCTGTACACGTGTCATTCCCTAAAAGGGTCCACTTTTGATTAAAGGACCAAATTGTAAAGCTACTAAAATTAAAAAGCTAAATTAAAATAAATAAAAAATAGAAAAATGATTAAATTAAAATATCTAAAAATGAAGAAGGGCCAGATAAGTAAATTGCCCAAAAATTAAAAACACGCGGATCCTAAGTTTAAAACGGGTTGGATTTTGGGTTAAAGCTTTATATGG
This sequence comes from Kokia cookei, assembly GCA_039519145.1. Taxonomy (NCBI): domain Eukaryota; kingdom Viridiplantae; phylum Streptophyta; class Magnoliopsida; order Malvales; family Malvaceae; genus Kokia; species Kokia cookei. The sequence goes on from CM076907.1 coordinate 27,121,781, forward strand.
TGTCGTTTTGGAGCCTATTACATTAGGCTCAAAACGGCGCCGTTTGGTCCCACCTATATAAGTAAAAAAAAGTTCGTAAAAATCATTTTAGTCTTTGTTTTTTAAAAAACTTTTTTTTTTCATTCTTCTTTGCTCTCAAATGAGCTTGGTCGACCTTGGGGTTCCGGTGAACCCCCACCATGGTTTGAAACCGACGACCACCATCAACGGTGGTCGAAGGCCTCAAAAACTCGTTTTAACCCCTTTTAATACATCAGACTCAAATTTAGGGGCAAATCTTCCAAAATCCTTACCAAAAAGCCTCAAACTATCAAAGAACTTTTTGGTTCTTCATATATTTTTAAATAAGTTTCTTTTTTATTTTTTTTCGACGTCCCTAGAAGCCAAGGAGACCTCATGAACCTCAGATTATCGGACAACCATCGACGAAGGCGGCCAACGCAAAGGTAAAAAAAACCTATATCTATTTACTCTTAGTTTCAAAAATAAGAAAATACAACTTGATACCTTGAAACTTTGCTTTCGGTTATTTGAATGCGCGCTTGAATGCTTGATCGCTAAAAAAATTCCGAATTTTATTTAAAAATTCACCCTTATTACAATCGATTTCATGTTTTTTATACAAAAAAAATTATACAAATGGAAGAGAAAACTTTGGGTTTCTCTCTCACGAAAGTTGATGGTAAACAAAAAAAAAACAACCACACCAAGATCCATAGGCTTGAAACAGTAAACAAAAATCCTAAAAAAAATCCAACAAAAATACGAATAAAAAAAAGAATAGATTTGAAACTAAAACAGAAATGATAAGGCAAAAGAAAATTTTAAAACTTAAGATTCATACGTGAAAATCGGACTATAATGAAGCAAAGGATTTCAATATAAATAAAAACAGAAATGGCAAAGAAAAACAGAGTCTCTCTCTCTCGTGAAAACTTTCTTCCTGCTGTAGCTTGTGTGGGTGTTTCAATATAAAGGGGAAAGAAACGTTCGAAAGGAAGGCAAAATAGGAGAGAATAAGAGGGAATATAATGTTAGAAAAAAATTGTTTACTGGTCAGTTTTATAAGAAATTAATTTCAGGAAACTGTTCCTTTCCAAGAGTTACTTTATTAGGAGTTGAGCTAAATTAAATGTAGGAATTAATTACATGAATAAAAGGGAATGAAACATTAAAAAAATTGTTTATTGGTTAGTTTTATTCAGAATTAATTGTAGAAATTAAAAGGGCTATCATGATAGTCTTTTAGCTGAACTTTGGGTTATCCTTACCCTAATTTCGGAGATTAAGGCTGAGCAGTCTAATGATGCGTATTTGGTGGACCGTATGGGAGAGCTTGAAGAGGGTAAGTCTGAGGACTTCTCCATTGATCAGAATGGTATTCTATGCTTTCGAGGTCGGTACTATGTTCCGAAAGATTCTAGGTTGAAATAGACTATTCTCTGTGAGGCGCATGATAGCTCTTATTCCATGCATCCTAGTGGGAATAAGATGTATAAGAATTTTAGTGAGAGATACTGGTGGAAGGGTTTAAAGAGAGATGTTGTTGACTTTGTGTCTAAGTGTTTGACTTGTCAGAAGGTTAAGGCCGAGCATCAGTGTCCTTCTGGGTTACTTCAACCTATTGAGATTCCACAGTGGAAGTGAGAGCATGTGACTATGGATTTCGTGAATGAACTTCCTTTAACACCGTCCAAGAAAGATTCAGTTTGAGTGATTGTAGATCGATTCACTAAGTCCACGCACTTCATTCCGGTTAGAGTTGACTATCTCTTGATTAAATTAACTCGACTCTACATTTTTGAGATAGTTCGTCTTCATGGGGTGCCTCTGTCTATTATTTCCAATCGGGATCCGAGGTTAATAAGGAAATACAACAATCTTAAACATAGGTAAACAACCAATCCAAAAATAAAAAGCATATGCTACGCAAAAATCTAACAAAAAGAACTAGTCCGACAAATGAAACTAAAACCCATTAAAAAAGAAAAAAAACAACCGTGAAGTACGGGAATTCAAAAATCATAAAAAAAATTATAGAAACGGAAGAGAAAACTTTGGGTTTCTCTCTCACAAAAGCTGACAATGAACAAAAAAAACCACACCGAGATCCATAGGCTTGAAATAGGAAAAAAATCCTAAAAAAATCCAACTGAAATACGAGTAAAAAAAAGAATAGATTTGAAACTAAAACAGAAATGAGAAGGCAAAAGAAAATTTAAAACTTAAGATTCATACGTAAAAATCAAACTATGATGAAGTAAAGGATTTCAATATAAATAAAAATAGAAATGACAAAGAAAAATAGAGTCTTTCCCTCTCACGGAAACTTTCTTCCTGTAGTAGCTTGTGTGGCTGTTTCAATATAAAGGGGAAAGAAACGTTAGAAAGGAAGGCAAAACAGGAGAGAATAAGAGGGAGTGTAATGTTAGAAAAAAATTATTTATTGGTCAGTTTTATTAGGAATTAATTGCAAGAAATTATTCCTTTCCAAGTGTTACTTTAGTAGGAGTTGAGGTGATCGCGCTATGAACGTCACAGCAAAATAGGTGAAAGCGTACACTGTCGATGCAAGTATAGTAGATAGAGATGAATCTATCGGATATTGATCCCACAGAGATGATTGTTTAATGTTTAATTTATAGAAGCATTTTGAGTTAAAATGAAAAGAAATGTTAATAGTTATGTCAACCTAACTAGGTTAAATTAAACAAGTTAAGAATTAAATCTGTCAGTGCATATTGAATGTCATATGTTAGAGCAATTTAATAAAATAAATGGGTTGTTGAAATGTTGTAAAGTAAATTAAGAAATATAAAGAAATTGGTCAAGTGTAAAGGAGTGGAGAGAATCACTGACTTCACAAGTTACAACGCTAAATATGACTACAATGTATTTTATAGATGAATTGTCACCGTAATTACGCTCCAATGAAATCTTACTAATAACAACTCTCTATTTAACAAAGACTCAAGCGCTCACAATTACCACACCTTCTAGTGCTGATAATGCTTTGCACTTAAGAACAAGGGACCATAATTCCTTCCAGTCTCAAGCAACTTCCGCTGTCTTGCTTATTAATCTAACTTGTCACCGCACCTTCCAGTGTCTGTGACCGCAATTACACTTCCGTAGTCAAAACAGTTAAATCCAAAGATAAACAGATGAGAAGAATTGAGTAAGAATCAAAGTAATCTAACATTGAAAGATACTTCCATATACAATTAATTGTCAATAAAAATTCATCAACATTAAAAGAGGGGTTAACAAATGAATCGAAACATACTATTTATAGGCTACTAGGATTCTCCCCTAATCGCTCCTCCTGCATCGCACCAAGCACTCCTCGTCAAAAGCTGTTGCGCCCTTGCTAGATCAAATCATCGTCCTCTAGATTAGACTTCCATGGTAACTAACCTTTGAGAATGAGAGAATGTTTAGGGTTTAAATCTTCACCACTTGATGATCTTCTTTTCTCCCTCTTCTTCTATTTATAATCCCTTGTCCTTGTAGATCCTTTTTCATTTTCAGATCTAACTTCTTTGTGTAGCTGTAGAAAGCTGTTATTGACAACTATGCACTCACGCAAATCTGATTTGTTCAATGGATAGTTACAGATTATCATGACATCTCTGGACACAAATTATAACTTTAATTTGCTGTGACAATTTTCTCCTGCGCTGGTGCTTTTGGATCTGTTAACAGCGTGAAATCCTTGATAGACTTGTAGAAGCATTCATCTGAAGACATCTTTAGCCGCAATTTTAGATCAACTTGTGACCGCAACTCTGAATGCTTTCATATTCTGATCTTCCCAAGTGGATTTTTGCGCTGACAACTTTAGACTCAAAGCTAGTGCTAAATGCAATGACATTAGTGGCACAAAAGAGATAAAATGAAAGAAAATGAAATCAAATAGCATTGAGTTAGAAAATGCACATCCTAAGTATGAAATGCTAAAATGCATGCTAGAAATGATACAAAAGAAACAAATTATGCACTAAATTAAGGAGAAACTAAGTGTCATTTCTAGTGTTATCACACCCCCAAACTTAAGTTTTTACTTGTCCTCAAGTAAATAAAAGTTAAGCAAAGTTATAAAATTTTGTCACCATAATCATTATCCTAGCAACTTATATTCTCTAGAATCTTAATGTATAAATTGCATTCATATGTTGGAATATTGCGTTGACAATTTATAGGCGTGAATAATCAAAATTGCAACCTCACTCATGTTAACATCATGCTTTAAATCTTAAATCTTCTTAACTAATGCAACAATTATTGTATAATAATATATATATATTTTTCTTTTTTTTTCTTTTTTTTTCTTTTTTCATTTTTTTCTTTTTCTTTATGCGTTTGAGAGATGTCATTGCATTACTATACTCTTATTCCTGAGTAGTAACGATAGGGTGTAACAAACCCTATGAAGCATGTAATTACGCCGACACACACTCTTACAATGATAGCCTTTGGCTAGATAATTTTTCTAACACTTGCAGTGGAGTGTTCCCCCTTCTTGAGTCACAATGCAGCCACATTGGAGTGTCTTTTATTAATAGATATAAATATATTCATTAATGCAAGATGGTAAGTGAATTCAATATTAAAAAAATGATATTACTTATTTATTACTAATGCACTCTCAATCATTCATCCAAAAACAGAAGGAATCAAAATTCAATCACATTCATTCAATTCACGCAATAGCATTCTAAATAATTCAAGAATTATGCATCAAATGAAAAATTGTGGTCACATTTTTCTCTAAACTTTGCATACTTTCATTTAATTAAAAGACAGTTAAATTCCTAAACTTTTGGGTGTAATTACATTTCCATTCTAAATTCCCCCAACTTAGTGTCTACATTGTCCGCAATGCACTAACAATATTATACAAAAATTAATGAAAATGCAACTACAATACAAATGCTAAAACAAGAAAATGCAGAGACAAGAAAAATGCAATGACAATTAAAAGAAATGAATGCAACTAATCTACTGAAAAGTAAACTAACTCAATATGTTGCAACCGATGAAGTGACTGCTTTGTTCTTTTTCTTCTTCTTTGGGCGCTCCTCTTTGGTTTTCTTTTTTGCCTTCCGTTTGCACCTCTTTTCCTTCTGTTCAATCGGCGGAGTTGATTGCTCCTCCATTGTTGGTTGATTTTTGGCTTCATCGACTGTTACATTCGAAGGATGAATTTCAGCGAGTGGTGCCACGTATGGCACAATAGCTAGACGATTGGAATCCTTATTTTCGGATGTGACAGCCTCGGCCCAGCTAGCCTTAGGTGGTGTCGATTGGGCAGCAGATGCACCCATACTCGTGGATGCATCGACAAATTTCTTAACTAAATTTGTCGGGGCATTTTTTTCTTCTTTCTCCTCTTCTTTTCCTTCTTCTTTTTCTTTTTCTCTTGCTTTTTTTTCTCTTGTAGCTTCTTCCGTTACTTTTCTTCTCGTGTAGCTTCTTCTGTTTCAACACTTATAGAAACATTTGGGGTTTTCTCCTCTCCTTCAACAACACCTCGCTCCTCCATAGTAACTCCCAAACTATTTGAAAGTTCAACTTTAAAGAGGCTGACAATATTTTGGAAACAGTCTTCCATCTCTTTGGATTGCACCTCCTTCTCCTCATCATCAGAGATGTGGATTCTGGTTAGGGACTGGACGAATTGGGTTCGTTCATCTGAAGTGTAATGCTCAGAGGATGGAGCAGCTTCCTTGATAATGAGAGGAAATACGGGGAATTCCGACATCGGGTTCCTGCTTAAGCACCGCAATGTGGTGACAATAGAAGTATTCCATGCCCTAGTATAGGGATAGAATAATTTTTGTTTGTACTACATTTCTTTTACTGCGTCGACAAGTCTGATTTTTTTGCAGCTTGTTCTATTAACAATCTTCTCTATCTCTACAAGTTTCTTCCAAATCAGAGGGTCTGTGGGCACATTAGTCTAGGCAGCTTTCTTCTTTCTATTCCCTTTATCTTTCTTCTGTGAAACCTACTTCACTAGAGGGGTCTCTTGTCCCTTAGTCATCCTCTCAATCGATACATCGTTGATTAGGCCCTTGTTCTTCAAAGTTTCCTCCCCTTCACAAGGCACAATGCCTCTTTGTTTACCTAGTAACATTATAAAAAATGGAAAGGTAGGATACCTGTCTGTTTTGTGGTCTCCTCAACAATTTCTTGATGTAGGATTGTGCCGACATCAATTCTGTACCCCTTCATTATCGAATGTAATAGACACATTCTGTCGAGTGTCACCGTGGTGCTATAAGTAAAAGGCAATAGGCGACAGTTAATGAATGGAACCAAACCTTGCTTTAAATCGTGAGATAGCGATGATGCATAATGTAGTTATTGGGATTGTTGCCAGTCCACACCGCGCCTTCAATGCATAAGTTGTTAAGCAATAATTTCGCACCTTCTTCAGTCAGATTTTTCAAGCATTCAGCGTTCATCCTTCCCCTCAGTAATATGAAAGAGGTCGTTTATGTGATCGACACTCTAAGGCACCAGACCTTCTCGCACAAAAATAAATTCTAGTTCAGGGTCCACCAAGTTAACGTAGAATTCCCTTACCATAGAAGAAGAATAGCCCACTGGATGGTCATAAAACCACTCGCATCCCAGACGAGAGATTGTCCTTGTGACTTGCTTTCCCAGAGTTAGTTGTTGTGACAACTGAAATCCTTTTTCAGGATGACAGTTCCTCTTTAGAATAATGTCATAATAGCGGTCGTTTACCGTCTTTGATAGGAAGAGAACCGACTCCTTGGGTTAAGGTTGATTAGCATTCCTGACCATAGCAACCGATGATTCAACGTCGACTTGGAAGGTGTTTTTGCACCATGAGTTCGAACCATAATGACTGAAATAGAGAAAGTGAAAGTATCAAGCAAAAAAAATAGAAGGCTGAAGATAAAGAGAATATAGTAATAATGGAGTTTGTGAGCGTGAGATATCAGTTGGCACAAAAGGACTGTTTTGTAAATGATGGAGGCGAAGAGATGTGCTGATTGGTGATAGTACACTATGCCTGCAGCCAATGAATGTTAGGACACAAATTGTACCTTTTTGAGATGATCCAACTGCTGGGGATCGAGGGGAATCAATCGACGTGATTCTTGCCAAAAAAGTTTCGTTGAGTCATCAGTAAATTACATCGATAAATCATGTTACCATGCGTCGACAAAGAGGCGATTTTTATTCCTACATAAAACTTAAAGAAAAAGAGTTAAAAGAAAAACAAAAAGTAAAAATCAAAATTTTGCAATGACATTATTAAGAAAATGTGACCAGGTTAATGGTCTCGTTTTGGTCGTTGATGCTTGGGCTTTGGTAATGCTTCAATCGTTGGCCATTTACTTTGAAGTGGTGCCCATCATTCAAATCCTTTATTGTCACCGCACCATGTGGAAATACTTCGACAACTTCAAATGGTCCAGACCACCTTGAGCGTAATTTCCTTGGATGCAGTTTTAAACGTGAGTTAAATAAAAGTACTAACTGACCAGGAGAAAATTATCGCCACAAGATGATGTTGTCATGCCGTCGCTTAGTTTTCTCTTTGTCGATTGCCACATTTTCGTAGGTATTAAGTCAAATTTCTTTAAGCTCTTAAATATCCAATAATCGTTTCCGTCCAACAGCATCATAATCCATGTTCACTTTCTTGATTGCCCACATAGCTTTATGTTCAAGTTCAACAAGCAAGTGACATGATTTTCTAAACAACAGTTGATATGGCGACATCCCTAATGGAGTTTTATAAGTAGTACGAAGCGTCCACAAAGCATCATGTAGCCGTGAGGACCAATCTCGTCTAGAAGGCTTAACCACTTTCTCAAGAATACTTTTAATTTACCGATTGGATACCTCTATTTTGTCCATTTAATTGCGGATGATACGTGGTTGTCATACGATGCTTCACACCATAGCATTTCAATTATGTCTCCACTTGATTACAATGGAAATGAGTGCCTGGATTGCTTATTAATGCTCAAGGTGTTCCGAACCTTGTAAGGATATATGTGTGAAAGAACTTTAACACTGTTCGAGCATCGTCCTTAGGAATAGCGATCGCTTTGATCCACTTGGAAACATAGTCAATAGCTACCAAGATATACACATTTCCAAAAGAGTTTGGAAATGGTCTCATAAAGTCTATTCCCCAAACATAAAAAAAGTTCAACCTCCATGATAGGTTGTTGAAGTATTTCATTACGTCGATATATGGATCCTGTGCGTTGACATTTGTTGCACTGTTGAGCAAAATTGTGAGCGTCTCGAAACAACGTAGGCCAATAAAATCCTAATTATAGGACCTTTGCAATAGTCCTAACACCACCAAAATGGCCTCCATAAGGAACGTCATGGCAATGCTTCATGATAGAAAGCATTTCCTCCTCAGGAACGCAATGTCGAATGATGTTGTCGGCGCATACCTTGAACAAGTATGGCTCATTCTAATTATATTTTACAGCATCCCTTAGAAATCTAACTTTCTTATGATCTGTTGCACTCAAAGGTAGCTTACCATAGACTAAATAATTGACGACGTCTGTATACCATGGAGATACGTCTACAACAAATAATTTCTTGTCTGGAAATGCGTCGACAATTTGTGACTTATTGCCATCTTTACTTCTAGCTTCCAGACGAGATAAGTGGTCTGCTACTTGATTTTCTGATCTTTGCCTGTCCTTAATCTCAACATCAAATTCTTGCAGCAAAAGGATCCATCTGATCAGCCTAAGCTTGACATCTTTCATAGCAAAAAGGCATCTCAAAACAGAATGGTCAGTATATACTGTAATTTTTGTGCAAACAATATATGAACTAAACTTGTCAAATGCAAAAACTACTACCAATAACTCTTTCTCAATAGTCGTATAATTTATCTGCGCGTCAGATAGAGTTTTACTAACATAAATAAATTGAATGAAATACCTTATATTTCCTTTGTCCAAGCACAACACCTACAACAAAGTCACTCGCATCACATATTACTTCGAATGGTTGCGTCCAATTTGGTGTGACGACAATGGGTGCTTGTACCAGCTACTGTTTAATCTTCAAAAAGCTTCTAAGTAAGCTTCATTGAACAAAAACTTTTTATTTTGCTCCAACAAGTAGCACAATGGTTTTGTTATTTTGGAGAAGTCTCGGATGAATCTTCTATAAAACCTGGCATAGCCGAAAAAACTTATTATTCCTTTCACATTATTGGATGAAGGTAGTTTTCAATAATTTCCACCATCGCTCTATTCACTTCAATGCCCTGACAAGATATTCGATGCCTAAGGACAAGACTTTTTTGTCGCCATGAAGTGGTATTTTTCCCAGTTAAAAACTAAGTTGGTGTCCTTACATTTTTTCAGGACTTTGGCTAGATTGTCAGTGCATATATCAAAATTTTTCTCATATACAGAGAAATCATCCATAAATTCCTTTAATGAATCTTCTATCATGTTCGAGAATATGGTCATCATGCATCTTTGGAACGTGGCTGAGGCGTTGCACAATTCAAATGACATTCGCCGGAAAGAAAAAGGTTCCAAATGGGCAAGTGAACGTCGTCTTTTCTTGATACTCCGACGCAATAGCGATTTGGTTGTATCCCGAGTATCTATCAAGGAAACAATAAAAGGCTTTACTAGCCAGCCTATCTAACATTTGGTCGATAATCCATAAACACTCGCCAACCTGTAGTAATGCGAGTAGGGATTAGCTTATTTTTATTGTTACTTACCACTGTGATGCCACTCTTCTTAGGCATACATTGGATCGGGCTCACCCATGTGCTATTCGAAATGGGGTAGATGATGCTTACGCTGAACTACTTGATAATCTCCTTCTTCACTACCTTCATCTTTTCATTTAGTTTTCATTGTTGCTCAATGGACTGTTTTCCTTCATCTTTCAACCTAATCTTAAGCATACAGAAAGTGGGACTAATGGCTCTGATGTTTTCTATGCTCCAAGCAATGGCTTTTTTATGCTGCTTTAATATCCCGATTAATCTTTCTTCTTGGCATGCATCGAGACTTGTGCTGATAATTACAGGCAATGTTTCATTGTCACCTAGGAAAACATACTTCAGGTGCTTCGGTAATGGCTTTAACTCCAAAGTTGGAGCTTCTTCAATTGATAGTTTAAAAACAGGGATCGTCCGATTAGTCAAATCCAAATATTCTAATTGCTAACCATTTTTAGCTCGCAAACATTAGCCTCACTCGTGTGGTCACATTCATGTAGGTTATTGTCATCAAATGTTGCCACATATTCTTCTGGTATTGCTAAGCTTTTTTCATTGAATTCTTCTATAATTAGCTCATCCAATATATCAATATGGTGACATTGTTCCTTACTATGAGATGGAGATGTTTCGAACACAGTGAAGGTCACATGTTCGTCATTATGACACATGATCAATTTGCCCTTGAAAACATTGATAAGAGTGCGTCCCGTTGCTAAGAATTGGCGTCCCAAAATAATGGGCACCTGCTTATCAGCTTCGCAATAAAGATTGATGAAATCAGTTGGGAACACAAGCTTATCAATAAGAACATCTTTAATCTGCCCTTCAGGTTGCACTAAAGATCTATCCACAAGTTGCAATGTCACCGCAGTGGGCTTCAAATGACTAATCCTTAATTTCCTGAAAATTTATAGTGAAATAAGGTTAATGCTAGCTCCTAGGTCACAAAGAGCTTTACCTAAATAATGATTTCCAATAGAACATGTAATGGTGAAACTGTCAGGATCTTTCATCTTTCATGGTAATTTATTTGTTAACACGATGCTACATCCCTCTATAAGCGCAATTTTCTCAATATCGAAAAGCTTTTTCTTCTTCGACAATAGCTCGTTCATAAATTTCCCCTAATTGGGGATCTGCACAAGAGCATCAACTAGAGGTATATTAATATGTAATTGCTTCAATGTAGAAACAAACTTTTGGTAATCTTTGTCATTCTCTTTCTCCTTGAATCACTGTGAAAATGGCAAAGGTATATCTTCTTAGGTCGACATGCACAATTACGTCGACAACTTCTTAAGATGAATAGTTGGCATTGGTGTAACTACTGGTGGTTCCTCCTCAATTGCTTCAGCTATATCTTCTTCAAATGTAACTTCTCCTTATTACTTTATTTCATTTGTGTCGACAATTGCCTAGTTAGAGCTACTATTGTGGTCAGCAGTTTGCTTCCCACTTTGCAATGTAATAGCCTTACAATGTTCCTTACCTTTCTGGATTAGATTTTTAGTATCACTTAGCAAAGCACTTGGTTGCCGTGTGCTCATGTTAGAAGCCGATTGTCTTAGTTGTGCTTCCAACGCTTGGATGGAAGAAGAATTTCATTGCATAATAGCTTTCGTTCTTGTTATATGCTCCCACATCAAAGCTTCAAGAGTAGCCAATGGATCCGCTCTTGGTTGAGAATATTGTTGTTGTTGTTGATGTTGTCCTTGCATATTTGGCATCACATTCTATTGTGGCGACATTCAAACTTGTGGTTGCATCTGGTTAAACAGTTGCGTCTGGTTCTCTGATCGCATATGGTCATGTGATCGCATCTGGTCCGGTTACGCATGCATTTACGAATTATGATTATAGTTCTGCTGCTATTGTCCGTAACTCTCCTGTCTAAAGTTACCTTTATTTGAGGAATTGTCATATCTGTATATGGACGTATTCTGGCTCCCCCAAGGTTATTGAGCTCTACTAGAATTGTTTTATGAGTTACCATAGGAATTTCCGCGGATGTTTTTAACATAGAATGCATTTTCAACATGTTGTGGGCAATCCTCATAGTTGTGGTTGTCGCCGTAAATTTTGCAGGAAAATGTCGTGACATTCATCTGTTGGGCTTCTTGAATAAGGGCAACATTACTTGTGCCCTTCATGTTTTTGATCATGTTCGCCAATGAGGATACATATGCACTTAAAGCCGATATAGCATCTAATTCCATAACTCCAGGAATTGGTTTTACTTGAGCAGCACGAGAAATCGGATATTGATAGTCATTTTGTGCAATTCTCTCTAATATTCAAACGACTTCATTCTCGGTGCAATCCAACAATGGACCATTAGCAGACGCATCGACAATATTTATTGTCTGCACATTTAATCCATTATAGAAGATTTCGATTTGTGTCTCCTGTTAGATTCCATGCATGGGGCAACGTCTCATCAAAATTTTGTAACGTTCCCACGTAGTCTATAAATTTTCATCATCCAGTTGATGATATGCCGTAATATCATTCTGCAATCTAGCATTTATTGTCGATGGATTGAAACGTAAAAAGAACTGTGTTGCTAGTGCATTCTAGGAAGTAATAGATCCAACCGGTAAACCAAGGAACCATGTTCGTGCCCTTCCTTGTAAAGAATACAGGAATAGTTGCATCTTCAAGGCGTTATCAGGAACATCATGTTGACTAAAAGAAGCACATATAAGCAGAAACGATTTAAGATGTTCCCCTCGTATCATCATGAGGTAAACCTGCATATTGACTGTTGAAGCCCAACTTATCCGGGCCCAAGAATAAAATCAAGACTTAAAATTTTAAATTAAAATTTATTCTAGTTTAAAAGTCCACTTACAAAAAGTCCAATTTATATTAAACCCAAAAATCCCATAGAACCAACTACCCAATACACCAATACAAGCCCATAACATTAACAAAAAAGCAAAACCCTAATATACCTAAGCCTCCAGCGCCGTTCTCGTGTCCGTGTCAGCACGTGTCACATCAATGCCACGTCAACCACGTGACCCCTTGTCTGCTGACCGTTGACCCTTTGACTCCCGAGATGTTTCCTCTGCCCGAGACCCTTCCTCTGCCCAAGAAACCTCTCCTCTGCCTGAGACCTTTTTATTGCCCCTTTGCACTGAAATAGCAAGGCATTTTTCTCGGCCACGGTGTTGATCGTGCAGGACTTACCACTCCGGTGACACCTGCAAAAAAGAAGAAGCAGAGACAAAGATAGAACAAAAGAAAATAATAGTAATATACATTGTAATTTTCGACTATAAAAGCCATTTACCTTGCTCTGTAAAAAGGAACACACGAAAAATACAAAGAAAAAAGAATCAATCGAATCAGAAATTTTTACAAGAAATCAGAGCATCAAGCAGAAACTCTTGCAATCACGATTCGAAGGTAGCAAGTTCAATATCGTCTTATTTTTCACACACTTTCGAAATCACATACATACAAAAATATAAAAAGTATAATAATAAAAACAAAGCTTTTTTTTACCTTGTACGATTGTCTTCACCATCGTCGAAGGAGAACTAGGCTCTTCGAAACGAAGACTTTCTGAACAATCCACGTTCGAAGAAGGTCTCTCATCCAAACAAAAACACAAAAAAAGGTTTGAAACCCAAAAAATAAAAATAGATTTCGAAGTTAATAATATAAAAAATTTTCTTTTGAAACCCCAAAAAATATACATCAAAGTTAATTTTTTTTTCAAAAACTAAAATCTATTTTAGTAAATCGATTTTTTACATCTAAAATCGGAAGGAAAATACAAAAGAAAGAACTTAAAAAATAAAAATCGAACCTTTTTAGTTTTTTCGAGATTTGATGTTAGATCTAGGCATCTGAACATCAAATCTATATTTGTCTTTTAAAAAAGAGATAAAAAGTAAGAAAAAAAGACTTTTTGCCTTTCTGACCATCGTGCAAGGTGGTTGGTGATGTCGGCGACCAATGGTAGATGGCGGACGACAAGGGCCCCCACGATTGGAGGAATGGTCGGGCATGGAAGCTTTGAGAGAAAAAAACGGGGTGGCTAAAAGTTTTTTTTTTTTTTTAAAGAAGGGATTCAAATGATTTTAAAACCAAAAAAAAAGGTTTTTATAGGGGGTATTATACAGTGTTGTTTTGAAGACCTTACCCATGGCTCAAAATGTCACCGTTTCAAGCTTGTAACCCAGTAGGACCCGAACCCATAGGAAGGATCCGTACATTTTTGGAATTTGGACTATTTGTCTCCACGGTCCTTTCGCCCTTTTTTTTGTTTCAATTTCGTCCTTGATGGTTATTTTCAATTTATTTCAAATCTGCCCCCAACTATTTTGTTTTGTTTTTAATCTAGTCCTCGAACCTGTAGCCCTTGAGGAACTGACACTTGTCAGGATTTGGGAAATTTGCACAGTAGGTCCTTACCTTTTTTAAAAATTATAGGATTTCAACCCTTTTTCCTTTTTTTAAATTTTACTTAAAATTTTATTTTTTTGTAATTAAGTCATTTTTAAAAAAAATATAGTGGTCCCTTTTATTAATTCTTTTTAAATAAAAATTCAAATCTCTTATCAACTGTTTTAACTATTCTTTTCAAAAAATATTCTTTTGCTTTTATCCTAAAAAAAATCCTTTAATTTTTTATTTAACTCCTTTCATTTATTTTTATTACGTTTATATTTTTTTTAAAAATTCAAATTTTCATTGTTTATTTTATTCTATATATTACATCTGATTTATAGTAGACCTTTTTAATATACTAAGTTTATGTTTTTGTATTCCATGTTACGTTCTTACTTTAGCTTTCGTATTTTATTCATCATCTTATGTTACTAGCATGTTATTCTATTCATTAATTCTTGCCCTTGCAATCATTGTTGTTATTTTGTACCTGCATTATAAATTGTTTTTGTATACATTCATTGATTCCTGTACAATGTTCGATTAAATTGATCGCATGATAAAATAAAAATCGTATTTGGCTTTCACATAAAAAATAAGTGATTTTTTTAAAAATCAAGGCAATATCCTTTTGTGTGAAAACTTCGAAGAATTGTGTCCTAACGTGTTGAATGTGATTTTAGGGTGTTATTTTTTGTAGAATTTGCACAATCGAGTATCCTCCTTTAAAATTTTCAAAATGTCTCTAATTTCGAAATTTCGAGAACATCGTGCCCTAACATGTTGGACACGACTTCAAATCCCGATTAATTCGAAATAAATTGACATTTTTCTCATCAAACTCAATTTTAAAATTTGCATGAAATAAATTATGTATTTACGGATTGTGTTTTAAATTTCACTAAAGTTTTCAAATTTTAAACAATCAAGATCGGAAAATAATCGACAATGTACCAATTTTGGGCATGTGAGGGTGCTAATCCTTCCTCACATGTAACTGACTCTCAAATCCGTTTTTCTGATTTCGAAGACCGAAACTTTTGTTAAAACGAATTTTAAGCATTTTAAGGTGGTCCAATCATACCGAATAAAAGATTGGTAGCGACTCTCAAATTCGACTTAAAAATTTAAAAGTCAA
Organism: Kokia cookei; assembly: GCA_039519145.1. NCBI lineage: Eukaryota > Viridiplantae > Streptophyta > Magnoliopsida > Malvales > Malvaceae > Kokia > Kokia cookei. The sequence goes on from CM076907.1 coordinate 27,137,092, forward strand.
GAAACGTTTCAAAAACGTTTTGACAGCTTGGCGACTCCACTAGGGACAAATAAGAGAGTCAAGCCAAAAGTTGATTATTTTCATGTCCTTTTTGTCAAAAGTTTCAAAAACTCGGTTTAAATTGACATATGATCCTTTGCATTTTTTTATGAAATATTGTGGTAATCCTTTGCATATTCTGTGAAATACCATGATAATATTGTTGTTAGTATAGGTTTGCATTCATTTGCATTTGTTACTATACCCTTTTAAGTGAAAGTGGAAAGCTACTCCTTCGTGAGGTTTTCACCTCCGTGTAGGATAGTGAATCGCTTTCGGGATTACATCCGTACCTATGTTTTCGTGAACTTTTCACTTTCGTGCAAACATATAGAAAATGTATTCCCCTAAATCGAACTCGTTCGTATGAGCTTGTAATGGGTGAGGATCGAGGAATCTGCTGGTTTAGGTACCCCTACTCTAGAACTTGAACTATATGTAGTAAATCCTAGTTGCTTACCTTAGGATAGAACTCCACTGAGCTGTTAGCAGTCTCCAAGGCCTAGGTTCTTTGTTTTATATCCATATTTTTTTATCATACTGACTTGCGTTTTCTTTTGCTTTTTTTTTTATTGTTGCTTGCATTACATCCTCATACAAGGAAAGGTGGCAATTTAAGCTCGATTACTGAATAGAAAGCTGGTCATAAGAAAGCGGGTTTTTGATAAGGTTGAAAACAATATGGTCGCTCGCATATGGTAAAAAAAAAAGAGGATGGAAAGACCAATGATTTGCCAGGCGAGTAAGACAGAAACAAAGACCACATAACAACAAGAAGTGACTGATCACTTAACCATTCAAGCTAACATTGTGGATAAAAAAGCAAAGACGAACCAATGCGAAATTGGATGATGTCTTACGAAGATTAAAAGCTTTTGAACACTAAGGCAAGATCATATACGTATCTGCCTTGTGTAAAGAAATTTGTTTTCTAGTAAAGTTTTCTAACATAATTGAGCTATGAGTCAATTTCTTTCTTATGCACACATGCATTCGTAAGTAGCACATTTTATTAACTTGCATATAGTTCCATGAGAGCCTACATTAGGTAGAACTGTGTCAAACCTTTAGTAGTTACCTAAATAAGGTAAGAGATTCGGTAATATTCTTGTTTCTTTTCTTCTAATTGCAATTTATTTTCAAGTTTTATGTCCGCACTAATCATACTAACTTGTCTATTTTGAACCTATTTGCATTGCATTTTTACCTAAAAAGGTGTTCATTCATGTTCTATTGCCAAGTAGAGAACTGGTCACGAGAAAATGGATTCCTTGATAAGGTAGAAGTCAAACTGGCCGTGCGTATGTGGTCAAGGAAAAACAACACGAAAAGGTGATTTCCTATCAAGCACATATCAAAGTGTTGGGATTACAACCAAATAAAAGTAACCCAGAATGGCTTGCAAGAGCTGAAAGAAATATGGACAGCGAAATGAGGTAGATGCTCTACTGCGAATTTGGTGATTTGTTTTACCTACTCAAGGCTAAAGTGGATAGCATCTCTCTCGAGCCCTAATGCAGTATTAGGAATCAACTTGTAATTGCTTCGCTTTTAGGAACATGTGCCCATGGTAGAAAAGTACACAATTTTACTCCGTCGTTCGAGGATACAAGCCAATGAAGCCTACTCGAGAGTCACCAAAGTCTCAACTTTCTTAAAGAGGCTGAGGAATATGATTGGGATGAGCGAACAATAGATTGCCGCCCAGATTAAGGTAGAAAGGGATAATTAGTACATCACTTGGAAGAGTCTGTGAGACTTGATTTTGGTACACACTGACACAAGGAAAAATTCGATGTCTTTGCCTTAAGCTTTCATGAGTAAATCATTTTTCCTAAGACATTAGGGCATATAGATGATGCGGTCTTGGATTTGCTATAGAGCTGAAAGGCAAGTCAGGCCAAGAATGAGGAGTTAAAAGGTAGAAGAACTTGAGGACTCACTGTGGAGTTGTGAATTACGAGTTGAGCTTCTCGAAGAAACTATAGGAACAAACAGTGAATATTGGAAAACAACTCCAACGCTTTCATGGGTAAGTCAAAGATAGGGACTATGTTACGAAGAAAGTTTTGTTCCAAAGATGAGAAGTGACTAACCACTTGTAGACCTTAGTCATTTAATATAGACGTTTTGAGCTTGAAATCAGAGTAAAGAAATTTGTTTTCTAGTAAAGTTGTTCTAATGAAATTGAACTAAGAATCAATGACTTTTTTCATGCATTTTGTAATTCATTAGCATTGCACTTCATGCATTAAATTTGAAAAAAATTCCCCACATATCTGAACGAAAATTAAGAGAAAACATGATAAATCGAGATAATGAGGGAATGAAAAAATATATATATATTGAGTGAAAAGTCATATCTGAAGAAAAGAACGAAGAGTGGAACCTATCAAGAGTTCATCCCTATACTCTTGGAAGTGTTTTGGACAACTAGACTGTGGAGGAGCTTCTTGTAGATTTAGGACTTTTCCAGAGAAATATTTAGAATACACTTATCACTCTAAATCCGAGAGTAATAGAGATCTTTTTGTAAAGGGCACATGATCACTATCTTTTATTTCAATAACAATGATGCATTGTTTTTGTCTCATTTGGCAAACACCTTACCATTCTTCTCATTCGTTCATACCACAATTAATCATTCTTTAATTAAATTATTCTTTGGATCCCCTTCTATCTTTATGCTGGGTCCCTTGATATCAAGGATACGAGCGACACTACTGTTGACTTGGAGCCCTTTTGAGAAGAACATGTGTCCGAAAAGACTTCAAGACTTTAAAGATGATCAAGAATGTAACTTGTCTCCCGATCTGCTATGGATGTTCAGGCAAGAAAAGAATCAAATATTACCTCACAAAGAATCAGTAAAAATTACGAGTTTGCGGAATGAAAATGAATAAGAGATAAATAGGGTGAAAATTGGGACATGTATCTCTCTAAAAATAAAGTGAGATCTCGTAAAGCTACTTCGAGAATTTGAAAAGGTCTTCACATGGTCCTATCAAAACATGTCAAGTTTAAGGAACTGATGTCATAACGCATAGACTCCCATAAAAGAATAATGTAATCTAGTTTAATGGAAACTTCAAAGAATGAGGCATGACACACTATTAAAAGAGGAGAAAGAAAAAAAAGAGAGAAGAAGAAGAAAAGAAAATAAAGCAAATTCAAGATGAAAAGACATCTTTTTAAAAAAAAAAAAAGAAAAAAGAAAAGGGAAAAAAAGAAAGTCAAGATGAAAACTCGAAAAGGGCATATTGGAAATCTATATATCCCCTTTTATGTGGGGCATGGACATCATCGAGCCAAATTCGTCAAAAGCTTCCAATGAGCATCAATTCATTACTTCACAAAATGGGTAGAAGGTGCTCTATATGCCAATCAGTGGTTAAGCAAATTCTTGAAAAAGAAAGAAAGGATCATCTCCAACGATGACTTGAATTTAAGCAACAGCACGATAGCGAAAGTCTACAGCCAACTCAAGAACAAGTATCACGACTCAAGACAACATCGCCAAAAGTGAATGAGGCATAAGAGGTGACCAATAAGAATGTCGAAAGGATTCATAGCAGAGACCTACAAAGGTTGGCATGAGAAGTTATCATTTGCTCTTTACGCTTATTGAACATCAATCAAGACTTTGCTTGGGCAACACCTACAAAGGAGTCGAGTTTCTTTCCCTCTAAATTTTGTTAGAGTGGATAAATTAGAGTTGGTTTAATCTAGATGTGGTCAGTTAAACTTGATAGAAAGAAGCTAAAGGCCATGATTAGATGTACCAATAACAAAGAAGGGTTCACTCAGGAGAATTCCATAGGGAAGCCGCGGTTTTGAAAAGGATCTTGCCTGCAAAAGGCTTCCAAGGAAAATGGATGCTGAATTTGGAAATGAGGTAAAAAAAAAACCCTTTTGAGAGAAGCTTTGATTTTGACTGAGATGGACGACAAAGATCTACCCAACCTCATGAACTCAAACTCAGTGAGAAAAGATTTCACCTAAAAAGAAGAAAAAGAAAAAGAAAAGACAAAAAAAAGAAACAAAAAAAAGAGGAGAGGTCGAGGTGAAAACCCATAAAGGGCATCTCGAAACCTAAGGAGATTTGAGTTGAAAACCTGAAAGGGCGGCTCAATTTTGAATAAAAGAAGGAAGCATTAAACAGTCTTCTCACTCAAAAGTAACAAGGTAGAGAAACTTTACACCTTGAGGCATTGACGAAGTACTTCAAGTTTCATGGACATATGTCAAGCTCAAAATGGTCCTCGTCAAGTTTGCTTAGCAAAGCTTATACTTTTATATGTGGGGCACCTAACTTTATTTTTGGTCACCTAATGTTTGGCAACTTTTGACCAATGTTTGTCATTTTTAATCTTTTCATTCATACGAGCTTTGCCTCTAATAAAATTTAATTTCATCCACCTTACAACCTTGTTCAAACATTTTTACATCGAAATAATGGTTAGTGGCCCAATAATTCATAATCTTTTCATTCATACGAGTTTTGTCTCCAATAAAACTTAATTTCATCCACCTTATGACCTTGTTTCAAGCATTTTCTTTGCATTTGAAATAATGGTTAGTAATCTAACGATATAAGGAATAAAAAGATTTATGCATATCGTTCTAGAAAATTTCTAAATAGTACAGGAACCTGAAATAGGACCACTAGTTGGAAATAACTAAACTAAAGGGTTAGAAGAGTCTTGAAACAAATAGTTCAAATTACGACTATCTCTTTAGGTTTCACGAAGAAGATACACATACACAAAACATGATAACACATCAGTGATAAGACTTAGACAAATGACAAACAACGTCGGCTAAGGACTAAAAATAAAATCGTTTCTTAAAGATGAAATTTTTGCATTCATACCCACTTGTTAGGAGCATTTGATTCATCCCGATCATGGCATCCTAATAATATGGTCTATATAGAGGCCCATTAAAGCATAACCTATAGGTTTCATTACCACGAAATGGTGAAATGAACCAAGGAAACATGAAGATGTAATAGGAAAGGTTGAGGCCGCAATGGCGAACCCGATATCATGAAGATAAGAAGGGAAATGTTGAGGAAACAAGGGTGAACCTGGTACCTTAGATGATGTGAAGGGAAAGGTTGAGGCCGCAATCACGAACCCGGTATATTAGAAGATGTGACGGGAAAGGTTGAGGCCGTAACGGTGGACCCTGTACCATGAAGACATGAAGGGAAAGGTTGAGACCATAATGACGAACCCGGTACCTTAGAAGACAAGATGAGAAAGATAAAGGTCGTAACGACAAATTTAGTACCATGGAAATGAAGGGAAAGGTTGAGGCTGTAACGGCGAACCCGGAACCTTAGAAGATGTGATAGGAAGTATTAAGGTCGCAACAACGAATCTTGTACCATTAAGGTATGAAGGGAAAAGTTGAAGCCGCAATGGCGAACCTTATACCTTAGAGATATGAAGGGAAAGATTGAGGTCGCAACGGCGAATCTCATATTCTAAAGATGAGAAGCAGATTGAGGCCGTGACGGTGAATTTTCTACCTCGAAGTTATGGTAGAGCAAAGCGAAGCTATGCACCAATCTCTTACTCTGATCATGGGGTAAATTGAAGCATCCAATCTTTTACCCTAGTTAGAGGGCAAATTGAAGACACACCAATATCTTACCCCGACCATGGGGCAGATTGAAGGCACACCAATCTCTTACCCCGATCAAAGGGCAGATTAAAGACACACCAATCTCTTACCTCGATCATGGGGCAGATTGAAAAATCCAATCTCTTACCCTAATTAGAGGGTAGATTGAAGACACTCCAATCTCTTACCCCAATCATGGGGTAGATTAAAAATACCAATCTCTTACCCCGATCATGGGGAAGATTGAAAACCATCTAATCTCTTATGTCGATCATAGGGCAGATTAAAAACACCAATCTCTTACCCCAATCATGGTGTAAATTGCAGTCATCCAATCTCTTACCCTAATCATGAGGCAAATTGAAAATACCAATCTCTTACCCCAATTATAGGGCAGATTGTAGCCATCTAATCTCTTACCTTAATCATAGGGCAGATTGAAAATCATTCAATCTCTTACCCCAATCATAAGGTAGATTGAAAACACCAATCTCTTACCCCAATCATGGGGCAAATTGAAAATCATCCAATCTCTTACCCTGGTCATAGGACAGATTGAAAACCATCTAATCTCTTACCTTGATCTTGGGGCAAATTAAAAATCATCCAATCTCTTACCCCAATCATAGGGTAGATTGAAACCATTGTTCAATCTTTTACCCTTAAACCAAGTGGGCAAATTGAAGTTACCGCCTCACAGAAGTAAATCTCAATCTCTCTAAAGTTGTAGTGGAATGGAGTGAAGCTTCAACACTAAAATTCTTATCCCTGAAGCTTCAGTGGATTGAACTAAAACTACAATAGCGAATCTTAATCTCCTTAAAGTTGCAGTGGAATGGAGTGAAACTACAGTAGCAAATATTATCTTTTGAAGTCATCATGAGGCAAAATAAAGTCACTAAATTCTATCTTCCTAAAGATATAGAGAAGCAGATACAGTGAAGTTGAATGATCGAGGAATCGAGAGGTGGATTACTTGAAGAAGAAGGGTTAAAGAAACCAAATTAGGTAGAACCGGGCAAATTGGTCTTCCTTTTAGTCTTTGCTTCGTTCCTATTACACAGCAACGAGTAAAGAGGGGTAGCTTTTGAAGCCCAATTTATCCGAGCCCAAGAATAAAGTCAATTTTACATTAAACCCAAAAATCCCAAACAACCTACTACCCAATACACCAATAAAAGCCCATAACCTTAACTAAAAAGTAAAACCCTAATCTGCCTAAGCCTCTAGCACCATTCTCGTGTCCACGTCAGCACATGCCACATCAACTCCACGTCAGCCACGTAATCCCTCATTTGTTGATCGTTAACCCTTCGACTCCCGAGACGTTTCTTTTGCCCGAGACCTTTCCTCTGCTCGAGACCTTTCTGTTGCCCCTTGCACCGAAATGGCAAGGGTGTTCTTCCCAACGACGTTGTTGACCGTGGAGGACTTACTACTCCGATGACACCTGCAAAAAAGAAGAAAAGAGATAGAGCAGAGATAGAGACAGAACAAAAGAAAATAATAGTAATATATATTGTAATTTTCGGCTATAAAAGTCATTTACCTTACTCTGTAAAAAGGAACACACGAAAAATACAAAGAAAAAGAATCAATCAAATCAGAAATTTTTACAAGAAATAAAAGCATCAAGCAGAAACTCTAGCAATCACGATTTGAAGGTAGCAAGTTCAATATCGTCTTATTTTTCACACACTTTCAAAATCACATACATATACATACATACAAAAATATAAAAAAAATATAATAATAAAAACAAAGCTTTTTTTTTACCTTTTACGATTGTCTTCACCATCGCCGAAGGAGAACTCGGCTCTTCGAAACGTAAACTTTCTGAACATTTTTTGTTTTTTCGAGATTTGATGTTAGATCTAGGCATCTAAACTTCAAATCTATGTTTGTTTTTAAAAAGAGATAAAAAGTAAGAAAAAAAAGACTTTTCACCTTTTCGACCACCGTGTACGGTGGTCGGTGATGTTAGCGATCGATGGTAAACGGCGGACTACGAGGGCCCCCACGATCGGAGGAATGGCTAGGCATGGTAGCTTTAAGAGAAAAAAAAAGGGTGGCTAAAAGTTTTTTTAAAAAAAGAAGGGTTTCAAATTATTTTAAAACTAAAAAAATGGTTTTTATAAGGGGTATTATACGGTGCCGTTTTGAAGCCCTTACCCATTGCTCAAAACAGCATCGTTTCAAGCTTATAACTCGAGTAGGACTTGAACCCGCAGGAAGGATCCGTGCATTTTTGGATTTTGGACTATTTGTCTTCACGGTCCTTCCGTCCTTTTTTTTTTGTTTCAATTTCGTCCTTGGTGTTTATTTTCAATTTATTTCAAATCTACCCCAACTGTTTTGTTTTGTTTTTAATCTAGTCCTCAAACCAGTAGCCCCTGAGGAACTAACACTTGTCAGGATTTAGGAAATTTGCACAAAAGGTCCTTACCTTTTTTAAAAATTATAGGATTTCAACCCTTTTTTCTTTTTTTAAATTTTACTTAAAATTTTATTTTTTTCTAATTAAGTCATTTAAAAAAATATATAATGGTCCCTTTTATTAATTTTTTTTAAATAAAATTTCAAATATCTTATCAACTATTTTAGCTATTCTTTTCAAAAAATATTTTTTTCTTTTATCTTAAAAAAAATCCTTTAAATTTTTATTTAACTCCTTTCATTTATTTTTATTATGTTTATATTTTTTTGAAAAAATTTCAAATTTTCGTTGTTTATTTTATTCTATATATTACATCTGATTTATATTAGACCCTTTTAATATCCTAAGTTTATGTTCTAGTATTTCATGTTACGTTCTTACTTTAGCTTTCGTATTTTATTCATCATCTTATGTTACTAACATGTTATTCTATTCATAAATTCTTGCCCTTGCAATCATTGTTGCTATTTTGTACATGCATTATAAATTGTTTTTTTATAGATTCATTGATTTTACAATGTTCGATCGAATTGATCGCTTGATAAAATAAAAATCGTATTTGGCTTTCACATAAAAAATAAGTGATTTTTTTAAAAAATAATCAAGGCAATATCCTTTTATGTGAAAACTTCGAAGAATTCTGCCCTAATGTGCTAGATGTGATTTTCTGTATAATTTGCATAATTGAGTATCCTCCTTTAAAATTTTCAAAATGTCCTTTAATTTCAAAATTTCGATAACATCGTGCCCTAATGTGTTGGACACGACTTTAATTCCTGATTAATTCGAAATAAATTGACATTTTTCTCATCAAATTTAATTTTAAAATTTGCACGAAATAAATTATGTATTTAAGGATTGTGTTTTAAATTTCACTCGAGTTTTCAAATTTTAAACAATCAAGATCGGAAAATAATCGACAAGGTACCAATTTTGGGCGTGTGAGGGTGCTAATCCTTCCTCACATGTAACCGACTCCCGAATCCGTTTTTCTGATTTCGAAGATCGAAACTTTTGTTAAAACGAATTTTAAGCGTTTTAAGGTGGTCCAATCACACCGAATAAAATATTGGCGACGACTCCCATTTTTGATTTAAAAATTTAAAAGTCGAGACCCGTTTCAAAAACATTTCAACATTGACCATTCGAATTAAGCATTTGAAACATAACCAGTTTTAATTCAAAATTACAAGCTGGTATTGCTGGTCTAACAACCCCTAGATGTAAATCTTCGAGCACAGGAATGACAAAATCTCTGATTGTCCTATCTGGGATTTGCTCTACTTGTAGCAGTGGTGGTATATTGTTATTGACTATTTGTGGCTACATTGGAGGAACAACATTTTGTGGTAGTAATGGTGGTAGATCATTGTTATTTTCAGCCATTTTTCTTAGGATTTCTCCTTGATGACATAAAACACCTAACAAAGAAAATTGAAAACAATTACTCAAAAGATTAGTAATCAATAAAAGTTAGAAAATGAACAATTAAATGCAACTACAAGAATAAACATTAAACAAACGTCATCCTCGGTAATGGCACCAAAACATGATCGCACTATGAACGTCACAACAAAATATGTGCAAGCGTAGACTGTCGATGCAAGTATAGTAGATAAAGATGAATCTATCGGATATCGATCCCACAGAGATGGCTGTTTAATGTTAATCTGCCGAAGCATTCTGAGTTAAAATGAAAAGAAATGTTAATAGTTATGTCAACGCAACTAGGTTAAAATTAAACAAGTTAAGAATTAAATCTATCAGTGCAAATTAAATTTCCAATGTCAGAGCAATTTAATAAAATAAATGGGTTGTTGAAATGTTGTAAAGTAAATTTAGAAATATAAAGAAATTGATCAAGTGTAAAGAAGTGGAGAGGATCACTGACTTCACAAGTTGTAACGCTAAATGTGACTACAAGGTATTTTATAAATGAATTGTCATTGCAATTATGTTCCAATGAAATCTTACTAATAACAACTCTCTGTTTAACAAAGACTCAAGCGCTCAAAATTACCACACCTTCCAGTGCTGGTAATGCTTTTCACTCAAGAACAAGTGACCAGAATTCCTTCTAGTCTCAAGCAACTTTCATTGTCTTGCTTGTTAATCTAACTTTTTACCGCACCTTCCAGTGTCTATGACTGCAATTGCACTTCCGTGGTCAAAACAGTTAAATCCAAAGATAAACAGATGAGAAGAATTGAGTAAGAATCAAAGTAGTTTAACATTGAAAGATACTTCCATATACAATTAATTATCAATAAAAATTCACCAGAGGGTTAACAAATGATTCGAAGCATACTATTCCTAGGCTACTAGGATTCTCCCCTAATCGCTCATTCTGCGTCACATCAAGCACTCCTTGTTAGAAGCTGTTGCGCGCTTGCTGGATCAGATCATCATCCTCCAGATTAGACTTCTATGGCAGCTAACCTTGGAGAATGAGAGAATGTTTAGGGTTTAAATCTTCACCACTTGATGATCATCTTTTCTCTCTCTTCTTCTATTTATAATCCCTTGTCCTTGTAGATACTTCTTCATTTTCAGATCTAACTTCTTTGTGCAGCTGTAGAAAGTTGTTATTGACAGCTATACACTCACACAAATCTGATTTGTTCAATGGATAGTTGCAAATTTTCGCGACATCTCTGGACGCAAATTATAACTTTAATTTGCTGCAACAATTTTCTCCTGCGTTGGTGCTTCTGGATCTATTAGAAGCGTGAAATCCTTGATAGACTTGTAAAAGCATTAATGTGATGACATCTTTGGTCGCAATTCAAGATCATCTTGTGACCGCAACTCTGAATGCTTTCCTATCCTGATCTTTCTAAGTGGATTTCTGCGCTAAAAACTTTACACGCAAAGCAAGTGCTAAATGCAGTAACATTAGTGGCATAAAAGAGATAAAATGAAAGAAAAATGAAATCAAACAGCATTGAGTTAGAAAATGCACATCCTAAGTATGAAATGCTAAAATGCATGTTAGAAATTATACAAAAGAAACAAATTATACACTAAATTAAGGAGAAACTAAGAGTCATTTCTAGTGCTATCATAAGCCAAATTAAAAGCAGGAATAAAAGGGAATTAAACGTTAAAAATATTGTTTACTAGTCAGTTTTATTAGGAATTAATTGTAGGAATTAAAAGGGCTATCATGGCAGTCTTTTAGCTGAACTTCAGGTTATCCCTACCCTGATTTTGGAGATTAAGGCTTAGCAGTCTAATGATGCGTATTTGGTGCACCGTATGAGAGAGCTTGAGGAGGGTAAGTCTGAGGACTTCTCTATTGATCATAATGGTATTCTATATTTTCGAGGTCGGTACTATGTTTTGAAAGATTCTGGGTTGAAACAGACTATTCTCCATGAGGCGCATGATAGCTCTTATTCTATGCATCTTAGTGAGCATAAGATTTATAAGAATATTCGTGAGAGGTACTAATGGAAGAGTTTAAAGAGAGATGTTTTTGACTTTGTGTCTAAGTGTTTGACTTGTCAAAAGGTCAAGGTCGAGCATCAGTGTCCTTCCGGGTTACTTCAACCTATTGAGATTCCATAGTGGAAGTGGGAGCGTGTGACTATGGATTTTGTTAGTGGATTTCCTTTAACACCGTCCAAGAAAGATTTAGCTTGGGTGATTACAGATCAACTCACTAAGTTTGCGCACTTTATTCCAGTTATTATCCCTTGATTAAATTAGCTTGACTCTACATATTTGAGATAGTTTGTCTTCATGGGGTGCCTCTATCTATTATTTTCGATCGAGATCCGAGGTCAATAAGGAAATACAATAATCTTAAACACAGGCAAACAACCAATCCAAAAATAAAAAGCATATGCTATGCAAAAATCTAACAAAAAGAACCAGTCCGACAAATGAAACTAAAACTCATTAAAAAAGAAAAAAAAAACAAATAACCGATGAAGTAAGGGATTTAAAAAATCACAAAAAAAATTATAGAGATAAAAGAGAAAACTTTGGGTTTTTCTCTCACGAAAGTTGATGATAAAAAAAAACACCGAGATCCATAGGCTTAAAACAGGAAACAAAAATCCTAAAAAAAATCCAACTGAAATACGAGTAAAAAAAAGAATAGATTTGAAACTAAAACAGAAATGATAAGGCAAAAGACAATTTTAAAACTTAAGATTCATGCGTGAAAATCAGACTATGATGAAGCAAAGGATTTCAATATAAATAAAACCAGAAATGGCAAAGAAAAATAGAGTCTCTCCCTCTCACAAAAACTTTCTTCCTACTGTAGCTTGTGTGAGTGTTTCAATATAAAGGGAAAGAAACATTAGAAAGGAAGGTAAAATAGGAGAGAATAAGAGCGAATGCAATGTTAGAAAAAATTTGTTTACTGGTCAGTTTTATTAGGAATTAATTACAGGAAACTGTTCCTTTTCAAGAGTTACTTTATTAGGAGTTGAGCCTAATTAAATGCTGGAATTAATTGCCAGAATAAAAGGGAATGAAACGTTAAAAAAACTTTACTGGTCAGTTTTATTAGGAATTAATTGCAGGAATTAAAAGAGCTATCATGGCAGTCTTTTAGCTGAACTTCAGGTTATCCCTACCCTGATTTCGGAGATTAATAATGATGCGTATTTTTTGCACCGTATGAGAGAGCTTGAGGAGGGTAAGTCTGAGGACTTCTCCATTGATCAGAATGGTATTCTATGCTTTCGAGGTCGGTACTATGTTTTGAAAGATTCTGGGTTGAAACAGACTATTCTCTGTGAGGCGCATGATAACCCTTATTCCATGCATCCTGATGGGGATAAGATGTATAATAATTTTCGTTAGAGGTACACGTTGAAGAGTTTAAAGAGAGATGTTTTTTACTTTGTGTCTAAGTGTTTGACTTGTCAGAAGGTCAAGGCCAAGCATTAGTGTCCTCTGGGTTACTTAAACTTATTGAGATTCCACAGTGGAAGTGGAAGCATGTGACTATGAATTTTTTAAGTGGACTTCCTTTAACACCGTCCAAGAAAGATTCAGTTTGAGTGGTTGTAGATCGACTCACTAAGTTCACGCAATTAGAGTTTACTATCCCTTCATTAAATTAGCTCAACTCTACATTTCTGAGATAGTTCGTTTTCATGGGGTGCCTCTGTTTATTATGTTCGATCAGGATCTGAGGTAAATAAGGAAATACAATAATCTTAAACACAGGCAAACAACCAATCCAAAAATAAAGAGCATATGCTATGCAAAAATCTAAGAAAAAGAACCAGTCTGACAAATGAAACTAAAACCCATTAAAAAAGAAAAAAAAAACAACCGATGAAGTAGAAGATTTCAAAAATCATAAAAAAAAAAAGTTGTAGAAACGGAAGAGAAAACTTTGGGTTTTTCTCTCAAGAAAGTTGACGATAAATAAATAAAAACCACACCGTGATCCATAGGCTTGAAACAAGAAACAAAAATCCTAAAAAAAATCCAACTGAAATACGAGTAAAAAAAGAATAGATTTGAAACTAAAACATAAATGATAAGGAAAAAGAAAATTTTGAAACTTAAGATTCATACATGAAAATCAGACTATGACAAAGCAAAGGATTTCAATATAAATAAAAACAGAAATGGCAAAGAAAAACAGAGTCTCTCCCTCTCACAAAAACTTTCTTCTTGCTGTGTTTGTGTGGGTGTTTTAATATAAAGGGGAAAGAAACGTTAGAAAGGAAAGCAAAAAAGGAGAGAATAAGAGGGAATGTAATGTTAGAAAAAAATTGTTTACCAGTCAGTTTTATTATGAATTAATTACAAGAAATTGTTCCTTTCCAAGAGTTACTTTATTAGTAGTTGAGCCAAATTAAATGCAAGAATAAAAGGGAATGAAACGTTAAAAAAATTGTTTACTAGTCAGTTTTATTAGGAATTAATTACCGGAATTAAAAGGGCTATCATGGCAATCTTTTAGCTTAACTTCAGGTTATCCCTACCCTGATTTCGGAGATTAAGGCTGAGAAGTCTAATAATGTGTATTTGGTGCACCGTATGAGAGAGCTTGAGGAGGGTAAGTCTGAGAATTTCTCTATTGATCAGAATGGTATTCTATGCTTTCGTGGTCGGTACTATGTTCCGAAAGATTCTAGGTTGAAACAGATTATTCTCCGTGAGGCGTATGATAGCCCTTATTTCATGCATCCTAGTGGGGATAAGATGTATAAGAATTTTCGTGAGAGGTATTGGTGGAAGGGTTTAAAGAGAGATGTTGTTGACTTTGTGTCTAAGTGTTTGACTTGTCAGAAGGTTATGGCCAAGCATCAGTGTCCTTTTGGGTTACTTCAACCTATTGAGATTCCACAGTGGAAGTGGGAGCGTGTGACTATGGATTTTATCAGTGGACTTCCTTTAACACCGTCTAAGGAAGATTCAGTTTGGGTGATTGTAGAGTTGACTATCCCTTGATTGAATTAGCTCGACTCTACATTTCTGAGATTGCTCGTCTTCATAGGGTGCCCTTGTCTAGTATTTTCTATCGAGATCTGAGGTTTACTTCGTGTTTTGGGAGTTTTTGAATCGTGCTTTGGGCACTCAGTTGAACTTTAGTACTGCTTATCATTCAGAAACTAATGGTCAATCTGAGCGGGTGATTCAGGTTTTGGAAGACATGTTGAGGGGTTGTGTGATTGAGTATCAAGGTAGTTGAGAGGACTTTCTACCACTTGTAGAGTTCGCCTATAATAACTGTTATCAAGCCAGTATTAAGATGGCTCCATGTGAGGCTTTGTATGGGCATAAGTGTTGCACTCCTATTGGTTAGACTGAGTTGACTGAGCATCGGTTGTTGGGGCCAGATATTGTTCAAGAATCTGAGGAGACTGTTAGATTGATTCAAGAGAGACTTAAGGCTGCTTTTGACAGGCAAAAGTTTTATACCGATCTGAAGCGTCAAGATATTGCGTTTAATGTGGGTGATGAGGTCTTCTTAAAGGTATCTCCGTGAAAAAAGATGCTCAGATTTGGTAGAAAAGGCATGTTCAGTCCTCACTTTATCGGTTCTTATCGAGTACTTCATCGAGTGGGACTAGTTGCCTTCAGCTTGAGTTATTGTTTGAGCTTGAATGGATTCATGACGTCTTCCATGTCTCTATCTTGAGGCGTTATAGGTTGGACCTGTCCCATATTGTGCCTATTGAGGAGATCGAGGTTCGTCCTGACTTGAGTTTTGAGGAAGAATCGATTGAAATTCTAGCTTAAGATGAGATGGATCTTCGTAGGAAGACTATTAAGATGGTTAAGGTCTTGTGGCGCAACCATGGTTATGAGGAGGTTACTTATGAGCCTAAAGCCGTCATCAATGCCTAGTATCCACATCTTTTTGGTCTAGGTAAATTTCAACGACGAAATTTCTTTTAAAGGGGGAAGAGTTGTAACACCCTAAATCTTTTTGAGGGCTTATTTGTGAAAATTTTGTAAGTTAAGGGACCTAATTGAACTAGAATAAAATATGTGGGATTGAACTGAGAATTTTAAGACTTGATTGTGAAAGTGAGTAAAGTTTTGAGCCATTTCGTAAACTCTAGTGTACCTTGGGGACCTTCTAGAAATTCTCCCTTTCTTTGTGTATTTAAACTCCTTTTTTAGTTTGACCTTTCTTCTTCCATTATTGTTTTTGCCTCTACCGAATTCTCTCATTTTCCCCAACTCAAATTTTCTGATGTTGCTCCGATCAAGGCCGAATTGTCGTCCGTGCTCTACACCGCCCACGCCCTTATGTTTCCATTTCCCTCGTGAGCAAAACCCGACCATCAAACCTCCTTTCACCATCGCCGTTAAGAAGAACATCTCCTGATCATCTCGATTCTCTTTCGCAACACCTTCCTCCGCTGTTCTTTGCCCTAACCCACTATCCATTACTCATGAAGAAGCTCAATGTTTAACCCAAACCCTTAACCCAATCAAACCCTAGCCCAAACCCGTTTAGCCAAAGCTTCAACCCAAAGCTTCAAGCCCAACCGATCCGACCCAATAACCCAAGGCCAACACGAACCGTGTGACTCGACTCGTTGACTTTGACCGAACTAAACCTTTGACTTTGACTGATTGTTGACTGTTAACTTTTTCCAGAATACCTTATCGTGTCATTTTTCGATGTCCTAATTCTGTTTTCGTTGTCTGTTTCATCAAATTCGAACCCAAAAGCCTCGTTTTAGCTATTTTATTCTTATTTTTATACTTTATGTTATTAGGAGGTTTAATTTGGGAATCTAGTGTGAGATATTTGTGTTTAGGTGATCACGACTTTAAGGCCAAAGAGTTACCTCTTTCTTCACCTATGCAACTTGCTCCTGCACGAGCTCCAAGAGCTACACGTGAGTTATTTCGGTTTAGTGTTATATTTAGTTGGTGGTTGAGGAATAGTTTTGATGTAAAATTTGTGTTTGTAGATGTTAATCCCGTTAGATCCGATGATAAATCAGTGCGTGGTAGATGACCTCCTCGTCATTAGAGCTTCAGCTTTCTAGAGGTGTGTTTCTAATTGCAACATATCCTATTGGATGTGATGTTTTGTGATGCAATATTTTATGATGATACTGAGATATCAAATCAATGTGATGATTTATATTGTAATGTGGAAATGGTAAGATTATGTTTTGAACTGTGTTAAAGCATGTTGATATTGTCATGCATACTTATTGGAATGTGATTAATTTGATATAATGTGATAAAAATACTGTGAACTCTGATATATATAATATCATGAGATTGAGATTAAGATTGAGATATACATGTGATCATACCATTGTTTGTTCATGGATTGAGTTTGTTCGGTGGAAGATGCGGTTATCACCCCTTCAAACAGTTGATAGTAAACCACACTGCGATTGGTGACGATTGGTTAGGAAGGGGTTCTAAGGAACCACTTCATTGTGTTGGTGTGCTGGAATATGGGTACATTTCATTCTCCTTGTATTTGTATCATGATTTGTCCTTATTTTATATGCTATGATAATATTGTGATAATGTAATAGGATGTATGTACTTTAGAAACATACTAAGCTTTCTAGTTCATTTCTTTACAGTTTTCCTTATATATACTTGAGACATAGGTGACTTGGTACCTGGAGGCACATCTATCGTTTTCTTTATTTTATTCTATTATCTTTTATTTATGCGTATAAGCTATTTTGGGATTTTAGTTTATTTTATTATTATTATTTTATTAGGATTGTAAGTTGTTTTAAATTTGAAATTTTAGTATTTGTTCCAATATTTATTGATTATTTAGTTTAAATTATAAATTATATATATATATAAGTATGTATGTATGTGGATGAATGTGGATTATAAGTTTGTGTGAGGGTAGAATTACAATAGTAACCTTCTGGATCCGGTCATATATTATAGGCCGGGTAAAGGGGGTTACAAAATAAAACATTATTATTGATTTTTTAAAATCCTAAATTTTTTGGCTAAAAAAATAAATTTAAAATTAAAAAACAAATTATAAACAAAAAGAAAAAAGTACACATTGAGAATTGGTAACGCTATTTAGAATGACTCCACAAAAAATAAATTTAAAATTTTAAAAAACAAATAATAAACAAAAAGCAAAAAAAGTACATAAACATTGGGAATTGAAAATTTTTTTTAAAGTCCTTCCATTTTTCAAAAATTACAATATTTTCATGGTATTTATATTAGTAGCGCCATTTTACGTGGTTCCATAAAAAAATTAATTTTTATCTGAGTTGCTAACGTGACATGTTGGTGGTGTCATATTATTTTACTCTATTAACATTTACTGTAGATTTTAGATAATTTACGTATTTTATAAAAAATAAATCATTTTTTAATTAATTAATTTTTTTAGATTAATTTTATAAAAAAAACCTAGTTTTTATTTTTTGGGAAGCTAAGATATGCATTGGTAAAAAGTAAGAATTTTTTTTATATAAATAACACAAAATATATAAAAACAAGTTAATTACCAAATTAACTTAGGAGCATAGCTAAGAGTGGTCGGCAAGGATCTCGGTCTCCCTAAAATAAATTTTTTTTATTTGGATCTTTTAAAATTTTTAAAATTTTAAATTAATAAAAATAAAATTACATTTTAATCCCCTTAAAATGATAAAATTTTAATTTAATATTTTAAAAATTATAAAAATATAAACTATTAAAATAATAAAATTATAATTTTACTCTTATAAAAATTACAATTTAATTTTGACTATTATAAAATATTTTTACTTCACTCTTACCCGCTTTTCAAAGTAAAGTGTAGTGTCGCACGTAAATTAGATGAGATGAATAAAAGATTTACTTCAATCATTACATTAAAAACTTTTAATAAAAAAGCTATAAAAAATGTGGTAAAATAAATAATATTTTAAAAATAAAGGTAATATAAAAGGCAATTTTTTTTAGGGTTCAAGAAAACCTTTAAAATGAATCACTTCCTTCCCACCATTATCTCCATCACTCCATACCATTTCTAAATAATTTTAGCAAAAAAAAAAAAAAAATTTCCCGATGAGGTTCTAAATACCAATAAACCCGATGATCATGAAAACCTTCTATTTATATATTTTTGGATAAATTGTACTCGAAGTCATCCAATTATAAGCTTTTTTTTTTTTTTTTTTTTATCATTCAGTTATGATTTTTTTTTTAAGAATTTGTCACCCAATTAATTAGGTTTGGTCTTTGCTCATTTTCATGAAGTGCCATTAATTGTTTAACAGAAAATTAAGGTGAAAGTTTAAAAATTGATATAATAATAAATTTAACCCTAAATTTTTACATATTATATTAATTTAATAATATTTAAAAATTAATCCTCAAAATTAAAATTTATTTCAACATTTTAAAAAATTAGCCCTAAGTTTGATTGATTTAATAAAAGTAAAAATAAAAAATAAAAGTAAAGGTATATTAAATAAATATCAATTATTATTTTTCTCTTTGATTCGTGTTATTCTGAATTTTGATTAAATAATTTTTTAAATAATTTTTATTTAAATTTAATTGTAAAGTATATAATATTATATATTTTGTCATTTTATATTGTAAATTATTAAAAATAAAATCGAGGTTCAACAAAATTTTTTTACCACATTACATAATTATTTTCTTTTTTGCTAAAATAAGGTAAAATAATATATTTGCTTGCTTTAAAAAAACAAATGAAAATTAAAATAATATTTTATTTATTAATTAATATAATTTACAATTAAAAATTAAATTTAAAAATGAAATTCACTTTAACCACGGAAGTTAAGTGAAATGGCAATGGTCATTTCTACCTGAACCAGTGGTTGAAGATTCGATCCTCGCTCTGAGTATGGAGCAGTTTTAAAATTCATGGCCAACATCCACCTTCTTAACATGGCCAGCATCCACCCCTTTAATGGGCTTACAGAATGCAAAAGATTTGTTATTGGGCTTACTCCAGTAGATACCTTAAGAAATATAAAAAATGAAGAAAAGAGAGTTAAAAGAACCATTGTTTTTAATAATACCAAACAAAAAAAAAATTCATCCATGCACCCATTAGTATTCTTACAATCTTTTTTATTAAAGTGAAATTTTGATGGAAAGTCTTTTTTAATTTGTGATCTAAATTAAGAAAGAAACAGAATCTAGCATTCTTACGATCTTTTTTATTAAAGTGAAACTTTGATGGAAAGTCTTTTTTAATTTGTGATTGAAATTGAGAAAGAAACAAAATTTTATTTCATTATTTGCTTATGTTGAAGCCAAATTTCAAATTTTCGAAATCTTTAATTCCTAATTTATTAAATTACTAAATCTAAAATCTCCAATTATTTCTTAAACCTGAGCCTCAAATTAAACCCTTAATTTTTGTAATTTGTCCAATATTTCAAAATTTCATTCTCCAATCTGTTATATCAAAGGAAAAATTGAAGCAAGGGGAATCATTTTGAAATAGAATAAGACAATGACAAGTGAAGATGAAGGGAAAGTAAAACGTTTTATTTAGACGAAAAATCAGTATTTTGGATCTTAATCATGGAGTTTTTAGTTTTTGCTTCTTCTCATACTTTAAGATCTATAAATAAAAAAATAAAAAAAAAGAAGAAAAAAATAAACTTGGATGATTCTCTAGAGTTTGATGCAGAATGGTTGAAAGTTGGAGAAAGCAAAAATTTTTGGACAATTTTTTTAATTTTTTAATCAGCAACGACATGTAAAAATAATTTTAGATGGCATTATATATTGGATGGGAACATTGCTTATGTGGTAGGAAAAGCTCACCTAATAATTTCTCATTTATAGGCCTTCGTACATGCATAAAATTGAAGGGAAAATGTGGACTTTGAATATTAATTTGATTTTATATAAATTATTCTTAAATGTTAAGAAATTTTCTATTACCTTTTACATTGATATTAAAAAATAGATATATTTTATTTAATGTATTTATTGTTGTATATGACATTATTTTGCTTAAAAATGATTATTAGACAGCCTAGCAAATAAGGTTTAATAATTGTTGACATTATAAGTAGTAAATATGTTTATTATCTATTATTATAGTAATTAATTTGGTTAGTTATAAATTGTGTTAATAGTAAATTATAATTCAAAATAGAGTATTAGGGAATAATAATGTAAATATGGAAAAGTGTATTCAGCAGTTATTTTTTTGAAATAATATCCAGTAGTTTTTTAAAATGCTTAATAATTTGAAATTTGCAATTAATAAATAACACTAAAAAACATTTATATTCAAAACTTAACTTTAAATACACAACTCACTTTA
The DNA here is from genome assembly GCA_039519145.1 of Kokia cookei. Taxonomy (NCBI): domain Eukaryota; kingdom Viridiplantae; phylum Streptophyta; class Magnoliopsida; order Malvales; family Malvaceae; genus Kokia; species Kokia cookei. The sequence continues at coordinate 27,157,953 of CM076907.1, forward strand.
AATATAATTAAAAAAGTAAATATTTTTTTTGGTTAATAAAAGAAAACATCAGCCTACAAACCGAAATCACTCCCCCCTTTATCAAGTTGGAGTAATTCTAAAATTCTTTCAGGAATGGCGTCAAGTATTTGAAGACTTGATTTCCAGGTAAGTCTCAATTTTGCTAAATGATCTGCAATTGAGTTATGTTCTCTAGGTATGTATCGAAGTTGCCAGTGAACCTCCGTATGTATCAGTTGTCGTACCCGTCGAAGTACTGTAATGCCTGAATCTTCCATCCATTTATTAGAAAGAGCTTTGATGACCTCGAAATCAGATTGGATAGAAGTTATTTTGTAACCTTGCTGAGAAGAATTAGTACTACATCAAGGATACCTCATAGTTCAGCTTCGAAAGGTGTGCAGTGTCCTAAGAACCTGTTACAGCCCAAGATCCAATTTCCTTAATGATCCCGAACCACACCACTAACTGCCGCATGGCCAAATGAGACAGCCCCGTCCGCATGTAAGTGTACAAGAGACTCTCTCAAAGTTGGTTGTGGATTCGGCTTATTCTTGGTTGCTCGAGAGGTTATTACGTATTGATGGCCCAGCTAAGGGAAACTTTGATGACTTCATTCACCGACTAGGTAATATTTTGGAAGATAAACAAGATCATGTTGTTCCAAATGTGCCAGAGAATTATACCGAACAAACTAGTCCACATAGTACCATGATTCTGCAAAGTCAAGGGAGAAACAAGATTAGAAGATAACTAGTGTTAAAGGGATTTCGAGAAGAACTTGTTTTGTTGCTCTAATGGTAGTACATTCAACCAAACTTCCTTTGCAGCAAGACAATCTCGAAGAGCGTGGATCGTATCTTTTGTATCATGACCACAAATGTGACAAGTACTGTGAGTTGCAAGGCCCCGATGAAGACGCTCAATGTTAGTGTGTAACCTTTGCTTGGTTGCCAGCCAAAGACAAAGTCTAACACATTGGGGCCCTTGGAATTTCCAAATGTGATTCCATCGGTCATCCTTAGGCTCCCAAGATGACTCCTTTATGGACCAGAAGGCACTACGAACAAAGAAAGTTCCAAAAGAGGAGCAAGCCCAAATAATCTTATCAACTCCAACTGCTAGGTGGGGAGGAGGGATATTGGCAATGGAATTGATGATATTATGAATGAGCCAAATACGGAAGAGATCCAGATTCCAACTACCATCTGGCAACATCATGTCCTTGAGCGAGCATTGGGAGGTGAAGTTCGAATGAGTCAAAATTTTGTTAATCAAAGGGTCAATATCCGGAATCCAAGTGTCTTCCCACATCGAATATTAGCACCATTACCTATAGAGCAAGCAAGGTTTTCTCTAAAAAGGGGCTAGATCTTCATGAGATTTCAAAAGGTAAGAGCTTTGAGATCTAGTGATGGAATCAAGGAGTTAATGCTTGAGATTATGCTTCGCTTGAAGAACTTTAACCCATAAATCTTTGTACTTAATAAGCAAATGGAAACCAATTTTCATAAGGAAGGAGGCATTTTGGTCGAGCATTATGCGAAGACCAAGACCTCCACGGGATTTGGGTTGACAAATGGTATCCCATCCCACAAGAGAGAGCTTTGAATGACCTTCTATAGAAATTGACAGACCAGTCTTTCGAGCTCATCACGAATACCTTTAGGGATTAACATTGTTTGCACAAAGTAATTCGGGATGGCTAAAAGGACGGATTGTGCCAAAGTAATTCTACCAACAATAGATAAGTTCCTAGCAGACCAATTTCACAACCTCTTACGAACCTTTTCCACCATAAAATTCAGTGTACTTTTAGAAACTCTATCATGAAGGAGTGGCACTCTAAGATAAGTACCTAGATTCTAAACTTTATGGAAGTCAAGGAGTTTACTTATCTTATCACCAAGGACACGATCTATTAATTTAGAGAAGAAAATGTTGGATTTTTGCGCACTAACTTGATGTCCGGTATAACCACAAAATTGCTTCAGCGGACACTATAAGAGGGGAGCTTGTTCTATCTTAACTTTGTAGAAAATAACCAGATCATCTGCGAAAAAAAGATAAGTTAAGGTTGAATCTAGAAAGATGGATAGATTCCACTTACCTTCCTCAATAAGAGAGCGAATAGAGTGACCTAATCACTCTATACAAAGCATGAAAAGATATGAAGATAATGGACATCCCTATTTGATCCCACGATCTGGCTTAAACTTTGGAGTAGGAATCTCATTTTAAAGAATCTGCATGGTGATGGAGGAAATAGTCGACATAATGACCCTTCTAATAAAATCAAGGATGCCAGCCGCACAAAGTGAAGCATCAATGCACTCCCAACTCAGCCGGTCATAAGCTTTCTCGAGGTCAAGTTTAATTACCATCCAATTTTTAGCATTTTGTTTACTTCACATAGAATGTATGGCTTCTTGGGCTATAATAATGTTATCGGAGATGTTGTGCCCAACAATGAAGCTAGCCTGTTCCTGTGAAATAAAGTTAGGAAATACTAACGTAAATAGATTAGTGATTACCTTCATCACTAGCTCGTAGTATAACACCGAGCAGAGGCTGATGGGACGAAATTGGGTGAAGGACTCGAGATTATCGATTTTGATAAGGAGCACCAGCAGTGTGCTATTCAGCTCAAGATCAATGAGATTTCCTAAAAAGACCCCTTGGACCCATTGACAAATATCTCTGCCTAGAAGATCCCACTGGTTCTTGAAAAAGATTGCGTGAAAACCGTCACTCCCGAGAACTTTCAATGGTGCCATATCAAAGAGAGTCATCTTTATTTCCTCATTGGAGATTGGTTTTGCCAACTCCGAAATGTAAATATTTTGGAAGTCAAGGAACTAACTAAAACTTTCCTAAATTGCTCATGTTCGTTACTTTGTATATATGATTAGAGATTTTTAAAAAAAAACTTTTAAATAATTAAAAAAATAAATATGTTTTTGGTGAATTATAAGGGGTGGGTAAAACCCTAACAATAATATGATTGGCACGATTCAAACCCAGACCACACCTGAGACAATGAACACTCTTGATCATCAGGTCAACACACAGGGTTTAGAAAATAAATAATTTTAATTTTATAAATAAATTTAAATTATTTTAATATATATATATATATATATATATATATATAATAATTTTAAACTTTTGTGAGGGGCTAAGCCCTCTTGAGCTCCAATGAGAAGCTGTATTTAGAAACTATATATATTATAAAATCAAAGATTTTGTAAACAGGTTTAAATCCATAAAAATATAAAAAAATAGTTTTAAAAATAGTTTTAAGCTTTTTATAATATTTTAAATAATATTTTATACTCTTTTTGTTACCATTCAAATTGTGATATATTTTGTTTAATTTTCAAAATTTGACGTCCATTGTTTTAAGTGTTTAAATTAATTAAATTTTGTAAAAAAAACATTCAAACTTTTTAAAATATAGTTTTAATTTTTTATCAATAATAAAACACATAAATTAATTGATTGAATCTCATTTCGATTGTCATTTATATTGTTATCAAGGTAGAAAGACATAAAATCAAATATATTACAATACTTTTTTTTTTCTATTTAAAGGTAAGAAAAATTATAAATAAATTTAAATATTAGATAAAAAAATACGAGATTTTTACATTAAATCTGCTGGACATAAATATTAAAAGTGATACCATTCAATCAAATGAATGCTTTTATTAAACACTTGAGTAAACTATAAAATCCATAATTTATTTTCGAGTAAATTTATATTTTAGTTACAAAATTTTAAAATATAACTATATAATTATTAATATGATTTATCACATTATAATTATTTATCCGATAACTCTATTAAAAATGTAACGAATGTTAATTCAACTTTCCTTGTATACATAGATACTACGTAGATTTAATGAATTTTATTAATTTTTTAAATAAGAAAATTCATGTTGGACTCTCTATTGAATTAAAGAGAAACACAACAACAAATCCTTCTCTTTTTTTTTTTTCATCTCTCTGGGTGAACCAGAAACCTCCACTACCATTTACATTGACAACACCATTGAAGCCACCCTAAACTACCACCCTCCACGACCCAACCAAGCCTCCATTGCAACTTCCAACAACACTACCTTCTTCACCGCCTCCCACAAACACCGACCAACCCATAGGCCAAGCCTAAACCACAACACCAATGTTGTCCGATCCCTAACCTAGACACCTTCCTAAGCCACCACCAATCGCCAACAAAATCACAACCCGTAAACCTCAACCCTCAACTCCCTCTGCATCTAAACCCTAAACTCGAAAAAATCAACAACCAAAAGAGAAGAAACTTCCCTCTTCCAAAACCCACGAGCAAAACCTGCAACAGAGAAAAATAAAAGAGCATCATAATCCACCAAAAATTAAAAAAAGAAAACAGAAGAGTTTTTCAAAAGAACCGGAAAAGAAAGCATCTTACCATTAGTCAAGATCCAGTCAGCGAGCTCCAGACAGCGGTTGGATAATCGAAATAGTGAGAAGGTGGACACCAATGACTAAACAACTTACCAAAAAGTTAGGCTACATCAACGGGCGAAAAAGGAGATCGAGACTAATAAAGGTTGCGGGTTTAGGGTTATGTTTTCTAGGATTTTGGATCATTTTAAGGAAATCCAACCTAAGGAATAAGGTCCGAAGGAGGCAAAGAGCAGTTTTATAGTAAGCTGGGTTGGAAAATGGTGATGTCAACGACGGTAATGGAGGCAGCTAAGTTATAAACAGCCACCGTGATAGGGTCGTTTGAACTGTTCAGTTCAGCTCAACTTGTTCCATTTAAATAATGTAACACATCAACTTAGCATTAAATCATTAATAAAAGTTATTAGTGACCATAATACAATAAATTAATAACGTTAGTAATTAAAAAAGACCTTTGATTATTTTATCAAAGGCAAATTATGTAAAACTTCTACCATTAGTAATTAAATGAAACCAACTGTGGGCATTTATTGATTGGAATTTTATTCAAATATTAATTTAATGGAGGCAAAGATCAACAATGATTCTACCATACTAGTAAAAGTAAATGGGGTAGCTAGGTAGGGGAGGCCATTATTGAACAAAAATTAAATGTGTGGTTTCATGCCATTAATTTATTATGCACATCACATGCCAATTCCATGCAACAATTTAATTTCCACTCCGCTGTGTTGGTGTCTGCTTTTTGACTTTCACCCTCTACAATTAATTAAGCAATGTTTACGTACAAAGAAAAGCAGATATGGTATAGTACAATTTTATTTCCATCTCACAATTTGCTTAATTTTGATACGCATGCATGCATGCAATATAAGATAACAATGACATTTCCAAAGGAAAAATTACTTTACGACATGTTTGATGAAGGGCTGGGAAATCAGAAAAATAATTAATCCTTAACATAACATTTCATTCAACAAAAAAGGGCAAACAAAATTCATAAACAGGAAGCTGGATATTCGGAGTGAAGTGATTAGGACTTTTAAGTACTTTGAGATATTATTCACGCGAGCTGTATTACTAGTGTCCACCTCCACCACCAGCACCAAAGCCAGCTCCGCCGCCAAAGCCAGCACCCCCACCCCCACCTCCACCGATGCCACCACCAGCTCCTCCACCTGCACCCCCACCAGCCCCAAGTCCTCCACCAACTCCGAATCCCCCCCCAACTCCACCACCACCACCAAATCCTCCTCCACCTCCAAAACCTCCACCGGCACCACCACCTCCACCAAGCCCTCCTCCAGCACCAGCACCAGCACCAGCACCTCCAAGCCCTCCTCCAGCTCCACCACCAAGTCCTCCACCCCCTCCTAGTCCACCTCCTGCACCTCCACCAAGCCCATGGCCCCCACCGAGTCCTCCACCACCACCCAATCCACCTCCTGCACCCCCACCCAGCCCATGGCCACCGCCAAGTCCTCCACCACCACCCAATCCACCCCCTGCACCTCTTCCCAGCCCATGGCCACCGCCAAGTCCTCCACCACCACCCAATCCACCCCCTGCACCTCCTCCCAGCCCATGGCCACCGCCAAGTCCTCCACCACCACCCAATCCACCTCCTGCACCTCCTCCCAGCCCATGGCCACCTCCAAGTCCTCCACCACCACCCAATCCACCTCCTGCACCTCCTCCCAGCCCATGGCCACCGCCAAGTCCTCCACCACCGCCCAATCCACCTCCTGCTCCTCCTCCAAGCTTGTGGCCACCACCCAATCCACCACCTGCACCCCCACCAAGACCACCTCCACCACCTAAACCTCCTCCCGCACCACCACCCAGGCCTCCACCAACTCCACCACCAGCACCAGCACCTCCACCAAGACCACCTCCTCCCGCACCACCACCTAGGCCTCCACCACCCCCACCACCTAATCCTCCTCCCCCACCACCACCTAGGCCTCCACCAGCACCGCCACCAAGCCCTCCACCAGCACCACCACCAAAGCCTCCACCAGCACCCCCACCTAAACCACCTCCTCCACCAATACCTCCACCACCACCAAAACCACCACCTAGACCACCACCAATGCCATGCCTAAAACCCTTCTTATATATCCCAGGTCCTAGACCTCCTCCCTTGGCTTTGAACAAAAATGGACGATGCATCAAACGCTTTTCATCATCATCTCCAGTAAGCCCATGATCAGCCACCCCAAAACTATCCACAACAAGAATGCACAACACAGCAATCAAAACAAAGCGGTTCAAAACACCCATTGCTACCTAAAAACCTTAACCAAAACTCAGCTCACACGACGCAGTACTACAATAAGTGAGCAATATATATATACCAGAGTTAGCCATTATAAAAATAAAACCCAACTGTCACGCGTGGATGAGTAAATGAGGCTCATTTGCCAATGGACAAGCAATTTATTCGTCCAACTGTCCCTTCCCAGCCAATCACAAACGCACTCACCCTTGCATTGGATTTGAGTTTTGACTTCTCTTTTAGCTCATATTCCTTTACTTCTTTATTGTTCTTATCCTAGTTTGACTCAACTTGTTTAAACTTTGGCTACTTTTAAGAGAGCAAGTTGGAATTCCAGAGAGGTTTAGAAGTTCAAACTCTAATTGTGATTCCATTAATGGGGTTCTTTTTTATGCCATTAATGAATCTGCAGACAAAGTTTCTGACAATGTGTCTCCGCCGGCAATGTTTAGCTGGTCTGGCAAGACTTATATGAGCTGATCGTTGCAATTTGATGATATGCTTCGTGGTTGTCTTTTGTTTTTTCTCCATTCCTTTGTTAATCATCAATTTGATGTGAGTTTATTTGGTCCTAATGAATAGAATAATAAGCTTGATTGAACGCAATGATAGTGGTTTATATATAAATGGCTTTTAAGAAGATTAATTGTTAACGTAAGTTCTCAAATTGTTTCAACTTAATTTGCAGAAGTCATGGATCATATTATGCATTACTATACAACCCACAACACCGTCGCAGCAGCTCATATGTGTACATAAAGCCGGGTCACTGGCTGATGTTCCATGAATGTACCAGTGTTTGTTAGTTACCACAAAAGGAGATTGATAGCTGCAGCAGCCTTTGCGCTAAAGAGACCAATGGTTTGAGATTTTGGGATTGAAAAATATATATATATATATATATATATGCAAATTTGAACTTTTTGATAGTTAATATACTTCCAGTTTTATCTGAACTTTGCTCAAACAATTAATCAAACGGAAAATGTTGACGTGATTCAGTGTATCAACAGCTAGTTGACAATGTTAAGTTAATTCCATGTTATGTTGCTATTGGTAAGAGTACTATTTGTTTACAATGTTTTGGTAAGAGTACTGTATGGGTTTATTCCCTTCCTCTTGGGAAAGAGGAGGCATTTATAGATGGATGGTTTAGAGTTGGTCCCTTAACCATGATTATCTTGTTGGTAGAATCCAACTTAGATCTAGATTAGGATTGGAGGGTAAAATTCTAGCAACAATACGATTAGTACGATTTGAACCTAAATCATAGTTGAGACGATGAATATCCTGATTATCAAGTCAACACACGAGATTCTTTGAAATAGTCTTTAATGAATATGATTATTAACTTATGATGTGGCATCGTTTTATTATCCAAAAGGAATATTAAAAATAGACTTATTTGTATCTAAACTTGACACTTTTTTTTTAATTTGGTATTTAAATTTTTTTTTATTTAATTTGATATTCAAACTTGACACTTTTTCCTAATTTGGTTGACACTTTTTCTTAAGTTGGTATTTAAATTTTTTGGGGTTAAATTTGGTACTTGAACTTGATTCTTTTTTTAAATTGGGTACCTAATCTTTCTTAATATTAATTCGTTAAGCATAGCTCAATACTTATTTTTAACATGAACTTTCTTTAAAATTGACAATATTTTTGTAGCGTTAACAAAAAAAATTTCAACATTGTTATTGCTTTGCGTAATTTTTATAATATTTAATAAATTTAGGTACCAAATTGAATCTTAATAAAAGTATAGGTACCAAATTAGGAAAAAAATGTTAAGTTCAGGCACCAAATTGGGTCCAAAAAAGGTTTAGGTACAAAATTAGAAAAAAAAGTGTCAAGTTCAGATATCAAATTATGTAAAAAAAAATTTAAGTATTAAATTAAGAAAAAGTGTCAAATTCAGATACGAAATATTATATTAAGCCTAAAAATATTTTGTTTGATGTACAAGAATATAAATGGAAGCAAAAACTAAAATTGGATTAAAACAAAGCAAATAGGAAATTTGCAAGTTAATTAAGGCTTATTAAATGGGAAATTTGTTTAAAACGTTATTTATTTTAAGAATAAAATCTAATATTTATGGAAAGAAACAATCTATTGAAATTTAGTATTTTAAATGGGTCCAACAAGCCAAGGCCTTTATTTAAAATTTTTTTTAATACTCTTTTAATCTTGTATTCAGGGGTCTTCAAACAGATAATCGATCAATTAATCAAATTGAACTAGTATTAATTGAATTAATCGAACTTTTTAATTCTTTAAACGTTAATTGAACCAATTTTTTCAAAAAAAGTATTAATCGAACCGAAATATTTCGTTTAATTCGACCGGTTAACTGAATTAACCGAAATTTAAATTTTTTTGTTAAAACAAGTATAAAACATATCAAAAATAAATAAATTGATTTTTTTTGCTCAATCAATTATTACAGAGATGGAAAAAACCACCATGCCAAAACAGAGTATAAAAGCTGCAGAAGCAACCCACCCCAAGCAAAAACAAAATCTCAATTAGCAAAAACATAGGTCTCGCACCCCTGACAAACTTAATGATACGACCAAAAACATCATAGACCACTTCAACAATCACCTTACAAAAACCAACTGCTACAATCAACAAGTAGAGACTAACTTCAAAGAAAAAAATACAAGTCAAACCATAATAGCCCATAATGGAAAATTGCAGCAAAAAACAGAATCATCTGCAACATTAGTAACCCCCGAATTAATAGAAATTCACCACCAATCTTTGAATAATTCAGGTCTAGTAATACCAGCGATAACCAATGCATATGCCATCCCATTTCCACCTCTTTCCACCATTGAAAAATAAACTTTGCCTACTCTTGTTGAGCCTCTATCAATTTCAGTTAGAATAGGCTGAAATTTCCAAGGCCTCATCCGATCATTTAACAACTAGGTAAAAACCTCATCGGACTCCACTTCAATATTTAATAAACTAGTTCCTATCCATCCTATTTCTGAAAACACCTCTAGAGCGTACTTGATAGCTTCAATATCAGTTGCATTTGCATTATCAGCTTGCACAAAACCTGAAAATAAAGCTCTTGCTACACCATCAGCATCTCTCAGAATTCCCCCACACTGGCTACATCCTCTTTCGCCACTCTGCACACATTGAATTTAACCCATCCAAATCTAGGAGGATGCTTGATCGCGCTATGGACGTCACAGCAAATATGTGCAAACATACACTGTCGATGCAATTATAGTAAATAGGTTTAAAACTATCAGATATGAATCCTACAGAGATGGATGCTTATGTTTATAATTGTTGATATAAAGGAAGTTAAAATAAAAGAGATTGTGATGAATAATGTTAGAGAAAATTAATAAGAAAATACAGTAAAGGGTTGAGAATAATCTGTCAAAGCAATTTTAATAAAAGTTAAGAAGTAAAAACAGTGATAATGAAATGGGATTCCCTGACTTGAAAAGATGGCAACAGCTAGATGTGCCCACAAGGTAAATGATAGATAAATTGTCGCTGTAATTAAGTTCAATGAAATCTTACCAACCTCGACTTCCCTGTTATCAAAGACTAACCACACCTTCCAATGCTGGTAATGCAAAATATTCACAAACAAGTGGACATAATTCCTTCGATCCTCAAGTAACTTCCGTTGTCTTGCTTGTTAACTTAATTTGTAACTGCACTTTTCAGTGATAGTGACTGCAATTACACTTCTGTCGTCAAGCATGTAAATCTAAAGATAACAATGAAGGAAAGATAGAGTAGATATCATATTTGATCTAGAATTAAATTGTACTTCCATTCAAACTCAAATAATCAAACATTCATCAGCGTTTTAAAGAGAGAATAACAAAAATAATTGAAGCATCTTATTCCTAGTATACTAGAACTATTCTCTTACACTCTTCTTGTGTTGCAATTAGGAATGCTCCTCATCGAGAGTAGATTTGCCTTCTCGTCACAGTCAGGTCGCTCTTAAGGAAGTTAAGCTGTCATAGAAGCTAGCTTAAGAAAATGTTAAAGGAAAAATTTTAAAGCGTCAAAGAAATCTCTCTGATGATGCTTGAAGAAGATCCTCCCTCATCAGTATTTATCAACCATTGCCAAGTACATGTGTCCTTTCTTCCAGATCCAACTTCCTCTAGCTGTATAAGTTGGTTATACCAACTGTACACTCAGGCAGATCTGGTGTGTTCATCAGACAGTTTTCGATTGTGGCGACATTTTTGGGTGCAAATTTGGATTCTATTTTGCGGTGACAACCCTGGATACCTTCATTGTTTATCTTTACGGACAGACTCCTGCACTGATATCTTTGGATGCAATACTAAACACTAATTGTGGCGATATTAATAGCAAAAACATGATAAAATTAAAGAAAATTAAACCTACCATCACTGAGTTAGAAAATGCTGTTACTAAGTTAAAAATGCTAAAAATGCATGCTAAAAAATGATAAAATAGGAACAAATTACAACCTAAGTAAGGAGAAATCAATGGTATTTATAAATGCTATCACACCCTCAAACTTAAATTTTTACTTGTTCTCAAGTAAAAAAAAAAGCTAGTAAAGTTATAGCAAAAGGTTTTGTCAAAGCAATAGCCATTCTAGCAACTTGAATCTTCTGAAATCCTGATGTATGAATTACATTCACAAGATAGAATGCTGCGACGACAATTTATAGGTGTGAATAACTAGAATTACAATTTCATCAATGCTAGCATCATGTTTTAAATCTTAAATTGATTATTCCAAAACAACATTTATTTTACTCTAATATAAATATATTTCTTTTTTCTTTTATTTTTTTTCTTTTTATTTTTTTTATATGTGATTGAGGGATGTCATTGCATTACTATACCCTTGTTCCTAAGAAGTAACAATGGGGTGCAACAAACCCTCAAAGAGTATGTAATTGCACCGACACACACTCTTACAGTTGTCACGGGCCAGAGTTCAAAGCCCGTGACCATTGCACACAATGAGTCCCATGAAGGTCTATCATCGACATTGGGATCATTTAGCCTACATGAGCTGGCCCGATTTAAAGAGCTGTTGGTCAAGCCTATAAGATTGATGCCTGGACCCAATGATGAAGATTTGACAACTTAAGGCATCTTGGCAAATATGGGAACCAATCTTAGAAGATAAGAGAGAATCATATCTTTAAGATTAGATAGAATTTGATTTAGTTGTAATCTTGAAAATCCTATAATTTAAAGGATAGGTTAATCTCATCCGTTGATGTAATTCGATCCTGACCGTCAGTTGTGAGAGAGCTCAACTATAAATAGGAAGCCTCCCCTCATTTGTAAATCACTCACTCATTCATTGTTTTATTCTTTGTGAGAGAAAGTAATACAAGTTGAGAGCATTTACTCAAACACCTCTCCTGCTTAGTTTTATGTTGCTTTCTGTTCTTTTAAGTCTTCTTTTGGCTAAATTGCTTCCGCTATACAAATTGGTGCCTTGAATGAATTCCTTTGAGAATCCTCAAATCGTGGTGGTTAGATCGACTTAGGCGTGTTTGCAAGAAAGGATCGCCTAAAGTCTCACGGATTGCGAGACTAAAGATCTAGCCCCATGACAAGTGGTATCCGAGCTAAAGCTTGCGAAGGCACCTTCCGTGATGTCGAAAGAAGTTGCTGAGCAGAAGTGACCCAGGAAATCATTGAGGGAATGTTATCGGTTATAGATGATCGAGTGGACAGACTTGATGAGTCCATGGGAGACGCGAAGGAGTCCATCGATAGAGCTCACGAGAGCATAGAGGACTTGAGGGAACAATCGAGGGACTTTATGATCATGAGTCTCAACGACATTAGGGATGAGGTAAAAGAGTTGATTAATTCCCATAGGTCTAAGCTGACAGAAAGCAGCGATGCTCTCGAAGCCATGCTGTTGGCTTTGAAGGAGGAAATAATGACCACGACGAAGACTTTGAGCACAAGACTAGAGGAGCTCGAGGGAGAGCTTGACTTGTGTCGAGCAGCCGTGGAGAATGGAGGAGTGTTAAGTGCAGTACTTAAGGATGTCCCAAAGCCGAAAGAGTTTGTGGGGACAAGGTCTGCATGCGATGTGGACAATTTCTTGTGGAGGATACGGAACTATGTTCGTACCAAAGGCATCGAGGATGATGCGAGTGAGGTAAATATTACTTCAATGTTTCTTACTGATAGTGCGCTTTTATGATGGCGAGACAGGACCGCAGATAAAAGACATAGTGAGATTGGAACATGGCAAGAGTTTTAAGATGAATTGAAGGCACAATATTATCCAAATGATGCCGAGGAAGAAGCTCGAGCAAAGTTACAATGGCTAATGCAATGGGGCACAATTGGAGAGTACGTTCAAGAGTTCAAGAAACTCCTGCTCCGAGTTAAAGATGTGATCGAGAAAGAGGCATTGCTTGTCTTCAAGAATGGATTAAAGCAGTAGGTCAGACAGGAAGTGGAACAAGAAGGTGTCCAAGAGCTATCAAAAGCCATTTCGGTAACGGAGTTCGTGGTTAAGCTTGGTTTAGGGAAAGACAAGCTTGGATCTTCCAAGTCTGAGGAAAGGGGCGCATGTGAAGGGAATTAAAAGGAAGATGATAAACCACGAGTTGGGAAGAACAAAACCAATAAAAAGCGAGGTAAGTTGAAGTGTTTTCTTTGCGATGGTCTATATTTGCTAAAGAAATGTCCAAGGAAATTCGAGTTGTCTATGAGGGGCAAGCCGGAAGGTAAGACCACGAGACTTGGCTCGAGCTCAAGGGGTGTTGAAGCCAAGAAGGCCAAGAGCGAGAAGAAGCCAATGAAGTGTTTCTTGTGTCATGGTCTGCATAGGTTACGAAAATGTCTGTCATTGATAAGGCAGACAAAGTAACCAAAAAACTTGGTTTGAGCGAAGCCAATGGGGCAAAGAGGAGCAAAAAGAAGCGAGTCAAGTGCTTTTTGTGCCGTGGTCCGCATGAGTTGCGGAACTGTCCAAAGCAACAATCTATGAAGGTCAAAGAAAAGGCAACATCGGAGCTTGTTGAGTCATCAAAGGGCATTCCACCCAAGGAAGAGGTGAGTTTTTCATTGGACTTAATGGAGAAAGCCGCGATGAAAACAGTGAAGCTGGGACCAATGAGGCTCAATTCGAGAAAAGCGACGGAGTTGACCGAGTCATCTTTGACGCTTCAGCCCATGAAAGGGGTGAGTTTGGCATCGAACTCAGAGGAAGAAGTTACGATGCAAACTTGAAAGCTAGTTTCAATTAGGCTCACTTCTATTGACATATTGGAGGAGCTTCTGCTTATGAGAAAAGTGGGTGATGCATCAAAGTTTGTGAAAGTGACGATGCAAGCTGGATAGTTGACCAAAGTAAATGCGACGAGTAAGGTACATTTGGACCACTTTGATAGTGTTTTGCATTCTAACTTGATTGCTTGGCAAGAATGTAAAGGCCCTTTCAATGTTCTTAAGCAAGGAGGTCGAGGGACTATAGGCGATTCGAGGCTAAGTGATGTGAATCAAGAGGATTCCGATTGCAGCGAGTCAAAATGTGGGCAAGTGAGTGTGGAGACTTCTTGCCAATGAGATGTACCAACAAGTGAAACGGTTTGAGTTAAGAGGCGACGAAAGTCGAGGCGAAAGTTACAAAAGAAGGGACGGCCCGATAGTGAGATTAATCGAGAAAATGCTAAGGTAACGAGATGAGATTGAGGTGAATCAAGTCAGTGCCATTCTGGAACAGCAACGAGGGTGTTACGAGAATGGGTGGGGGATAATGTCACAGGCCAGAGTTCAAAGCCCGTGACCATTGCACACAATGAGTCCCATATAGGTCTGTCATTGACATTGGGATTATTTAGCTTACATGAGCTGGGCCGATTCAAAGAGCTATTGGTTAAGCCTATTAGATTGAAGCCTGGATGGCCCAATGATGAAGATTTGGCAACTTAAGGCATCTTGGCAAATATGGGAACTAATCTTAGAAGATAAGAGAGAATCATATTTTTAAGATTAGATAGAATTTGATTTGGTTGTAATCTTGAAAATCCCATAATTTAAGGGATAGGTTTATCTCATCCATCAATGTAATTCGATCTTGACCGTCGGTTGTGGGGGAGCTCAACTATAAATAGGGAGCCTCCCCTCATTTATAAATCACTCACTCATTCATTGTTTCATTCTTTGTATTCTTGAGAGAAAGTAATATAAGTTGACAGCATTTACTCAAGCACCTCTAGTGCTTAGTTTTCTATTGCTTTCTGTTCTTTTAAGCCTTCTTTTGGCTAATGCTTCCGCTATACAAATTGGTGCCTTGGAGGAATTCCTTTGAGAAACCTCAAATCATAGTGATTAGGCTGACTTAGGCGTGTTTGCAAGAAAGGATCACCTAAGGCATCACGGATTGCAAGACTAAAGATCTAACCCCGTGACATAGTGACAGCCTTTGGCTAGATTACTTTTTCTAACACTTGCATTGAAGTGTTCCCCCTTGACAGTTCACAATACACTCATATTGGAGTGTCTTTTATTTATAACTATACTTATATAGAAGTAGCCGTAAATGACAAATTTATTCAAGATTCAAATAATGATACTACTCATTCATTACTGATGCAATCTCAACCATTCATCCAAAAATAGAGACATAACATTCAATCACATTTATCCAACTCATTCATTAGTATTTCACATGATTCAAGAATTAAGCATAAAAAACTTGCAATTACATTTTCCATAATATTGTATGCTTTCATTAAATTCAAAAGGATAAAATTTTCTCAAATGTGGGTGCAATTGCATTTCCAATCCATATACATTCCCCCAAACTTAAAGTCTGCATTATCCCCAATGCATTGGCATTAATGTACAAATATATATAGAAATGCAATGACAAATACAGATGCAGTGACAATAAAAAAAATGCAGGGGCAAAAGAAATGTGATGACAATGATATTACAACTACATGATATGCATGAAATCTAACTAAGTGCTGAAAAATAAAAACTAACTCAGTGTGCTGCAGTCGAAGATGTGGCTACATAAGTTTTCTTCTTATTCTTCTTCCTGCGTTCCTCCTTATGTTTTTTTTTATCCTTGGCGCGCTTTCGTTTCCTTTCTTTTGGTTTAGTTGGATCCTCGAAATGCTCCTCCAAATCAGGCTATGTTCCAACTTCATCGATCGTGACATCAGAAGGGTGTATCTCAGCAAGTGGTGCCATATAAGGCACTATAGCCAGAGGATTGAAATCTTCATTGCTGATCGTCATGGCCTCCACCTAACTCGCTTCAGGTTGCTCCAAGTCTTCAACATTTACACCTACAACTTCGGGTGCAACGACAAAAGTAAGAACTTTATTCCTGAAAAAAGACTAATAAACAGAACTGAAACATAAATAAAACAACTAAAAGTAAATAACACAAATGTAAAGAAAAGTTAGAAAAATGTAACCAGGTTAATTATCTCTTTATTATTGTGATCATCCGGACTAAGGTAGTGCTTCAACCGTTGCCCATTCACTTTGAATTGGTGCTTATCATTGAGGTCTTTAATTGTGATTACACCATGTGAAAATGCTTCGACAACCTCAAATGGACTAGACCATCTTGAGCATAATTTACTTGGATGCAATTTTAATCGCGAATTAAATAAAAGCACCAGCTGGCTTGCAATAAATTATCGCTGCAAGATAATATTGTAATGTCATCTCTTGGTTTTTTCCTTGTATATTGTAGCATTCTCATATGCATTGCATCGAATCTCCTCCAACTCAGTAATGTCTAATAACCTCTTTTTCCCAACAGCATCATATCCATGTTCACTTGCTTGATTGCCCACATGGCTTTATGTTCAAGTTCCATGGGTAATTGACATGATTTATCGAACACAAGTTGATACAACGAAATTCCCAATGGCATTTTATATGCTGTGCGAAGAGCCCACAAAGCGTCATTAAGCCTTGAAGACCAATCTCTCCTCGATGGGTTTACCACTTTTTCAAGGATATTCTTAATTTGGCGATTAAAAACTTTAGTTTTACCATTTGTTTGAGGATGATATGTAGTCGCCATTCGATGCTTAACACCATAACACCTCAATGTGGCTGCAACTTGATTGCAATGGAAGTGAGTGCCTTGATCACTAATTAATGCTTTAGGTGTGCCAAAACGAGTGAGTATGTATGTGTGGAAAAATTTCAGCACTGTCCTAGCATCGTCTTTTGGAATAACAATTACTTCCACCCACTTGGACACATAATCTACAACGACTAGGATGTAAGCATTTCCAAAAGAACTTGGAAATTGCCCCATGAAATCCACACCATAAACATCAAAGAGTTCAACCTCCATAATATGCTGTTATAGCATCTCATTACGTCGGGATATCGATCTAGTGCGTTAACATTTGTCACATTGTTGCACAAAGCTATGGACATCTCTAAACAATGAAGGCTAATAGAATCCTAATTGAAGGACGTTTACAGAAATCCTTACACCACCAAAATGACCTCAATAGGGAGTATCATTGTAATGCTTCAAGATATGAAGCATTTCTTCATCTGGAACACAACATCGAATAATATTGTCGTTGCATACCTTAAATAGGTAAGGCTCATTCCAGTAATATTTTGCGATGTCACAAAAAAATCTTTCCTTTCTGTGGCCTGTTGCACTCAATGGTAATCTTTCACACATCAAGTAATTTATGACATCCGCATACCATGGGGATGTGTTGACAGCAAAAAGTTTCTCATCCAAAAATGCATCGATAATTTGTGAAGTATTTCCATATTCACTTCCTACCTCCAAACGAGATAGATGATCTGCTACTTGGTTCTCAGATCCTTTGTATCTTTAATCTCAATGTCAAATTCTTGTAATAACAGGATCCAACGAATCAATCTTGGTTTAACATCTTTTTTAGCAAAGAGGTACCTCAATACAGAATGATCAGTATAAACTGTAACTTTTGCGTTGACAAGATATGATCGAAATTTGTCGAAAGCAAAAACTACTACCAACAGCTCCTTTTCTGTGGTTGTATAAATTATTTGTGCTTCAGTAAGAGTTTTGCTAGCATAATATATTGCATGAAATATCTTTTCTTTGTGTTGACCTAGCCCAACACCCACAACATAGTCACTTGCATCACACATAACCTCGAATGGTTGTTACCAGTCTGATGCAACGATAATAAGTGTTTTCACTAGTTGCTGCTTAATTTGCACAAATATAGTCAAACATCCAGATCAAACAGAAATTTTTTATTTAACTCTAACAAGGAGCTGAGAGGTTTTGCAATTTTAGAGAAATCTTGGATGAATCGTCAATAGAAGCCCGCATGGCCGAGAAAACTCCTAATACCTTTTACATTTGTGGGCGGAGGTAACTTCTCAATGATCTCAACGTTTGCTTCGTCCACTTCAATGCCTTGAAAGGAGATATGATGACCAAAGACAATGCCTTCTGTTGCCATGAAGAGGCATTTCTCCATATTCAGCACTAGATTTATGTCCTCACATCACTTTAGAACTCTAGCTAAATTGTCAGCGCATTTATTAAAAGTATTACCATAGACATAAAAATCATCCATAAATACCTCCAATAAGTCTTTAATCATATCTGAGAAAATTGCCATCATGCATCTTTGAAATGTAGCCGGTGCATTGCATAGACCAAATGGCATTAGGCGAAAGGTAAAGGTACCAAAAGGATAAGTGAAAGTCATTTTTGCTTGGTCCTCCAGCGCAATTACTATTTGATTGTAGCCAAAATAGCCATCGAGGAAACAATAATAGGATTTACCAACAAGCTTGTCCAGCATTTTATCAATGAAGGGAAGTGAAAAATGATCTTTCTTTGTGGTTGCATCAAACGATGATAATCTATGCATAATCGCCAATCTATAGGAATGCGAGTAAGGATTATTCATCTTTGTTGTTACTTACCACTATGATACCACTCTTCTTTGGGACACATTGGATTGGGCTTACCCACATACTATCAGAAATTAGATAGATGATGCTCACATCCAACCACTTAATGATTTCCTTTTTAACAACATTTTTCATTTTTTCATTTAATATTCTTTGTTGTTCAATGGACTGCTTTCCCTCATCTTTCAGTCGTATATTGTGCATATAGAAAGAGAGATTAATGCCTCTAATATCCGCAATACTCTAGGAAATAACACGCTTGTGTTGCTTCAATATTTGGATTAATTTTTCTTCTTAACTTGCGTCGAGAGTTGTCATTCTTCTTAATTTTTCTTCAATATATAGAAAGAGACAATTACTGGTAAGGTGTCATTCTCACCAGGGAAAACATACTTCAAATGGGTAGGAAATGGTTTCAATTCCGAAGTAAGAGCTTCTTCAATAGATGGCTTAAATACATGAGCCGTTCTATTGGTCAAATTCAGGGATTCCATATGCCATCCGTGCCTAAGCTCAACATTATTTGCCTCAACCTTGTAGTCACAATCACTTAGAAAATCTTCTTTAGATGTCTCCACAAATTCTTCTGGGACTACTGTGCTGCGTTCATTAAATTTCTCCTCTATTAATTCATCCAACACATTGATATGGTGACATTCCTTTTTATTTCTGCAAGGAATTGCTTAAAAAACACTGAAGGTGACATGTTCGTTGTTATGTCGTATTATCAATTCACCTTTAAATACGTTTATAAGAGTGCGGCCAGTGGCAAGAAATGGATGCCTCAAGATTATGGGAACTTCCTCATCAGCTTCATAATCAAGGATAATGAAATCCGCTAGGAACATAAACTTATCTACTCGAACTAGAACATCTTTTATTTGCCCTTCAAGTTACGCTAAAGATCTATCCGCCAGCTACAATGTCACCGTAATGGGTTTCATGTGACCAATCCCTAATTTTTGAAATGTTGATAATGACAAGAGGTTGATACTTACTCCTAAATCACAGAGAACTTTTCCCAAGTATGATTTTCAATGGAACATGTAGTTGTAAAACTGCTAGGATCCTTCATCTTCAGTGGCAATTTATTTGTCAGGACTACGCTGTATCCCTTTGTGAGCGTAATTGTCTCAATATCGGTCAACTTTTTCTTCTTGGTTAAGAGCTTCTTCATGAATTTCCCATAGCTAGGAATCTGTGTGAGAGCATCCACAAGAGGTATGTTGACATGCAATTGTTTCAATGTGGCCAGAAACTTTTTATATTCTTTATCGTTCTCCTTCTCCTTAAATCTTTATGGAAATGACAAAGTGATAGCATTAGAAATGAAACCTATTTTCTCTCTAAATTTGTGTATTATTTGTCTCTTTTGTACTTATTTAGCATGCATGTTAGGCATTTCATACTTAGTAGTTATGTTTTCTAACTCATTTATGGTTGGTTTAAATTCATGTTATTTTATCTCTTTTTGTGAATTAATGTCATCATATGCAGCATATATATTGCATCTTAAAATTGTCAGTGCAATGATCCATCTTAGAAGACCAAAGCTAAAAAGAATCCCAAATGCAGCCACAAGTTTAGCTTGAAATTACGATAAGTGTTGTCACTGCATAGGAATCTTCACTTGGAATAAGTGAATTCAAGCTGAAATCACACCTAGAAGCACTAACGTAAGGGAAAAGCACGTTGCCACCGTAATTGAAGGTTTCAGATTGCGCCTAGCGATATCGCGACAATATACAGATCCATGAAGTTCACACCAGATCTGCATGAGTGCATAGTTGGACTGTAACAAACTTTTACAGCTACAACTAGATCTGGATCTGAGAAGAGAGAAGGTTTACCATTCTTGAAGCCTATAAATAAAGGAGAAAGTATAAAGAAAGATATCAAGAGGGAAGGAATTAAATCTGTAATTACTTTGTGTTTTTGAAGTTTTATTGGAGATTAGTGAGATAACTGAGCAGATGATCAATAACTCTTGACGAGGAGTGCTTGGTGTAGGCACAAGAGGAATAATTAAGCAATAGTCTTAGTAGTCTAGAGATAGTAAGCTTCGATGTATTTTTTAACCCTTCTTTTATGCTGATGAATTACTCTTAACAATTGAATGAATATGAGAATATCTTTCATTGTTATATCACTTTGATTCTTACTTAATTCTTCTTATCTGATTATTCTTGGATTTAAATGCTTTAAACACGAGAGTAGAATTGTAGTCTTCTGACATCGAGAGATGCAGTGACAAGTTAGATTAATAAGCAAGTCAGCGAGAGCTGCTTGGAATTAGAAGAGATTCTATCACTTGTTCTTAAGTGCACAACGTTACCTACATCGAGAGATGGAGTAATTATGGGTACTTGAGTCTCGATTAAACAGAGAGCTGTTATTGGTAAGATTTATTTATAGCTTTATTACTGCAATAATTCATCTATACAGTACCTTGTCGACGCATCCAGTGTTGCGACTAAGTAAAGTTAGTGATCCACTCTAGTTCTTCACACTTGATTATTATTTTACTTTTCTGCATTTAAATTCTCAAAACTTCCACAACTATATGATTTACTTTCAGTTGCACTGACATTTAACTTTTATAATTACATTGACAATTTTAAATATCTCAGTATGCAGATCAGATTTAATTGCACTGACATCTTTATTCAAATTATCTCTAATCTTAGTTTTAATTGCCTCGACATATAAACAACAAGAACCCATTCCCTGTGGGATCAATATCCGATAGAATTAATCTATCAACTATACTTGTATCGACGTGTGTCCGCTTGCACAATTGTTGTGACGTTACAGATTGATCAAGTTTTGGCGCCGTTGCCGGGGAATTTGGTGTTTTTTTTATGGTTATGTTTGTAGATGCAATTATTTCTTCTTACTTAACTTCTAACTTTTACTAATTTGTTTACTTTCTTTTTGTTAACTTCTTTCAGAATTCTTTAAGGGTTGCATGTCCATAAGGAGAAATCCTAAGGATATTCCGAGCTTTATCTAAAACTTGAGAGGACATTAAGGAAGAGGAGACAAGAACAAAAGAAAATGGCTGGCAACAACAGCAATAACAATCTACCACCATTGCTATTAAAAATGTTGTTCCTCCAGTACAACCACAAATCGTCAATATTATACCACTACCTGCACAGTGAACAAGCGCAAAATAGGACAATATGATATTTTGTTGTTCTTATCCTTGATGATTTATAACCAGGGGTTTTGAGACCAACTATACAAGCTGGAAATTTTGAGTTGAAACTGGTGATGTTTCAGATCTTAATTCAAATGGGCAATATTATGGTTTGCCTCATGAAGACGCAAGCGAACATCTAAAATCATTTTTTCTTATTTATGCATCCTTTAGTAAACATGGTATCCCTGATGATGCCTTGAAAATGCAATTATTTCCTTATTTGTTACAAGGTAAAGCGAGAACATGATTCTTGGGATTGCCAGTTGGATCCATTACATCTTGGAATGCGCTAGCAACATAGTTTGTTTAGCGTTTTAATTCGCCAACAATGAACGCAAGATTGTGAAATGTCATTACAACGTATCATCAGCTAGATGATAAGAACTTACATACAACATGGGAGCATTATAAAACTCTACTTAGACATTGCCCCATGCATGGAATTCAACAAGAGACCCAGATAGAGATCTTTTATAATGGATTGAATGCTCAGAAAGAAATCTTGTCGACGTATCTACTAACGGTCCTCTGTTGGATTGCACCTACAATGAAGTTGTAAGAATTCTAGAGAGAATTGACCAGAATGATTATCAATATCCAATCTCTCGTTCTGCTCAGGTAAAACCTAACCTTGGTGTTCTTGAATTAGATACTATTTTTGCTTTGAGTGCGCAGTTATCCTCTTTGGCCAATATTATAAAGAATATGAAGGGGACAAGTGACATTGCTCCTGTCCAAGTGGCTTAACAGATGGATGTGTTGACATTTTTTGTGAGATTTGCGGCGACAACCACAATTACAAGGATTGCCCACAACATGCTGAAAATGCATTCTACGTTAATAACATCAGAGGAGGTTCTTATGGTAACTCATACAACAATAGAGCCTAAAACCCTTGGGGAAATCAGAATACTTCCACATATAGATATGAAAATTCCTCAATTCAAGGGAGTTATAGATAAGGGAGTTACAAAAACAATCAACAACAGAATTTTAATCAGAATTAGCAGGTACATTCGGCACATAGCCAAATGTAACCATAGATGTGATTGCAACCACAATAGAATGCCACATATGCAAGGACAACATCAGCAACAATAACAATTTTCTCAACAAAGGTCAGATCTTACGGCTACGCTTGAAGCACTGATGTGAAAGCATATCACTAGAACTGAAGCGATAGTGCAAGGCGATTCTTCTTCTATATGAGCATTGGAAGCCTAACTAGGATAGTTGGCTTCTAATCTGAGTGTAAGGTCACCAAGTGCTCTACCTAGTGATACTGAGAATCAAATGCAAAGAGGGAAGGAGCATTGTAAGTCTATCACGCTGTGAAGCGGGAAGCAAACAACTGAACCAAGGAAACATTCTGACCAAGAACTTGTCGATGTATCCAAACCAACACAACAAGGAGAAGTTGCAGTTGAAGGAAACTCAGCAAAATTAAATAAAGAAAAGCCAACTTTAGTGACATCTATCCCTACTATTTGCCTAATAAAGACATCGATGCAACTGCCTTTGTCAATACAACCGGTTATTCCACAACAACCCACTACTACGATACCTTTTCCTTTTCCGCAAAGATTTAAAGAGAAAGACCATGATAAGGATTATCAAAAATTTGTTTCTACTTTGAAACAATTACATATTAACATACCTTTTATAGATGCTTTTGTGCAAATCCCCAGATATGGGAAATTTATGAAGGAGCTGTTATCAAAGAAAAAGAAATTGTTCGAAATCGAGATAATTACGCTCATAGAGGGGTGCAATGCTGTGCTTACAAACAAGTTGCCACTAAAAATGAAAGACCCTAGTAACTTCACAATTCCTTGCTCCATTAGAAATCATTATTTAGGTAAAGCTTTATGTGATTTGGGAGCTAAAATTGATCTCATGCCTTTGTTCACATTCAGGAAATTAGGAATATGATCAATGAAGCCCACTGCGATGACATTGTAACTCGCGGACAAATCTCTACCACAACCTAAAGACTAAATAAAAAATGTCCTTGTGCAAGTTGATAAGCTTCTATTCCCTGTCGATTTCATAATCCTTGACTACGAGGTAAATAAGGAAGTGCCCATCATTCTGGGGCGACCATTTTTGTCAATGAGATGCATTATTATCGACATTTTCAAGGGTGAGCTTGTCATGCAACATAACGACAAGCATGTGACCTTTAGTGTGTTCGAGTCATCTCCATCCAAAAGTAAAGAACAGTGTCGTCACATTGACGTACTAGATGAAATAATTATGGAAGAGTTAAATGAACGGAGTTCAGCATTCTTAGATGAAGATGTAGTGACATCCATTTGATAAAGTCCTAGCTGAATGTGACTACAATGCTGAGGTTAATAGTTGTGACCTGACACAGAATTGGTAATTGGAATATTTGGATTTGTCTAATAGGACGATCCTTGTGTTTAAACCATCGATTGAACAAGCTCTTACCTTGGAGTTGAAGTCATTGCCGACACATTTGAAATATTTCTTTTTGGGTGACAATGATACGTTACCTGTAATTGTCAGCGCAACCCTCGACGCAATTCAAGAAGAGAAGCTCGTCACGACTTTAAAGGAACACAAAAAAGCCATAGCTTGGAGCATTGCAGATATTAGAGGCATCAGTCCTCTTTTTGCATGCATAAGATCAGGTTGAAAGATGAAGGGAAGCAATCTGTTGAGTAACAATAACGACTCAATGAGAAGATGAAAGAAGTAGTGAAGAAGGAAATTATCAATTGGCCAGATGAGGGCATCATCTACCCCATTTCTGATAGCAATTGGGTGAGGCCTATCCAATGTGTGCCCAAGAAAAGTGACTTCACAATTGTGAGCAATGAAAAGAACGAGTTGATCCCTACTCGCATTACGACTGGCTGGCGAGTATGCATGGATTATCGACGACTCAATGTGGCCACAAAGAAGGACCACTTTCCATTACCTTTCATTGACCAGATGCTAGATAGGCTAGCTGATAAAGCCTATTATTGCTTCCTAGATGGCTACTCTGGATAAACCAAATTGCCATTGTGTTGGAAGATCAAGTAAAAACCACGTTCACATGCCCATTTGGAACCTTTACCTTCCGACGTATGCCTTTTAGATTGTGTAACGCACCAGCCACATTCTAGAGGTGTATGATGATTATCTTTTCAAACATGATTGAGGATTCTTTAGAGGTATTCATGGATGATTTCTTAGTTTATGGGCAAACTTTTGACCAATGTATTGACAACTTGGTGAAAGTATTGAAGGGATGTGAGGACACAAATCTAGTTCTGAATTGGGAGAAATGTCACTTCATGGCAACTGAAGGCATTATCCTCGGCCATCGCATATCATGTTAGGGCATTGAGGTAGACCAAGCAAAGGTCAAAATCATCGAGAAATTGCCACCGCCAACAAATGTTAAGGGAATAAGAAGCTTTCTTGGACATGCTGGTTTCTATAGGAGATTTATCCGTGCTTTTTCCAAGATTGCTAAACCATTATGCTCATTACTAGAGCAAAATAAAAAGTTTGTGTTTGATGACTCATATCTGGACGCATTCATTATAATTAAGAAGCAACTAGTACAAGCTTCGATTGTCGTCTCACAGGACTGGATGTAACTGTTTGAATTAATATATGACGTAAGTGACTTTGCTGTAGGAGCTGTGTTGGGTCAATGTAGAGAAAAGGTATTTCATCCTATTTATTATGCTAGTAAAACTTTGACTGAAGCGTAGGCAAATTATAGAACTACTGAGAAGTAATTGCTAGAAGTAGTTTTTGCATTCGACAAGTTTTGTTCATACCTTATCGGTGCAAAAATTACAGTGTACACAGACCATTTTGCATTGAGATATCTTTTCACGAAGAAAGACACCAAACCAAGGTTGATTAGATGAATCCTATTTTTACAAGAGTTTGATGTTGAAATCAAGGATAGAAAAGGATCCGGGAATCAAGTAGCTGACCACTTGTCTTGACTGGAAGTTGGAAGTGAAGATGGAAATAAAGTCTAAATTGTTGATGCATTTCCAGACGAGCTATTGTTCTTTGTTGACGCATTACCATGGTATGCTGATGTTGTCAACTATCTTGTGTGTGGGAAGTTACCCTTGAGTGTTGTTGGTCACAAGAAAGTCAAGTTTTTGTGTGACGCTACAAAGTATCATTGGAATAAGCGATACCTATTCAAGGTATGCGCTGACAACATCATCCGTACTTACGTTCCTAAAGAAGAAATGACTTCTATCCTATGACATTGCCATGATGCTCCCTATGAAGGCCATTTTGGTGGTGTAAGGACTGCTGCAAAGGTCCTCCAGTCAAGATTCTATTGGCCCACATTGTTTCGAGATGTCCACAACTTTGCATAACAATGTGATGGATTTCAACGTACTGGCTCAATATCTTAACGCAACAGGATGCTCCAACAGCCTATTCTAGAGGTGGAGTTATTCGACCTTTGGGGTATAAATTTTATGGGGCCATTCTCAAACACTTTTGGGAATGTGTACATTTTAGTTCCTGTTGACTATGTATCGAAGTGGATCGAAGTAATTAGGGTGTCAAAAGATTATGCTCGAACGGTGTTGAAGTTCTTCCACACTTACATCCTTACGAGATTTGGAACACCTAAAGCCTTAGTAAGTGATCAAGGTACTCACTTCCACAATAATCAAGTTGCGACAACATTAAAAAGATATGGTGTGAAGCATCAGATGGCCACAACGTATCATCCACAGACAAATGGCCAGTAGAGGTGTCCAATCGATAAATTAAGAGCATTCTTGAGAAGGTGGTTAATCTATCTAGGAGGGATTGGTCTTCGAAGTTACATGATGCATTGTGGGCGCTTCGTACCGTATATAAAACCTCGTTGGGGATGTCGCCATATCAACTAGTGTTTGGTAAGTCATGTCACCTACCAGTTGAGTTTGAACACAAAGCCATGTGGGCAATCAAGCAGATAAATTTGGACTATGATGCTGTTGGAAGAAAACGATTGTTGGACATTGATAAACTAGAACAAATACGCCTCAATGCCTATGAGAATGCCATAATTTACAAAGAAAAGACCAAGAGATGGCACGACAATATCATCTTGCGTCGACAATTTAGCCCTAGTCAGTTATTGTTTAATTCATGTTTAAAACTGCATCCAGGTAAATTGTGTTCAAGATGGTCAGGCCCTTTTAAGGTTGTTGAAGCATTCCAAAACGGTACGGTGACAATTGAGAATTTGAATGATGGGCAACAGTTCAAAGTGAATGGCCAACGTTTGAAGCATTATACAAGCCTAAAAGTCAAAGAACCAAGCGAGACCATAGATCTGGTCTCATTTAAATAATGTCAACGCATTTTTATACTTCTTTGTATTTGTTTCACTTTTACTTGTTTCTTTTCAAATTTATGCAGGAATAAAAATCATCTTTTTGTCGATGTATTACGAGCACAACTTGTCGGTGCATTTTGTAATGTGTCAGCAATGCTTTTTCAGCAAGGATCGTGCCGGTTGATTTTCTTCTCTCCCCAATCATTGGACAAAACAAAGGGGTACAATCTGCAGCCTGACATTTATTGGCTGCAGACATAATGTTTTCCCATAACTTTTGCAATCATCATGTATCTTTAATTTTTAAGGTTATAAAACTCTTTCCCGTGGAATCTCTTTTCTACTCATAATCGCCATTATTGCTACAAAATTTTTTCTGTGTTATTGTCGCTCTTATTACTCTCACAAGTTTATTTCTTTCTCTGTAAAGTTTATCTTCACCTTTTTACTGAGTTATTATGGCTAGAACAAGAGGTGCGAAAACTCCTTCTAAAACCCCTTAAACTTCTACCACCATGGTTCATACCAAAACCCAACCTCCACCAAGTGAAATGGTCTTTTTTCTGTCTAAAGCGGCCAAAGATCATTATCATGATGTGATGATCAAACGTAACTGCCATCCGGAGCAGGGTTTACAACTGTCCATACACCAAATGTTGGGGAAGCAAATCGTAAGGACCATTAGTCGACTGGGCTGGGAATTCTTCTGTGAGCACCCGACTGGATATTCCCCTACCATCATAAGGGAATTTTACGCCAATCTTTCTAACCCTGAACGAGAGTTCATTTTTGTGAGAGAAGGCTTAATACCTTCGAGTGCTGCCCATATCAATGTTTTGTTTCGGATTCTTGAGAAGGTAAATGACCACACTCCATTTTTGGAAGAATTGGATGATGAAGGAATTGACTAGGTCATGAGGGACCTTTGCGTTGAGGGTGTAGTCTAGACGGGCAATGGCCCACACAACTACACCATGCACCATCGGTATCTGACGACCTTTTGCAAGGTGTGGTTCCATTTTGTGAATAGCCGCATCTTGCCTTCTACACACAGCACGATGACGACACTAAATCACATGTGCATTCTACACTTAATCTTTAAGAGCCGTCATATCGATGTCGGTAATCCTCCACGACCAGATCACTAAAGCAGCATCCAAGTAGACAGGTATACTACCCTTCCCCTCCTTAATCATGCTGCTATGCAAATAAAGGGGAATTGTGCCCAGAGATGTGGAGGAGGTATTAGAGAAAAAGAGCCCCATCAATGATATATCCGTAGAGAGGATGACAAGGGGCCAAGAGATGCCATTGGTGTGAGAAGAACCAAAGAAAAAGGACAAAGAAAAAGAGAAGAAGAAGGAAAAATAGGTTGATACGCCCATAGACCCTCTATTGAGGAAGAAATTGACTGCAATGGAAGTCAGCATTGATCGTATCGATTTGCGCCAAATACGTATTGTTAGCGCATTGGAGGAGATGGACTACAGACAAAATTTGTTTTATGCGTTCACAAGAGTGTGGAACAAGACTATTGTCGACGCATTGAGAAGGCTGAGTCCAAATCCTTTACTTGAGTTCCCCGTCTTTCCACCCATTGTTAGGGAAGCTCCCTTATCCTCCGAACAGCCTACTTCTGATGATAGGCCTCAACATGTCTCCTCTCCAATGCAAATCCATATTTTAGATGACGAGGAGCATTTTAATGATATGGAGGATTGCTACAGAACTATAGCCAGCTTGTTCGAAGAAGAGTTTGACAGCCTTGGGGCAAATATCGCAGAGAGGGCGGTTATGGGTGTGGACACAGAGGAAGGCGCTGACAAGATCCCCATTGAGCAGGAACAACTTGAAGCAGAGCAAGAAGAAAGCCAAGAGAAGGAAAAAGAATGTGAGAAGAAGAACCCTGCAGAGGAGCAGGAGGAAAAATAAGCGGATGCCCCGACAAATATCTTTGAGGGTATTGTCGGCACACACGTAAGTGTGGGGGTATCTAGTGACGACATGGCTCCACATGATGCAAGCCAGCCTGAGGCAGTTACCAACAGTGTAGAGGAGTTTAATTCTTTAGGTATCGTGTCTTATGTGGCCCCGCTTGCTGAGGTCTATCCATCAAATGTGACTATCGATGAGGCCGCCACCCAGCCAGCTGAGGAGGAGCACTCCGCTGATCCAATTGGTACATCGAAAAGAAAGAGGAAGCACTAGGATAAAAAGAAGAAACATAAGGAGGAAGGAGAGCGCTCAAGGAAGAAGAAAAAGAAAACCAAAGCAGCCATGACATCAGCTACTAAATAAATGAGTTAGTTTACTTTTCTGTAGGTAGTCGCATGCATTTCATTGTCATTGCATTGTTATTTGTCATTGCATTTTTCATATTAGTTTAACTGCATTGTAGTTGCTTTTTCATTCTTGTTTGTATAATATTGTCAGTGCATTGGGGATCATGCAGACATTAAGTTTGGGGGGATATTGTGTGAAATGGAAATGCGATTACGCCCACATATTTGAAATTTACTTGTTTCTTTAGTTAATGAAAATATGCAGAATTTCAATAAAAATATGACCACAATTTTTATTTGATGCATAAATCTTGAATTGATTGGATGCTAGCATATGAATTGGATGAATGTGAATGAATATTTAGCTCTTTTATTTTTGAATGAATAATTGAATTGCTTCAGTAATGAATGGATAGTAGCAATCTTTAAATCTTGTACTAACTTGCCAATTGCAGTGACAATGTATTAATAAGAAACACTCCAATGTGAGTGCATTGTGACTTATCAAGGGAGAACACTTCGCTGTATGTGTTAGAAATATCATCTAGCCAAAGGTTGTCACTTCAAGAGTGTGTTCGGTGCAATTACATACCTCTTGGTGGTTTGTTGCACCCCATCGTTACTGTCCAGGAACCAAAGCAGCGTAATGCAATGACATCTCTCAGTCACATATAAAAAAATTATTGAATGAAAAAAAAAAGAAAAAGAAAAATTGCTATAAATGTTGTATTGGTTTAAGAAAGGGTAAGATTCAAAGCATGTTACTAACATGAGTCATGTTGCAGTTTTAATTGTTCATGCCTCTAAATTGTTGACGCATTATTCTATCATGTGAATGCAATTTGTACATTAGAATCCCATAAAATTTAAGTTGTGAGAATAATAATTGTGGTGACATGTTTGTATGTGATTTTATTGATTTTTGTTTACTTGAGGACAAGTAAACACTCAAGTTTGGGGGTGTGATAGCATTAAAAATTACACTTATTTTCTCCCTAAATTTTTATATTATTGTCTCTTTTGTACCATATTTAGAATGCATGTTAGGTATTTCATACTTAGTATTTACGTTTTCTAACTCATTTATGCTTAGTTTAAATTCTTATTATTTTATCTCTTTTTATGCACTAATGTCATCACATGCAGCATATATATCGCGTCTTAAAATTGTCAGAGCAAGGATCCACTTTAGAAGACCAAAGCTAAAAAGAATCCAAAAAATGTAGCCACAAATTCAGCTTGAAATTGCGACTAAAAAAGTCACCGCATAGGAATCTTTACTTGAAAGGAGAGAATTCAAGTTGCAATCACAACTAGAAGCAACAGCGTAGGGGAAAAGCATATTTTCACCGTAATTAAAGGTTTCAGATTGTGTCTAGTGATGTCGCGACAATCTGCATTTCTGTGAAGTTTACACCAGATCTGCGTGAGTGTACAGTTGGACTGTAACAAACTTTACAGCTGCAGTTGGATCTGGATCTGAGAAAAGAGAAGGTTTACCATTCTTGAAGCCTATAAATAGAGGAGAAAAGATGAGGAAAGATATTGAGAGCGAAGGAATTAAGTCTGCAATTACTTTGTGTTTTTGAATTTTTATTGAAGATCGATGAGCTGACTGAACAGACGAGAAACAAATCCTGATGAGGAGTGCTTGGTGCAGGCACAAGAGGAACAGTTATGGAATAGTCCTAGTAGTCTAGAGATGGTAAGCTTTGATATATTTGTCAACCCTTCTTTTATGCTAATGAATTACTCTTGACAATTGAATGAATATGAGAATATCTTTCATTATTATATCACTTTGATTCTTACTTAATTCTTCTTATCTGTTTATTCTTGGATTTAATTACTTTAAACACAAGAGTGGAATTTCAGTCTACCGACATCGAGAGATGCGGCGACAAGTTAAATTAACAAGCAAGTCAGTGAGAGTTGCTTGGGATTAGAAGAGATTCTATCAATTGTTCTTAAGTGCACAACGTTACCTACATCGAGAGATGGGGTAATTGTGGGTACTTGTGTCTCAATTAAACAGAGAGTTGTTATTGGTAAGATTTCATTGGAGCTTTATTGCTACGACAATTCATCTATACAGTAACTTGTTAACACATCCAACGTTGTGACTTAGTGAAGTTAGCGATCCACTCCAGTTCTTCACACTTGATCATCATTTTACTTTTCTGCATTTAAATTCTCAACACTTCCACAACTATTTGCTTTTCTTTCAATTGCACTGACATTTAACTTTTATAATTACATTGACAATTTTAACTATCTTAGTATGCATATCATATTTAATTGCACTGACATCTTTACTCACATTATCTCTAATCATAGTTTTAATTGCCTCGACATATAGACATCAAGAACCCATTCCCTGTGGGATCGATATCTGATAGAATTAATCTATCAACTATACTTGCATCGACGTGTGTTTGCTTACACAATTGCTGTGACATTACAGGCTGATCACAAAGGTATTGACACATCAGGTTGTCGTGACAAAACCTGTTGCATTGACATATGTGGTTGCATCGATAATTTTATTGGTCTAATGGTAGGCGTGGGAGTAACAACTAGTGGCTCCTCTTTATTTGGTTCATCTGTTTCTTCTTTAGATACAACTTTTTCTTCTTGATCTGCTTCACTTGCGTCGACAGGTGTTGTATTAGAGCTGCTTCTTGGCTAGATAGTTTGCTTTCCACTCCTAAGAGTAATAGCTTTGCAATTCTCCTTCCCTTTTTGATTTGGATTCTTAGTGTCACTAGGTAAAGCACCTGGTGGTTTTGTGCTCATATTTGAAGCTAGTTGTCCTACTTGTGCTTCCAACGCTCATACAAAAGAGGAATTTCCTTACACAATAGCTTCTGTCTTTGTGATATGTTCACGTATCAAGACTTCAAGAGTTGCTAATGGATCAACTCGTGGTTGGGAATATTGTTGTTGTTGTTGTTGTCCTTGCATATGTATGTTTGGCATTGAAGATTGTTGTGGTTGAACACGAGTATGTGCCTGAAACTGATCTTGATGTACATGCATTTGAGGACTTTTGTTAATATTTTGCGGCTGCTGACTATAATTCCCTTGTCGAAAATTTCCTTGGTTTGAAGAATTTCCATATCTAAATGTGGTTACGTTTTGATTTCCCCAAGGCTGTTGGTTTCGAGCTGAGCTGTTTTAGGAATTACCATAAGAATTTCCTCTGATATTATTAACATAAAACACATTCTTTGCATGTTGTGGACAATCTTCATAGCTATGATTATCACCGTAAATTTCACAAAAAAATGTCGGGACATCCATTTGTTGGGCAACTTGGATGGGAGTAACTTCACTTGTCCCCTTCATATTCTTTATCATATTTTTTAACGAAGATACTTGTGCACTCAGAGCTGATATAGCATCTAACTCGATAACTCCAAGGTTTGTTTTAACTTGAGCAACTTGAGAGGTCGGATATTGGTAGTCATTGTGAGCGATCCTTTCTAAAATTCTCACAGCTTCACCATAGGTGCAATCTAACAAAGGACCATTCGCAGATGCATCGACAAGATTTCTTATTTACGCATTCAACCAATTGTAAAAGATCTCGATCTGCATTTCCTATTGAATTCCATGCATGGGATAGTGTCGAAGAAGGGTTTTGTAACGCTTCCATGTGGTGTGTAAATTCTCATCATCCAATTGATGATATGCAGTGATATCATTCCTCAGTCGAGCATTCATTATCGGTGGATTAAACTGCAAAACAAACTGAGTCGCAAGTGCATTCCACGATGTAATTGATCCAGCAGGCAATCCAAAGAACCAGGTACGAGCCCATTTTTGCAATGAGTAAGGAGATAGTTGCATCTTCAAGGCATCATCAAGAACACCATGCTGAGTAAAAGAAGCATAATTAGTAGAAAAGATTTAAGATGCTCTCTTGCATCCTCTTGAGGCAAACCAGCATACTACCCATTCGAATTTAACATTTGAAACATAATCGGTTTTAACTCAAAATTGTCAGCTTGAATAGCTGGTCGAACAACCCCTGGCTACAAATCATCTAATACAGGAACAACAAAGTCTCGAATCGGTCTATTTTGTACTTGTTCTTCTTGTGAAATAGTGGATTATTTATATTTTTTGGTTGTATTGGAGGGATAGGTTTTTGTGGTGGCAGTGGAGGTATGACTGCATCATTTCCAGGGGCAAAGCCATATTCCTTTGTTATTGTCTTCTCCTTCTAATAGTTCTTTCAATTTTCGGATCTAAGCCAATAATAATTTCAGAATTGCTCCTGGTCATAAAACACCTAAAAATTTGAGAAATAGTCAACAAAAAGTAAAACAAGTTAACAACAGGTAAAACTAACAAAATGAAAAATAATTGCAAGAACAAGAATAAACATTAAACAAACACCATCCTCGACAACGGCACCAAAACTTGGTCACGCTGTAAATGTCATAGCAACTATGTGCAAGCGTACACTGTCGATGCAAGTATAGTAAATAGGTTTAAAACTATCAGATATCGATCCCACAGAGATGGTTGCTTATGTTTATAAATGTCGATGCAAAGGAAGTTAAAATAAAAGAGATTGTGATGAATAATGTCGGAGCAAACTAATAAGAAAATGCAGTAAATGGTTGAGACTAATCTGTCAAAGAAATTTTAATAAAAGTTAAGAAGTAAAAATAGTGATAATGAAATGGGGTTCCCTAACTTGAAAAGATGGCAATAGCTAAAAGTGACCACAAGGTAAATGATAGATAAATTGTCGCTACAATTAAGTTCAATGAAATCTTACCAACCTCGACTTCCCTATTATCAAAGACTCAAACACTCACACTAACCATACCTTCCAGTGCTAGTAATGCAAAATATTCAAGAACAAGTAGACAGAATTCCTTCGATCCTCAAGCAACTTCCATTGGCTTGCTTGTTAACTTAATCTTGTTACGGCACTTTCCAATGACAGTGACTGCAACTACATTTCTGTGGTCAAGTAATAAAATCCAAAGATAACAGTGAAGGAAAGATAGACTAGACATCATATTTGATCTGGAATTAAATTGTACTTCCATTCAAACTCAAATAATAAAACATTCATCAGCATTTTAAAGAGAGAAAAACATAAATAATTGAAGCATCCTATTCTTAGTCTACTAGAACTATTCTCTTACACTTCTCTTGCATCGCAATTAGGAATGCTCCTCGTCGGGAGAAGATTTGCCTTCTCGTCATAGTCAGGTCACCCTCAATGAAGTTAAGTTGTCATGGAAGCTAGCTTAAGAAAATGTTGAAGAAATAATTTTAAAGCGTCAAAGAAATCTCCCCGATGATGCTTGAAGAAGACCCTCCCTCATTAGTATTTATCAACCATTACCAAGTACAGTTGGTTATACCAGCTGTACACTCATGCAGATCCGATGTGTTCATCAGACAGTTGTCGGTTGTGCTAACATTTCTGGGAGCAAATTTGGATTTTATTTTGCGGCGATAACCCTGGATACCTTCATGCATTGATCTTTCTGGACAAACTCCTGCACTGACATCTTTGGATGCAATACTGAACACTAATTGTGGCAACATTAATAGCAAAAACAAAATAAAAATAAAGAAAATTAAACCTAGCATCACTGAGTTAGAAAATACAGTTACTAAGTTAAAAATGCTAAAAATGATAAAATGGGAACAAATTACAACCTAACTAAAGAGAAATCAATGGTCTTTTCTAATGCTATCAACACCACTTCAATCGCTCAATACATGAAATTTTTGAATCAATGTAACTCTTCCATGGACAGGTCCACCAAGTACACTCCTGCCAATTTAACTCATCATGCACCACCCTCCCCCACATCAAAGCTCTCAATTTGATGAAACACCAGTGTATCCATTGTCATCCATTTTTCTCAAACACAAGCTCATTTCTAGCCAACCATACTGACCAACTTGCTGCCGAAACCGAAATTCACCAAAGACTTTTGACCATCCCTACCATTTTCCCCTTGAGACATAAAGAATAAAGATCACCAAACCCTTTCATCAGTTTCCAATCAACATTCCACAATAAGAATATCTTTTTCCAAAAACCTTTAATGAATTTGCAACTAAAAAAAGATGAGTCACACTTTCGATTTCTCTAACACACCAATGGTAGCCCATTTCCAAGTTTTGAAGCTTGACACCTCCCTTAACCAAGAACTCTTTTGTTTGGATACGATCAATAGCAATCATCCATAAAAAAATCCTCACTTTAAGAGGCACCTTTAATCTCCAAATTTTATCGAATTCGAACCTTTTGTCTTCAACATTATCCCCAATTAAAAGCTTTGTTAATTGCTTGACAAAAAACTCGCCATTACTCCCATGTATCCATGCAATTTTATCCTCCCTCTCAAGTACAAGAATCCTGCTCTTCGCCACTTCAAAAAGTCTTTTGAGAGAAATAAACTCTTTGTCCAACAATGGCCTAATAAAAAGACCCCCCCATTTTGCTACACTAGGCTCTCCTTTAGATAAATAATCCCACACCACACCGCTCTCTTCCTTTTTTTTTTTGCTAGTCTAACCTTGGGAATTCCACTCTTAGAGGTCTGTCACCATACCAAACATCCTCCTAAAACATCACTGATTTTTCATCTCCAATTATCCAACAAAAGGATTTATTGCCCAGCCATTTTGTAACTTTTGTATCCTTAGAATTTTCCACAATGCCCCTCCATACTATTGAAATATCCTTTCTTTTTGTCCTTCTAAACCTCCAAAATTGAGAAGAAGAGTTCTAAACCTCCAAAATTGAGAAGAAGAGTCGTACTTAGCAAAGATGATTTTCCTTCACGAGCATCACGTTCCACCGCATACCTCCAACTCCATTTGGCCATTAAAGTTCGATTTTTAACCGATAAATCCACCACGCTCGCTCCTCCTTCTCTCTTGGCAAGCAGATTTTATTCCAGCTAACTCTCGCCATCTTTCTTTTCCCATTTACACTTCCTCAAAGAAAATTTCTATGAATATCATCATCTTTGCAATCACTATCGAAGGGGCTTGAAAATAGACATCAAATAAATCGGAAGTGACGAAAGAACTGAATTAATAAGCACAATTCTTGCCGCCCACGAGAGAGATCTACTTTTCCATCCTGATAATTTTCCCCGAAATCTCTCAACTATTTCATCCCATGTCGAAACCTTTCTCGGATCTGCACCTAGAGGTATCCCTAAATAATTGAAAGGCAAAACCCCAACCTTGCACCTACCTATTCCTGTCATTCTATATAAAAACTCCTCCTTCACCTTAAAACCATAAGGCAAGATTTTTTAAAGTTTATACTAAGACCAGAACAAATTTCAAAACAGTGTAAAATATACTTTACATTTCTCACCACTTCCTCATCTGCCTTTAAGAACAGGATGGCGTCGTTTGCAAATTGAAGGTGCGAGATACACAACTCAGGGATAACATCTTGGGTACCTTCCATGAAGCTTGACTCCTCCGCTTTGACTAACATCAAGTGAAACACTTCTGTTACAAGAATAAATAGGAATGGGGAAAGCGAATCTCCTTGATGAAGACCTTTCCCCATCCTAAATTCATTTGTGGTTGCTCCATCAAGAAGCATCGCCACTCTTGCCATTAGCACGCATTCTAACATCCAACCAATCCATCTTCATCCAAAACCCATTTTAGATAACACTACTTCTAGAAAATCCCACCTAACACAATCATATGCCTTGGAGAAGTCTAGCTTGAACATCAAACTCCCCTTTTTTTCTTCCAATTTCCTTATCGAGTGAATCACCTCATTAGCGATTAGAATACCATAAAAGATTTGCCTCCCCTTTATGAATGCACATTGAGTTTCACAAATAATCGCCCCAATAATCTCTCTAAGTCTCCTTGATAATGTTTTCGCCATAATTTTGTACTATGAACTTACAAGACAAATTGGGCGAAATTCAGACAAATCCTTTGGATTGGCTGATTTAGGAACAAACGCTATGAACGAAGAATTTATACTCCTTTCCAATTTCTAGGTTTGGCAAAATTCAGCCATCATACCAAGTAAATCCTCCTTCACCACATCCCAACATTTCTTGAAAAACCCCAAATTAAACCCATCCAGACTCGATGCTTTGGATTCATCACAACTCCACACCGCCATCTTAATTTCCTCTAACGTAAAGGGGACCTCCAATTTCCTCGCTACTTCCTCCTTTAGAACTTTAAAATCCAACACCATATCCAAGCTCCAATTCCTTAGAAGACAGCTAAAATGATCTCTAAAATAAGAATACACTTATTCCTTCACATCTTTCGGATCACTATACCATGGGTTTCGAATTTTCATCCCAAACACCATATTTCTTTTTGCTTTTATCTTAATCGCCCTATGGAAAAATATCATGGTTTCATCTCCCTCCTTTAACCATGTCATTCTAGATTTTTGTCTCCATACTGATTCTTTAAATTTAATTGCTTCTCATAACTCTTGATTCAATTTTTTCATCTTATCCAACTCTGACTCAGATAATTCTCGTATGTCACATTGATCATCAAGTACTTTTATCTTCTCTTCAATTTCTTTTAGTCGATTTTCTAAAACAAACCTCGCATTTTCATTCCACTTTTTAATTGCTCCTTTCAAATTTCTTAACTTTGACGATAATCTCCCCTTTAAACAACAATAATTTGCCCATTCTCCATTGATTAAACTCAAACAATCCTTCTTCGACAACCATGCATTAAAAAACTTAAATGGCTTTGGCCCCCAATCCACAGATTCAGTAGCAAGTAAACGGAATATGGTCTGAAATACTCCTCTTCAAACCCTCCTATTTTAGATCTTCATAGTTTTCTACCCAATCTTCATCCACCAAAAATTTGTCCAACCTGCTATTCTTTTTTTCAGGTCCATACCACGTGAACCTCTTCCCCATCAAAGGCAAATAGACCAGTTTACAAGAGTCTATGAAGCAATTGAAGTCCTTCACTCCTCTCAACAACCTCACACAATTGCTTATTTCGCTCCTATGCATTGCAATCTCCAACCAAAATCTACTTAATAAAATTTTCCTCAAATTTAAAAATTCCCCCTAAAAAACTCTTTGCTCCTCCAATAAATTTGGTGTATAAATGTTCACCAATACAACCCCTCTACCATCACTCCTCCACTTCCCTTCCAAAATTATCACCCTACTTTCACAATAATCTTTACTCATTTGAAAAAAATCATTATCCCAAACTGTTAAGATACCCCCAGATTGGCCAGCTTCCGAATATCTAAATTCAAAGTTCTAATTTCACCAAATTTTGCTTACTAATTCCCTAGTTACTGACACCAATTTCGTTTCTTGGATAAAACACACATTTTCTCTAACTTGTCTTAACAATCTCCTAACTAAAGCAATTTTCAAATTCGATCCCAACCCTCTCACATTCCATGAAACAATTCTAATTATAAACCTTGAAATAATTCAATCCCAAACAGGGCAGCTTAATTTGAAAACATAAATAAGCTATTAAACTCACATCTTCCTCCTTAGGCCCTGATTCGAACACCCATGGCTTTAATGTTACACCCTTTCAATGTTCATTACCTCCTCCAAAACTTCCCTCTCATCCCCCCTAACTCTTAGACCCAACTTCTTCCCCATTTTCAGCATCTTCTTAGCTTCTCCCAAAATCACCCTTCTCCTATTATTTATATTAGAATCTGATAAAGACAAGTTTGTTATCTTCTCCGCACTTGAATCCTTCTCTTTGCCCTTTTCTTTCCTCAATGACCTATCCCTTATTTGCCTTTCCTTTAGAGTTAATGCCCCATTTTGAAGATCTCGCATAGAACACACTTTCTTGTTCGTCTTCACCTTCTTCCTTTTCTTCTAGATTCTGTTGAGAATTTGATCTTTTAGCTCCAAACAATTTGATTGATCTGCAGAACCACCAACTTCTACATTACATTGTGAGTTTTAAATAATATTTGGCTTGCTATATTCTCCACTTGATAACGAACTCTTTTTGCCTCTTAGGCCGTCCTCCTCTTCATTGCCTTTTACTTGGGCTATATTTAAACTAACCCCCTTCCCCAAGCCTATATTTCTGATGTCCACACTTATCAAAGCTAAATTGCAATTATACATTTCATCCAATCCTGGTTCAATTTCACAATCTCCATCAACTTGGGCTTCGACATTTGTAACCCCATCCCGCCTCTTCTTTGAAAGGCCCTATACCATTCCTCCTTCAACCTACCCATCTAACCCTTCTTTTGGGTCCAACATACTTTCCAAACCCAATGTATTTCTTCCTTCATTCAACCAATCCATTCCTCCATCTTTTTCTTTTTCCCCTCTATTACACTTTTTCCATTTTCAATTATTTAAGCCATATCAGTTAAAGTGCCACCCGACCATCTCTGACTTTCAACTTGCTTGCTACCCTTTTCGATACTGTCATCATTAATGACCTTTCTCAGATTGTTTCGACTTTTAATCAATAGAAACCCAGCCTCCTATTCGATCACTGATTCCAATTCTGACACCCTTTCCTCAACTTCCTTATTCTTCAACCCATTTTCGGTTGATTTCGACCATCCCTTCTCCTTTACTCTCATGGGGAATTTGTTGTCTCCTATCTCTAACACCACCATTTCTTCTATTGGTTCCATTTGCTTGATTGAAATAAGAATTTCCATAGTCTCAAAATTTTTTACTCCATTCAAGTTTTCCCTCATCGACACCACCTCTCCCCAAACTCCAGAGATTCCCTTAAAAGTTTCAAGGTCCCAGCAACGTAAGGGAATTCCTGATATTTCCACCGACGTAATCCTTTTCTTTATCGTTGTCTCTCAGACCACGGTTTAGTGCGAATGAAAAAATATTTTAGTATGCTCCATCGTCCTGTTTCATTAACTCCATGATTTCCTCGTTTGGCACTTCAATGAGAAAAAAAATTCCCTTGAATTCTTCTTATAGCAATTTCCCTAAAACCCATCTTCACTATTCTTTCCTTAAGATTGATCGTTTCATAGAATGAGGACGTTTCCCCCACCAAACATCTATGAAGTTTCCATAATTGTTCATTATCGACAAATCCTTGTATTTCCTTTCCATGTAAATTCACCCTTTTGAATTCTGTTTCACCCTTTCTCAACCTCTCTGTTGATGTCTTTGAGGATTCACCCCATTCCTTTCCAACTTTCAATATATTGAACTCATTCATCTTTTCAGTCTACACTTTCTCCTTCCAATTTGTTATATTATCCAAAGTATTTATTTTTTCCAAATAAGTCTTCTACCTCTGAATCTGGCTACCTTCACCCATAATTTGTTCCCTTATATCACGAATTCATTTAACCTAGAAATCACATGTTACGCGTCCACATTATCATGGAATCTAACAAAGCCAAACCTTTTTTCCATTTTTGGCTTTCTTCGTCGGTATGAAAGCGTCAACCACCTCGCCATGCTACCCTAATAGTGTCCATAAACCTTTCTAATGCATTGATTTCGAGACGTTGTGAACAAACACTGTGACATGATTTCCTCTCGTTGGATACTCTGCCCTTCCCATTTTATAATTTTTTATACTCATTAAAAATAAATAAATTGATAATGTTCATTTGACTGAATTTTTTGAATTGACCAAATTAGTAATAGCCTAAAACATATAATATATAATATTATTTATTAAGTTCGATTAATTCAGTTAATCTGATTAATTACCCAATTTTGAACTGAATTAACCATTAATCGAAATTCCAAAAAACCTTTAATCGACCTTTAACCAAATTAGATCGATTAATCAACCGATTAATCAAATTAGATCAGTTCGATCAGTTAATTCGGTTTTAATTGAAATTTGAACACCCTTACTTGTCCTCATTTCTTGTAAGTTGAACCCATTTAAAATGTTTTAACTTTTAATTTGTGTAGACCCTTAAGAGAACATTTTAATTCTCAATACAAGTAATTTAAAAGTATATTATTAAAAAAGTTGCAGATGAAAAGACATTAAAAAATAGTAAAAGGCTTGCTTGCAAGAATGGCCACTTGTGTTGATCTTCGAAAACCCTTTGTTTCTAAAGTCAAGATTAATGGATAATTACAAAGCGTAGAATACAAGCCCATACCAAATGTTTGCTTCAAATGTGGGCTTTATGGTCACGGTGTAATAACTCGATTTTTAGTAGTGTCAGAAACAGTGAATTCAAAATCAAAACTCCGACGAGTTGAGCAGTAAATTTATTTATTTTAATATTTATGATGTCACTGGCATCG
Organism: Kokia cookei; assembly: GCA_039519145.1. NCBI lineage: Eukaryota > Viridiplantae > Streptophyta > Magnoliopsida > Malvales > Malvaceae > Kokia > Kokia cookei. The sequence continues at coordinate 27,199,708 of CM076907.1, forward strand.
CATTAAAATTTGGTTATGGAATTTTAATGTGTAAATAGTGAATTGAGTAGAAAGGACTAAAACGTAAAAGGTACAAAACTAAAGTTGTTAAGTTAGAAGGATAAAATGAATAAATTAACCTAAAGTAGTTAAAGTGGGTGGATTATAATGAGATATATTGAAAATAAGTAGAATTAATTAAAGTTAAATGAGTGATTAGTAAAACTAATTATGAAAGTCTAAATAATTACAAAATTATCATTAAGTATATAAGTGAAATTAAGGAAGAAAAAATGACATTTTCTTCATATTATCATCTTCTTCACACGGATAAGAGAAGGAATTAAGGTTTCCATTGTTGAAACTTTAAAGCTTTGATTAGGTAAGTGAGCCTTGATCATTTTTAGTAATATTTATTTTTTGAGTCCGTATTAGCTTAATCTAGCCAACCTAAGGACTAATTTGTGAATCTGTCAAATGTTATAAATCTTACCATTATTGAATATGCTTGTTATTGAAAGTTTTTGATGATTTTGAATGATTGATGATTGGGTTGGAATTTTTTTGTAAAGTGATTTTTGATGAAATTAGGGTTTGAGAACTAAAATGTTAAAATGACGAAATTACATGTATTTGGTATGAAATAGTTGCTTGAAGGGTGTGATAATATATCCCTTGATGCTTGATTGGTGTTGGTTACAATAAGAAATGACTATTTTGCATGTTTTATGCTAAAGGACTAAATCGAATAAAAGTAAAAGGTTAGGGGTAAAATTGTAATTTTCCTAAAAAGGATGAAATTGTGTTAATTGATTTGATTGTGTGATTTAATGTAAAAATTTGAATGATTTATTGATTACGAAAAGGGAAATTAACAGAATAGTCCTAGAGCCTTTTCTTCATTACAATTCAGTCCGGTAAATTCATAACGTAAGTTTGTATTTGGTTATTACTTGTATTTATTCTATACATGTCAAGAATCAAATGGAAGTACTTGGAACTAAAAGAATGAAAGAAATGGATCGACAAAGATAGTAGGCTTAAAGCAGATGAAACGAAATCGACGTGATGGTTGGGGTATCGCATATGTTGCGAGTTCCTTGACAACTCGTGTGAGCAGCATCATGAGTCGAAAAAGAGATATGAATCTTTGAATAGATTACATGCCTTACGATGGCTGGGTATTATGCATAAGTGCATGTTCTCGATAGCTCGTGTGAGCATATCGTTAAGAGACAATTATAAACAGACATCTTACCGATGGTTGGGGCACCACATATGTTGTGAGTCCTCGACAGCTCATGTGAGCAGCATCAAGTACTGGTAACAGAAATGATATAGATAGTAAAGTTGAAATGCTAAATATGGCTCGAGGAAGCAATGGGTTATCCTAGCTCGGTTATGTTATAACTGCTTTATGCATACGTTTGGTAACTCTTTTATACTCTTCGAACTTACTAAGCTATGAAGTTTACCAAAGATGTTATTGTTATTTTGTAGATTATTTTACTGCTTGAAGATCAGATCATCTCAAAGAAGTCACACTATCGCGGAGCTCGTTGGGTAATCCTTCATCACTTGGTTATATGACATGTAATACGATGGTGTTATCTTTTGTATTACTTATTCGGGATTATTGATGTTCCTTGTTATGTCTTTAGTGAAATGTTGACTTTAATTATGCATGCTTGCTCAAGGTGAAATATAGACTTAGAAATGTAATGTAATGGCTTGGAAACTATGAAATATGTGTTGGTCTAATGTATTTTGAAGTTAAGGAGTGATGAATGTTTGATAAACTTGAGTTTTGGCATGGTTATTTGAATTCTACATACTTGTTTCGGTAGAACCCATGTTTGTATTGGTATAAGTATAGGATAGGAGAGAGATTGTTCATTGACTTGAGTTGTATCGATAGTTGCATGATAGGTATAGATAGTTCAGTTCATAGAAGTATCGGTAGTCTGTGAGCTTGTATCGATAGAAGTTACAGGGTAGGACTTCTTAGCTCTTTGGAGTTTTTAGTATCGGTAGAAGCATGACTTATTTCGGTAGTAGTGTCATATGTATCGATAGAACCATATCAGGTATCGGTAGAACACTGTACTGTTTCTGAATTATTTACTGACTTGACTAATATCGATACTTGTCCAATAGGTACTAGTAAAAGTCTCCAAAAATTATGGAAATAACATTTTTGCCCTTATTGAATTGTGTTGATATTCAATTTATGATTCATGCTATGCATAATGTATTACATTATTAAAATATAAGTAAATAAAATAAAATTAAGAGATATTTGCAAAAGGAAATTAAAACGACACCAAAACCCTAACCAACGATAGTTTCAGGTTATAAGTGTTACATTTAATGGTATCAGAGCTTTCGGCTTAGCTATTTCTTAGATAGCATTAGTTGTGTTAAAGATCTAGAAGTACATGTCATATGAACCTGTCATAGTGTGATATAGATAGATCTGATTTAACTATAGTTTTTGCAGATAAACAAAGATGTTTAATTCTGAAAGGGACGAGACCAATGAGGTGAACAGCAATATCCCGACTAATAATTCAAAGGTCAGTCATGTTGTACTTATCTTATCGATGACAAAAAATGGTCAAAAATATATTCTTCAGTTTAATGGGATAGTAGTTCTTAGAGTTTATGAGAAATAATCTGATGGTACTGCAACTTCCACCTCTTGCTACACAGCCTGGTGCCCAACCTTTAGCACCTCCAATAATGTCTTCACCTCCTCCTATGATAGAACAGAGTCGTTATATTCCGACGGATAAGGTAAGAAAATATGGGGGGAAGCATTCCATGGAAGTGAATAGGATGATCTATCCAAGGTCAATTATTGGTTGGAGAACACTTTAAGAGTACTGAGCGAAATGACTTCTCCCCGAAAGACTATCTAAGGTGTGCAGTTTCGTTGTTAAAAGACAAAGCTTATAGTTGGTGTACGACGATCCTAGCTGTGGTTCCTGAAGATGAAATTAGCAGGGAATACTTTCAGACAAAATTCAAAAAGAAATATGTCAGTAAAAGATATCTGAACAAAAAGAAGAAAGAATTCTTAGAGCTAAGATAGGGAAACAAGACAGTGACAGAATACGAACGAAAATTTGTACTCCTCAACAAATATGCACAGGAGATTATGCCGACAGATAAGGCTATAAGTGTCTGATTTGAAGATAGATTGAACGATGAAATTAAAATGATGGTAGGTAGTTCAAAAATACGACCATTTGTTGTCCCAGTAGATAGAGCATAGAAAATGGAGGAAATATACAATCAAAAAAGGCAGAGAGAGAAGAGACTCCATGAGTTCGGAAAGAAGAATCTAACCAGAACTTTCTCTATGCCACCACCGAAAAAATTCAAAGAAAATGAGAATCGCGAGGCAATTTTATTTAGATTTTTGAGAATGACTAGGTTAGGGCCACTAAAGTCTAGATTTTAGAGTCAGCCCACTAATAGCTTGGCTAGTATCCGAATTGCACTGAAGTCGGTATGTGAGCATTAATTAAGGGAGTCTGTTTTCGATGTGGGGGTACCGATCACTTCATGAGAAATTACCCGATGAATTCTGAGGTAAAGGAAGATTGGAGTGTGAACCCTCTAATTACTCCACAAAAAGCAAACGCCCATGACAGAGCAGTAGTGTAGGTGGAAACCAGATTGAAAATAATGATAATGTGAAAAGGTCGGAGATTCGAGCACTTGCACGGACATATGCTATCAGAGCTAGAGAAGAGGCGACCGCTCTCGATGTTATGATCAGTATATTTTATTTTTTTAATGATATTGTGTGTGCTTTGATTGACCCAGGGTCTACTCATTCATATATTTGTACTGCTTTAGCCACTAATAAAAATTTGTCTATTGAGTCGACTGAATTTGATACACAAGTTACAAACTTATTGGGTCATAGTGTCATTGTTAACCTGGTATGTCGTAAGTGTCCACTAAAAGTCCAGAGTTGTGAATTTCCTGCTAACTTGATGTTGTTACCTTTAACTAAGTTTGATGTGATTTTAGGTATGGACTGGTTATCTCAACATGATGTAGTGCTAAATTGCAAACAAAAACGGATTAATTTGAAATGCCTTACTAGTGAAGTAATTACAGTTGAATCTAGTAGATTGAATAGTGAAACTAGAGTAATCTCAGCTAGCTCAACCTAAAAAATTGTTCGTAAAGGCTATGAAGCATTTCTGACATATATACTTGACACACGGGTTACAGGAACAGAATTGAAACAGGTACCAGTTATTAATGAGTTCACAGACGTGTTTGCAGAGGAATTATTGGGTTTGCCACCAATCAAAGAGGTAGAGTTTGGTATTGATTTGTTACTTGACATCGGACCAATCTCAATTCCACCGTACAACTGGTAACAAGAAAATCCAAAAATATCGACAATTGTTACAAGGAATAATTCTAAGGCCAAAGGCAAGGGGGTTTTAGTTGTCTTTAAGCTTAAGATAGGCACCAAGATTCTTAACCCTATGAACAAGGATACTGAATGGGGCCCTTTAGACTTTAATGATGGTTAAAATAATTGACTGTAAAGTTAGGGAGGTTGAAGCAAACCCATTTCATTTTTAGTCCATCCAAATATCAAGGGGTTTGGATAGAAATAGGAATAGAGCAATAAAGATGATTCAGTCAAATAAAACTGCACAAGGCATGGAGAAAGGAAATGTGATTTTTTCCTTTATGGAGGGTAGTGCGAACTTGACAGGTGAAATTATTAGCCAACGATTGACGGGCAAGAGGGACTTCAAAATGGACAGACTTACGGAGTCTGGAATTGCATGACCATACCAGTATTTTGGTGGAAATAAAGGCGGCGATAAAAGGGATTATTGGGGTTATTGATCGAGAATCTGAATTGGGTTGTTTGACAGGTGGGGATTTTATGGCAATGGAAGGTGTTGACGCGTAAGAAGCTTTCAATTATCAAGAAGATTACTAATTTGGAGTTTCGAGTATGTTTTATATACTCTCTTAATTTCTATTTATGAATGTCAAGATGTGTTTTTAGAATTGTCAAGGAGTTGGCCACCCTAGATTTCATAATTTCGTGGAGTATAAAAGATAACTTTATCTTTTGATTTATTTTGTCTAGTTGAAACTCGTATCAATGGGTGTAAGGCTGATGTAATTATGGGAGATTAGGTTTTCAGAATTCTTTCATATTGGAAGCAATGGGTTTTTTAGGGGAATTTGGCTCCTTTGGAATGAATTTATTAATGTTGATATTATTCAAGTTCACCTTCATGTTGTTCATATGTGAATTAAGCAAGGATCATCTATTTTCCTTTGTTCTGTTGTTTATGTGAGCCCTTAATTACATAAAAGACATGACTTGTGGAGACCTTTTGATGGTTTTGCAAGTACTATGAATGAACCATAGATTTTAGTAGGTGATTTTAATTCCATATTGGACGCTCAGACAGAATAGGTGGGGTAGGTACTAGGGGCTTTGGTTGTGATTTGTTTAAAAAATTTATCTTTAAATTTAGGCTCCATGACATGGGATTTTCAGCTCCTCAAATTATTTGGAATAAAGGTAGTTATCTCAAAGATTAGATCGTGCTATCTATAATTCTTTGTGGGAGACAATTGCACCAAACTATTCTGTTAAGCATCTATACAAGTTGAAATCGGATCACCGATCGATTTTGATTTCACCCAATTTTAGTAGCTTTAATGCAAACTAACAACCCTTTTTTTTTTAACTAGTTGGTTACTTCATTAAGAATTTAAGGATCTTGTTCATAAGCATTAGAAACAAGATCTTGAGCTTGTTTCGAATTTGGAACAATTGAAGATAGTGATGCAAAAATGGAATAAAAATGTATATGAAAATACTTTTGCTGGAAAAAAGGAACTTATTATGGAGCTAAATCGTGTACAGAGAATTTTAGAATTTCGATCTTCTCTGCAATTCATCATATGAGAAGCTGAAATTCGAAACGAAATTGATGTTGTGCTCAAACATGAAAACCTTCTATGGTTTCAAAAATCACGACTATTTGGTTAACAAATGGTAATAGAAACACCAAGTACTTCCACAGTCGCACGAGAGATAGAAGAAAATCCAATATAATTGAGGGGATAATAATTAAATATAAGGTTTGGTGTTTTGATGACGATATGTTAAAGCAACATGTAGTGGGCTTTTTTCAAAAACTTTATATAATTGAGCCTAAGGCTACAAGAATCTTTCCTTGTTTTGGCATGTTTCCTCCTCTCTTATCGAGTGATCAAGACCTTTTATCAATGGAGGATACACGTAAAGAAATTCACAAGGCAGTTTTTAGTATGGCACTTCTGAAGGCTCTCAAAATTGATGTGGTTCATGCAAGGTTTTACCGATCCCAATGGGAAACGATGAGTGGTTTTGTGTGTGTCCTTATTCAAAAGGTATTTAGGGGGAAATGTCTTGATCTGAATATTAATAAGATTTTGCTTGTGTTGATACCAAAAATCCAAGGCCTTGAATGCATATCTTAGTTTTTTCCGATAAGTTTATGTACGAAGTTGTATAAAATTATAACCAATACTATTGTACACCGTCTTAGACCGATCATGGCTAACATTGCCAATCCAAACTAGACAAGTTTTATTGCAGAGAGAAACATTTTTGTCAATATAATCATCGCTTAGAAGGCTATTCACATTATGAAAACCATGAAAGGGAAAAGTCGTTGGATGGCTTTGAAGGTTGATTTAGAAAAAGCATATGAAATAATTCGTTAGGATTGCTTGGAAGATATCATGTTGGATGCAGGTTTTCATTTGTCCATGTTCGAATAATTATGAATTGTGTGACTTCATCGTCTATGCAGGTTCTTTGGAATGGATTAGTTTCTGAACAGTTCTACCCCACGAGAGGACTGCGACAAGGGGATCCTCTACCACCTTATTTGTTTGTACTATGTATGGAACGATTTGGTAATTTGATAGAAAACACAGTTGAAAGGTAAAAATGGACCTATCTACCCTTTTTCAGGCGACGGTCGAAACTTTCGCATCTTTTCTTTGCGAGTGATTTAATTTTTTGTAATGCAAATAGAGTTGAAGCTAAAACGTTAATGATGTTATCAATGCGTTTTTTGGTTTTTCTGTTCAGATGATAAAAAAAAATAAAACGCAAGTTTTCTTTTCCTTAAACACCCCAGAGAAATTTCTAACGCAATATGTGCGAAACTTGGAGTATCACGGGTTGATCATATTAGAAAATATCTTGGCACGCCTATCTTCCACCAGAGAGTGTTAAATGGTCCTTTTAATTTTGTTGTGGAAAAGGTTCGTAGTAAGCTCAGTGGTTAGGGGGCAAGAAATCTTTCACTTGTAAGAAAAATTAGATTTACCAAATCCGTGCTTCTAGCCATACCTAGTTACTTTATTAGTACTGTTCGGCTTCTTGTATCATTTTTTTGGAAAATTGAGAAAATAGCAAGAGAGTTTATTTGGGGATCAAATGTAGGGATAAGGAAACCTTCTTTGTTGAACTGGTTATATTGTTGCAAGTCGACGGACATTCGTGGCCTTAGAATTAGAAATTTAGCAAATCAGAATAAAGTCTTCCTTCTTAAGTTGGGTTTTGACATTGTTGCTAATTCGAGCATATTGTGGGTGCGAGTCTTGAGAAGCAAGTATAATGTTCAAGGAATTTTACCACAAACAATTCCAAGAAGTGGTTGTTGATTTGGAAATCAATTATGAAAATTTAGCCAAAAGTCATTAGTAATACTTTTTGGCTGATTGGTAATGGTTAATGGTAAATTTCTGGAATGATACTTGGCTTAGGCATATTGGGCCTCTTAAGGAGCTTGTCGAGGGACCTAGTGCTCCAAATGAAACATTGAGAGTCTACGACATAACGAATGCTTCAGGTAAATGGGATTGATCTCATCTTATCTCGATTTTACTTAACCGTGTGATCAGACATATAGTAGTTGTCCTTCTGCCTTGTTCATCCATAGAAACAAACCGCATTTCATGGAAGTGGTCGACAACTGATCTTTTCTCCTCAATTGATACTTACAAGAATTTGATATCTTATAGTAATGTCAATTCATCTATTAATTGGAAGTTGTTTAGAATTGTAAGGCTCCATAGAGAGTTCATGTATTCCTATGACTATTGTGGCAAGATAGGATTCTGACTAATCGAGAGCAAGCTCAACAACATATGTCTAATGAAGGCTATTGTGTTCGATGTTGATATCCAATGGAGACTAGCTTACATGCCTTATAGGATTGTGGGTTCTCAAAAGCGGTGTGGCAGACGGTGATACCTAGTTTAGCAAGAAATAAATTTTCTCCACAAACTTGAATTTGTGGTTAAACAAGAACTTATCATCCCAAGAAGTGTTGACAGTGAAGGAAGTAAATTGGTCAACTCAATTTGAATTTCTATGTTGGTTGTTATGGAAATGTCGGAACAATTTCAGCTTCAATAATAGTCACAATAATGTTGATGTTGTTGTAGATACAAGTTTAGCCTCGATTGAGAGCTTTGTAAACTCAAAATCATGTGAGCTACATTGCATTCAAACAGTATCGGGTGATCATGGTGGAAGCCAGAGAAAGGATGGGTTAAGTTGAATATAAATGGTGCATTCTCGGAAAGTAATAACACTGATGCGATAGGAGGTGTGTTTATAGACAATGATGGAATTTGGAAGTGTGGGTTTACTATGTTGATTTAAGAAAGATTAGTTCTTCAAAACTGAGGTAAGAGCTATTTTAAAATGTTTAAACTTAACATTGACGTTTGGTTTTAGGCAACTGGAGTTAGAGTCTATTAATGCTTTACTTGTGGAAACTATTTAGATGGTGGTGCAAGAGCTAGTATGTTATCTGAGTTTCACTTGATTAGGCAACTTTTATGCCGAGATAAGATGATTTGTCTTCGACACATTCCCAGAGAACATAACAGAGTAGCTGATTGGATAGCTAAATTTGGTAAAGGAAATTATAATGCAATGCAGATATTTGAGGAGAGCCCATCCTTATTAAGGGAGCTACTAAAGGGTGATCTTTATCTTATGATTGATTTTTCTAGTTAATTTGTTGTCTTTTTTACATATATAAAATAAAATAAAATAAATACTAAAATGGTATGGACATGGTGGTTAAGGGTGATGAAGAGGCGGCACCACCCCTTTTTCTGACACATGTCAACGATGGTGAAAGAAAAAATAAAAAATTATTTTTTATTTGGTGAAGGTTTGTTCATAGGCAACATCGGTAACAACCTGCAAACACGAACACAACTCGATGACCCGAATATAGACCCAAATACAAAAACTGGTAAAGCCCACCTAATAAGCGGCACTGATGTTGCTGCTCTCTAATGGGACGAGACCCTTAAGGGTCTTATGAAGCTCGATTCTTGGGGACCTTATAATGTTCCCCAAACGTGATAAAAGAAAAGAAAATAGAGGAAAATTTACAGAAGAGAACGAGTAGAATAGAGAAAGAAAAAAAAAAAAAAGGACAAGGGAGGCTAAAAGGAGAGAATGAAAAAAATAAAAATCCAATTTTGGTTTAGGGTTTAAAAAGGGGTTGTGGGTTAGATTTATGGTTATATAAAAAAGGATTAGGGGATTTTTTTAGAGTTATAATCGAAAATAAGGTATTATTTTTTTTAGAAATTAATGTTTTTTTTTAATTTAAACTATTGAGGCCATTAAATAAAAGGAAGAAAAAGTTTTACAGTCCGTCCACATGTAACCCTCTAATTAGACCACCATTTGACAGCTAACGACTAAAAAGAAACCCATAGAATTAAAAAATCAAACAACAAAAGCAGTAAGTAATTAAAAAAAAGAAATAAAACGAACAAAAACAAAAAGCAAAAACAAAAAATGAACCCTAAACAAAAGAAATGAATCATCCCTAAGCATCTTCTTCCTCTCCAAAACAATCTCAAACTCAAGCACCAACAACTTTAGGGTTGTTTAGTTTAGTTTTTCGATTATAACTCTAAAAAAAATCCCACAATCCCTCTTTTTTATTTAACCCTAAATTTAACTCACAACCCTTTTTTTCAAACCTTAAACCAAACTTGGATTTTGATTTTTTTTTTTCATTCTAACCTCTCTTCTCCTGTCTTTCTTTCTCTTCTATCTTTCATCTCTACTAATCTTTTTTTTTCCTTTCCCTTTTCTTCTCTTATCTATTCTTCTAGTATCTTTTTCTTTCTTTTTTTCTTTCTCTATTATGCTTGTTCTCTTCTTCTGTAAATGCTCCTCTTTTTTTTCTTTTTTCCACGTTAAGGTCCCCAAGAATCGAGCTTCACGAGACCCTTAAAGGTATCGTCCCATCAATAAGCAACAGTACTAATGTTGCCTGTTAGGTAGGCTTCACCAGTTTCTATATTCGAGTCATCGGGTTGTATTCAGATCTATAAGTTGTAGCCAGTGCTGCCTATGAACAAACGTTCATCGAATAAAAAGTAATTTTTTTTTCTTTCATCGTTGTTGGTGTGTGTCAGAAAAAAGGGGGTGCCATCTCTACACCACCCTTCATTACCATGTCCATACCATTCCCATAATTAATTGGGGGTGGTATACCATTTTAGCATTTTTTATTTTATTTTATATTATATATGTAAAAAAACCTAATTTGTTATTTACTTTCACTTGATAGTTGTTTCTTGTTAAAAAAATTAAATGTTATATATATATATATATATATACACAAGAGCATCCTTTTTTTTAATTCAATTAAAATGTTATTCAAATAAAAGCAGCATCTACTTGTACTATTACATTTTAAAAAAATATTTTTTATAATATTTCAACCTTCCACTATTAGTTTATGTGTTTTCATTTGCAACTTTTTCTTTTTATTAATATATTTTTAAATTATTTTTATTAAGAATTAAAATATTGTATCGAGGATGAATGATTGAAAAGTCAAGAGTGGTTTCTCTGATTTCTCTAGAGGATCAGTGGCTACTACGGTTAAGGTTTGGGGCGAAGCAATGGCTTTTAATCGACGATGGAGGGGGATGATATTTTTTTCTAGAACGAGAACTTATTCAACTCTTTGTGAAAAGCTCACAAGTAATTCCACCTAAGAAATCATCTTTAGTTTGTTCAGTTTGGACTACGAAAACATATAACCCGGATAGTTTCTGAGCTTAGATGAAGAGTATTTGGAAGACAAGAAAAAAATTTGAGATTAATGTGATTGGTCAGAACCTCTTCATGATCGTATTTGATGAAGAGGATGACTTGGAGTCAGTACTTCGAGGGCGACCGTGGTTATTTAAAAGGAAGCTTGTGTTATTCGATCGGCTAAAAGAACCAGTGGAAAGGAAAAAGCTTTGATTAGTTTTCTCTCCGTTTTGGATTAAAATAGGTCCATGCCCATCAAAATATCAACGCAAGGATTTGATGTTTTTGTTGGATCGACATTTGGTGAACTGCTCAGTTCGGAAGTTAAAGGTGAATTTTGTCGTATTAAAGTTTTATTAGATGTGCAAGATCAATTGCAGAGGGGAATTTTTATTGTTCTTGACAATGGTGAAAAAGTTTGGGTGCTGTTTAAATATGAAAATCTGTGAGCTTTTTTCTACGGTTGTGGTAGAATGGGTCATGGCCTCCAAGATTGTGATGTGGTTCCAGATTCAGTAAAAAATTCAACAGATGACGAACTCCCCTTTTCGGTTGCTCTAAAAGCCGAACCTAATATGTTGGGAAGAGAAAGTCTGAAATTAGGGGTTTTCACTCGAAAAACCATGAAACAGTACGTGTATGTGGGGGAAGAAGCTTCGAAAGTAAAAACAAAAATTTTGACGGGGAAAGGCAGTAGAAAGTCGAGTTTTTTGGAGAAAGATGATGAACAAAACAAGGTAAGCGGGACTGTGATAGCTGAAGTAGTTTCAAACTCTAACGCGACGTTGGATAGTAATTGGAGTTCTGATTTAATTAATATTCCTGCGCCTACAAATTCGGGAATGTTGCTTATGGATCATAATGGTACATTTGATGCTATTGAGCCCAGTTTAAATTCAGGCACTATTTTGGATGGGTGTTTGGTTAATAGGCCCAGTCCGCCTCAACATACTGCTTCTAGATGGAGACGTTTGCCAAGGAGTTTAATAGGAGAAAATTCTATGTTGACAATAAAATTCAAAAAGCGTAAAGCAGAAGAGAATTTAGATTTGAGACTGGAAGTTTTCATGGGTGAACAAAATTTAAAAAAGAATAAAGGGGATGGGAAAGGATCTAATGAGTTGGTTAATGAAAGCGAAACAGAGCTAGCACTTTTTTCACCTTCAAAATTAAGATCGACGGCTACCAATAGGTATGCCGACCGGACGCAATGAAACTCTTAAGTTGGAACGTCTAAGGTTTAGGGAGAGCTCGGATAGTAATATGTCTCAGGCATATGCTGAGGCATTATAAACCCCAAATTATCTTCTTCATGTAGACAAAGTTGAGTGTTCAGAGAATGAAAGTCGTTCGTATTGGATGTGGTTACCAGCATGGTTTAGAAATTGAGGTAGAAGGCTCCAAAGGGGGCATGTGCCTTGCATCGAAGGAGAGTATAGAGATCAAACTATTGAAATTTGCTACTAATTTCATTGATGTCTTAGTTCGTAAGGAATAAGAGGTGACTTCATGGCGTTTTACCGGTTTCTATGGTTCCGCTTTTTCACGTACTAGAGCCGATTATTGGCATGTGATAAAAGACTTGTCCCTCAATAATGCATTTCCATGGTTAGTTTGTGGAGATTTTAACGAGATTCTTTATGCGTCAGAAAAAGTTGACGGTGCTCTTAGAGATGAAAAAAGAATGGACTTATTTCGGGAGACTCTTAATTTTTTTCAGTTAAAAGACATTAGTTTCTCTAGTGGATGCGACTCATTCCAAATACGATAATCAGGCATCTCCCTCATTGTTTCTCTTATCACTGTCCTCTCTTAATTTCATTATCCTAGGATAGAGAGGTGGGTGTTACACAACCCTTTCGTTTTGAAGCATGGTAGATCTTAGAAGAGTCGTTTGAAAACACGGTGAGAGAAGTATGGCAGTCCAACCGAAGTGACATTTTCATGTTTAACCTTTTACGCATGAGGTTGAAGCGGTGGGCTACGAGAATTCAAAAAAGAGAAAGAAAAAAATAGAGCTTACCTCTTAATTAGAGCGCTTATTAGAGGAGGACCGCAACGATGAGAATTTAGCAAATTTAATTGATACGAAGATCCAATTAAACTGGGAGATAGAGAAGGACAAAGTGTATTGAGAACAACAAGCTCGTGTTAATTGGCTTCAATCCTGTGATAAAACCACTAGCTTCTTTCATAGATAGCATCCCACAAACATCACAAGAATGACATTCGGGGCCTTGAGAATGAGAACGGCCAGTTTACTGAGATAGGAGGTGAGATGGAGGAAATTGCTCGGAATTTTTTCATGAATTTATTCAAAACCCAAGCTTTGGGAGGGGATATGTCTCATTTAATCGGGCATAGAAATATGTGTTTTCGAGAGAGATAATTCTTTCCTAACGGCTAGATATTCAAAAGAAGTTTTAAGAGCACTTAAAGAGATGGCCCCTTAAAAGCCCGAGTTGTGATGGTTTCTTAGCTTTTTTCTACCAGAAGTTTTGACATAAAATAGGTAATGAAGTTTTGGAATTTTGTTTAGATGTCTTAAACAATAAACATGATTTTGTCTCTTTAAACGATACTGCCATTGTCATTATTCCCAAGACCCTTTCGCCTATAAATTTGGTGATTTTTTAACCTATTAGTCTTTGTAACGTGCTATATAAATTGATTGCAAAAGTAATAGCTAATCGTTTTCATAAGGTTTTGGAGGTTTGCATTGATCTCGCTCAGAGTGCTTTTGTGCCAAGCAAATTAATTTCAGATAATATTGTGCTAGCCTATGAGATACTACATTCTTTCAGGAAAAAGAGAGGAGGTCGAACTGGTTTATTTGCCCTAAAGCTAGACATGAGTAAAGCTTATGATAGGGTTGAATGGTTGTTTCTCCAAGCTATTATGGAAAAGATGGGTTTTCCACAAGAATTGGTTGATATGGTTTTGAGGTGTATTTCTACTGTTTCTTACTCGATATGTATTAATGGAAGGTTAGGTCCTTCGTTTAAATCGAGTCGTGGCCTTCGAGAAGGAGACCCTTTGAGTTCGTTTCTTTTCTTAATTTGTGGCAAGGGTCTATCTACCCTTATGCGGCTTGGTATGAGAGAAGGCCTTTTACGTGGGGTTCGGGCAAGTAAAAATGGACCACGTATTTCTCATCTCCTATTCGCAGATGATAGCATTTTGTTTGGAAACACATCTATGGATGGAGTAAGAATTTTGAAGGGGATTTTGCGGGAATATGAGTTACATTATGGTCAGTGTGTGAATTTTGCTAAATTGAGTATCTTTTTTAGTAAGAATACTGCCTTGACAGTTCACCTTTTAATTGTAAATGAGCTGGGTGTTAAATATTCAAATAGTCCTGAACATTATTTAGAGCTTTTGAGTATGATTGGGCGAAATAAAAGAGGGGCGTTTCAAAACATCAAAGACCGGATGAAGAGCAGGATTGAATGCAGGAGTATGAAATGGTTATCGCAAGGAGGTATTTATAAAGTCAGTGCTACAGTTAATTCTCATATATGCTATGGCATGCTTTCTATTTCCTAGATCTCTACTTGATGATTTAGAACGAATAGTAGCTAATTTTTTGTGGCATAAGGATTCTGTACGTAGAGAGATTCATTGGTGTGAATGGAAAAAATTATGTATACCGAAGGATAAGGGAGGGTTAGGTTTTCGTTGTTTTGATGCATTCAATATCACTTTGCTTGCAAAGCAGGGATGGTGTATGGTTCAAAACCCACATTCGTTGCTAACTCAGGTTTTAAATGTAACACCCAAATCCCGTACACCATTGTCGGTTAAGATTTCGGTGTTTACTATTCATTTTATACTATTCATCTTTTACAAATATTCGACTATTTGTATCTTTAGTCAATACAAAAATCATTTCTCGCAATTTAAAACAATATCTAAACAAAACACAATTTTATCAAGGGTAAAAATGATATTTCAAACATTTTAAAGGACTTCTATCGGTACCTGATGGTCAAGTTCGATAATAGTCAATTCAATGAACAATTTTAGAACTGTGCAGATTTCTACCCGTACCTGTACTAGTTACCCATACAAGTATGATTTCTACCGATACAAGTCATGCAACTATCGATATTAAAAACTCCAAAGAGCAAAAATCCACACCTTGCAACTTCTACCGATATAAGCTTACATACTATTGATACATCAATACTATGAACTATCGATACTTGCAATTCAACTACCAATACAATCCAAGTTAAAGAACAACCTCTCTCCTAACCTATACTTCTACCGATACATTCAATAATTCTACCGAAACAAATATGCAGAATTTCATTAATAACGTCAAGACACAAGTTTAATACCTTAAACACAACCAATATAAGTTAAGCATTAAAACATCACAACACACACACATATATTCTAAGTCTTTACAAGTATTATAAGCCTAAGCATCAAAATTATACTTCATGCATTTACAAAATCAAAATAGTAAGATTTCAACATCTTTGGTTTCATATTAAAGGATAATAACATCCTAATACATCCCATAAGATCAAGTGATGCAAAATCTACCGACAACTACACGATAGTGTGATTTCAGGTGAAGTTGACGATCCGATCTTCAATCAGCAAAACGAGCTACAAAACAACAACAATAACTGTGGTAAGCTTTATAGCTTAATAAGTTCGATAGTTAAGAAATCCCAACATAGCAATAGCAATAATGACTCATTCGAGCCAACGTAATTTCCATTTCTCTTGAGTATTTACAACTTCTCTTCATGTTCATAACTTTCTGTTACAAATACTTGATGCTGCTCACACGAGCTGCCAAGATCTTGTAACTTATGCGATACCCCAACCATCGGTACGATATCTATCTGTTCTGTAAACTGTTTCCTTACGATGTTGCTTACACGAGCTATCAAGAATATGCATAAAGCATAAGTCCCAACCATCGTAGAACCTGTAATCCATATAAGATCCATACTTTTTTTCCCGAATCACGATACTACTCACACGAGCTATCGAGGACTTGCAACACATGCAATACCCCAACCACCCTGTCGATACTATTTCAACGGCATAAAACCTATTATCTCTTGTGTTGCATTTATTTGATCATCTACAATACCAATGCTTTCAATTTGCTATACATTGATAATATATACATATACAAAAATATTAAGTACGAACTTACCGAACTAAATTACAATTTAAGAAAAACTTCAAGAACTAATCTGCTAATGTCCCTTTTCCACGATCGATAACACAATCATAATCTACATTCACAAATTTTTTATTTTTCATATTAAATCACATAATTAAATCATTTAATACAATCAAACCCCTTTTCATAAAATTACAATTTTACCCCTAACATTCTCTTTTTATTCAATTTAATCCTTTCAACACAAAACATGCAAATTAATCATTCTCTCACACAACTAACCATAGCTGAATTCTCTTAGGTATCTATCCAACTCATTCACACATTTATTTTTATAATAATATATATAGTTTCACCATTTTCACATTTTAATTCTTAAACCCTAATTTCATCGAAAATAACTTTACAAAAAAATTTAACCCAAAGATCGAACACTCAAATACATCAAAATCTTTCAAAACAAACAATTTCAAAAATAACAAGTTTTTTAACATTTAATAAATTCACAAATTACTCATTGCATACTCTAAATTAAATTAATACGAACTCAAAAACATAAAAAATACTAAAAACGATCAAAATTTACTTACCCAAATCAAAGCTTAAAACTTGAAAGTGTAAAAACCTTAACTTTCTCCTCTTGACCGAATGAAGAAAAAGGTGAGAAATTGTGAAGTAAAAATGTCATTTAATTCTTTAATTTCACTTGTATACTTAATGACAATTTTGTAATTATTTAAACTTTCATAATTAATTTAGTTTACCACTTTTAGGCCTTTAATTAATTATTTCATTAGCCCTTAAATGCCATAATTTTTCACTAACTTATCTTTTAGTTTATTTACTCATTAAGTCCTCCTAATTAAACATATATACTTTTGCACCTATTACAAATTAATCATTTCTATTCAATTATCTAATTAAACATCAAAATTTCATAACCAAGACTTAATATGATACTGCTGACATCACAAATATTAAATAACTAATATTTAGGACACAACTCGTCGAAATTGTGATCCCAAAACAACTGTTTTCGATACCATTAAAAATCGAACTACTATATTAAAAGCCAAAATATTTCCTTCCTCATATTTTTTAAATTCTCCTCTTAAAAAAAGGGTGTCGTATGCTTGGAGAAGCATTTGCTCAGCTAAGAAAGTTCTAGTCAACGGTTTGTGTTGGCGAGTGGGGAGAGGGTATAGGATTTCTATTGTTGATCATTGTTGGATTCAAAGTTCTTTAAATTATCAGTTACAGGATCCATTTAGTCTTGGCAATCTGATTTATGTGACGGATTTAATTGAACCAATATATAGAACGTGAAAGAGAGAGCTGATTACCAATATTTTTAGTGAATTTGATGCAGGTCGAATCCTCCGTATCCGCTTTCCTGCTGTTCCAAATGAAGATGCCTTGGTTTGGAAGCACGATCCTTCGGGTGAGTACCCAGTTAAGAGTGCTTACTAACTATTATAGAAAAATTCCTATGGCCCTAGTAATAATTTACATCACCTATATGCTACTTTTTACAAAAGACTTTGGCAGATTAATTTGCCTTCAAAGATTAAGATACTAGTATGGAGAATTGCCCATAAATTTTGCCTACGCTGTCTAATCTATCTGCTCAAAAACTGGTAATGAATGACTAATGTCCGAGGGGATGCACAGAAATTGAGTCCGTTGAGCACATTTTTTGGTTCTGTCCAATAGCAATTGAAGCATGGAGGTTACTTGATTTAAACTGGATTTTACAGTCTGATATTGAGAATTGGATGGAGTGGCTCACCTAGGTCGTTTCGTCTTGCTCTTCTCCCCTATCCAAATTGTTTTTATGCTCTCTCTCAACCCTTTGGAATTTTCGGAACAAATGGGTACATGAAAAAGCCCGTAGAAAAAGTAGAGAAATGGTCAAGTTTATCCAAGGTTATATACGAGAAATAGATACAGTAAGTTTAAAGCCTATTACCGGTTCATCTATAAAAGTCTCCTAGTCACTGCCACAGGGCCCCTTTATCAAAGTAAATTTTGATGCAGCGTTTATTGGAACCTCACATCAGACAGGGATCGGAGTGGTGGCTCATGATTCGATAGGGACGATTCTAGCCAAGCGTTCGCTTCTCAAAGACAGGGTGGCTTCAGCTTTCACCGCGGAATCCTTACATGTCTAGTAGCAGTACAGACGAGCTTAGATCAAGGGTACAACAGAGTCATTTTTGAAGGTGATGCCCTTTTATTAATTAATAAATGTTCCTCAAGTCTGGTTGATAAATCAGAAATTAGAGCATATATTCAAGACATAAAGAGACTTTCTACGATATTTCAAAGGGTATTCTTTAAACATGTGGGACGTTCTAGAAACACCATGACACACGAGTTGGCTAGTGAATGTATAAGGAAAAAGAAGAATTTTACCTGGTTGCTTCATCTTCGACAATTGGTTAACGAACGACGTCAGATAGTTTCGTCAGGGAACCGGACTGATGGTTCCAAAAGTAAGTCCATTTTCCTCGACCTTTTAACAAATGGACGAAGCATTTACATCTGGAAGTGAAAAGTTCTGATAGCTTTAAGAGGAAATGGAATACATTGAAGGGAAAGAGTAACCGTCAGTTTCTTGAAATGATGATTCTTGATGGACGGGATTTCTTTTACCAAGGGAGGGCGCTTTAATTCCATTTGCATTTCGTTTGATTTTAGTAGAATTTCATTTAGGTTTCATTTAGGAAACTATTTAAGTTTATTTAGGCCTAAAGGTATGTGCTGGGTATAGAAGCCTGCATCACCAGATATTTTGGACCATCCATTTTTTAGTTGTTTTGTTTTATTTTTTAATAATAAAAGCCCAATCCTGTATTATTCAAAAAAAAAATATTGTCTCCGGAATTTACACATAGATTATAAGTCAATATATTATAAATAGATTTAACTTCTAAGACATTGAATAAAACCATAATAATTATTTTTATAATAAAATTGAGTTCAACTAAAAGTTTTCCTCTAAAATTTATTTAATCTCTTTACTTTCTTCTTGTTAACGAGTGTCGGAAAACTTAAAAAGCTCCTAATTTGTGGCATCGAAAATTTTATGTGTCGCCGAAATATTCAAAAAGAAGTTTTCTTTTGAAACAAACTTTCAATTTTTCTAAAATTTTCTTTCTCAATATATTTTCTTAAGAGCGAAGATTTCAAAGTTTTCACTTAATTGCTTTACTCTTCCAAAGAACTTTTCCAGGTATGTATTTCTTTTTCATGTTTATTTTTGTGGGTTTTGCCGTGTTTTATTATTCACTTCTTTATTGTTGCAATAGATTTTTCCAATGGGTTTTGCATGGATTTTTAAAAAAAAATTAATGGATGACGCCTAACACACTAGCAACATAAAAAAAATTACTTTTTAAAAAAAGACACCATTACCGTCATAGAGCCTGGCAGCACTCATTAAAAAAAAAAATTCTGTTTTTTTTTTCAAAATATCAATATTTTTAATGAGTATGTAAAAAATACATATTGATGTCATAAATGAGAATGATGGCACCAAAAAATTATTAATTTTTTTAAATCGACTATCATTAGGTAATGATGAAAGATGGTGTCGTCAATGAAAATAACACAACCGAGAGTCACTATAGAAAATAAATCTTTTTCATATAAGATTTTGAATTTGGGTTATTTTCGTAATTAATTAATTTTTTTTTAAGTTAGATTTGAAAAGAAGTCAACAAATTTTGAGGAAGGCAGAGACTATCATGCTGTTTGGTTCACCAAAATAGCTAAGCCATTCCGGGTGAATTCAACCCACCACAGTGAAACAAGTTGTTGATTGGTTGAATGGTCATTCAGTTTGAGATTAAGTGGCAAAGTCCCGTAATCATCATTCAATACACTCACCTTTGAATTGATTATTCAGTGATTCTTGGAATAGATTTATTTTTTTACTCAATTTATCCATGCAAAAAATCATCTAAAACTCCAAAATTAAACAAAAAAAATTGATTAACATATTCTCAGAGATCATCCAACACAACAACGCTTTAATCTGAACCATGAAAAACCAAAATTTTATAACATTTATCTTTAAAAAAAAAAGACTCAATCATATCAATCTCAAACACTCAAACAAAATACAAAGAAAAGAAACAAGAATCCATCTACAGGAACACCTAAAAGAACCAAATTTGCTTAAATTTTCAGGCAAGTACCTTGCATCTTTCTTCATTTTTGCTTTTGTCTGGTCTTTAAGGCAGAAAGAAAACCATGACTGGTTGCTCTCTATGAATTTTGGAATCCAAAATTTTCAAGCATAACAAGTAGATAAAAATTAAAGGATAAAATTTTATCATTTTAAATAAAATAAAAATGTTGGAATGAAGCAATTTTAAGAACAATTGTTGAAGGGAAATTTGGGTTGGAAAAGAATCACGTGAACTGGAAATGGGGCAGAAAGTGATGATAGCTGATGGGTTTTGGGATTTTGGTGGGCGAGTGGGCTTGGGTGTTTGGTGGATTTTCACGGTAAATTAAATTCAAGGTCATAAGTTTACATATTTTTTTTGATTCAATTCAAAAAATTATAAAATGATCACCATATTTAATTAAAAGTAGCGGTAAGTAAAATTCGATTCGATTTAAAAAACTCGATAAAATTTTTAAATTTTGAATTACATAGTTCGAGTTATTCAAGTTATTCAAATCAACTCGAATAAAAAAATCAAAATTTTCAGTTTAACTTGAATATGAATTACACAATTCGAGTTATCCAAATAAACGAATAAGAAAATGTAAAACTATGTCGTTTTGATAAATGTTTATTTTTTCTAAAGTTAAAAGTCAAAATCATTAAGTTAAAAGGCAAAACCTTTTGCTTATGTAGTTAAATAATTTTGTACTTCATCTATTAGTTAAATAATCGGTTCATGTAAACACAATATTGAGTATAAATAGGATTCGTTAACTCGACTCAACTTGACTCAAAATTTTTTTACTCGATCCGACTCGAGTCGATCGAATACTCACCCCTAATGAAAGGATATATTTTTCATTTTAACATTTATCGTTTTTGGTTTTTTAATATTTTTACAAAAATAAAAATATAATTTAATTTATTAAAAGACATATTCATTATTCGAATATTTTTTTTTTGTTATTACATATCTATTTCTCTCAACTAAACGCATGAATATTATTATAATATTTATTCCATTCCATCCAACTAAACTATTGTTATACTTATTTAATTACATTACAGTTCTATTTCATTTTCACATAATGATTATTTCATTACAATATAGAGAAATGATCTTAATTAACATATGAAAATTGATTTAAGAAAAATTAATTATTTTTTCTCTCCATTCGAAAAGCTTGTAATAGTTCGGTAATTAGTCTAAAATGAGTATTAGATTGGAAATATTTAATATTTTGTATTATTGAGATAAAAAAACGTGACCTTTATTACAAAGTTTTGATTGCCAAGAATCCTACAATTTTTTTTTCTTTTTAGTTTGACATGAGCTAGGAATAATTTTCTTTGTTAGAGTTTGGCTCCTTTTATAATGGAGAGTTGGAATGAGTGATTTTTTTTTCATTCTTTTTGGAATATGAGAGAATCTGACTGAGATTCTTTGGCAATCAACTGATTTCCTAAAAATTGGATTGCCTTTGACTCAATTTTCATAATCAATTTACGTTATTGATTAGTCAATTATAATTGAATTAAAAATAAAAAAGAAAGAAAATTTATTTGTCTAAAATCGAGGTATGGAGCATTTTAGATTGTATTTCTCTTCTTCATAGAACACAGAAAGATGATAATTTAATTTGACAATTTGAAAATGGTTAAAATTATCTAACATAGATTATTGGATGTTTCGATTTTTATTTTATTCAAGTGAATTAAATAATTTTTAAAACATCAAAGTCAATAATTTATAAGACATATTCTTAAATAAGAAAATTAAATTATCCATCACTTAATTAAAAGAATTTTTGATTGAAAAAAAAGGTTACAAATTTTTGTTGATATGCCAAGAAAGATTTTGGTGATGATTTATTCTGATAAAACAAGTGATGTGTTTGCTCTAGAAAAAATAAAATTGTCTGATTAAAATAAATTTTCTTTAGTCTGATTAGTGATTTTGAAGGAAATTATAGTAAACTGATATATATATTCTTGAAACCTTGGAATTTGAATTTTTTTTGACTTTTTACTTGTAATGGTGGAAAAACATTGGAAATTTCAATATGATGTTTACTTAAAGCAAAATAGATTTACTATAAATTGATTTTTACAATATATTGATATGATTATATTGTAATATATGTTCATATATTTTTAATTTTTTGACAGCGTATATATATTTTACACACATAAGTGCTCAAATCCGATTTTTTTAGGATGAATAACATTTTTTTTTATCACTGAAGCTACTCGTTGAATTCATAAATTGATTTCTCTTTCCACTTGAAAAATGTCCTAGTTTAGTAAATAATAAAAAACATGTATTAAATTAAAAATATTTTTATATTAAAAAACCGCACAAAGGAATTTTCATTTTATTTAAGAAATTAATTTATATTCATGCATATGAACTAAAATAACGTACATGAATCACGTCGGATTTTTTTTGAGAGAATAGTCGTACAAAGTCGAAAGTTAAAAGGGTTCAAAAGGAATTCAGCTTCTAATGTAGGAATAATATTTTCAAATTAAAACAAATTAATTAAATACCTACATTTTTCAATTTTCACCCTAAATGCTTCATCTTTTAAAACTCTAATATTTAAAAAAAAAACTCAATTTATTGTTCCGTCAAGGATCAAAAAATGTCAAGAACAGATGTGACATGAACTATTATAATTTGGAAATTTAACTATAGTTTTATTTTATTTATTAAATGTATCCTCATCCTTGCATTATTTTGTAAAATTTGGACTAGTCTTGCAACAAATATATCAGACACTCACTTAAAACTTCCATCAATATCTTCAGTTTAGATTAAGCTAAAGGTGATATAAATTGTTTAGTTTTTTTTTTGCCTTCAGAATCTTGATAGAAGGTGTTTCTGTTGCATAAAAATTTGTTGTATCCCAAAATTGCAAAAAATATAAAGGTATGGGGGCTTCAGAGAAATTATCTTAAAAATAAAATTTTCTTCTATTGTGCAAAATAATTCGGAAATAGTTTTCTATTTCTTTCTCAAATATGAACATGAGGAGCATTATTTTTCTCTTTCCTTTTCCTTTTTAATATATAGATTATACTACACTATGTGAGCGAAAAATAAAATTATTTAATAAATATATTTATAAAAAATTGTTATAAATAACAATAATACCTTCAAATCCTATTATAAATGTGTAAAGTACAAATGTAGAAAATTAAAAACACATCAGTTCAAATCTTATTATATGTGTAATTTTATTATATAAAATATACAAAAAACAATAATATCTCAAAATAATACAATTTTATTGTAAAGTGAGGGTATTTTAGTCTCTCTTTTTTTTTCAATTGAGTTGATATTCGATTAATTTATAATATCAACTCAATTAATGATTTTATATTAAGTGTAGACAGATATATTTACAAAAAAATTGCTATAAATAATAAATTAAGCTTTCTTTAAATGGTAAAGTATAAATATAGAAAATTTAAAAAGTATGAATTTAGATTCTATTACGCGTGCGAATGCTGTTTCTATATAAAATGATAATTTAGTTTGTAAAGTGAAAGTATTTTGATTTTTTTTTTCAATTGAATTAGTATTCAGTTAATTTATGATATAAACTCATCCAAAAATAAATATAAAAAAATATTTATAAAAAATTATATAAATAACAAATAAGACTTTGTTGAAAGGAAAAGTATAAATATAGAAAACTAAAAAGGCATGGGTTAAAATCCTATTATCTGTGTAATTTTTTTTTATTTTTCTAGATAAAAGGACAATTTAATTTGTAAAGTGAGGTATTTTTATTTTTTTCAACTAAATTGCTATCCTGTTAATTTACGATGCAAATTCAATCCAAGTATATGTGAATCTGTTATTCTTATAATAATTAAGGTAAATTACACGTATGGTCATCCAACTTTTAAAAGTTTTCATTTTAAGCATTTAATAAAAAGTTTACAATTTAGACTTCCACATTACATAGCTCGATAATTTTTATCACTCTTATTAAAATTGTAAACGGAAATCTAACGTTGAATTATCTCTAAAATTTTAATTTTCCATATAATTTAAATAAATTGAAAAATTATCATTTTAGTCCCCAATATTTTAATATAAATGAGGTTTAACCATAAAATTGGGGACATCTGTACTGCTGAGCTCCTTTTCTCTGGTTTAAGAAATCAGAAAGTATCAGAAGAGCTGCTGATCTAAAAGCTTCCATTTCAGAGGTTAGTGAGGGAAATCGCTAAGGATTTCAAGGCCGATTTGAGGATCCAAAGCAACGCCGTAGCTGCCCTCCAGGAAGCAGCAGAGGCTTATCTAGTGGGGCTTTTCAAGGATAGTAATCTCTCTGCTATTCATACCAAAAAATGGTTACGATTATGCCCAAAGATATTCAACTTGCTTCAAGGATTAGAGGAGAAAGAGCCTTAAGCCATGATCTGTCGTTGCCTTGGATTTTTAACATTTGGTATTCCGTTCAAGTTATTGTTAATTTAATGTGTTTGTACAAATCAACAAATTAAAATGTCATATTTCTCTATTCATCTTCGATTTGCTAACTCTGTTTTAGAGGTTGCCAATCCGGCATGTTTTTTTGGTGTCTCTTTTGTTTGCTTAATAGAAAATGGATTTCGGAAAATGATTTTTGAAAAATGATTAATTTTTTAGAAAAGTTAATATTGTCTGTTGTTTGATAGATTTGTTAAAAATATTTTAGGAAATTGATTTAAATGAAATAAATAGACATTTGATAATTTATTATTTTTTCATTGTTTAATTTAGTTTATTTTATATCTATTAAATTTATATTTTACATCGATTTTATATATATTGCAACAATTTATTTATAAATAAATACATCTAATTAAATATATTAATAATCATTAATTGAAAACAACTAAAGCAAATACATGATTCTTAATTGTGTTATAAAAAATAAAAAAATAAAAATTGAATAATAATAAATTAACTTTCAAACCATAATTAATATTACATTTTCCACAATTTCAATCCTTATATAGTTCTACATACAATGGATTTCCATTATTTTCTGTCTTTTGTGCTCCAAGGGAAGAGGTCTTTTTACTTTGTTTTGCTTTGCTTTCTAATTATTTTATTTCTCAACTTTATTTCTTTGGGTGGATTAATCTGGTTTTCACATTCTTAAGTCATGAACTTCGAAGACTAATTCTCCAAGGGAAGACTTGTTGGAACATATCAGACAAGAAAGGTTCATTCTGAAATTTCCAACTGACTTTCAAATTTGTTTACTTTTACGACTACCCTAAATTTGGAGGTGTAAATGTTAACAATGCTTAAGTGCTATTAGCTTAAATGCTATATAATATATATCTTTTCTTTAAATCAATGAAAATAATATAAAATGTAATTGTTAACCTGTCTCAATTATTAGTAATGCTAATAGCAGTTAAGGTCATTTGTGAGCTTATTAATTAAAAAATATTAATGTTCTTCAGAGTGGTCCATTGAATCTAAACAAGCACTTTTAAAGGCAAGAATAAGCAAATTCGAGTGTTAAACAAGATTGAAAAAGAGGAACTTCTAATCGTTCATGTTCTTCAGAAGTTTCAACATAGCATCAAACAAAACTCTAGAAGGTATTGATGGGATACAATCCAACAAATCAAAGATGAAAAAACCAGCAAAGTGGTTATAACATCGAAGCTAAGATTATAAGTAGAACCAGTCAATGACATTGTTTTATAAGTAAAAATAGCAATGAAAGTCCACAAGTTGTAGAACTAGTCAATGTCAATGTTTGCAAGAAAAAGAAGCTTAAAGAGTTGGGTGATAGAGTCGAAATCATCTTCGCTAAACCAAGTTGTAGACACCAATTTGTTAAGCACTATTAGGAAGGAACATTTTGCTACTGAAAATTATGCCTTATCCATTTTGGAAGTTGGCTAAGAATGTTCTGTAGATTTACCAAATGAGAGGCTTCATAAGAAAGAGATTGTTACAAAGTTAAAGAAGACCAAAGTGAAGTTATTAAGGGGTATGGAATGGGTTCGATGAAGAGGCAGTAGTTACAAGTTTAAAGAACTAGCTACTATGGCCATGCAACTAGTTTATTATGCTCTCACGTGACATGCCAAAACTTAAGTTGTCATCTTGCTTGCATAAATCATGCATTAAACGAAGTTCAAAAAAATTATTATCAACCGCATAACCATTCCCAATTATATCAATTAGTAGGATACCTTAGGTGTAGCTATATACCTGTTCAAGAATATGGAATAAGATGGAGGTAAGAAGTTGTATCTCCTTCAGATTTGCAGACTCTTTAGATCTTTCTGCAAAAAGTTGGACATGAAAATATGAGATAGGGAATCATATATTTAAGGAAGTCATTTTCTTCATTTCCTTGTGATAAATATCAAAATCTCAAACGAAAAATATATATTTAGCCATTTGTTAAACCTTTCTGCACTGTCTACACCAATACCCTCCCCTAACTTAACATTAACCCTTTGATTCAATTCAAATCAATCATTTCCAATGACTTTTTTTTGTATCACTTGCAATAAACATGCATAAAGATTATCAACACAACATAAGTCTTAAACATATTTTACTAAATAAAACACATGATAAGCAACAGTATGGTCAATTAAAACATATGAATAAATTTCTGCATGTAACCATCTTATAAACTTAAATTTGATGCGAAATAAGCATAATCCAGCCCATCATCAAATGTTTTAAATCTCTAACAATATCAACAAGTTCATCAAATTGAAGGGGAAAAAGATGGAAATGGCAATATTATCACAATCGCAATAAAAAATGTAAACCCATCACCGAAAAACTTACCAAGCAAAGTATCCAAACAGACTAATAAAATCGCAGTTTTTGAAAGCAAAAAGTTGAAGAAAAACATACTAAATCCATAACCCTCTAAACTCGACCTAGAAGATATGGTCAAATCTAGAAGGTCACTATCGTAATTTCGTCCTCAAAAACCATTTTAAAGCAAATATGTAATTTAATTTGTAAATAAATTAAGTCATAGTAAAACAATTAATTTCTCACATTTCTAAATAATTCCAAACTTAAAAATTATTATTCAAATTCCTTAAACAAATATCCAAAATCCTAAATTAAAAATTAACATTACAATCCCAAAATAATTCAATGATATAATAATCTAAAAAAAAATCCCAAAATAATTCTTAATGAATAATAGATGAAAATGATTATAAACAAGAGAACCTCTGAGTACCAAATCGCCTATGACCAAGAATATCTGAAAGGGAAATTGAGGGGGAATGAGCTAAAAAGTCCAATGTGTCTCTAAAGTGTATACATACATAGTCACAATATTATAGTCATTCATGGCATTAAAAGTAACCACACAACATGGAATTAAAACACAAGCATAATGCAATGCACCCAATCTTCAGCGCACTAACATAGTGGATAGATTTCAGCTCCCCAGAACCCTTCCCAACCAATGTCACCAATCGTAGTGTGGATTTACTATCAGCCGTTTGAAGAGGGATAACCATGCCTTCCACCGTACAACCATCCCATGAACACACAATGGTATGATGTCACATGTATCTCAGTCTCAATCACAATCTCATGATATTATATCCGAAAACACAGTTTATTATTCACAATGTTCAGGTTGTTCACAGTTTGATGAATATGCATGGGATAACAACATGCGATCACACAACATAGAGAAAGATCATACTAATATCACATCACAGATCAATATCACGCAATTAACTCCACACAGAGCATTAACACCCAACAAGATGTAACACAGATAAAAACACACCTCAAGCGACAAAAGCTCTAACGACGAGGAGAACGACTCCCACGCTCAAATCTATCACTAGGTCTAACTAAATCAAAACCTACGGGAATAAATTCTACATTGAATCTATCATTTTGCCACTAACTAAACACAATACTAAACTAAAACAAATACTCACATGCCATAATCGGAGCTTGTGCAGGGGCAGTCTGCACAGGTAGAGGAGGTAGCTCGTTATTCTCAAAATTGTAATACCTACACACAAAAAATCCTAAGTCAAATACCTTATCCACTTTTCTTAGAAATTATTAAGTACAAAAATAATTTCAAATAGCTAAAACAAGGCTTTTGAGTTCGAATTTGACAAAACGTACTGCAGATTTGGAATCAGGATGTCGAAAAATGGCAAGGTAGGGTTAGTAAAAAAAGTCAATGGTCAAATTCAAAGTCAACGATTAACGAGTCAGGTCGATCAACTTTGGTCAACAGGTCGGGTCGGGCCACGGATCGGGTTGGGTCGAGCTCGCTAGTTCGAGTCGAGTACTGGGTCACACGGGTTTGGGTCTTTTGGTTATGGGTTCACACTAGATTGGGTTTTAGAATTGGGCTCACAAATTTAGGTTAGGTTGGGTAAATTATTTTGGGTATCTAATTTGGGCCTTAGTTAGGATTTGTTTCAATTAGCCCAACCTTTACACACTTTATGTAAAAGGGGTTTTAGGGTTAATAACCCCCATTGATAACGTTAGACTTACGAATGTCGTCGAGCGGCGCATGTTTGCCTAAAACAACGCGAAGAGGCCCTAACACGAGACTTCACGGGCATACCAAAACCAAGGATGGTTGAAACAATGCGAAGCAAATAGAGGACGACGACGACAAGGGAAACTGAGTGCTCTCACACGCCGTTCTCAAAAATGGAAAACATCAAAGGCATTTGAGGGGCAAGGTTGGCTCGAGACACAACGAGGATCACGTTGGTGACGGCAGTGTGGTGCACGAACGATTGTAGGTGTGTCATCGAAGGGTGGCCAGAGAAGAGAGACAAACAAAGATAAAGAGAGAGAAATATATGGGAGGGGAATGGGTTTGAAAAATAGAAAAGGGGGTTTACATGCTCAACAAATTGGGCCATTTACATGGAGGCTCTTAGAAAATATTAGGGTTTTCAAAAAGCCCTCAACTTTTACCTATTTCACAAATTAGTCCCAAAATCCTAATTTTGCCCACAAAGCTTCAATTAAAACTCAAATTAGTCCTTAAACTTTACAAAAATTATAATTTAGGCCTTAAACCTTATAAAATTTTCCATTTAATCCTTAAAATCACTAAAATAATCCCAAAAACTAAAAATTGGGTTATTACAATTCTCCTCCCCTTAAAAGAAATTTCGACCTCGAAATTTTCCTGAACCAAAGATGCGTATATTGGGTCTTGATGATAGCTTTGACAAACATGACAACATAAGAAAGAGAAAGGATAGAGAAAGTACCGGCTAAAGCATCCGGGTTATCACAGTCATCATGTCTCCTAGTCACATAAACCAATCCCGATTGTCTCACCCCAGATTTGGCTACACTACCACTCTAAACTGGTTTACCTTTACTAATCGTACCCGAAGCAACAAGTTTACCCTGTCCTCTATCTTTGGCAAGGGTCTGAACCGATGCTTGAATTTGACTCTGGTCAAACAAAGCTATAGGAAGATGTGGATAATCATTAAGGAAGTGGTCATGAGAACCATATTTAAAACATGCACTAGTCATTCTTCTACACTTACCACTGTGCCTCCTATTACAATAAGAGCACAGATTTAAAGGACGAGAACCAGTCAAACCACCTACACTACTAATAGGAACAATCGAAATCCCAAGTCTACTGATCAAACTCTTCTCTAGCCCTCTTGGTAGTGTGACTAACAGGACCAAACTAAACTATTGTGGCCGGTTGCTTCCTACCTCGCTCCCTATCTTAAGCTCTTTGATTTCTCTTAAGAGCCTCTGACCTCTCAGCTCTTCTAGCTCGACTAACTAGATCGATAAATACCCATCATGGTGTATAGGTCTTACCCTAAAATACTCAGCAACTAACGGATCCGTATAGGTCTTACCCTAAAAAACCTCCATTCATGTAGCAAGAAAATCAGAAGATATGAGCTTCCTCGGACCCTTTGATTATCCATCAACTATACCACAGAACAGACTGTAACACTCGTAACCTATAACCTTCATCGGTTTAAGGTCTCGAAGTATTACTAAATATTATAAGATCATTAAGCAATTTCAAACAAACATCAAAATTAACCTAAGCAATCTCACACATTACATATAAATCATTTATTGAACATGTAATATATTCCAATTTAATCATACATACCATGTACTAACATGTGCATTCTTTACAAATAACAAGTCCATCTAACCAATTAAGCTACTAGACATGACATTAACTAATGTTGAAACTAACACATACTTTATGCAAATGCACACCTTAAACTACCAATTAGAAGTATGATGCACCTCATTCTAAACATACAAGACATAGAAGCAACAAAAGACTCATTCCCAACACAAACTAAATCAACACAACCAACCAATTTCAATACACCATTCAATTCACCAATTCACTAATACTATATATAAAACCATAAAGAAATTTCATTACGAACAACCAAGATATTCATGTATCATCATCCTCAACAAATGTTAACATATTGTTCATATTCACATAATCAAACTTACATACTTGCTATACTCAAAAGTTGCCCAAGTGTTAGAAAACTTAAACACCTATAATTTTCCTAGGTACATGCCCAAAAGACAAAAAGGAATTATTACTGACTAGGAGTACGGGATTTCTATTGTGATGCCAATTTTGTAATCTACTAACTTCTAACCTGAAAACATAAAAATTACTTACATTAGTTCATCATTATCCACGTTTATGTAATTTCATGCACATGACCCAGTTTTCAACTAAAAGTACTATTTCATAATTTAACCTTAGTTCAAATAATTATCATTTTCCTCTTTTTAAAACTTATACCTTAATCCATTTTTTTCAATAACTTATCCTCTTTACCATCAACCAAATTCGTCAATTCATAGCACCCAATGCCTAGCGGATAAACTGCGATAAGTGAGCCCAACTCTAGTTGGATTAACCAACTTCCGTCAATTCATGGCACCCAGTGCCTAGAGATAAACCGTGATAAATGAGCCCAGCTCTAGTTGGATTAACCAACAGTTTGCGCCCAGTGCTAATCGGATAAACCGATGATCTTGGCACCCAGTGCTTAGCAGATATACCGCAGAAGTAAGCCCAGCTCTAGTTGGATTAACCAACAAATTCCGTCAATTCATGGCACCCAGTGCCTAGCGGTTAAACCGCGAAAGTGAGCCTAACTCTGGTTGGTTTAATCAACAACCATTGTACAATTCAGTCACCATTTAATCAATTCACAATCAACTACAATGATTCAATACTACTCTTTCAACAACTCAAGATACAATACCAATTCATTAAGATTCATAGATATACTTTACATGAGTCAATTCTTTCTAAATCAACTAAATATAAATAAAATGTAATTCATAGATAAACATAATTAATAAGTTTGAGTATACGAACTTATTGTAGTATAGAAGCTGTCAAAGTTGCAAACGATCACTCATCGACCTTCTTCTTTCCTCGACTTTCAATCGGTCCTTTTGTTTTGCGATCTATAAATAACAATGGAATTTCTTTAATTCAATTAATCTCTTAAAATACTTATCCACTTCATATGTTCTTTTAATCATAATTCATACTTTCACATTTAGCATAACAAGTTGATATTTTTCAATCTTATTTTTCAATATCCTGTTTCATTGCACTTATACTCTATTTATTCAAAAAAAAAAAAACTATTTTATTTTTTTCTCCATAACCAACTCATTCGAACAGTCCTCATTTGACCTCAACCATTTAATTTCTCAACATTAACAAATATATTTATTAGTCATACTATTTGCCCCAAGTTAAGCTTTTAATTTATTATATTCAAAACTATCATGTCTTTGTTCATTTCTCTTTTTCAACACTCCATTCCCATTCATAACAGCCCACATTCGATTCCTTATGTTCAATTTCTCAAGATTTTTTTGGACACTTAAACTACTTAAAATCAACCTCCTTATAAGTGTTTAACTATTCATAATATCAGTTACTAACTACATCAAATCTATCAACACTTTCCAAGCTGAAAATAACATCACATTAGCTTCCAAAACATCAATGGCAAACTCAAAAACCTGTCATTTTAAAAACTTATTCTTTAAACTAAAAAGGCTTTATTTTGATGAGCATAAAAACATCATTTTCATAGCAAAAATACAAAGGGAACACTTACATGCAATACCTTCTTTGCTGAAATCCTCAAGCTTTCTAATGGAGTTTCTTCCTTCTAATTTCTCATTTTTTTAGTGGAAAAATCCCACTAAAGGAGAAGACCACATATTTTATTAGTTTAGGCATTCTTTTATTTAATTACTAATTTGTCCTTAGAAGTAAGCTTGTCTTTAATTAAATTCTAGCTTAGATTTGTCCACTTAAAAATATTATGGTCTAATTACCATATGAACTCCCCTTTATTTAATACCTTAACTATATATATATATATACACACACACACACATATACATATATTTAATTCTATAGAACTCCAAGTTTGAATTTTTTTTTTATAATTTAACCCACCACCTTTAAATTAACACCTTAAAAATTCATTTCTCTTAATCAACTCATTTGTTACTCTACCTTAATTAATCAAACATATTTAACTAAAGTTTTATGAATTCATAATTAAATTTATACAACCCTGAATTATCATTTTTTTCGATATTACTAATTACAGGTCGTTACGTAGACGTAATAACTCTCGATTCACAGTGACATTATCCAGCTCCATTGTCTCATTATCCTCAATGTCAGGCAAGTCATCACCACGAGTTTGCTGAGTAGGTGGGTCACCACCTTCAGTCTATCATCCCTCAGCGTCAGTAGGCAGTTCGTCCTCCTCAACGTGAGGCAAGTCATTCAGATTCTCTTCGGGTTTAACAATATACTTAGGATCACTAACGGCCCTAGCAGTACGACCTTGGCCTCGACCTCGGTCGCGACCAGTTGTAAGTCTAAAACTCGTAGGTGGTGGTATAGTAACTATCTACAGAAGTAAAGATTACTAGAGTAAGATTGGTACCGGAGTCTCGGATTTAATCTCAACTTAGAATTTTTTTAAATAAGAAGTAATTATAAAATAATATGTTTATCAACAATCTCTATATACCCCAAAACTTTTCAAATGCATGTAAACTTTTTAAAACTTTTTGAAATCAACTGTTGTAAGCCTCACAGTTCGATGACTGAACTCAACTCTGATACCACTAAATGTAACCCCCTAAACTCGGCTTAGAAGATATGGCCGAATCTAGAGGGTTACTATCGTAATTTCACCCTTAGAAACCATTTTAAAGCAGATATATAATTTAATTTGTAAATAAATTAAGTCATAGTAAAACAATTAATTTCCCACATTTCTGAATAATCCCAAACTTAAAAATTATTATTCAAACTTCTTAAATAAATATCCAAAATCCCAAATTAAAAATTAACATTGCAATCCCAAAATAATTTGATTATATAATAATCTAAAAATAAATCCCAATATAATTCTTAATGAATAATAGATGAAAATGATTAAAAACAAGAGATCCTCCGAGTACCAAATTGCATATGTCCAGGAATATCTAAAAGGGAAATTGAGGGGGAATGAGCTAAAAAGCCAGTGTGTCTCAAAAGTGTAATAGCTCAGGTTTTTATTGTGTTAGAAATAGTGGTTTTAGAATTAGGAATCCGATGAGTTGAATCGTAAATTTAATTATTTTCAAACGTTTATGAAGTCATTAGCATTGTATTAAAATCTGGTTAAGAGATTTTAATGTTTAGATAATAAACTGAGTAGAAAGGATTTAATTGTAAAAGATGCAAAAGTAGAGATAAGTTATTAAAAGGACTAAATGAGTAAATTAACAAAAGGTATTTTAGTGGATGGTTTATCATGAGATGAATTAAATATAAATAGGGTTAATTAAGGTTAAATAAGTGATTAATTAAGTTAATTATGAAAGTTTACAAATTTATCATTTTGCCATTAAGTATACAAGTAAAATTTAGAAAAAAAAGATGATATTTTTTTCCATATTTTTCATCTTCTCCACGACAGCAAAGGGAGAAAGCTAGGGTTTTCTTTGTCTAGCTTCTAAGGCTTGATTAGGTAAGAAATCCTTGATCATTTTTACTAATTTTTATGTTTTTGAGTTCGTATTAGCTTAACCTATCTAATTTAAGGACCAATTTGTGAATCTATCAAATGTTATGAAACCTAGCTAATTCGAGGCCAATCACAGTGTACCTATCTTAGCGATGACAGAAAATGAAGCAATGAATATGTTATTTGGATTGATGGGACAGTGGTTCTTGGAGTTCATGGGAGACAATTTGATGACACCACCTCCTCCACCTCCTGTTACACAGCCTGTCGCTCAACCAGTAGCACCTCCAACTGTACCTCCACCTCCTTCAGTGGTAGAATTGAGGTGTCGTATATTGATAAATAGGGTCAGAAAATATGGGGCAGAAGAATTTTGCTGTAGTGTGGAAGATGATTCATCTAGAGCTGAATGCTAGTTGGAAAACACATTGAGACTTCTAAACGAGATGGCCTGTCCTCCACAAGATTATATGAGGTGTGTTACTTCATTATTGAAAGACGAGGCTTATAGCTGGTGGACGATGATCTTAGCCATGGTTCCTGAAAATGAAATTAGTTGGGAATTCTTTCAGGCTGAATTCAAAAAAAATATGCCAACAAAATATATTTGGATCGAAAGAAGAGGGAGTTCTTAGACTTAAAATAGGGAAACAAGACAGTGGCAAAATATGAACGGGAATTTGTACAACTCAGCAAATATGCCAGAGAGATTGTATCGACAGATGAGGTAATGTGTGTTCGTTATGAAGACGGACTAAACGACGAAATCAAGATGATAGTGGGTGGTTCTAAATTGCGACCATTTGTGGTTCTAACAGAAAGAGCACATGAAATGGAAGAAATATACAACTATAAAAGGCAAAGAGAAGAGATTTTGAGAGTTCAAAAAGAAGAATTTTACTAGAACTTTTTCAATTCAACCACCGAAGAGATTTAGAGAAAATGAAACCCGTGGAGCAATTCTATCTGAATTTTTGAGTAGGAGCAGATCATGGCCATTAGAGTTTAGACTTTAGAATCGGCCTACTGATAGTGTGGCTAGTGTCCATAACGCACCAAAATCGATATGTGAGCGTTGCAAAAGAATTCATTCGGGTTATGCCGATTGATGAAGGGAGCCTACTTCCGTTATGGGGGTACCAATCATTTTATGAGGAACTATCCAATTAATTTTGAGGTAAAGGAAGACCGGAGTGTGAAACCTCTAGTTACTTCACAGAAAGGCAAACGCCCAGGATAGCAGCAATGCAAGTGAAAATCGAGAAGAAAATAGGGATAATGTAAATAAGTTTGAGGTTTGAGCACCTGCACGAATATATGCCATCAAAGCTAGAAAGGAGGCTATCACTCTTGATGTTGTGACCGATATATTTTATCTTTTTAATGATATTGTGTGTGCTTTGATTGACCCGGGATCGACTCATTCATATATTTGTACTACTTTCGCCATTGATAAAAATTTGTTTGTTGAGTCAATCGAATTTGATATACAAGTCACAAACCCATTGGGTCATAGTGTCATTGTTAAGCTGGTGTGTCGTAAATGTCCACTGAAAGTCCAGGACTATGAATTTCCTGCTAACTTAATGCTATTACCTTTCACCGAGTTCAATGTAATTTTGGGTATGGACTGGTTAACTAAGCATGATTTCATGGTAAATTAGAAGCGAAGATGGATTGATTTGAAATGTCTAATAGGTGAAGTGATTACAGTTGAGTCCGATAGATTGAATAATGAAATCAGAGTAATATCAGCTATCTCAACATGGAAAATGGTTCCTAAAGGCTGTAAACCATTTCTGGCATATATACTCGACACACAGGATTCTGGGACAGAATTGAAACACGTACCAATTATTAATGAGTTTACAAATGTGTTTTCAGAGGAATTATCGGGTTTTCCATCAATCAGAGAGGTAGAGTTTGATATTGATTTGTTACCTTGCACCACACCGATCTCGATTCCACCATACAAAATAGTGTCGACAGAGTTGAAAGAGTTGAAGGCTCAGTTGTAAGAATTGTTAGGCAAAGGGTTAATACGACCTAGTGTATCTCTCTGGGTGCACTTTTTCTATTTGTGAAGAAGAAAGACGGCTCGATGTGGATGTGTATAGATTACAGGCAGTTGAATAAGGTAATAATTAAAAATAAGTATCTGTTGCCTAGTATTGATGAGTTGTTTGATCAGTTGAAAGATGCAATCGTATTTTCCAAGAGAGATCTACAGTCAACCTACTATTAGTTGCTAGTAAAAGATTGTGATGTATCGAAAACAACGTTTAGGACCCGGTACGGGCATTACGAGTCTTTGGTTATGTCGTTTGGGTTGACCAATACTCTAACAGCATTCATGGATTTGATGAATAAGGTATTTCAGCCTCATTTGGATAGGTTTGTAGTTGTATTTATTGATGACATACTGATCTATTCCAAAATAGAGTTAGAGCATACTCAGCATCTGAGAGAGGTGTTGCAGATTTTACGAGAAAAATAATTGTATGCAAAATTCAACAAATGTGAGTTTTGGCTCCGAGAGGTTGAATTTTTGGGTCATGTAGTATCTTCGGAAGGAATACGGGTTGATCGGAGCAAAGTCTCAGTCATTCTCAATTGGAAAGTACCGAAGAATGTCTCTTAGGTACGTAATTTTCTGGGATTAGTAGGTTACTATCATCGGTTCGTGAAAGATTTCTCTATCATAGCCTTACCGATGACGAAATTACTACAGAAGAATGTTCAATTTTTCTGGTCGAAAAAGTGTCAGTAGAGTTTTGATTAGGTAAAGAGACTGTTAACAGAAGCTTTAGTATTAACGCAACTTGAGTCAGGGAAAGAATTTATTTTATACAGCGACACGTCTTTGAGTGGTTTGGGTTGTGTTTTGATGCATGCTGGGAAAGTAATAGCTTATGCCTCCCGACAGTTAAAGCCACATGAAAGAAATTATCTAACTCATGATTTGGAGTTAGCTGCCATAGTTTTTGCATTAAATATTTGGATATGGTGAGAGATGTCACATATTCACTGAGCATAAGAGTTTAAAGTATTTAATGATGTAGAGGGAGCTGAAATTGTGACTGCACCAATGGTTAGAATTGTTAAAAGATTATGACCTTGTGATAGATTATCATATGAGAAAAATAAATGTTATTGTCAATGCGCTGAGCTGAAAATTATTGTTCGCATTGAGGGCGATGAATGCCCACTTGTCGCTAGAGAGTGATAGATCTGTCACCGCTGAACTCAAGACGAGACCGTTATTCCTACAGCGGATTCGGTAATTACAAAAAAAATGATTTAAAGCTAGTAGCTAAGAAAGAATAGATTCAGAATGATGCCACTAGTGGGTTTACTGTTGATGTGAAATGTATGTTGTACTTTCGAGACAAGGTTTGTGTTCCTAATGATCCAAATTTGAATGAGACATCCTGACAGAAGCACATAGTAGTACATACTTCATTCATCCGGGTAATGCGAAGATGTATAATGATTTGAAGAAGATGTATTGGTGGCTAGGTATGAAAAGAGAGATTTCAAAGTTTGTAACTAGATATCTGGTATGTCAGCAAGTGAAAGCAGAGCACCAATTACCGTATAAGTTACTATAGCCGATTTCGATTCCTTAGTGGAAGTGGTAACGGGTTACTATGGACTTTATTACAAGATTGTTAGTGATACCAAGGAAGAAAGATTCGATCTGAGTAATAATAAACAGATTGATGAAGTCAGCTCACTTCATTCCTATCCGGATAGATTATCCACTTGAGAAGTTAGCTGAGTTATATGTATCAGAGATTGTACGACTGCACGGAGTGCTAGCATCTATTATCTCTAACAAGGATCTACGTTTTACCTCGAGGTTTTAGGGTAAGCTGCATGAAGCTTTTGGAACCAGGTTGAATTTTATCACTGCATATCATCCGCAGATAGATGATAAGTTGGAGCGGGTAATACAGATTCTAGAGGTTATGTTGCGATATTGTATACTCGAGTTTGAGAGTAGTTGGGAGAAATACCTACAGTTGGTAGAGTTTGCTTATAATAACAACTATCAATCCAGTATTAAAATGGCACTGTTTGAGGTACTGTATGGTAGAAAATGCAGAACCCCTTTGTATTGGTCAGAGTTAAGCGAGCCTAAGTTGGTTGGGACTGATTTGGTACATGAGACGGAAGACAAGGTTCATAAAATTCGTGATTGTTTAAAAGCAGCGTCTAACCAACAGAAGTCGTATGTAGATCCTAATTGGAAAGATACATATTTTGCAATTAGAGATCGAGTCTTCTTGAGAGTTTCACCTTGGAAGAAGGTATTACGATTTGGCAGAAAAAGAAAGTTGAGTCCCCGGTTTATTAGGTCGTATGAGATCATCGAGCGAGTTGGTTCTGTGGCTTATAAGTTGGCTTTACCTCCGAAACTTGAGAAGATTCATAATGTATTCCATGTTTCAATGCTGAGACGGTATAGATCATATCCTTCACATGTGATTACACCTTGTGAGGTTAAGATACAACTGTATTTGTCATATTCAGAAGAACTGGTTAGAGTTTCGGCTCGTAAGGTAAAAGAGTTGCGAAACAAAAGAGTGTCACTGGTAAAGGTATTGTGGAATCGTCATGGGTTGGAAGAAGCAACATGGGAGACAGAGGCATTAAAAAGATCATAGTATCCTAACCCATTTACTGGTAAAAAATTTCGAGATGAAATTTCCCTAAGGGGAGAGTTGTAATAACCTAGTTTTTCAATTGTGTTGGAAACAGTGATTTTGGAATCACGAATCTAATGAGTTGAGTCACAAATTTAATTATTTTCAAATGTTTACGAATTCATTAGAATCATATTAAAATTTGGTTTAGAGATTTTATTGTTTAGATTGTAAATTGAGTAGAAAGGATTAAATTGTAAAAAGTGCAAAAGTAGATATAAGTGATTAGAGGGACTAAATGAGTAAATTAACCAAAGGTATTTTAGTGGATGATTTATCATGAGATGAATTAAATATA
The DNA here is from genome assembly GCA_039519145.1 of Kokia cookei. NCBI lineage: Eukaryota > Viridiplantae > Streptophyta > Magnoliopsida > Malvales > Malvaceae > Kokia > Kokia cookei. The sequence goes on from CM076907.1 coordinate 27,239,272, forward strand.
AATAAGGTTAATTAAGGCTAAATAAGTGATTAATTAAGTTAATTATGGAAGTCTAAAAATTTACCATTTTTCCATTAAGTATACAAGTAAAATTTAGAAAGAAAAGATGATATTTTTTCCATCTTATCATCTTCTCCACGGCAACAAAGGGGAAAGCTAGGGTTTTCTTTGTCTAGCTTCTAAGGCTTGATTAGGTATGAAATCCTTGATCGTTTTTAGTAATTTTTATATTTTTTAGTTCGTATTAGTTTAACCTAGCTAATCTAAGGACCAATTTGTGAATTTTTGAAATGTTATGAAACTTTCCATTATTGAAAATGCTTGATCTTGAAAGTTTTTGATGTATTTGTATGCTTGATGTTTGGGTTGAATCCTTTTGTAAAGTGATTTTGGATGAAATTTGGGTTTAAGGACTAAAATGTTAAAATTGTGAAACTTCATGTATTTGGTGTGTAATAATTGAATTGTAGGGACTTGTGGAAGACAATGGGTATTCGGTTGGTATTAGTTGTGTAAGAGAAATGTTATTTTGCATGTATTGTGTTAAATGATTAAATTGAACAAAAGAAAAGTAATAGGGGTAAATTCGTAAATTCGTAAATTTCCTAAAAAGGATTAAATGGCATTAAATGAATTATTTACATGATTTAATGAGGAACTTGGATGATTGTTGATTAGATTACGACCGCGCCACGGATCAAGGAAAAGGGAAATTAACAAAATAATCCCTAGAGCCTTTCCGTCACTACAATTCAGTCCGGTAAGTTCGTAATGTAAATTTGTATTATGATATTACTTGTACTTATTCTATTCTTGTTACAAAAAATTGGAAGCATTTGTAAACAAAAAAATGTTGAAAGAAAGGAATCTACAAAGATAGTTGGCTTTAAGCCGATGAAATGACATCGATGCGATGGCTGGGGTACCATACACGTTGTGAGTCCTCGACAGCTCATGTGAGCAGAATCGTGAGTCAAAAAGAGAAATGAATCCTAAAATGGATTACAAGCCCTGCGATGGTTGACATTTATGCATAAGTGCATATTCTCGACAACTCGTATGAGCAGCATCATTAGGGGATAGTTATATAAACAGACACCACATCGATGGCTGGGGTACCACATATGTTGTGAGTCCTTGATAGCTCGTGTGAGAAGCATCGGGTACTGGTAACAGAAATGATACAAATAGGAAAATAGAAATGCTAAATATGGCTCGAGGAAGCAATAGTTTTTCTTGGCCCGGTTGAGTTATAACTGTTTTATGCATTTGTTGGTAACTCTTTGAGACTCTTCAAACTTATTAAGCTATGAAGCTTACCAGTGATGTTATTGTTGTTTTGTAGATTATTTTTCTGCTTGAAGATCGGATCATCTCAAAGAATTCACACTATCACGGAGCTCGTTTGGTAGTTTTTCATCACTTGGTTATATGACATATACTAGGATGATATTATCTTTTGTATTGCTTGTATGGGATTGTTGGGTTCCTTGTTTTGAACTTAGTTAAATGTCGAACATAATTTTATATGCATGTTCAATGTGAAATATAGACTTTAGGAAATGTATGTAATGACTTGGAGACTATGAACAATGTGTTGGTTGATTGGCCTGTAAACGTCACAGCATTTAAGTGCAAGCAAACACACGTCGATGCAAGTATAGTTGATAGATTTGCTCTATCAAATATCGATCCCATGAGGATAGAGTTCTTGATGTTCAATTGTCGAAGCAATTAAAGTTAAAATTAGAGAAAATGCTAGTAAAGATGTCAGCACAATTAAATCAGATCTGCACTACTAAGTTAATCACAATTGTCAATGCAATGATAAAGTTAAATGTCAGAGCAATTGAAAGTAAAATAAATTGTTGTTGATATTTTGAGAATTTAAATGTAGAAAAAGTAAAAATGTGATCAAGTGCAAAGAATGGAGTGGATTGTTGATTTCACTAAGTAGCAACGCTAGATGCGTCGACAAGATATTTTATAGATGAACTGCCGCAGCAATAAAGTTCCAATGAAATCATACCAATAACAACTCACTGTTTAACCAAGATTCAAGCGCCCACATTTACTTCACCTTCTAGTTGTTGGCAATGCCTTGCACTTAAGAACAAGTGACCAGAATTCCTTCTAGTCTCAAGTAACTTTCATTAACTTTCTTGTTAACCTAACTTGTCACCGAACTTTCCAGTGTCAGTAGACTGCAATTGCACTTTCGTGTCAAAAACAGTTAAATCTAAGAGAAAACAGATTAGCAGAATTGAATAAAAATCAAAGTAATCTAACATTGAAAGTTATTTGCATATAAAATCAAGTGTCAATAAGAATTCATCAGCATTAACACAGAAATTAATAGATAATTCAAGCATACAATTCCTAGGCTACTAGGATTATCCCTTAACTGCTCCTCTTGTGTAGATCCAACTTCTTTTGCAGCTATTAAAGTTTGCTAAAATCCAGCTGTGCACTCACGTAGATCTGCTGCGTTCTTCATAAATCTGCAGGGTGTCACCGCATTTCTGGGCTCGATCTATAATCTTTAATTGTGGAGATTGTGTGAAATTCTTGCGTTGGTGCTTCTAGATGTGCTTGCAGCGTAAATTCACTCATACAAATTAGATGTTTTCATCTGATGACATTTCTATTCGCAATTCTAGGCTAAACTTGTGGCTGCATCTTTAAACTTTTTCTAGCATCGATCTTCCGAGAAAGATCCCTACGCTAACAATTTCAGATGCAATACATATGCTGCATATAGCGACATTAGTGCACAAAAGAGAGAAAATAATGAGAATTTAAGCCAAACAATCATTGAGTTAGAAAATGTAAAAAAACTATGTATGAAATGACTATATGCATGCTAAATATAATACATAAGGGACAGTTAACACATAAATTTAGGGAGAAAATAAGTGTCATTTCTAATGCTATCACACCCCCAAACTTGAGTTTTTACTTGTCCTCAAGTAAATAAAAGTTAATAAAATCACAATCAAAATTGTAACCACAATTATCATTCTAGCAACTTAAATTTTCTGGAATCCTGATGTATAAATTGCATTCATATTACAGAATAATGCGCCGATAATTTATATAAATGAACAATCTAGACTGCAACTTCACTAATGTTAGCATCATGTTTTGAATCTCAACCTTTCTTAACCAATACAGTATTTATTACAAAAATTTTCTGCTTTTCTCTTTTTCTTTGTTTTCTTTTTCTCCTTTTCTATTTTTGTACGTGACTGAGAGATGTCATTGCATTACTCTACCTTTGTTCCAGGGCAGTAACAATGAGGTGTAACAAACCCCCAAGAAGTATATAATTGCGCCGACACACACTCTTGCAGTGACAGCCTTTGGCTAGATAATTTTTCTAGCACACGCAGAGGAATGTTCTCCTTTGATAAATCACAATGCACTCACATTGGAGTGTCTTTTATTAGTACAATGTCGTTGCAATTGGTAAGTTAATTCAAGATTCAAAGATTGATACTACCCATTCATTACTCATGCAATCCCAATCATTCATTCAAAAATAAGACTCAATATTCATTCACATTCATCCAATTCACATATCAGAATTCCAAACAATTCAAGATTTACGCAAAAAAAAATTATGGTCACATTTTTGTTGAAATTTTGCATACTTTCATTAACCTAAAGACACAAATAAATTTTCAAATATGTGGGTGTAGTCGCATTTCCATTTCACACAAGATCCCCCAAACTTAATGTCTGCATTGTTCCCAATGCACTAACAATTTTATACAAATTAAAATGGAAATGCAACTACAATGCAAATGCACTAACAAATAAAATGCAATGACAAAGAAAAATGTAATGACAACTAAATGCTATGCATGCAACTAACTAATGAAAAGTAAACTAACTCATTGTTCAACAGCCGATGAAATGGCTGCTTTAGCTTTCTTCTTCTTCTTCTTTGGGCACTCCTTTTCTACTTTGCGCCTCTTTTTCTTGTCTTTCCTCTTCCTCTTTTTGTCATTGGATTCAACTGGAGCAGCGGGTTGCTCCTCTACAACCGGTTGAGTGGTGGCCTCATCGATAGTCAAATCAGATGGACGTACTTCAGTAAGCGATGCTACATAAGGCAAATGGCCAAGTTAAGATCCTCGACGCTGCTGGTGACTGCCTCAGCTTGGCTCGCTTCAGGTGGAGCCAAGTGTTCAACGGATGCCCCCGTACTGGTAGTTGCGTCGATAAATTTTTCCTCAAAATTTGTCGGGGCATCATCCTTCTCTTCATTCTTCTTTTCTTTTTTTGTTTCCTTATTTTCCTTTTTCTCCTTAGGTTCCTCCTTCTCAACTGTGTCTGGATCGACGTCTTCCTCTACTTCCAAACCCACAGATACGATCGATATACGCATCTCCTCAACAACAACCTCCCTTTCCTTCATGTCAGCCCAAAGGCTAATCGAAAATTCATCCTTGAACAGGCTGGAGATAGTTTTGAAATAGTCCTCTATGGCATTGGAATATCCCTCTTACTCCTCATCATCGAAGATATGAATTCTCGTTAGGGATGGGACAGGTTAAGACCTACCTTCAGGAGAAGGTTGCTCAGAGGACAATTGGGCTTCCTTAATAATAGGTGGGAATACAAGAAACTCTGCCATGGGATTTGGGCTCAGATTCCTCAATGTGGCGACAATATCACTGTTCCATGCCCTTGTGTATGCTTAGAAGAAGTTCTGCCTATAATCCATTTCGTCTAACATGCTGACAAGGTGAACCTGGCGCATAACCATGCGATTAATGATATGTTCTATTGTAGCCAACTTCTTCTCAACTTAAGGGTTTGTGGGCACATCTTCTTGCTTCTCTATTTTCATTCCTTTCCTTTTCCCCTTATTAGGCACCACTTTCACCAAAGGGGTTTCTTGTCCCCTAGTCATTCGCTCCATCGAGATATCATTTATTAGGCCTTTGTTGTCCAACACCTCCTCACCATCTCGAGGCACAATACTCCTTTGTTTGCAAAGCATTATAATTAAAGAAGGGAAAAGGAAGATACTTGTCTGTTTACCCGCTGCTTAAACAATTTCTTCATGTAAAATTACGCCGACATCGATGTGGCATCCCTTCAAAATGAAGTGTAATAGGCACAAGTAATCTAGTGTCGTAGTTGTGCTACGGGTTGAAGGTAGAATTCGGCTGTTAACGAAGGGAAACCATACCTTGCTCTAAGTGGTGAGATAATGCCTGTGCATAGTATAGTTGTGCGGACCATTTCCAGTCAACACAGCACCCTCGACAGATAGATCTCTCATCACCATGTCAGCGTCTTCATCTATTAACTCCTCTAAAAATACAGTATGAGTATCTGGTCTTTTAGCGATGTGGAAAAGTGAATTGATATGAGCCGCACTCCAAGGTACCAAGCCTTCTCATACAAACACAAACTCTTGTTTAGAGCCCTCTAATTTAGCATAAAATTCCCTTACCAAAGTAGGGGAATAACCGTCCGGATGGTCGTAGAAAGTTTCCCAGCCCAGTTGAGAGATAGTTCTTACAACCTATTTTCCCAATGACTCATGTGGTGACAACTGAAAACCGTGCTCCGTGTGAGAGTTTCTCTTAAGCATGATGTCGTGTTAGTGGTCTTTCACCACTTTGGAGAGGAACAGGACAGGTTCTTTCTCTAGGGTTGGTCGGTATTCTGACCCATTGTGGTTGAGGCTTTAGAGGGGATTTTGAAGGGGTTTTTGCTCCTCTTGTTCTTTACATAATAACTGGGTAAAGAAAACAAAAGAATTTGCAGAAAAATTTGAAGACAATGGGGGAGATGGTTGTAGCAACAATGGAGAGTGTTAGTGGAAGAAGAAAGTCGACAGAATAAGGGTTTTATAAACTCTAGATTGGAGGAGACGTGATAATTGCAAAAGGTGAGGGAAATCGTTACGTCTGCAGCCAATAAATGCGAGGCTGCAGATCATACCTCTTGGTTTGATCTAACAGCTAGGATGGATGAAGATTAATCTGCGCGATTCTGGATAAAAAAGTTTTACTGAGTCATCACAGAATACGCCAACAAGTTGTGCTTTATGATGCGTCGACAAAAAAATCAATTTTTATTCATGCGTAGAATCTAAAAAGAAACAAATAAAAGAGGAAATAAAGTAAAAAAAAAAACATAAATGTAAGAATGCAATAACATTATTTAAATGTAACCAAATATATGGTCTCATTGTGTTCTTTGACATTTGGGCTTATGTAATGCTTTAGTCGTTGGTTATTTACTTTAAATTGGTGACCATCCTTCAAATCTACAATTGTCACCGCACCATTCTGGAATGCTTCGACAACCTTGAAAGGGCCTAACCATCTTAAATGCAATTTACCTAGATGCAATTTCAAACATGAATTAAACAAAAGTACCAATTGACCAGGATTAAATTGTCGTCGCAAGATGATATTGTCATGACTTCTCTTAGTCTTTTTCTTTGTATATGGCTGCATTTTCATATGCATTGCATCGAATTTCTTCTAGCTCAGCAATGTCTAACAACCTTTTTCTTTCAGTAGTATCGTAATCCATGTTTACTTGCTTGATCGCCCACATGGCTTTATGTTCAAGTTCAATCAGCAGATGATAGGATTTACCAAACACTAATTAATACGGTGACATCCCCAACGAGATTTTATAGGCAATGTAAAATGCCCACAATGCATCATGTAGCCGCAAAGACCAATCTCTCCTAAATGGGTTAACCACCTTTTCAAGTATACTTTTGATTTTTCAATTGGAGACCAGTGCTTGGCCATTCGTTTGTGGATGGTATGTTGTGGCCATATGATGCTTCACACCATAGTGTCTTAAAGCTGTCGCTACTTTGTTGTTATAGAAATGAGTACCTTGATCACTTATCAATGCCCTAGGTGTTCCAAATCTTGTAAGGATATACATGTGGAAGAACTTCAACATCGTTCGAGTATCATCTTTTGGAACCGCAATTGCCTTGATCCACTTAGAGACATAATTAACAGCAACTAAAATATACACATTTCCAAAGGAGTTTGGAAATGGTCCCATGAAATCTATACCCCAAACGTCGAATAACTCCACCTCTATAATAGGTTGTTGGAGCATCTCATTGAGGTGAGATATAGAACATGTGGGTTAACATCTATCGCATTGTTGCACAAAATTGTGAGCATCTCGAAACAATATGAGGCAGAAGAATCCTGATTGTAGGACCTTTGCAACAGTCCTCACACCACCAAAATGGCCTCCGTATGGAGCATCATGACAATGTCTCAGGATGGAAGTCATCTCTTCTTCAGGAACGCAGCGACGGATAATATTGTCAACGTATACCTTGAACAGGTATGACTCATTCTAATGATACTTCGCAACATCGCACATAAATCTAATCTTCTTGTGACTAGTGACACTTAAGGGTAGCTTCCCACAAATAAGATAATTGACAACATCAACATACCATGGAGATGTGTCGACATAAAATAATTGCTTATCTAGAAATGTGTCGACAATACTTGACTGATTGCCATCTTTGCTTTTAGCTTCCAGACGGGATAAGTGGTCTGCTACTTGATTCTTGGATCCTTTCCTATCTCTAATTTCAATATCAAACCCTTGTAAGTGTAGGATCCATCTGATCAATCTCGGTTTGGTGTCTTTCTTTGTAAAAAGGTATCTCAACGCAGAGTAATCTGTGTAGACAGTAACTTTTGCATCGACAAAATATGAGAGAAATTTATCGAATGCAAAAACGACTATTAGGAACTCCTTTTCGGTAGTTGTATAGTTTACCTGTGCATTAGTTAAAGTTTTGCTAGCATAATAAATTGAGTGAAATACCTTCTCTTTTTGTTGTCCTAACACAACTCCTACAGTGAAGTCGCTTGCATCACATGTTAATTCAAATGGCTGTGTCCAATCTGGTGCAACGAAAATTAGAGCTTGTACTAGATGCTTCTTTATTATGACAAACGCGTCCAGACATGTGTCATCAAACACAAACTTTTTATTCTACTCTAGCAACAAGCATAGTGGTTTGGCATTCTTGGAAAAATCTCGGATAAAGCTTCTTATTCCTTTGACATTCGTGGGTGGCGACAATTTCTCAATGATTTTTACCTTTGCTTTGTCTACTTCAATGCCCTGACATGATATTCGATGATCAATGACAATGCCTTCAGTTGCCATGAAATGACATTTTTCCCAGTTCAACACTAGATTTGAGTCCTCGCATCTCTTTAATACTTTTGCCAAATTATCAGCGTATTGGTCAAAATTCTACCCATACACAGAGAAGTCGTCCATGAATACCTCTAGCGAATCTTTAATCATGTCCGAGAAGATAGCTATCGTACACCTTTGGAATGCGACTGGTACATTGCATAATCCAAATGGCATACGTCGGAAGGCAAAAGTTCCAAATGGGCATATGAACGTGGTCTTTGCTTGATGTTCCGGCGCAATGGCAATTTGATTATTATCCAAAGTAGCAATCTAGAAAGAAATAGTAGGCTTTGCCAGCTAACCTATTTAACATCTGATCAATGAATGGTAATGGAAAGTGTTCTTTCTTTGTGGCCGCATTAAGATGAAGATAACCCATACACACTCGCTAACCTGTAGCGATGCGAGTAGGGATTAGCTCGTTCTTATCATTACTCACCACTGTGACGTCGCTTTTCTTGGGTACACATTGGACAGGGCTCACACATGTGCTGTCTGAAATAGGGTAGATGATGCCCGCATCTAGCCATATTATAATAACCTTCTTCACTACCTCTTTCATTTTCTCACTAAGCCTTCACTGTTGCTCAATGGATTGCTTCCCTTCATCTTTCAACCTAATATTGTGCATGCAAAAAGAGGGACTAATGCCTTTGATGTCTGTAATACTCCATGCAATGGCTCTTTTGTACTCCTTTAAAATTGCGATGAGCTTTTCTTCTTGAATTGTGTCGAGGCTTGCAATGACAATCACGGGTAATATGTCATTGTCACCTAGAAAGACATACTTCAAATGCATCGATAATGACTTTAATTCTAAGGTAGGAGCTTGCTCAATTGATGGTTTAAACACAGGGATCATCCTGGTAGACAAATCCAAGGATTCCAATTGCCAACCTTATTTTAGCTCATAACTATTAGCCTCAGCTCTGTGGTCACATTCAGTTAGGATATCATCGGTGGATGTCACTGCATCTTCATCTAGAATTGCTGAACTTTGTTCATTGAATTCTTCTATAATAATTTCATCCAGCACGTCAATGTGGTGACATTGCTCCTTACTTTTTGATGGAGATGCTTCGAACACACTGAAAGTGACATGCTCGTCATTATGATGCATAATTAGCTCACCTTTGAAAAAAAACATCAATAAGCGTGCGTCTCATTGCTAAGAATAGACATCCCAAGATGATGGGCACCTCCATATCTGCTTCTCAATCAAGGATGATAAAGCCGACAAGGAACACAAGCTTGTCAACTTGGACGAAGACATCTTTGATCTGGCCTTCAAGTTGCACTAGAGATCTGTCAACAAGTTGTAATGTCACCACAGTAGGCTTCATCGATCCAATTCCTAACTTCTTGAATGTGGATAAAGGCATAAGGTTAATACTGGCTCCCAAATCGCATAAAGCTTTACCTAGTTAATGATTTCTAGTGGAGCATGGGATTGTGAAGCTGCCAAGGTGTAATAGTCCGATTTTCAGTGGTGTTAAAACAGTGATTTCGAGATCACATCTCTGACGAGTCGATTCATTAATTAATTAATTTATATGATTATGACTTCGTTCTCATCGTATTGAATTTCGGTTACAAAATTCTATTGTTTAAATCGTTAATTAAAAAAAAGGATTAAATCGTAAAAGGTGAAAGGAATTCCATTTATTAAAGATATTAAATACTAATAGAAGGGTAAGTTCAATGTCTTAATGGGTAATTATACCATTTAAGAAATGGGTGGACAATTTTGGACAAGAATTTGTTAAAATTTAGTTATAGTGGGTCAATGGCAAATTGGTAAAATTTTAAATAATGTTTAAGTAAATAAACATTAAACATTTTGTTTCATCTTCTTCTTCCTTCATCAAAAATTAAAACAAGAAACCCTAAAAGAGAAGAGAACATTCGGCCAACCTTGGTTTGGAGATTTGGTCAGCAAACTTCGTCCGTTTTTGGTAATTTTTATGCTTTGGGTTCATATTAGCTTAATCTAGCTAACCCAATGACTAATTTGTGAATCTTTCAAACATTAAATATTTTACCATTGATGAATATGGTTATTCTTGGAAGTTTGTTGAAGCTTTGTAAGCTTGGTTTTTAGATTTGTTGATTTTATAAAGTGATTTTTTTGATTATTTTAGGGTTTAAGGATTAAATTACTAGAATGATAAAATTTGGATGCATTTGTGTGAATTTATTAAATGTAAGTGGCTTGTATGAAGGCTTTGAGTATTCGACTAGGATGGATTATGGAAGAGAAGGATTAATTTGCATGTTTAAGGTTTAAGGACTAAATTGAAAAAAGTGAAATGTTAGAAGTAATTTCGTAAATTTTTGAAAAATGATTTAAATGTACAAAATGAATTGATTGTGTGATTTAATGTGAGAAATGAAATGATTTGCGGATGTAGACTACAACCGTGCCACCGATCGAGGAAAAGGAAAATTAGCGAAGTAGTCTCTGGAATCTATTGACAACTGCAATCCAGTTCGGTAAGTTTGTAATGTTAAATTATTATTAATAAATTGCTTATAACTGTCTTTCTAATGATTGTTGGAAATGAGAAACGACGATTGGAAACGTGAAAGACAGGAATGACAAGATGAGAGTTTCCCGGCCTTGTGCCAAAGATGGAAAATAGTCTAATGCTTGAGATCCTGCATTTCTTGCGGTCAGCATTGTGAGTCAGCGTAACGTGAATAGAATCCATGAATGGATTACAGGCCCAATGATGGCTGAGATTTATGTGAATTGCATTTTCTCATCTGCATAGTGTGAGCAGTATCGTAGGGAGCAGATATATCGTATCGATGGTTAAGAATAACATCGTATACTGGTAATAAGCATGACCTCTAGGTCAATAAGGAGTAAATGACCATCATGACCTTTGTGTCAATAGGGAGTAAAATGAATAATGATATTTGAAGTTCAATTGTGCTGGCTTGACATATTTATAGAGTTGCTTACCACTTAAGACTTGGTAAATTGATGAACTTTGCGAACTTATTAAGTTATGAAGCTTACTAGTGAACTTATTGTTATTTTGTAGATTTCATTTTGTAACTTGAAGATTGGATCATCTTGAAGACATCACACTATCTTGGGAGCTTGTTCAGTAGTATTTACATCACTCAATTATTTGGCATGTACTAGGATGATACTATCTTTTGTTTTGTATTAGAAATGGTAAACCTTATTATGTTGAATGTGATTATAGTGCAATATTGGGAATGAATTTAGATGCTATGTAAAGACTTTATTTTTGTAAGTTTTGATGGCCCAATGCAAATTTTGAGTTGTTAAACTTTTTTTTGACATAGTTCTTGAAATCCTGCATACTTGTTCAGGTAGAACTCACTCATGTATCGTTAGAAGTACAAGGTAGGAAAGAGGTTGTTCACTGACTTGAGTTGTATCGATAGTTCTGTGTATAGATGTATCAATAGTTTGCATACTTGTATCGGTAGAAGTTGTAGGGTGAGAATTCTCACTCTGGAGATTTTAGTATCGGTAGATGCATGACTTGTATCGGTAGAAATTATACTTGAATAGGTAGAATTAGCACAGGTTCCGGTAAAAATCTACACCATTTCAAAATTGTTTACTGATAGGGTTACTACCTATACATGACCATCAGGTACCGGTAAAAACCTCTCAAAATGTTGAAAATGTCATTTTTACCCTTATTGATTTGTGTTTATGTTTTAATGATGATGTGTACCATGTGAAATGAAATATTTTAATAAATAAAGTTGAATAATATAATGATAAGATGAACAGTGATAAATAAACAGTAAAACACTGGAAATTCTAACCGACGATAATGTTCAGATTTTGGGTTTTACATTTAATGGCATCAAAGCTTTTGATTTAGCCATTTCTTGGACTATAATGACAGTGTTTTATGTTTTAGAAGTACATGTCAAGTGAACCTGTGATAGTGTGATATAGGTGGATCCGATCTAATCATAGTTCTTACAGATAAATGCGAGATGTCTGACTCAGAAAAAGAGGAAACTAATAAAGTGAATAGTAATGTCCCGACTAATGATTCTAGAGCTACTCATGGGGCACCGATATTATCGATGATAGAAAACGAAAAAAGAATATGTTTTTCGGACTGATGGGTCAATGGTTCCTGGAGTTCATAAGGAACAACCCGATGACACCACCTTCACCACCTCTTGTTGCACAATCTGCCACCCGACCCATAGTACCTCCTACTATGCCTCCACCCCTTCAATAGTGGAATAGAGACGTTGTATCTCGACGGGCAGGGTTAGAAAATATAGTGCAAAAGAATTTCGAGAAAACATAGAAGACGATCCTTCCAGAGTTGAATACTTGTTGGAAACATACTAAGAGTCTTGAATGAGATGTCTTGCCCTTTAGAAGGCTACTTGAGGTGTGCAGCTTCATTGCTGAAGGATGAGGCCTACAATTGGTGGACAACGATTTTAATACTGATGCTTGAAAATGAAGTTACTTGGGAATTTTTCCATGCAGAATTCAGAAAGAAATATGTTAGCAAAAGGTACCTGGACAAGAGGAAGAAAGAGTTCTAGAATTGAGACAGGGGAACAAAACAGTGGCAAAATATGAACGAGAATTCATACAACTTAGTAAGTATGCCTGAGAAATTGTACCGACTGATGAGGCAATTTGCGTCTGTTTCAAAAACAGGCTGAATGACGAAATCAAGATGATGGTAGAAGGGTCCGAACTGCAATAGTTTGTGGTTCTTACGGATAGAGCTTAAAAGATGGAAGAAATTTTCCACAATAAGAGGCAAAGAGAGAATAAGTTTCGATAATTTGAAAGAAAGAGCATCACCAAAACTTTTTCTATTCCGCCATCGAAGAAATTTAGAGAAAAGGAAACTCGTGGAGTAGTTCCTTTTGGGTTTTTAAGCAAGAGTAAATCTAGACCATCAGAGTCTAAATTCCAAAATCGTTCTGTAGCCAGTGTCTGAAATGTGCCGAATCCATCATGTGATCATTACGGAAGATACCATACGGGTGAGTGTCAAAAGATAAAAGGGTCTTGTTATCAATGTAAGGGTACAGACCATTTCATGCGAAACTGCCCAATGATGTCGGACGTGAAAGAAAATCAGAGTCTGAAAACCCCTATTTCATCGCCAAAAGGTAAATGCTCGGGACAGAGCAGTAGTACAAGCAAAAATTGAGGCGACAACAGGGGAAATGTAAGTCGATCGGAGGTACGGGCACCTACATGAATATATGCCATCAGAGCTAGAGAAGAGGCTACCGCACCCGATGTTGTGACCGGTATATTTTACCTTTTTAATGATATTGTGTGTGCTCTGATTGATCCTGGATCAACTCATTCATATATATGCACTGCATTAGCAATTAATAAGAAATTATCAGTATAGTCGTCTGAATTTGATTTGCAAGTCACAAACCCATTGGTTCATAGTGTCATTATTAATTTGATATGTCGTAAATGTCCACTGAAAGTCTAGGGCTGTAAATTTTCTACCGATCTAATACTGTTGCCATTCACCGTGTTTGATGTGATCTTGGTATGGATTGGTTATTTGAGCATGATTCGATAGTAAATTGTAAACAAAGATAGATTAGTTTGAAATATCCGACAGGTGAAGTAATTACAATGGAGTCCGATAGATTGAATAGTGAAACCAGAGTGATTTCAACTATTTCGACACAGAAGATGGTTCATAGAGGCTGTAAAACATTCCTGGCATACATACTTGATACTCGAGGCTCGAGAACAGAATTGGATCAGATACTAGTTGTTCAAGAGTATACAGATGTGTTTTCAGAAGAACTATCGGGTTTGTCGCCAGTTAGGGAGGTAGAGTTCCATATTTATTTACTACCTGGTACCGCTCCAATCTTTATTCCACCGTACAGAATGGCACTGATCGAATTGAAAAAGTTAAAAGCTCAATTGCAACAATTGTTAGACAGAGGGTTCATACGACCCAGTGTATCACCGTGGGGTGCGCCAGTATTTATTCGTGAAAAAGAAGGATGGATTGATGCGGATGTGTATAGATTACAGATAACTAAATAAGGTAACGATCAAGAACAAATACTCATTGCCTCAGATTGATGAATTATTTGATCAGCTAAAAGGTGCAACCGTATTCTCCAAAATAGACCTTCGATCAGGGTACTATCAGATGCGAGTAAAGGATTGTGATATTATGAAAACGACATTCAGAACTCAATATGGTCATTATGATTTTTTGGTTATGGCGTTAGGATTGAAAAACACCCCCGCAACATTTATAGACTTGATGAACAGAATATTTCAGCCCCAGTTGGACAAATTTGTAGTTGTATTTATTGATGACATATTGATTTACTCCAAGACAAAATTAGAGCATACTCAGCATTTAAGAGAGGTGTTACAAATTTTGCGAGAAAAGCAGTTGTATGCAAAATTCAGTAAATGTGAATTCCAGCTTCAAGAGGTTGGATTTTCGAGTCATTTGGTATCCTCAGAAGGAATCCAGGTTGATCCAAGCAAATTCTTATCTATCATTGATTGGAAAGTACCAAATAATGTTCCCGAGGTATGAAGTTTCCTGAGGTTAGTAGGTTATTACCGTCGATTTGTGAAAGACTTCTCCATCATAGCCTTGCTAATGACAAAACTGTTATAGAAAAATATTTTGTTCGTGTGATCAGAAAAGTGTCAGCAAAGTTTCGACCAGTTGAAAAGGTTACTAAATGAAGCTTCGATCCTGACGCAGCCAGAGTCGGGAAAAGAGTTTGTTATTTATAGTGATGCATCTTTGAGTGGATTGGGATGTGTTTTGTTGCAAGATGGGAAAGTAATAGCTTATGTCTCTCGATAGTTAAAACTGCACGAAAAGAATTATTCGACTCATGATCTGGAGTTAGCTATTATAAACTTTACGTTAAAGATTTGACGTCACTACCTTTACGGGGAGATATGCCATGTTTTCATAGACCATAAAAGTTTGAGGTATCTAATGACACATAAAGAATTAAATTTACGACAGCACCGATGGTTAGAGCTATTAAAAGATTACGACCCTATGATTTGACTACCATCCGGGGAAGGCTAATGTTGTAGCTGATGCCTTGAGTCGAAAGTCGATGTTTTCTTTGAGGGTAATGAATGCTCACCTACCATTGGAACGTGATGGTTCTATCATTGCGAAGCTTAGGATGAGATCGTTATTTCTACAACGGATTCGAGAATCTCATAGGAATGATCCAAAGCCCATAGCTAAAAGGGAGCATATGCAAAGTGATGCCACTATAGGGTTTACAGTAGATGCTAAGGGAATGTTGTATTTTAGGGGCAGAGTATGTGTTCTAAATGATTCAGATTTAAGACGTGACATTTTGACGAAAGCTCACAATAGCACATATTCTATTCATCCAGGGAGTGTAGAAATGTATAACAACTTGAAGAGAATGTATTGGTGGCCAGGCATGAAACGGGATATCTCTGAGTTTGTGACTAAATGTCTGGTGTGTCAGCAAGTAAAAGCTGAGCATCAGGTACCGTCTAGATTACTACAACCTATTATCATTCCGGAGTGGAAATGGGTACGAGTTACTATGGATTTTGTCACAATGCTTCCTATAACCCCTAGAAAGAAAGATTCGATCTGGGTAGTTGTTGACAGATTGACAGAGTCGACTCACTTCATCCCTATTTGGGTAGACTACCCGCTTGAGAGATTAGCTGAGTCATATGTGTTCGAGATCGTACGACTACACGAAGTATCAGTCTCTATTATCTCTAACAGAGATCCACGTTTTACCTCGAGGTTTTAGGGTAAGTTGCATGAAGCTTTAGGAACCAGACTGAATTTCAGTACTGCATATCATCTGCAAACGGATGGCCAGTCTAAGCAAGTAATTCAGATTCTTGAAGATATGCTACGGTACTGTATACTTGAGTTTGAGGGAAGCTAGGATAAATATCTACCATTAGTAGAGTTCACGTATAATAACAACTATCAATCTAGCATTAAAATGGCACCGTTTGAAGCATTGTACGGTAGGAAATACAGAACATCTTTGTATTGGTCGGAGTTGAGCGAATCCAAGTTGGTTGGAACCAATTTAGTTCATGAGATTGAGGATAAAATACGAGTAATCCGAGATTGTTTGAAAGTAGCGTCTGACCGACAGAAGTTGTACGCGGATCTCAAAAGAAAGGATATAGAGTTTATTGTAGGAGATCGAGTTTTCCTGAGAGTTTCACCCTGGAAAAAGGTGCTACGGTTTGGCAGAAAAGGAAAGTTGAGTCCACAGTTTATTGGGTCGTATGAAATCGTCGAACAGGTAGGACCTATAGCTTATAAGTTAGCCTTACCATCGGAATTAGAGAAGATTCATAATGTGTTTCTCGTTTCGATGCTGAGACTGTACAGATCAGATCCCTCTCATGTGATTATGCCCATGGAAGTTTAGATTCAACCGGATTTGTCATATTCAGAAGAGCCTGTTAATATTCTGGCTCGCGAGGTAAAAGAGCTATGAAACAAAAGAGTACAGTTAGTGAAGGTACTATGGAATCGTCACGGGCTTGAGGAAGCTACATGGGAGATAGAGGCTTCCATGAGATCACAATACCTAACCTATTCATTGGTAAGAAATTTTGGGATGAAATTTCCCTAAGGGGGAGAGTTGTAATAGCCCGATTTTTAGTGGTGTCGAAAATAGTAATTTCGAGAACATAACTCTGATTAGTCAATTCATTAATTTATTTATTTATATGATTATGACTTCATTCTCATAGTATTAAATTTCGGTTACAAAATTCTATCATTTAAATGGTTAATTAAAAAAAGGATTAAATCATAAAAGGTGTGAAAGTGGAATTCCATTGATTAAAGGTATTAAATGCTAATAAGAGGGTAAGTCAAAGGTCTTAATGGGTAATTATACCATTTAAGAAATGGGTGGACAATTTTGGACAAGAATTTGGTTAAAATTTAGTTGTAATAAGTCAAGGGCAAAGTGGTAAATTTTTAAATAATGTTTAAGTAAATAAACATTAAACATTTAGTTTCTTCTTCTTCTTCCTTCATTAAAAATTAGAATAAGAAAACCTAAAAGTGAAGAGAACATTCGACCAACCTTGATTTGGAGATTTGGTGAGCAAACTTCGTCGATTTTTAGTAATTTTTATGTTTTTTGGTCCATATTAGCTTAATCTAGCTAACCTAATGACTAATTTGTGAATCTGTCAAATGTTAAATATTTTACCATTGATGAATATGCTTATTCTTGGAAGTTTATTAAAGTTTTGGAAGCTTGGTTGTTAGATTTGTTGATTTTATAAAGTGATTTTTTATGATTTTAGGGTTTAAGGATTAAATTACTAGAATGATAAAATTTGGATGCATTTGTGTGAAATTAGTAAATGTAAGTGGCTTGTATGAAGGCTTTGAGTATTTGGCTAGGTTGGATTGTGGAAGAGAAGCATTATTTTGCATGTTTAAGGTCTATGGACTAAATTGAATAAAATTGAAATGTTATGGGTAATTTTGTAAATTTTCTAAAAAGTATTTAAATGTACAAAATGAATTGATTGTGTGATTTAATGTGAGAAATGGAATGATTTGTGGATGTAGACTACGACCGTGTCACCGATTGAGGAAAAGGAATGTCCTTGGAATCCATTCGCAGTTACAATCCAGTCCGGTAAGTTCGTAATATTAAATTCTTATTAATAACTGCTTATAACTGCCTTTCTAATGATTGTTGAAAATAAGAAACGACAATTGGAAACATGAAAGATAGGAACGACAAGATGTGAGTTTCCCGACCTTGTGCCAAAGATGAAAAATGGTCTGATGCCTAAGATCCTGCATTTGTTGCTGATTCTCTTCAGCATCATGAGTCACCGTAAGGTGAATAGAATCCATGAATGGATTACATGCCCTACGATGGCTGAGATTTATGCGTGTTGCATTTTCTCGTTAGATTAGCGTGACTAGCATCGTAAGGAACATATATACCGTATCGATGGTTAAGAATAACATCGTATACTGGTAACAGGCATAACCTCTAGGTCAATAGGGAGTAAATGAGCATCATGACCATTGTATCAACGGGGAGTAAAACGAATAATGATCTTTGAAGTTCAATTGTGCTGGCTCGACAGATTTATAGAGTTTTTTTACCACTTAAGACTTGGTAAATTGATGAACTTTGAAAAACTTATTAAGCTATGAAGCTTACCAGTGAACTTGTTGTTGTTTTGTAGATTTCATTTTGTGACTTGAAGATTGGATCATCTTGAAGACATCACACTATCCTGGGAGCTCATTCGATAGTATTTACATCACTCGATTATTTGACAAGTACTAGGATGATATTATCTTTTGTTTTGTATTAGAAGTAAACCTTATTACGTTGAATGTGATTATGCATGAGTGCAATATTGGGAATGAATTTAGATGCTATGTAAAGACTTGATTATTTTTGTAAGTTGTGTGATGGCCCAATGCAAAATTTAAGTTGTTAAACTTTTGTTTTGACGTAGTTCTTGAAATCCTGCATACTTGTTCCTGTAGAACTCACTCATGTATCGGTAGAAGTATAGGGTAGGAGAGAGGTTGTTCACTGACTTGAGTTGTATCGTAGTTGAATTGTGAGTATCGGTTGTACACCCAAAAACCCGAAACCGTTGCCGGTTAGAGTCCCGGTGTCTTACTGTTCATATTCTATTTTCATCTCATTCAATCATATTTTAATAAAGATGTGTACTCAACACGTCATAAATCGTCAATTGATTATAATCATAACTCAACAAGGGCAAAAAGGTCATTTTCATGATTTTTGGAGACTTCTACCGGTACTTGTTGAACAAGTATCAATAGTTGTCAAGTCGATAAACAGTTCAAGAACAGTGCAGACTTCTACCGATACTTGAGATAATATTACCGATACAAGTATGACTTCTGCCAAAACATGTCATGCTTCTACCGATACTAAAACTCCAAAGAGTTAAGAAATCTTACCCTGCAACTTCTATCGGTACAAGTATATGAGCTACCGATACTTATGATGCAACTATCAATACAACTCAAGCCAGTGAACAACCTCTCTCCTACCCTGTACTTCTACCGATACATGCATGAGTTCTATTGAAACAAGTATGAAGAATCTTTAGAATCATACCAAAACATAAGTTTATCAACGCATATCATTCATAACATCAAAATTCATTAGACCATTATATAATTCATAGTTTCCCAAGTCATTGTATTGTACTTCCAAGACTATATTCTATCTTGAACATGCATACATTAACACAAAAATTTATGGAGAAAATAAGTGTCATTTCTAATGCTATCATTGGTCTATTGTATTTTGAAGTTATTGAATGATGAATGATTGATAAATTTGAGTTTTTGTATGATTATTTGAATTCTGCATACTTGTTTTGGTAGAACTCAAGCATGTATCAGTAAAAGCACAGGATAGGAGAGAGGTTGTTCACTGACTTGAGTTGTATCGATAGTTGCTTAGTAAGTATCAATAGTTCTGTGCATAGAAGTATAAGTAGTCTGTGTACTTGTATCAGTAGAAGTTGCAGGGTAAGACTTCTTAGCTCTCTGGAGTTTGAAGTATCGGCAGAGCATGACTTGTTTCGGTAGAATTGTAACAGGTAAAAGTCTGCATGTTTCTGAATTGTTTACTGACTTGACAGCTACTGATACTTGTCCAATAGGTATCGGTAAAAATCTCCAAAAATTATGGAAATGACATTTTTCCCTTTTTGAGATGTGATAATAATCAAATGATGATTTACGTTGTGCTTGATGTTTTAATTTATTGAAATATGATTAAATGAAATAGTAATATGAAATAGTAATATGCAGTTTGGATTTACTATCAACCGTTCGAAGGAGGATAACCACTTCTTCTACCATACACCCCATCTTATGAACACACAATGGTATGATATCACATGTATCTTAGTCTCAATCACAATCTCATGATATTATATCCAAAAACACAGTTTATTATTTACAATATTCAGGTTGTTCACAATCTGATAAATATGCATGGGATAACAACATGGGATCACACAACACAGAGCAAGATCATGCCAATATCATATCACAAATCAATATCACGCAATTAAATCCACACAAAGTATTAACACAGAACAAGATGTAACACAGATAGAAACACACCTCAAGAGACAAAAGCTCTAACGATGAGGAGAACGCCTTCCAGCCTAGATCTATCATCGGGTCTGACTGAATCAAAACCTATGAGAATAAATTATACATTAAATCTATGATTATGCCACCTAGTAAACACAACACTAGACCGAAACAAATACTAACATGCCACAATAAGAGCTTGTGCATGGGCAGTCTGCGTAGGTGGAGGAGGTAACTCATCGTTCCCAAAATCGTAATCACCTACACACAGAATATCCCAAGTCAAATCCCTTACCCATTTTTCTTAGAAATTACTAAGTACAGAAATAATTGCGAATAGCTAAAACGAGGCTTTCGGGTTTGAATTTGACAAAACATACTACGAATTCGGAATCAAGACGTCAAAAAATGAAAGGGTAAGTTTGGTAAAATAAGTCAACGATCAAAGTCAAAGTCAAAGTCAATGGTCAACGGGGCAGGTCGGGTATTAGGTCACATGGGTTTGGGTCAATTGGTTATGGGGTCACACCAAATTGGGTTTTAAACTTGGGCTCACAAATTTAGGCTAGGTTGGGTCATTTGTTTTGGGTCTCTTATTTGGGCCTTAGCTAGGGTTTGTTTCAATTAGCCCAACGTTTACACACATGATGCAAAAGGGATTTTAGGGTTAATAACCCCCATTAACGACATCGAATTCAAGATCGCCATCGAAGCGGTGCTCGTTCATCGAAAATAACATGAAAAGGCCCTAACACGAGACTTCATGGGGTTACCAAAACCAAGGACAGTCAAAACAAAGTGAAGCAAATGGAGAGGGTGGTGACAAGGGAAAATCGAATGCTCTCACAAGTCATTCTCACGAAAGTCCAACAGCAAGAGCGTTTGAGAGGCAGGGTTGGCTCGCGACACAACGAGGATCACGTTGGTGATGACAGTGTGGCACACGGACAATCGTAGGTGTGTCGTCGAAAGGTGGTTGGAGAAGAGAGAGAAAAAGGGTTTGAAAAATAGAAAAAGAGGGTTTAAATACCCAACAAAATGGGTCATTTACATGAAGGCCCTAAAAAAACATTAGGGTTTTTGAAAAAACCCCAAACTTTTACCCGCTTAATAAATTATTCCAAAAATCCTAATTTTGCCCACAAAGCTTCAATTAAAACTCAAACTAGTCCCTAAATTTTACAAAAATTATAATTTAAACCTTAAAACTTACAACATTTCCCATTTAATCTTTAAAATTACTAAACCACAATTTAATTCCAAAAATTAAAAATTGGGTTGTTACAAAATCGAAAACTAAGGTGGAATGCTACCAATCGAAATCTCATGTTTAGGCATTCTTATAAACAAACGGAGCCTTAATGTTGCCTCCCTTTCCCCTCTGCTCAATTTCTCCAATCCAAATTGTGATGCAAAAATAAATTTTGATGTTAAAAACACATGATAAGGAGCAGTTGAATGTTTAGATATAACAAACATCATAATCATACCAAAGCGGTTCAGATTTCATATTCCAAAACAACATAACATAACATAACCATGGAGTTTGTAAGGGTTCCTCACCGGACAGATAGGAGAACATAAGTCTTAAAACATACTTTATAGGAGAACATAAGTCTTAAACATACTTTACCAAATAAAAAAAACCCATTTTAGATTGCCTTAGATGAAAGCAAGAAAAAAAATGCATAGATTTTTTTTTTTGAAATTGAAGCATCTTAAACTGATAAAAAGAAAAAAGAAAAAAAACATACCTTGATGCTTAGAGAAATTAAACCTAAAGACTTTTCTGTTTTTGCAAAGGGAAAAAAGGAATAGAGGCAGTGAATGGAACCTAAATGGAACAATCGGGTATTTATACATGTTATCACTATTCATAACTTGACCCCACTATTCATAGGACTAACATTCTAAGTGGACCTCGAACATGTTGGACACATGTACTACTCCAGATCACATGTCAGACCTCGTGGCCCCTTCACGCGAACTCTTTGGGTATATGCGAGCTAATCCCATGAGCTCCCCCTATAGACCTCCCATTGTAGGCCTTGCGTACATCCTTTTGGCAGAGTCTATCCAGGTCGTGGGTAAGCAACCTGAATCTTATCTGGATCTCAGATTGGTGATCATTGGTGTATAACAAGATTATTTTTAATAAAGAAATTAAATAGGTAATTTTAAGAAAACAACATAATAGACGCACACCTCAATTCACTAAACAACTATGGGTTCTTTTTCATTTGTAGGAATGAATAATGAGGCTTCATGTCCTCAATTATTAGGGTTAAACCTTATTTATATTAAAAGATGGGGACTAAAATGATAATTTTCATTTTACTTAAATTATATGGAAAATCAAAATTTTAGAATTAATTTTACCTCATATCTTCCTTTACAATTTTAACAGGAGTGACCAAAGTGATCGAACTATATAACATAGGTGTTTAAATTGCAAGCTTTTTTTCTAATTGCCTAAAATGAAAAGTTTTGAAAGTTAGGTTACCATTTCTATAGTTTACCCTAATAATTAACATAAAACTTTAATAATAATTTTATTCGAAATTAATTATATATATTATATACTACAATTTCTTCTTTCTCTAAATATTTATCGTTTGCGAATTCAATGAGTGACTCCAGTGGTAAAGAGGATGTTGTTCGTCTTAAGAGACCTGGGTTCGAGCACCCTTGCATGCAAGGTATGTGTACGTTGTCAAAGGGTTAATAAAATATAAACAGATACTATAATATAATCACACCAATATATTAAAAAAAAATATAAACAGACATGGATTGCTTCATGCTTATCTTCATTTGCACTTTGTCTGTTTCTAAGTAGTTGGAATCTAGAGTCAACTTTAAGATTTGTGTGGTGATTCAATTATCTTTAAATATACGCTTATTTCAATAATCAAAACCATAAAACACAGCTAATCTTTACTCTACCTAATATTCCACTATACACTCAAAATAAGTTTACCGGAAATTGCAGAAGAAGCTGCCATTTTTTTAAAAGCTTTATCAACTGCCTTCCCCACTGGCTATATATATATGGCAACAGGTATTATTTTAGATATATTAATGTCTTCCCACTGTGGGTTTCACATGCCTGAGAGTCAGGCTTTGTTATTCATTAATTATTCATATTTGAAAAGCTTGGAGAGCACCATTTTCAAGTTGACAACAATGTCTCCAAAGCTACCACTTTTGCTGGTGGTTTTCCTCTATTATGCCATTGCAAGCTTGGGATCTGACCCTGATCCTGTCCAAGACTTTTGTATCCCCATCACAGGGATTGCAGCATGCAAGAATTCGTCAGCTGCCACGGTCGAAGATTTCGTGTTTTCCGGCATAAAGTTCCCGGGAAAATTCAGTGAAACAGGTTTAGCAGCTAAGTCAGTCAATGTCAACGTCTTTCCGGGATTGAATACGCTAGGCATGTCGTTCGTTCGAGCCGATTTCGAAGTGGGCGGCATCAACATGCCGCATTTCCATCCGAGAGCAACCGAAATAGCATTTGTTCTTGAAGGGAAAGTCTACTCGGGATTCGTCGATACAGAGAACCGAATCTTCGCTAAAGTGATTGAGAAGGGTGAAGTCATGGTGTTTCCAAAGGGGCTATTGCACTTTCAAATGAATGTTGGAGATAAGCCGGCAACAATCTTGGGAAGTTTCGACAGCCAAAATCCAGGTTTGATCAGAATTCCGAATGCAGTTTTCGGTTCCGGGATCGAAGAAAAGCTTCTTGAGAAGGCCTTTGGATTGAATTCCAAGGAGATTGCCAAGCTCAGGAAGAGGTTTGCTCCTCATTAGTTGCCATATTCTCATATTGCCAAGCTGCTACAATAATTGTCATATTGTCTGCAGTAATAGATTGTTAAGAGAAGTTTTTAGAACAGATTATATCAGAAAAATGAATTGTTCTTGGTTTGAATTAAACAATCACAATTTTTTTTTTCTTTTTTAAATTGTAGAACATCTAAAATATGGAAGCTCTCATAAAAATTTCAAGTAATTTCATATTCCTGGCAGCAGATCATGCTAGGGAACTTCCAAATAAATCTGTTCTTGAGTTAAGCTATTTGTTTAGTTCTGAAACTCAATTCGAAATTTAGGAAGGTTTAGATAAATATATTAGATTCGAAAAATATGTTTGAGTAAAAAATTAGATCAATTTAAAATATGGGTCGGGTTTGTGTTTGAATATTCAAGACTCGAGTTCGACTTGATCCGTTCTGTTTTTAAGTTTATAATACTTTATATTATGTTATTTTTATATATTATGTAATTTATAATACATTAAAAAATTATATTAATTATATAATACTACTCTAACGTAACATTAAAATAAATTGAAGATTACCTATATAGTTACTCAAAAAAAAAAAGATTGCTTATATAAAAAATTCAATAAATAAAAAAAAATATAAAATTATTAAATAATTTATTAAAATAATATAAATATTAAAAAAATAATATATACAGATCTAAAGTAGGTTTGGGTTAATTTTTTATAAATATGAACGAGCTTAAACAAAATTTTAAGTTCATATTTTGAATCGAATTAAACTTAAACAAACATAACATATGTTAATATCATACTTAAGTCTATCTCAAACTCAACCCAACCCAACTTATCAACACTCTACTTTCAAATGTGTCATAATAATAATCAGTTAAAATGATCATTTCACCTAAATATTGTAAAGCAAGGCTCTTATGGGAACTGCATAAAAAACCTTCAGAAATTATGGATGTTTAAGTTCAAGGGCGTAGCGAAAGGGGTTGGTAGGCTTGTCCAATGGGGATAATTTCATTTACAGTCCCTCCACAAAATTAAAAGATTCAATTTAGTTTTTTAACCTTTGATTAAATGAAAAAATTTATAATTTTAGTCCTTTTGAAAAAATAATAATTTAATTTAAGCATTTTTAATACAAAATTTTTAGCTTTGACCCTCAAATTTTATAATCTTATCTCAACTCCCTAAATAAATTTTTTGACTTGGCTCTACTTGTTCACCAATTATCATAGCCACCATGTTATGGCTGCTTCTTTGTAGATATCTCACATAAAAGTGCAAACACCAAGTAAAGAATGAGCGACTCTTTTTTATGGCTTGTCTGTTTTAGCAAGTAGTCATAATTCAAGAATAAGGTACACCAGCCGGATGCCTAAAAAGCATTATGAACATTTGCAATGCCAAGCTCAAAATAGTTGAAATTGAAACCATTAATATTAACTCCATGCAGACTAGAGTCTCCCGTTGGCCCCGCGTAATAGAATCAGTAACATCCCACTAGCATTATCCTTTCCAAGCACAGTAGTGTGGGCTTCAGCATTTTTCCCTTGTGAATGCTCTCCATTCTATTTGGGTAATTTTGGTTTAAAGTTGCTCTTACCCGTTTCAATTGACGGTGGAACACCTTCACTACTTAATAAACACTCTCCATTGAAATTATTTTGGCCCACAACGTAAGGATCCAGGATCCCATCAACACCCATAGATTCCACGTCCATCTCCCTCATAGAGCCGTTCTCCACGTTCTCTGTATTGTTAGGATTCACGGTCTGATCATTATCACTTCTACTCAGATGGTCACGAAATCAGAAAAAAAAATTTAGGGTCAAAATTAAATTGTATATTTCTACGATACTATAAATGTAATTTCATCATTTTAATAATCTTTATTATTTTTAAAGGATTAAATTAAATTTTTATCATTTTTTAATGGGCCAAAGTATAATTTTATTATTACTAATTTAAAATTTTATAAATTATAAAGAATCTAAATTAAAAATTTATTATTTTAAAGGAGCTATAATATATATATATAAAAAGAAAAATTAAAAAAATATTAAACCTTAAGAACCTACTTATATTATTAAGAATGTCATAATATAAATTTATAAATGATAAAATTGAAAAAATTAAATTTGAGGGACCATGGCTCCTGAGCCTTAACGTGGCTCTGTCACTGTACCCAAAGAAAATACCCATCCTATCTCCTTCTTGCCCCTACTCATTCAATGACTTGTCTTCCTTGTCATTGGCCTCCTTACCCCTTCATCTTCTTACCATCTCAAAGCGTTTGCCATGGCAAGAATTGCGTGGCAACACCACCTCCTTCATTCAAATATCGATTCTGTGATTCTGAATGTGAACTTGGCTTCTCCACGTTGAAAAATAATAGTTTCATTGATGCCATTAATGGATTTAAATTGTAAAGGAAAGGAAAAGAAAAAAGAAAAAAGGTTAAATGTTATTTTGTTTGGATGCTTAAAATTAGCAAGGTAAATAAAAGTAAAGAAATTTAACCCTTTTTTTATAGAATAGTATAATTAGACGAAAGTATAATTATTATGTAACTACATTCTTTTGTAATTATAAAAAGATTACAATTCTCAGATGACTTATTTTGACAGTATAGAGTAATTAAATGAACGTGTTCTTGTAATTACAAATAACTGTAATTCTCTAGATGTTTGGAGCAATTTTGAGCAATTTTTTTATGTCATTTTACAGAAAAACAAGTCTGCACCGAGACGTGGATCTACCACAACATGAAGCGATGCATAAGCGGCTAGAAGGTCGAGGATTTCTTTCCCTACCTAATGACGATATTATGCAAAAAGGTCGAGGTTTTAATGGCAACGATCGAACAATTTATGAGGCCAAAGAAAAGCTTGATCGGAGACTCCATTTATACCCAATGCATCAAGTTTCATCGGAAGCAAATTAAAGATCGGACCAATGCAAGAAACAAAAGATGAATGTTCCGACATCCCTAAAAAGAAAATGGCATCAATAGCTTGGAGAGAACCAGAGGGAAGTGATATCCCAAACATAGAATGGGTAATACGATGGATGTAGGAAATGGGACCGATTAGACAAGAATTCACACAACAAAATGGTATGACAATACCAAACTTGCCCCTTAACAAATATGGCCCAATGCAATTTCACCGAAAATATGAGGAGGAAGATAATGAAGAAGACGAGGAAGGAAATAAAGAGGAAGAGAAAGAAGGAGAGGAGGAGGATATGGGGTAAGATTTCCCGGATGATGACGACTATGAGGCGGCACTCCAACCACAAAGATCTTCACACAAAGGGCTAGTCATCTAAAGCCTAACGTGACAAGCCCACTCATCGAGCAAAGGCTCATCACGAGCCCATGTTTCGGGCATAGGGAATGCTCTAATGGAGGGGTAGCAATCACTCCAATTTGACGATTAAACTTTATTATAATTTGGGAAGACTGTAAACAATTAATTTGGATGATTTTTATTTTTGTTTTAGATTACGAGTAGATTGATTGATGTTTTTACGTCACAAGCAATGTGCAAGCGGACACACGTCAATGCAAGTATAGTTGATAGAACAATTCTATCAGATATCGATCCCATGAGGAATGGGTTCTTGATGTTTTAATGTCGAAGCAACTAATACTACAATTAAGTGTAATGTGAGTACTGATGTCAGTGCATTTATGTCAGATCTGCACACTAAAATAATCAGGAATGTCAATGCAATTAGAGTTCAACTTCAGAGGTTAAATGTCAGTGTATTGAAAATAAATCCAATTGTGTTGAGTGTTGAGTGTTGAATATTTAAATGCATAAAATGTAAATATGATCAAGTGTAGAAGAACAGAAACGGTTCATTGATTCCGCTAAATCGCAATGTTGGATGCGTCAACGAGGTAAAATATAGATGGAATGTCACTGCAATGAAGTCCCTTTGAGTTCTTACCAACAACAACTCTCTACTTAATCCCGACTTAAATATCCACAATCACCCCACCTCGATGCGAGCAACGATGTGTATTCAAGAACAAGTAACTAGAGTTTGTCCCAGTCCTAAGCAACTCTCGCCTAACTTACTTGTTAACCCAACCTATCACCGCATCTCTCGATGTCGGTGCACTGTAATTTCACTCTCGTGCTTTAAGTGGTTAGATCCAAGAATAAATAGATAAGCAGTGTAAATAAGAATCAAAATGATTTAACATTAAAAGACACTCTCGTATTCATTTAATATCATCAAAATCCATCATCGTTTAAGAAGAATTAAAGAGTACAACGAAGCTTACTATCTCTAGACTACTAGGCCTACTCCTAATTGTTCCTCTTGCTCTACATCAAGCACCTCTCGTCAGAAGTGTTTGTAGACTTGCTTAATCAGCTCCCCGATTTCTAGCCCAAATCTCCAATTCACACAGAATTTTCAGAATTAAATCCCTTCGCTCTTGAAGATTTCTTCATCCTTTGTTCGTCTATTTATAACCTCCAAAATGTTGCAGGTTTCTGCCTTCATTTTCAGATGTAGATCTAGATCTTGTAGTTGTCAAAATTAGTTAGATTACAGCTGTGCACTCAAGTAGTTCTAGTGTGTTCTTTAAAGATCTGCAAATTGTCGCTATATCGCTACACACATTCTGAAATCATAATTGCAGTGACATCTATGAAATTCCTGTGTTAGTGCTTCCAGTTGTGAATTCAGCTTGATTCTACTCATTCGAGGTCCAGTTTCAATGCACCGACATCTCTTGGTCGTAATTTCCAGCTAATCTTATGGCTGCGTTCGTCCAGCATTAAGCTTCTAGATTGAATTCCTGCGCTGACAATATTAAGACGCAATATATCGACTGCTTGCATCGACATTAGTACAAAAATAGATAAAAATAACAAGAATTTAAACTAACTAACAATGAGTTGGAAAATATGGAAACTAAGTATAAAATGCTAATGATGCACGCTAAATGAAATACAAAAGAGACAATTAAAACATTAAATTGAAGAGAGAATCTATGTCATTTGAAATACCATCACACCCTCAAACTAGAGTTTTTACTTGTCCTCAAGTAAACAAAAATTAACAAAATAACAATTAGAAATGTCACCGCAATCATTATTCATATAACTTGAATTCTCTAAATTCCTAATGTTTAAATTGCATTCATATAATAGAATGATGCGCTGACAATTTATAAGTATGAACAACTTAAAACTGTAATTTCATCAATGTTAGTATTATGCATTGAATCTTATCCTTCCTTGAACCATTTCAGCAATTTATTCTCTCTCTTTTTTTCACTTTTGTTTTTCAAGTGACTAAAAGATCTCATTGCATTACTCTACCTTTGTTCCTGGGCAGTAACGATGGGGTGCAACAAACCCCCAGGAGGCATGTAATTGCACCGACACACACTCTTGCAGTTACTGCCTTTGGCTAGATGAGTTTTCTTTTCTAAGTCTGCAGCAAAGTGTTCTCCCTTAAAAGTCATAATACACTAATATTGGAGCGTCTTTTATTAATACAATGTCGTTGTACTGGTCAATTAGTTCAAGATTCAACACCAACTATCCATCCATTACTGAAGCAATTTCAATTATTCATTCAAAAATAGCAGACTCATTATTCAATCATATTCATCCAATTTTCACATCAGCATTCAAACAATTCAAGAATTACACTTCAAAATAAAAGTTGTGAGCACATTTCTGTTGAAATTTTGTAATTTTTCATTAACTAGAGAAACAAAATAAAAGTCAAACATGAAGGTATAGTTGCATTTACCTTTCACATTATCTTCCCCCCAAACTTAATATCTACATTGTCCCCAACGTACTGACAATAGTTATACAGAAATAATGGAAATGCAGCTACAATGCACTAAACTAAAAGGAATGTAGTGACAATTAAAATGCAGGCACAATAAGAATGCATGAAAACTAACTAAAAATAAATGTACCAAATTATTAGCAGCAGCCAATGCAAAGGCTACTTTGGTTTTCTTCTTCTTTTTCTTTGAGCGCTCTCCCTCATTATGGTTTTTCTTCTTTTTCTTGTCCTTGTGCCTCTTCTGCTTTTTATCTTTTAATCCAATCGGCTCAACAGATTGCTCCTTCTCGCAAGTTGGGTGGCGACCTCATCAGTTGTCACCTCTGATGGGTGGATTTCTACGAGTGGTGCCACATAAGACACAATAGCCATAGGATTTAGTTCCCCTGTCTCGCCAGTGATAACCTCAGCTTGGCTCGCAGTAGGTAGAACCTCACCTGAGCTGGATGCCTTACAACATCTTCAACGATCATTATTGGGGCATTAGTTTCCTTCTCCTCCTGCACCTCAGCAGGTTCTTTTTCTTCTTTCTCTTTTTCCTTTCCTTCTTCTTCTTCCTCTTGATCCTTCTCTTTCAATTGATCCTCCTCCTGGTTCGCATCTTCTTCCACCTTCTGCTCAGGTTCAACTGGACTAATGTGGGCACAGTCTACTGCGTCAACATCCTTCCCTATAATCGCTGCTTGTTCAACTATATTTGTGCCTAGACTGTTAGAAAATTCATCTTCGAATAAGTGAGAGATGTGGCATTGATAATCATCATCAATCTACGATTGCCCGTCATCCTTCTTATCATCGAAAATATGAATCTGAATTGGTGCAGGTATAGGTACAGATGCAGGCCTACCTTTAGGAGTAAGTTGCTCGAAAGG
Organism: Kokia cookei; assembly: GCA_039519145.1. Lineage (NCBI taxonomy): Eukaryota > Viridiplantae > Streptophyta > Magnoliopsida > Malvales > Malvaceae > Kokia > Kokia cookei. The sequence goes on from CM076907.1 coordinate 27,270,168, forward strand.
CGAGTACTTCATTGGGTGATAGATTGATGGGAAGGTTGGGAAGTTTAGTAGTGGAGTCTTGCTAATCTGGCTCAATGCAGTGACAAGGGTTTCATTCCACGCCTTAGTGTAAGCATAAAACTTGTTGAGTTAAAGGTTCATGTTGTCCACTATACTATCAGTGTGGATGGATCAAACGTTGATGCGATCCAAGTATAGTTCCATCAAGGGTAGCTTCTTTGCCAATTGGGACTCTATCGGTACATCAGGTTGGTCAACCTATTTCTTACCCTTTTATTTATCCTTTTCTTGGAGGTTCTTTGTCTACTGGTGTATCTTGACCTCGTGTTATCCTCTTAACAGATATATCGTTAATTGAACCTTTATTTTCCAAGACCTTCTCACCATCTTTGGGCACAATACTCTTGTGTTGACAAAGCAGCATAATGAGAGAGGGAAAAGGAAGGATACCAGTTTGCTTTCCTGTAGCATCTACGATCTGGGCCTATATGAGCTCACCAATATCGATGTGATGGTGGTACAGAATGGAATGCAGGAGACACATACGGTCCAATGTAGTTGTAATGCTATGGGTCGAAGGCATAACACAGCTGTTGATAAAATGAAACCATACCTTGTAAAAAGTTGTAAGGTATCGTCTGTGCATTATATAGTTGTGAAATCCATTGCTCGTCTATTTAGCATCATCGATGCAGAGATCTTTCATTATCTAAAACATACAATTATCGTCCAAATGATGCAGAAATGATGCATAGTCGTCCACCCATTCCGGAATCCTTAACAGTATGTTGATCTGCGCAACGCTCTATGAAACAAGCCCATCTTTTACAAAGACAAACTCCTACTCTTGATTCACCAGATTTGCATAAAACTCCCTAACTAATCTGGGGGGAGTAGCTAGAAGGATGATCGTAAAAATATTCTCACCCGAGACAGCTAATGGTCCCTGTTTAGGATGGATGTTGCGTTTTAACATGATATTATGGTAACGATCTTTGGCCGCAGTCATTAGAAATAAGACTGGGTTTGTGGATAAGGGTGGTGGTGTTGTGGATGGAGCCACAGTAGAAGGGGTTTTGAGAGTGTTTCTTGAAGTACAGGTTTTTGCCTTGGTGAGAAGAAATTCAAGAAGTTTTACAAAAAATGATTACTTTGATATTAGAAAAGAAAATATGCAGACAGAGGAGAAGATGAAATGTAGTAATAATGCAGATATGAAGAGAAAAAGTAACTGTAAATAGGAGGCTTTATAACCTAGGCGTGATGATTGGAAAAATACGGGGAAACGTTGCGTCTACAACCATTAATTACCAAGCTGCAGATCGTACCGATTTGTTTTGATCCAACGACCGGGAGAGAAAGAAATCAATCGGTGTGATCATTGCTGAAAAAGTAATGCTGACTCATCACAGAATACGTCGAAAATTTGTGCTTCAATGCATCGACAAAAAGAGGATTTTTATTTCTGCTAAGAATTTGAAACAACACAACAAAAAGTGAAACAAATAAAAGGAAATAAAGAAATGCATCGACATTATTTAAATGTTACCAGGTTGACAGCTTCGTCTGATTCTCGAAAATCTGGGCTCATATAATGTTTAAGACGTTGGCCATTTACTTTAAAATGTTGTCCATCCTTTAGGTTTTCGATTGTCACCGCACATCTTTGAAATGCTTCAACTACTTTGAATGGACCTGACCACCTTGATCGTAATTTTTCCTGGATGCAATTTCAAACTTGAGTTAAATAAAAGTACCAACTGACCAGGATGAAATTGTCGACGCAAGATAATTTTGTCATGCCATCTCTTTTTCTTTTCCTTGTATATCGCAGCACTCTCATAAGCATGGCATCAGATTTCTTCTAATTCCATGATGTCCAACAATCCTTTCTTTCTAGTAGCATTATAGTCCAAATTCACCTGCTTAATTGCTCACATGGCCTTATGTTCAAGTTCAACAGGTAGGTGACAAGACTTTTCAAACACTAGTTTATAGGCAATGTGAAGCGCCCACAATGCGTCATGTAGCCATGCAGACCAATCCTTCCTAGATAGATTGACTACCTTATCAAGTATGTTTTTAATTTGATGATTGGATTGGGCTTGACCATTGGTTCGTGGGTGATATGTGGTAGTCATACGATGCTTTACACCATATCATTTTAATGCAATCGCCACTTGGTTATTATAGAAATAGTGCCTTGGTCACTTATCAATGTTCTCAGTGTTCCAAATCTCGTGAGGATGTATGTGTGAAAGAACTTTAACATCGTTCGAGCGTCGTCTTTTGGCACCGCAATAGCTTCAATCCACTTTGAGACGTAGTCAACAGCCACTAATATATACGCATTTCCAAAAGAGTTTGGAAATGGTCCGATAAAGTTTATACCTCAAATGTCGAAGAGCTCTACCTCCATGATGGGCTATTGGAGCATCTCGTTGCTTCGAGATATGGAACCAGTGCGTTGACAACGATCAAATTATTGTGCGAAATTGTGGGCATCTCGAAATAATGTAGGTCAATAAAATCCTGACTGTAAGACTTTAGTAGCAGTCATTGGTCCACCAAAATGTCCTCTATAACGGGCATCATGGCAGTGTCGCAGGATTGACATCATTTTTTCTTCAGGTACACAACGACAAATAATATTGTAAGCGCATACCTTGAATAGGTTTGGCTCATTCTAGTGGTATTTGGCAACATCACGTATGAACCTGATCTTCTTGTGACCAGTAACACTCATGGGTAGCTTTCTACATACAAGTTAATTGACGACATCGGTATACCATGGCAATGCGTCAACAAAAAATAATTGCTTGTCAGGAAATGATTTGACAATCTGGGACATTTGCCCATCTTCACTTTTTACTTCCAGTCGAGACAAGTGGTCAGCTGTCTGATTCTCAAATCCTTTCCTTCTCTAATTTCAACGTCAAATTCTTAAAGGAGTAGGATCCATCTGATCAGTCTAGGTTTGGCATTTTTTTTTGAAAAGGTATCTCAATGTTGAGTGGTCCGTGTAAACTGCAGTCTTTGCGCCGACAATATAAGAACGAAACTTGTTAAATGCGAAGACTATTGCTAACAACTCCTTAGTCGTAGTGTAATTAACTTGCATTTCAATTAGGGTTTTACAGTATAGTAAATAGAATGAAATACCTTTTCTTTTCTTTGGCGTAGGACAACTCCTACAGTAAAGTCGCTTGCATCATACATTAGTTCGAACAGTTACATCTAATCTGGTGTAACGATAATTGGGGCTTGTACTAGCTGCTTCTTTATTATCATGAATGCATCCAGACAGATGTCATCAAACACAAACTTTTTATTTTGCTCCAACAATAAGCATAATGATTTAGCTATCTTGGAAAAGTCTCGAATAAATCTTCTATAAAAGTCAGTGTGTCCAAGAAAGCTTCTTATTGCTTTGACGTTGGTGGGCGGTGGTAGTTTTTCGATGATTTTTATCTTTGCTTTATCAACCTCAATGCCCTGACAATATATTCGATGCCCGAGAACAATGCCTTCAGTTTCCATGAAGTGACAATCTCCCAATTCATAATTAGATTTGTGTCCTTGCATCTCTTCAAGACTCTTGCCAAATTGTCAACGCATTGGTCGAAATTCTGTCCATAGACAGAAAAATCATCCATGAAAACCTCTAAGGAATCCTCGATCATGTCCGAAAATATTTCCATCATACACTCTGGAATGTTGGTGGCGTATTACACAACCTAAACGACATACGTCGGAAAGAAAATGTTCCAAAAGGGAATGTGAACGTTGTCTTTGCTTGATCCTTTGGTGTAATAACAATTTGGTTGTATCCAGAGTAACCATCTAAGAAACAATAATAGGCTTTACTAGCTAGCCTATCCAGCATCTGATCGATGAAAGGTAATGGAAAATGGTCATTCTTTGCGGCCGCATTCAGTCGTCGGTAATCCATGCATACTGGCTATCTAGTTACGATGCGAGTAGGGATTAACTCATTCTTGTCGTTAGTCACAACTATGAAACCACTTTTTTTAGGCACACATTGAATGGGGCTCACCCAATCACTATCAGAAATAGGGTACATAATGCCCACATCTAACTATTTGATAATTTCCTTCTTCACTACTTCTTTCATCTTTTCATTAAGTCTTCGTTGATACTCAATTGATTGTTTTTTTTCATCTTCTAGCCTAATCTTGTGCATGTAAAAAGAAGGACTGATGCCTCTGATATCTGCGATGTTCTAGGCTATGGCTCTTTTGTGTTCTTTCATAATCGCGATGAACTTATCTTCTTGCATTGCGTCGAGGGATGCTTTGACAATAATAGGTGGTGTCTTGTTGTCACTAAGAAAAACATACTTTAAATGTGTTGGCAATTGCTTTAACTCAAAGGTAGGAGCTTGCTCAATAGATGGTTTAAACACTAGAATTATCTTGTTAGACAAATCTAAAGATCCCAATTGCTAATTCTGTCTCAACTCATAATTGTTAACCTCATCTTTTTCACTACAATAAGCTAGGATTTCCTTAGTGAATGTCGTCGCATCTTCATCTGACATTGCTGAACTCCTTGCATTGAATTCTTCCGAAATGATTTCATCCAGCACATCGATGTGGTGACATTGCTCTTTACTCCTGGATGGAGATGCCTCAAACACACTAAAGGTCACATGCTAGTTGTTATGACGCATGATAAGTTCTCCCTTGAATATGTCGACAAGTGTGCGTTCCGTTGCTAGAAATGGTCGCCCTAAGATAATGGGCACTTCCTTATCTGCTTCGCAGTCTAGGATTATAAAATCAACAGGGAACACAAGTTTATCAACCTGGACAATGATGTCTTTGATTTGGCCTTCCGGTTGTGCTAAGGATCTATCAGCAAGTCACAAAGTCACTGCAGTGGGCTTCATCTAATCTATTTCTAATTTCTTGAAAGTAGATAGAGGCATAAGATTAATACTTGCTCTCAAATCACATAAAGTCTTACCTAAATAATGATTCCCAATAGAGCATGGGATTGTGAAGCTGCCAGGATCTTTTATCTTGGTTGGCAACTTATTTGTAAGCATAGCGCTACACCCCTCTGTGAGCGCAATCGTCTCGATGTCGGACAATTTCTTTTTCTTTGATAACAACTCCTTCATGTATTTCCCATAACTGGGTATCTGCACAATAGCATCTATTAGAGGTATATTAATGTGCAATTGTTTCAAAGTAGAAGCAAACTTTTGATATTCTTTGTCATGGACTTTCTCTTTAAATCTTTGCGGAAATGAAAAAGGTATCATAACATTGGGTTGTTGTGGAAAACTCGATGGTGCTGATATTGGCAGTTGCATCGACAACTTAATTGGGCAAACTACAGGCATGATGGCACTACAGTTGGTTCCTCTTCATTTTTTTACTTAACTTTCTTTAGCTGCATCTTCTTCCTGTTGCTGTGGTTCAGATGTGTCAACATGGTCTTGGCCAAAACTGCTTGGTCCTATCATTTGCTTGCCACTCCTCAGCATGATTGCTTTACAATGCTCCTTCCCCCTCTGCGTAGGATTCCCAATATCACTAGGAAGAGTGCCTGCTGACCTTGTACTTAAATTAGAAGCTAACTGCCCTAGCTGGGCTTCCAATGCTCTAATGGAAGAAGAGTTGCCTTGCAATATTGCTTCAGTTCGTGTGATATGCTCACGCATCATTGCCTCAAGAGCAGCCATAGGATCTAACTTAGGTTGAGAAAATTACTACTATTAATTTTAATGATGTTGTCCTTACATATGTGGCAGCACAGACTGTTGTAGTTGTAATCGAAATTGTGATTGCATCGGATTATGTGACTGCATTTGTTCAAATAGAAAATTTACTTGTGAATTCTGATAATTTTGCTGTGAATTGCTATTGTAACTCCCTTCACTATAACTCCCTTGATTTGAGGAATTTTCATATCTGAATGTAGAAGCATTTTGATTCCCCCAAGTTTGTTGAGATCGGTTGTTGTATAAGTTACCAAATGAACCTCCCCTAATGTTATTGACGTAGAAAGCATTTTTTACATGTTATGGGTAATCCTCATAACTACGATTATCGCCACAGATTTCACAAGAAAATATCGGTGCATCCAATTGTTGGGCCACTTGAATAGGAGCAACGTCATTTGTTCCCTTCATATTTTTTATAATATTGGCCAATGAAGATACCTGCGCTGACAAAGCAAAAATAGCATCTAACTCAAAAACTCCAGGGTTAGTTTTTACCTATGTAGAACGAGAAATAGGATATTGGTAGTCGTTTTGAGCAATCCTCTCTAGAATTCTTAAAGCTTCATTGTATGTACAATCTAACAAGGGACCATTAGCCGATGTATCGACAAGGTTCCTTGTCTGAGAATTCAAACCATTATAAAATATTTCAATCTGGGTCTCCTGCTGAATTCCATGCATTGGGCAGCGTCGAAACAATGTTTTATAATGCTCCCAAGTTGTGTGTAAATTCTCATCATCCAATCGTTGATATGCAGTAATGTCATTTCGCAACCTTGCGTTCATTGTCGGCTGATTGAAATGCACAACGAACTGTGTTACTAACGCATTCCAAAATGTAATTGTTGTGCCTATACTCGATGTTTAAATGACGATGTGTAACATGTGAAGTGAAATATTTTAATAAATAAAGTTGTATAATATAACAATAAGATGAAAAGTAAGAAATGAATAGTAAAACTCCGAAAATCCTAACCGGCGATGGTGTTCGGATTTTGAGTGTTACATTATAAATAAGATTGCTTAAGATAGTTTGAAGTACCTTTTTCCTACTGTTTAATTTATTTTCATTTGTAGTGTTAAGTTTTTACTTGTAATTTTTATTTAGTTTTCATTTTGCTCTTCACAAGATCTAGATTTTGGATTCGTCAGACTCATTACGGCTTACTGTTCGCACTTCAATATTTATATACATATTAGGATCTTTATAATATTTACTATTGATTTTACAAATGTTTATCTTTCAGTTTTATTCTATTGTATGTGTTAGATTCATGAGGAACTAATTCGTTAGGGAGATTGACGAGTGGATGTGGGGGTAGTTGATGCCTATATAGGGTTTCTTAAGAGATCAGTTAGTTGGAAAAGGAAGAGCTTAAACCTTAGGATTGATGACCCTAGGAAGTCATGGAGTTAAAAATTAACCCGAAATTTGTATGGTTTATCGTGAAAAACTTACTCGAACCTGGTTTGACTTGTGACATCGAGAGATAAGTAGTGCTTGTCGATTCATTAGGTCGATAGAAGGCCGAAAGGCCTTCCTAGGGTAATGACTAGCTGGTTAGATAGAACCCGAAATAGGAGTAACTACGAACACTAATTTAAAATCAAAATTTTAATAGCCTATATCTTTATAATTTTTAAAGGATAAAATCAAAATTTTATCATTTTTAAGGGGCTATCATGCAATTTTACCTTCACTAATTTAAAATTTTAAAAATCTTAAAGGGCTTAAATGAAAAATTTTCCATTTTAGAGGACCGGAGCCTTTGCCAACCTCTTGAATTTGCTCCTGTACTTCTATACTTTACTTTATGCAAAAACCTACTAACTGGAATATTGTGCTATCTCCTTTGATTGATAAATATAAGACATCCCTCCATTCTATGAGTTCTAATTGTTAAGACATGTATTTTGGGAAGAAAACATATGTAAAATGCTTTAACATGCTTGGGTAGTAGCTTTCAGTTGTATTTATCTTTTGATGAATTTTTTACTTTTGGGATGTTTTATGTTTGTTCTTATCTCCCCGATTGCTTACATCAACTCCTCTTAAACGAAACTCGAAGGTAGTTATGTATCGGACTCTACGCTGATTTTTCATAAATAAATTACATTCCGTTTCTAGAAAAAAAAACTTAAAGGTATAATGCCATTTTACACCCTTGTACTTTGACACTTGTTTGAATGTGGTACTTGAAGTTTCAAAATGTCCAATATGGTACCTGAAGTTTAATTTCGTTACATAATCTGGCACCTATCTGTAACGGTGTTAATTTTTGACTGATTTTGCCACATGGACCAATTATGTGTCAACACGTGGCAGTGGGCAGGTTGAAGGGGTAGCTGCACGGGCAGATTAGGGAAAGGTTGTTTTGGAATTTGCCCTTCCCCCACTTTTTCAAAATGCCTAATTCTTTTTTTTTCTTCTTCTTTCTTTCCATCTTCTTCTTCTTCTTTCCATCTGTTACTGTCTGCGATAACAATGGAGCTTTTCCTCCAATGTTGAACCTATAATAATAAAGGTTTTACCAAATTGAAAGCAAAGTGAATGAAGGTTTTTTGGGCAAATATGAAAACGCGTGCCACCTTTAACTATTAATTAGAAAGGGATACATCCATGGGAAAGTGCATTCAATAGCTTCTTCTTCTTCTTCCTCTTCGTCGTCTTCCTATTTTATTATTCAACATTTTCGCTCTTTAGCCTCTTCAAAGCTACCTTTTTTACCTTTATTTCCTTATATCTCCATGTTCAAGTTCATTTCTTTCCCCTTTCCAATTTTGTAGCTTTCTTTAATTAGAAGATTCTGGGTGTCTTTTCTTGTTGGGTTTACTTTTCCTAGGTCCATTTCTTTTTCGAGATTGGTTGCTGTGGGAGTTTAAGGTTTATGTGTTTTGAAGGTTTCTCTAAGAGTTTAGGGTTTATGTGGTGATCACCTTAATTAATGGAATTCACAATGAATTATTACTTCGAGGGTTTGAGCTTCTTGCAAAATCTATTTCAACAGCTTGGTATGTTGAATTTAATGAATTAAATTAAGAAAATTAAGAAAGTTGAATTCTTAGTGCCATGTTGTCTAAAATTTGACAATTGGAGTTTGAATACTTTCCCTTTTTGCTTAAGAATTTAGAATTGCTTCCAAGTTTTATATAATTTACTTGTTAAATGATGAGAGAATTGTTGGGATGCAGATTTTTGACATTTGCCAATATTAGGAAAGCTGCATAATATGCTATTTCGAACCTAACAACAAGCCATTCGGAATTTAGGAAGTATGGAATAGTTGTTACTATCGGGTTGCGGATGTCGCAGTATTGAGTGTACTCCCATTATAAGTTCAACATTGGAGGAAAGGCTCCATTGTTATTGCAAGTAGTAACAGATGGAAAGAAAGAAGAAGAAAAAAATTGGGCTTTTTGAAAAAATGGGAGAAGGGCAAATTGCAAAACAACCCTTCCTTAATCTGCCTGTGCAGCTACCCTTCAACCTACCCACTGCCACGTGTCGACACATAATTGGTCCACGTGGCAAAATCAATCAGAAATTAACACCGTTATCGACAGGTACCAGATTGTGTAACAAAATTAAACTTCAAGTACCACATTGGACATTTTGAAACTTCAGGTATCACATTCAAACAAGTGTCAAAGTACAGGGGTGTAAAATGACATTATCTCATACTTAAAAGTAGCAGCAACATTTTTAGTGTATTTAGAATAGATGTTAAAGAACCCAATAAGTGGTTCCAGTGAAAAAAGAGGATGTTGTTCATCTTTGAGGTCACGGGTTCGAGCACCTGTGTGTGCAAGGTGTATGTGCCCGTGCAGCTACCCTTCAACCTACCCACTGCCACATGTCGACACATAATTGGTCCACGTGGAAAAATCAATAAAAATTAACACCGTTATCGACAGGTACCAGATTGTGTAACGGAATTAAACTTCAATTACCATATTGAACATTTTGAAACTTCAGGTATCACATTCAAACAAGTGTCAAAGTATAGGGGTGTAAAATGACATTATCTCATACTTAAAAAGTAGCAGCAACATTTTTAGTGTATTTAGAATAGGTGTTAAAGAACCCAACAAGTGGCTCCAGTGAAAAAAGAGGATGTTGTTCATCCTAGGGGTCTCGGGTTCGAGCACCTGTGTGTGCAAGGTGTATGTGCGTTGTCAAATGGTTAATAAAGTATGAATAGACACTACCATATAATTACACCAGTATATTAAAAAAAAAGAATAGATGTTAAAAAAATTAAAAAAGGAAGTATTTTAGAAATAAAAAAAAATTGGCATTCAACTCATACGTTCAATAATCTCTTACCAATGAAATTCTTAAGTTTTGATTTGATGTTTGCCTTGAGTATGAAGTAATTTTAAAACTCATGATCAGTATTCACCTCTTTAATAAGCCTACAAAATATGAAGAATTCGATATTGGACTTGCTCCAGTAAGTACCTTAAAAAATAAAGCAAAAATCTCTTACCAATCAAATTCCTGAATTTTGATTTGAGGTTATGATCCATACTGAAATTTATAGACGGAAATTATTATCTAATGTATTAAATATACCGTAGTTGCTTTTTCTTCTTTAATTTGAACTCTCGTTGAAAATCTCAGTGTAATGTTTTGTAATTTAGTTACCATGTTTTCTGTCATCAACTGATTTTCCTTTGATTTTATTACGGTATCAAAACTAGAAAGAGGGATAAAATAACGACCAAATAATGTACTTTAGGGATTTTCAAACGACATTGAAGCGAAATTAATTTCAAATTAGCAACAATTATAGAAGTATTAAGCTTATTGTATTATCGTTCAAGCGGAATTTTGACTAAATACAAATCATTTCAATTTTTAAATTTATTTGTATTAACTAATAAAACCTAAGGTTTAAATTTTTATATAGAATATTTTAAGAGAATGGGAAAAAATTGTGGTTAGAATTTCGTGTGTTGATTTGATGGTTAGTATATTCGTTGTTTTAAGTGTGATCTGAATTCAAGTCACACTAATCACATTACTATTAGGGTTTTGCCACCCTCTTATAATTTATCAAAAAAATTATAATTATGTTAAGTCAAACCATGAGCCAATTATGCGTGTGAATTATTGGTTAATTATGGAGGACAAAATAGTAATCTTAAGCCCCATGTTAGACGGTACGGTGTGACATTTGAGAAGCTGAGAATTTATTTTAAATTGAAAATTTCAAAAAATATAAAATTTTTTTTGTTATAAAGTGTGTTTGGACGAGAGATTTGGTAAAAGATTTTTATTTTTAGCAATGTTCTTACAATTTAAACCTTGAAATATGGTATGCTAATTTTTTCACTTCATTTTTCAATTATGTTGTTGGGGGTTCGATTTTCGTTGTTGAGATTGAAATAAATTTTATGATCAACTATTTATTTATTCAGAGAGCATTTGTAGGAAAGAATTGGTCTGAGTAACAAAATATGGTTCTTAAAATTTCAAAAAAACAAAGGGATATTTTTAAAACTATATGTGAACTATGATTTAATATGCAATTTTATATATAAAATTTTGATTTGATTTAATTATTGTAAACTATTAATACAATTATTGATATAACATTATTTTATATTTATATGTTGTATACATAAATAATTATATTTATTCAATATAAAAATAAATTGATATATTTATTTCTTTCATTGTGTATGATTAAATCAAAATTAAAGTTTCAAGTATACATTTGAACCACAATTAGAGTTTCATATATATAATTACACCAAATTAAAATTTATGTATATAATTGTACATTAAATCAACGTTCATATATAATTTTAAGATTTATTCCAAAAATAAATACTTATTTAAGTAAACATAATGAAGAATTATAAATTTTTTAAAAATTTTCAAAAAGGGTGTTGAGTAACTCAAATTTCTATGATTTTTCAAAATTCCTCCCATCTAATACGGAGTCCCACAATAAAATAAAGAAAACATTAACTTTAAAATATGAAATTAATTTAATTTAATATATTTAATATATTTATTATTAAAAACATGGATAAACTACACTAATTATCCTTAAAATTTGTTTAAAATTACATTTCAATCATCCAACTTTCAAAAGTTATATAATAGTCATTAACGTTATCAGATTGTTATATTTTTGTCAATTAACTGTTAACTTCCTTAAAAAAGTAACATTGCACCTTAACTCAAAAGGTTAATAGCTAATTTAGTCTTTGAGCTATAATTAAAAAATCATTTTGATATTTTAATTTTTTTTAAAAATATTAAGAATAAATAAAAATTTTCATGTAAAAACTCAATTGAAATAATAAAAAAACCAAGAATTTTTCAACTAATTTTTTTTTTTTTACATCCAATCTAAAAAACCACAGTTTTTGAACTTTCAAAAAAAAAAAATTAACACCGTTATTGTTTTACGTAAATTTTATAATATTTAATAAATTTAAGTGCCAAATTGAATCTTAAAAAAATTTAGGTACCAAATTAGAAAAAAATGTCAAGTTCAGGTACCAAATTGGGTCTAAAAAAGTTTAGGTGCCGAATTAGGAAAAAGTGCCAAGTTCAGGTATCAATTTGGGTAAAAAAAAGTTTAGGCACCAAATTAAAAAACAGTGTCAAGTTCAGATACCAAATGTTATATTAAGCCTTAGAAGTATATATAAAAGCATGTGGTGGGTCCTTTAGCTGACGTGGTGTGTGAGAACTGAGAAAGTCCGAACCAGCTATTCTGAACTTCAAGGACTCCAAACCTGAGGTTTGTTCAGTCAGATCCCGAGTACCCGAATCTCTGGTTTGGATCTTATTCAAACTCTCCCTATTGGCCATTTTCACTTATGTTAACTGCATAAATAAACCTGAGCTTCGAAGCTTCATAAATATCAAATCAATTTATGAAAAGGAAAACCCTAATTCAGTCATTCTTTCCATTTATAGCTTCTTTTTTCTGAATTCAAAAGGTCTAACCATTTTCCTTTTACTTTAATCTTATCTTTTATTAAGATGCTTTATGGAAATTTTTTTTTTTTTTGAAAATAAATTGTTTCTTATTGAATGCAGAAACCAATATTAGATCGCTTCTTCACGAGGTCAAGAGTGGTAATGCAGGCTTTGATCCATTGACTTGATCCCTTGAATTGCTCTCTTTAAGGTTAGTTTTGATCAACGTAGTTTCATGTTTTACAATTATAATATCTTGTACTGATTTTGTATACTTTTTTGGTAAATTGAATTTTTAATTTAACTCTAAATCAATTTTGCTTTGCTTTGTTTTGAACAGTTAATTAATTTGTTTTTGTGCTGAAACGATGGCGCAGAGTAATTGGGAAGCAGATAAGATGTATCTATATGATATTTCAGAAAATGAATATTATTTTTAGTTTAATTTGATTCCTTTACTTCTATTTAATATTTGGTTGGCAGGCTTGATGTTTATATATATGATTATTTGGTAAAGAAAAAACTGCATGTCACTGCAAAGTCCTTCATGACAGAAGGGAAAGTCGCCCCGGATCCAGTAGGTAAGAATTGGGTTTGACTATGTACGATTTCTGTTAGTTAATTCATGACATTGTGTGACTGAAGATTTTATGCAGAAATGGAGTTCTTATATGAATCTGTTTTTCCCTAAGTTACATGGACCTTTGACTTTACCTAAAAGTACCTTGTCTTACTTTTCTTGGGCATTTTAAATTTAAATGGGTATGCCACTTAGATTCTTAACATTAATGTAAGAAATGCCAAATAATGGTCGTAATGGAGGGGGTAATTCTTCTTTGGAATTAAAGGTTATCCTTTGCTTGGTTATGTTGTAATTGTGTAACATATTGTTGGTTGAGGGAATCTGGTTTTACAAGTGATTTATTGAGGACTTGCTTGTTTACCCAGCGATTGATGCTCCCGGTGGGTTTCTTTTTGAGTGGTGGTCTGTCTTTTGGGACATATTTATATCGAGAACAAATGACAAGCATTCAGAGGCTGCTGCATCATACATAGAGGTGACTTCTTACAACTTTAGCAAGTATTTTTGGGAGTACCTTGTCATTTCTGCAATTTATACCAAATGATTTGAACCGTTATGGATTTACTTACAGGCACAACAAATCAAGGCAAAGGAGCAACAACAGTTGCAGATGCAGCAGTTGCAACTGATGCGTCAAGCTCAGATGCAGCGCAGGGATCCTAATCATCCTTCTTTAGGTGGTCCTGTAAATGCAACTGGCTCTGAAGGAATGCTAGGGCAGTCAAATGCAAGTGCATTGGCAGCAAAAATGTATGAAGAGCGCATGAAACACCCAAATGCAATGAATTCAGAGACGTCCCAGCCACTTCTTGATGCTAGGATGGCCCTCTTAAAATCAGCTACAAATCATCCTGGGTAAATATACTTGTACATTTTAGGTAAGGTATTTTGTCTATTGCGATTAACCTTTTTCTGGTTAATGACAAATCAAAATTGTCTCGGATGCAGTCAGTTGGTTCAAGGAAATCAAGGAAGTGTAACTGCAGCATTGCAACAAATTCAGGCATTGATTCTACTAACTTTTATTGCTACTTGGAAAAAGTTCTTTCTGTATTTGCTGCAACATTTTGCAATCAGTCTATTTCTGTTTTCTTGAACTACTATATATATATTTATCCTTGCAGGACATTAAAGGTGAAGTGAATTTGGGTGGTCCACAGAGAGCCATGCCCATGGATCCCTCAATTTATGGACAGGGAATCATGCAGTCAAAACCTGGAATAGGAAATACAGGTACTCTTTGTAACTACTGGTGTTATATTCACTTTGCATAATTCACCTTGCTGCATACTAATGAGTTTAATTTCCATAACCTAACTTCTAATTATCTTGTCATGGATTTATTGATTTACTATAACATTATGTCATTTGCATTCAGCCTCTACAAAAATATTTATATTTGGTTTCATCACAGTCCATCTTATCTTTCTTACCTTATTCAACTCATGTGCTTCTTAACTTGGCCAATATGATCCCAAAAGTTTCAAAAGGAAAGCTAGTGTGTTAGGTGTTTGTTTGTGGGCTACTGCAAAATATGCTTAGTGCGCTGTAACTTAAGATAATTTGGTGATTCTTTAGTTTGGCTCTGTTGTTTGCTAAATCTAGCCATTCTAAAAAATACTGCATGAAGTTGCTGTATTGATTTTGTCTGGTTCACTTCTCTTTCGAAATGAAGGCACCATATGTAATAACTTTTGGTTCTGTAGTTTATTAAATCGAGGCATTCCTGTATATATTCTTATACTTCCATGCTTACTTTTCTTCTTTAAGGTTTGAACACTGGAGTTGGTAGCCTTCCGTTGAAGGGTTGGCCATTAACTGTAAGCTTTAAACTAGACTTGTGTCCTTAATTTTTATTTTCCATATCTGGGTTATTGTCCTTAGCTGACTCTGTCCTATTTCACAGGGCATTGATCAAATTCGGCCAAATTTAGGTGCTCAAGTGCAAAAGCCATTCATGCAGAATGCAAACCAATTTCAGCTTCTGCCACAGCAGCAACAACAACAGGTCTTAGCACAGGTCCAGACGCAAGGAAATATGAGTAGTTCCCCTATGTATGGAGATATGGATCCTCAAAGATTTTCAGGATTATCTCGAGGCACCTTAAATGCAAAAGAAGGCCAGCCAATTGTCAATGATGGATCTATAGGTTCTCCAATGCAATCAACCTCATCAAAAGTAAGGTTTCCCTTCCAGAACTAGTTATAACTGTTGTATTATTCCCTATTGTCAAATATACTTTATAGTTTTCATTTGTGTCTTTCAAATTCTTGTTTAAGAGAAATAAATAACTAAATTGTCTCTAAATATACTTGTGACAGTTGTCATACCATCTACTTTATATAACCAAGATAATTTGCAACCATTGATTGTCTCTATATCCCTTTGTTCTTAAGTGCAGATCTTATACTCTTTTCATTAAATTTATGGCTAACATTATTATTTGGTAATGTTGGTTGTACTAGTTCAGTAGTTCTTAACAAGTTCTAATTATTATAAAATTGATTAAAAATGTTCAATTTTTTGCTTAATTTCATCTGAACCTCTTTGTGGCCTTTCAGCAGATGAATATGCCACCAATAAGACAATCTTCCTCTCAACAAGACCCATTGCAGTCACAACAAGTGCAACAGGTTGAGATTGCTTCTGTCTTGTTTCTTGGTTATCACAATGTTTCTCGTTAAAGACTTACAGTAGGCTGCAAGCTGGTAGTCATACGAATTTCATGAATTTGTAATGGGAACATTTCTCGACACTATCCTCTATTTTTTCTTGTTGCTTAAATTGACAACTATTACTTGTATGGTGTGTTAGAATAACCGGAAAAGAAAAGGGGCTTCATCTTCTGGTGCTGCTAATAGCACCAGTACTGGAAACACTGTGGGTCCTTCTAACTCTCAGCCATCAACCCCATCTACTCATACACCTGGTGATGCAGTAGCTGCAGTTAGCAATATGCAGCACGGTAGTAGCATGTCCAAAAATTTGATGATGTATGGATCTGATGGAACAGGTGGTATTGCATCATCAACCAACCAGCTGGTATGTAATCCTAATTTATTTCCAACCTAAGGGTTTGTAGTAAAATGTTTTGAACCTGCAATAGTAAGAACCACAAAGCGTTCCAACATTCATGTAGCTTGCTGAAAACTTTTGAATGCGAAATTGCTATGGAGTATTCGGTGTTGTCGTAGCATGTTGGCAAATTGTCATTTGGCCTTGAATAGTCATGAAGTGCTAAATTTGATAGTTCCCATCTTATGACCATGATTATGTGCGTTCTTGTCAATGTACCAGGCATGACCATTTTCATCTAGTTCTTTTTGTCAAAGTTAAATAACCACCAAACAGAATTCCTCATTACCCACTTTTCCAAAAATAACAAATAAGTGATAAAAAGCTTCTAACAGTTTGTGGTTTGGATAATATAAGCTGGAATACATTTCTGGTTCCAATATCTGAATCTTGGATCAATGATGTCCTTTCATTGCAGTTAGGGTCCTTAAAAAACTGAAAATTTTGGCTTGTAATGTTGGTCATCATTAAGTTTTGTGAATATATTGAGACCGATGTGGTTTATTTTGCTTTCAATGTTTAAGTATTCCTTCTGTTTCTTGGCTGAAATATTGATGCCATAGCTGTGACATTGGAGACACATCATCCTTTAGCAATATGGAACTTGTTCAGAATCGTGCATAACTTTCTTCTTTTTAGTTCTCTTAAAATTTTGTTTTTATTTACATGACTAAGGATGAATAGTGTTATTGTAGTACAGCATTTTTATGTTCTTCATGCCGGAGTTCATTCTGGAGCTACTCATGCTGTAGTATAGAAAATATCAGGGTTTTTCTATCCTTTCAGTTGGACTCTGGTTATGGCTTAGCGGATGGCTATATTTTGTTCCTAAGTGAATATTTTGATTTCTTAATGGTTTTGACTTTTGAGGCTATTAAGAGATCTTGATACACTCTCTTTGAAGAATGTGGCAAGGTTGAACATTTCTACATGAAACTTTATTCTTAGAATGTTTTCATTAGGTTTTTTTCCTAATCCTTTGTTATGGAAGTACAGATTTCAAACCTAGCCTTGAATAAGTCATTTCAAAACCTGCTTATGATGTAATTTGTAATTGCAGGAGGACATGGAACATTTTGGAGATGTTGGCTCCTTGGACGACAATGTGGAGTCTTTTCTCTCACATGATGATGGAGATGGGGGGAATTTGTTTGTCACCCTAAAACGAAATCCTTCTGAACATGCTACTGAGACTTCAAAGGGTAACATATGAGTTCATGCTTTCAGCACTCTTTATTCTTCAAATTGACCGCAGGAATGACTTGTTTTATACATTTCAGGTTTTGGCTTCGATGAAGTTGGTTCAATACGTAAAAGCAATGGCAAAGTCACCTGTTGTCATTTTTCATCTGATGGAAAGCTATTGGCCAGTGCTGGGCATGACAAGAAGGTATAAAGCATTGTAGCATATAAGGAATGAAGCTTCATATGTAGCATGCAGCATAAGTTAGGATTATCAATTATTTTGTCATTGACTGTTTTATTTCCATAAATGATGTAGCCATGTGATGCTAAACTTCTTGGATCCTTGCAGAATATTTATGGGAATATTTATGATTAATCAAAAAAGAAAAAAAAACTTAAATGGAAGTGTGGAATAATGATGTTCATGCTTGTCAATTTCCTGTCAGAAGGTTGTTCTTTGGAACATGGAAACTCTAAAAACCGAATGCACACCTGAGGAACACACTCATATTATAACTGATATTCGCTTCAGACCAAATTCCACTCAGCTGGCAACATCTTCTTTTGATACAACAGTGCGAGTTTGGGATGCTGCACAAGTATATCCTCTAGCTCCTTTCTTTTTGCATTTGTGTGTAATTCTCTCTTATGGGCCCCTTTCGCCCATTTCTTTTGTGGTAGTCTTCCTTCCGGTTTTACATTTAGATTTTAGACTACTACACGTTCTGCTATTGTCTATGTTGAATTAATGCTTCCACCATTAGTTCTGACATTTGTTTGATTGAAGACAAAACACAAAGTTGTTAGTCACAGAAAAGACTTACCAATTCTAATTTGTTCAATGCTGGTGAATATTATGGTTTTCATATCAGGGATGCTTGTTTTCTGTTATTTTTGCAGCCAAGTTATTGCATGTGGAAATATTCAGGGCATGCGGTACAAGTTATGTCCCTTGATTTCCACCCTAAGAAGAATGATCTTTTATGCTCTTGTGATGGTAACAGTGAGATTCGCTTTTGGAACATCAATCAGTATTCTTGCACTCGTATCTCCAAGGCTAGCCTTCTAGATCCTTAAGCTTTGTTATCTTTTAATAGTGCAGCAGGTTCTTTTGGATCCGATGTTTTTCATCTAAGTTACTTCCACTGATTGAAGCAGGGAGGCAGCAGTAATGTCAGATTTCAACCAAGAATAGGACAATATCTAGCTGCGGCAGCAGAGACTGTTGTGTCAATTGTGGATGTTGAGGCTGACAGAAGAACAAACTTATTGCAGGTAGAAATATCATTAAATATGTAAATTTTTTAAAGGAACAGTATATTACCACATTTATAGTGAAACCAATTTCGACACAGTATGGTTTCATCTGGAGAATTTTATTTACTCTTAGGGGCACAATACAGAGGTTCACTCTATTTGTTGGGACACAAATGGAGACTTTTTAGCATCTGTCAGTCAGGATTCTGTTAGAGTGTGGTCGCTGGCTTCGGGAGAGTGCATTCATGAGCTCAATTCTAGTGGGAACAAGTTTCATTCTTGTGTTTTTCATCCTAGCTTTCCTGCTCTCTTAGTTGTTGGTGGTTATCAGGTGCCGTTTCGTATTCTTAAGTTATCATTTTCCATTTGTTTCACCCACTCTTCGACTCCTTGCAGTTGATGATTGATGGCTCTATTTCCATTTCATGGATAGCTGTCTGTATTTTTTCGGATTCTGTATTTTTTTACCTTGATTGTTCTGTGACTATCTCCTAAGCTTCTATCTTTTGCAGTCACTGGAGCTTTGGAACACGGCTGAGAACAAGTGTATGACAATTGCGGCCCATGACTGTGTTATATCAGCCCTGACACAATCTCAAGTTACAGGGATGGTTGCCTCTGCCAGTTACGACAAATCCGTTAAAATATGGAAATAACTCTGTCAGCCAGCTTTTAGGTGGATCCAATCTCCCATTTCCTTTAGTTCGATATATTTCAGTTGATTTACTTTGGGTTAATTTCTTTCACAAGGTTTTAATAAGGTGGATTGTTAGTTTTTCATAACACATCAATGGCGGGTTTGCAGTGTTGCTTTGTGGGAGTGCTATATTTTCTGAATTTGTTCAAACATCAGAGACACACAGGTAATTTTTGTTGTGGCTTGGGGATTGCTCTGATATAGAAGAGGTTTTGGGACATTTTAATATGTACATTTATTTAGGCAATAGAGTTTACTTATTATCCAAGAAATAAAATCTGTCAAAGTGCGACTTAATTTGAGAAATCAAAATAGTGTTAAATGATAGATTTTGGCACTTTATACATACACGGAGAGACATCAGCTTAAGGCATTATTATAAATTGTGGATTACATTTATATCCATAATCCCTACCATTCTTTCATCTGTTTCTAGTATTTGCTGTTTGTACCCTTCCTATAATTCAAATTAACTATTACTATTTATTAATTTTTTTATAGAAATTCTATTTATTAATTGCTTTTTTGTTATTTCATGTTTTGCCCGTGGATGACAAATGCCACTATCATTTATTTTCATATATTTAATTCATTATTTACCTGTTGGTCTATCTATATATTTAGATTGTTTTTATTTTGGTATAAAATTATATATCAAATGTTATTAGAACTTTTAGGCATGGTACTAAAGTTATATCAAAGGTTAATAAAACTATGTGAAAAATATTCCGAAGGTTTGTATAGTTATAAAAAAGGTTATCTTATAAGGTTTACCAAAATTATATGGAGGGATATTAAAATTGGGAAATTATTTGATATATTGTCAGTGAAGTTTATAAACTTTACAAGTAAAGTTAAAGGTTGATAATGTCTTATAAGTAAATAGTAAAATATTTAAAAATAATATTAAAAAAATATTAATTAATTTTTTAAAATTGTTTGTGAAATAAAAAAAAATATGTTATTGATGTATCAAGTATTCATCAAAATTATGTGAAAGTTCAATAAAAAAATCAATACTTCTAAATATTAAAATTATGCCAAAAGTTATGGCTTTTGTAATAACTATTACAAACGTTAAAAATTAAAAGAAAAAAATTTAAAAGGGATAATATAATTTTCTCTGAACGTAGTTCATTTTGATACTTACTATTTTTTTTTTTTTTTATCTATTTTGCTGCTTAAATTTAGTAATTAGGTACACTTTGGTTTTTGAACTTGGAAAATATAGGCCAAGTTACATCACAAGTCACCCAATTATGGGTTCATTTCTTTTCGAGTCATCTTACTATGAAATTTTTAAATTGGTCATCCAATTAATTGATATTTTTTTTATTTTCATAAAATGCGTTAAAAATCGGTATAATAACAAATTCAATCCTTAATTTTACTTATTATATCAATTGAGTCATAATTTTAAATGAAATTAATCTTCAAGATTTTTAAATGGTTTCAATTTGATCTTAATTTTAAAAAAAATATATATATATATAAAAATACATAAATAATTTTTTAAATATAATAAATTTAAAGTATATAAAAATTAAAAAAAAGGTTTTTGGAAAAGAACAATATTTAAAAAATAAAAAATATATAAAATACATATATTTTAAAAATATATTAAAATATTAAATTTTTTTAAAAATATATAAAACCATTAAACTTTTAACTTTTTCCTCCGTTTCTGCCAACCCCACTATCATCGTTGCCTCCACCAAAGACGAATCTAAAGGTCCCCAAAAATGGAAAATTTGCTATGTAGGCCTCTGAAAAATCTCTCATCTGCCAATATGAAACCATAACATGCGTCTGGAACTAAGTTTCCCTCCCCAACCACCATTTCATCTACTACAGGATCCACTACTAAACTGTCACCTCTGCAGCTACTTGAAACCTTCTTTGCAGATCAAGCTCTGTCGCATGGGTTACGAAATTTTTTTTATACTTTTTGAAAATATTTATGTATTTTGTATATTTCTTTGATATTTTTAGAGTTAAGATAAAATTGAGATTATTTATAAATTTCGAAGGTTAAATTTTTTAAAATTATAACTAAATTGATATAATATGCAAAAGAAATAGATTAGTTAAACACCCGCTCGTTACACACTTAACAACACTTAATGAAAATGGACAAATAAAAATATTGATTAATTGAGGGATCAATTTAAAAAAAATCATAGTTGGTGTCCAAAAAAAAAAACAAGCCCATAGTTGAGTGACTTGTGGTGTATTTTACTCAAAGATATAAAAGTTTGATGATGTGATACTATTGTGTTACATCATCACATTCAGTGTTTTAATAATCAAATCGGTGGTTGAACACGCCAGACCATCGGTACTCGATTCAAAATTCGACTAGTTCAATCGCTAGACCAAAAATAAATAAATAAAAATTTGTAAAAAATTAGAAAAATAAAAAAGAAATTATTAAATTGGTTCAACATGTTCACTGTCAATTTTTGTCTCGGTTTTCGATTTTTACCAATTTCAAGTAGTTTCCGAGTCAATCGATTCAACCTCTTTATTAGGACCGTTGTATAAATCAATTATCAGTCTGTATGATTTGATCCTGTTTCAGTAACACTAGTCAATTCATCAAATTTTAACAGAATCCATGTTCTAGGACCAAAGTTAATCTAATTGTCAAGTTCAAGTATCAAAGTAGACAAAAAAAAAATACAATTATCAAAATGGATCTAATTGCTAAGTTTAAGGGCAAACAATTATATCATCCCTTTTTAAACTTATGTAAAATGTAACCATATTGTATATGTAAAGTTTCTAGAGTATCAAAATTATATATGAATTTAGATTTCATATGTAATGTGATACATAAATTTTGATTATATGCAATTGTATACATAAAATTTTGATTTTAGTTCAATTTTCAATTGCTAACACCATAACTAACATGCCACCATTTTAATTTTACTTAGTGTGAACACGAACAATTATATTTACCAAATATAAAAATAATTGTACTAATTTATTTTATAAATGAAAATTGAATTAAAATATTAATCGTATAAAAATATACGCAAGTTTGTAAAACTACTTTAATATTTTAACGATCAAATCGATGACATGCATGATCTATATAAATGGAATATGAAATATAACAGTGTTAATCGTACAAAAAGATAAGGAATGGTGCAAATTTACTTTAGTTGTTTTGTTGACAAGTAGAAACAACAAGGGGGAGTGTATGATAGTGATGAAGGTAGGTCACCTTGGATTGAGGCGGAGAGCCATTGTCTTCAATGGAAATAGTGATGGCTTGGAAGGTTTATTTGGTTGGGGAAGAAGGTTCTAAGTGTTCTTAGTGTATGTGTTCAATGATCTCTCAAGCTTGTGATTGTGCTTATATATGGGGGACAAGGGAGATTTCGTGCTTTGAACTTATCGAGGTAGTGTCATATCTTATCTCCATGTAGTGGCGATGATGTGACCTTCTAGGTCAATGACATGACACCTTAAGATGGTTGCGGAATCAATGGGCCCATGGTGTTATGTAATGCCTAAGGTTCACCTACTAGTGACACATGTAGGAGATTCGCGGAGGTGGGATAACAATTCCCCCTAAATGAGGGGAGGTTATAAAGTGGCCTTCTTGAGTATGCTATGAAATGAGGTTTGTAAATTAATTGAATTTTGAATTTTGTATAATCTCATGTAATCTTGAAAATTAATTGTATGTAAAATTCATTACTTGGGAAATTAAAAATTTTGAAATTTGAGTTTTTCATTTAAAGTGGGTTTTGAATGTAGGCCTAGTGAAGAAGTTTTGGGAGCATGTTTTAGAATGACGACGCGTCTTCTAAGTAACCGAGACAATTAATGGTGGTGACACAAGTGGGTCACATGTCTTATAATGAGTGGTTAAATAACGTTGTTTATAAGAAATCGTGTGTGAGTGTCGTGTGTGTTTGCCCAACTGTCACGCACTAAGGGTGATTAAGGGGTTGCTTCCCCTTTTATAAATAGGAAAAGCTAGGGATTATTTTACAAAGCTAGGGATTATTTTACATACTTTCATTTTGCTATTTATTTGCCTTGTGAGAATCCTCTAAAAGCTTTCTATTTCCTCTAAGTTTATTTTCACTTTTAATATGTCTTCATCTTGGTTTTTATTTTCCTTTATGCAAGTTTTAGGGAGATTATCATTTTTCTTCCTAATGTATAAAAGCAATCCTTAGAAATTGGAAAGAAGAGATGAGAGAAAATGAGAGAGATGTGTATATTAATTCAAATTTATGCATTCTCAAATGTTTTATTCTCCTTCCTTTTATTTTTCAACTCTACGAAGCAATGGATAGAAAGAGAATTACTTTTTCATTCAATTTTTTCATCTTTCCTACCAATCATTCCTATGTGAAGAAAAATGATATCTAACACCCCTCACCCAGTCCAGTTGTCGGACTTGAGCGACAAGATGCTACGATAGATTATAGAACAATTACAAGTGATTCATAATTCAAAATTCAAAATTCAATTTAACATTAAATAATTACTTATATTCACATATATTATGCATTGCAAACATAATTGAGTTTAATTTGAGCTTCGAAGGCTCTCTAATTGACCCAACATCATACAAGGATCATTTTGAATCTTTTACAAAAAGATGGGTAGTTTTGCAAAATAGGGGTCACATGGTCGTGTGGCAAGCTGAAACCATGGGAGGTTGGAGTCACACAAGGGAAGAAAGAAAGAAAATTGAAGAGAAAAGAGAAGAGGAAGAGGGTGAATGGCTAGGGTAGGGAAAATTTGACTTGGGAGCTGAAAAATACAAGAAAAAGTTGTATTTATACCTACGGTTCAAGGCTTGGGTGGCACAAAATAAGGAGAGGGAGAAATTTTAGTAAAAATTAAACTATTTTGCAAGGGAAGGGAATCAAACTTGGGACTTTGATTTAATTTCCATGCTTTCTTATTTTTCCTTTAACCACTAGGTTATTTCCTCGTTCTTGAAATAATTTTAAAATATTTGTCGAAACGTTTATTTTTGGGAAAACAAACAGGTATCGAACAATATTTTAAAAAAATCGAAAATTGGAAAAATGGAAGTCGCTACCAATCTTTTTATTTGCTGTGATTGGATCACCATAAAAGTTTGAAATCCGTTTTGAAAAATATTTTGGTCTTCGAAATCCAGAAAACGAGTTCGGGAGTCGATTACATGAAAGGAAGGATTAGCACCCTCACACGCCCAAAATTGGTACCACATTGATTATTTTAGGGTCTTGTTTGTAAAATTTTGAAAACTCGAATAAAGTTTTAAAGTTCGATCCTTAAATGCATAAGTCATGTTTAAGAAAAAAAAATTTGTTTGGAAGTCTCGCTATTTCGAGCTGATCAAGAAAGAAAGTCACGTCCAGTGAGTTAGGACATAACGTTTCGAGATCTAGAGATAATGAGCTTTCCTTTGTGGTAAACTTTAAACCTTGAAAAGGGTATTCGATTATCCTGGTTTGAAGAAAAATCGCGCTTAGTAAGTTAAGGCACAAATTTTCAAAACCCGAAATAAAGGAATATTGCCTCAATTTTAAATATTTTGAAGAAACAAATCAAAAAATGACTTTAATTAAAAAAAAACAGAGATAAAAATGAGCATGCAAATTAAATACGAGCCATGCAATTAATGATAAAGTTAAATAACATAAAGAATGAACAAATATACGAAAATAAATATGAGAAAAATAAAATACGAAAAAAATAAATGAGAAAATAAAAAATTAATTTTAAAAAAGAAGTTAAAAATTTATATACAAAAGTCGAAGAAAGGAAAAAAACGGGGTCAAAAATGAAGTTTCGCAGAGTTTGAGGTTAAATGTAATTTTGGAAAGTTTTAAGGGTAAAAATATTATTTTAGGAAAATTTAGGGTAAAAACTTGATTTTTGGAAGTTCAAGGGAAAAAATATGATTTTTGGAAGTTTAAGGCAAAAATGTGATTTTTGGAAGTTTGGGGGTAAAAATGTGATTTTTGAAAGTTTAGGGGCAAAAATGTAATTTTTGTAAGTTCGGGGGAAAAATGTAATTTTTGAGAAGTTCGGAAGTAAAAATATAATTTTTGGAAGTTCGAGGATAAGAATGTATTTTTTGGAAGTTCGGGGGTTAAAATGTAATTTTTGGAAAGTTTAAGGGTCAAAATGTAATTTTTGAGAAGTTTGGGGATCAAAATATGATTTTGGTAAAGTTTAGGGGCCTATTGAGCAATAAACCCAAAAAAGAGTGACATGTGGCAGCTTCTTATGCTTCCAGAAGTGAGAGAACTAATTTGAAAATATATTAAAATTACTGGGCAAATTTATAATAAAATAAAACTTGATTTAATGAAGAAATTGAAATAAATGAATAAATAGGAAGGACCAAATGCAGAAATAAACCAAAAAGGACACATGGCAGTCTCTCAAGCTTCTAGAGAGTCAAGGGACCAATTTGAAAAAAATAATTAAAATTATTGGGCAAATTTAAAGTTAATAAAAAAATACAAAAAAAGGACGAAATTGGTAAAAGGCAGAGGGATTAAAGGGAAAATATCTCATTATTTAATAAAGGTTTGAACATTCATGTTAAAACGTCATAGTTTCAATAAAGCAATTTAAGCTGAAACAAAAAAAAAAACTCATTTTTCATGCTTTTCTTCTAAAAAATCAGACTTTCATCCCTTTTTCTCTCTGAAATCTTCCCTTCTCCTATTGAAGAGTCTGTTGTAGCTCCGTCGTTTCGAGCACCACAAGCCACCGTACACGGCATCTGGTAAGTTAAAACTTTCCCTTTTTGTTTTGACAACAGATTTAGACTTGAATCGTGCCAGATCTATTTTAAAAGAGTCTTAAAAAAATCGATTTTTGAGTGCTTTTTCAATCCGTTTTCTTTTCTTTTGTTTTATTTTTGTTTTTATAAAAACTTTTAACCTAGATCTAAACTTAAGTTTGAAAAAAAATCTAAAAAAGAGGTTTTGACGATCCTTCTTATTGTATTTAAAAAACTCAGATCTGGTTGAGCTTCTAGATCTGTGAAAAGCGGAAAAAGGATTTTGATTTTTTTTTAAATGTTTACACCAAATCTGATTCGGTTTTCTTGATTTGTTTTCTTTTTTAAAACACAACTAGATCAGGTTAGGTTTTTCAGATCTACGAAAAAAATACGGTTCTTAATTTTTATTTTGTTTTAAACTTTTTTCGAATAGGTAAAAAAAATATGCATATATTCTGTTTTCAAAGAAAAATAGATAAATATATGTATACGTATATGTGATAATATACCTCAGAAGATTGATGGATTCTGGATGGTTGTATTCAAATCTCTGCGTTTGTATTGATTTTTTTTGTTCAACAAAAGATCCGTCCCCCGTTACAATTGATTTAGAATTGGCTTTTAAAGCCTAAAATTACAATGATGATAATTTGTTCTTTGCCATTAAAATTTGTCTTTTCTCCTTTGTAGGTACTAGTGGAGGTGGTGGTGACAGTGGAAACTTGCTGGTGGTGGTGCTGACGTGACAACTTTTGATTGGGTGAGGGGGGTGGCTGGTGCAACTTGTAGAAGATTAGGTTTTTTTGTATTTTGGGTTTATTGGGCCATTCGGGTTGGGCCTTTGTAATTGGGTTTAGGATTCAAACATTTGAGTGTAATTGGGTTGTTGTAAATAAACATTTTAAACTAAATTAAATTAAATTTAAAAGGTTTGTTTTTTATTTTGGGTTTTATTTTCATGCCCAGACAAAATTGGGCCTTTACAATATTTATTTTAAAAACAAGGCGTTTCACATACTAGGATTTGATGTAAAATTTACAAAAAAATAAAAATGGAGCGAGAGAAAGGATTTGAACTTGGGTTTCAAGGAACATTTCAGCAACAGGTAACAAACAAACCAGTACCTCATTTATTTCCTAAAAACGCACAGATAATCTGAAAAATTAGGGCATGCCCACTCTCTCTCTATTCACAAACCCGATTTTACTAACCCCTAATTTTTAGGATGTTACATATTTTGATTTAGATAAAGTTTATGATGCATGTGTTAAAGGCAAACATAATAGAATTTCCTTTAAACCTATTAATGATGTATCAACTACTAGAGTTCTTCAACTACTTCACATAGACTTATTTGGTCCTATAAGGACAACTAGCTTGGGTGTAAAACAATATGCTTTTGTGCTTGTTGATGACTAATCTAGGTTTACTTTAGTTCTTTTTTTTTTTAAATACTAAAGATGAAGCTTTAGAAAAATTCATCACATTTTCAAAAATGAATCAAAATAAAAAAGGTTATTCTTTCACTTGTGTTAGAAGTGACCATGGAACCAAATTTTAAATTCTTGGTTATGAAAATTTTTTCAACTCGAATGAAATTAGCCATAAATTTTTTGCACCTAGAACCCATCAACAAAGTGAAGTTGTTAAGAGGAAAAATAAAACTTTAGAAAAAACAACTAGAACCAGGCTTTGTAAAAATAATTTATCAAAATATTTTTGGAAGGAAGCCACAAATACCGCTTGCTATATTGTTAATAGAGTGATGATTAGATCTATTTTTAAGAAAAATCCATAAGAACTTTTCAAAAATAAAAAGCCTAACATTAGTTATTTTCATCCTTCTGGATGCAAGTGTTTTGTTTAAATAATGGGAAAGGCAATATTTGTAAATTTGATGCAAAAAGTGATGAAGGAAATTTTCTTGGTTACCCTTTAAGTTCTAAAGCTTTTTGAGTGTATAGGGTCTTACACTTTACTTCTCTCAAATTGATTTACCTCTTCTTGCATAACCAATATATAATATTCATCATTTAATGCTTCTTTGATATTTTTAGACTTAATGCATGAGATAAATGCAACGTAATTACAAGTATTTCTAAGAGAAGATCTAGTAGTTACCCCATTGGATGGATCTCCCAAAATCTTACCATCCTTCAGATAGTTGAACTCTCTTGGATGAATGACTTCTCTCTCCTCTATTGTAAGCTCCTTTAAAGCATCTTGTGTTTGTTCAAGTATCTTCTCACTTGATGATTGATCCACTTTATCATTATTATTAAAAATTCTTGCATCATCATAATCAATACAATAATCCTTTTTAGGAGGAAAGTTAGAGTCATAAAAAATAACATGTATAGACTAGTTTAAGGTTGTTAATAATGTGTTTGTAATGTATTTAATGTGAATTCGTATAGACTAGTTTAAGGTTGTTAATAATGTGTTTGTAATGTATTTAATGTGAATTCAAAGTGTCAAACTCGTTGGAAGCTTCCACGATCAAGGCGAAAGGGAAAGAAAAGCTTGATTGGCATTATTGTGAAAGAGGTATCGACAAGGTGAGTGGTTCTGTGTGCTACAATTAAGCACAATTCAAAGTGTTAAAAGGGAGCTTAGGTAGCCTAATCACCTATCCTAAGTTCCATGAGTAAGTGTTTCTACCCAAACTAATGATGATTTGCAAATGATGCTAAAATGTGATATGTTATGTGATGTATATTGAGATGAAAATGAAAATGTTATGTTTATGACTGCATATGATTTGAGACTAGAATATGTGTTATTGTAAAGGAGTCTAACTATCATCAGTTTGTAGTAGTTACATCAATAGTGAATAGAGTAGTTAGTTGTATAGTAGTTAGTTAGTTGTATAGAAATTACATTCTTTAGCTATATAAACTATCTTGTATAGATCATTTATTAAGATAATATAGATGAAAATTTTAACTGCTTCTCTTAACATGGCATCAGATGCTTAGGATTTTCTTTTCCACGTTTGTTAATTCTCATTTTTCCTCAAATTTTCTTGTTGAGAATCTTTCCATCAGTCAATTCATCGATGGTAGCTTCAATTGATGTCAATCACGTCCTTTACCTTCATCCTTCTGATACTCCTGGTATTGTTTTGGTGTCTCATCAATTAACTGGCATTAAAAACTATAATGTGTGGAGTTGTTCTTTGCGGCTTGCCTTTCTTGCAAAGAACAAATTAGGGTTTCTGGATAGTGGCTGTAACCGAGAGAATTTTGATGAAGCATTGCAACCTCAATGGGATCGATATAACGTTGTTGCTCTTTCATGGATTCTCAATTCCATTAGCAAAGATTTATCTGCTGGTATTGTTTTTGCCTCTCAAGTGGTGTTGGTTTGGAAAGACCTGAAGGAGCGATTTGATAAAGTAAATGGTTTGCATGTGTTCTTCCTTCACCACGAGATTGCAACCTTGGTTCAAGGTGATCTTTCTGTTTTAGTTTAATTTACCAAGCTCAAGCTCCTTTGGGATGAGTATAGTGCCCTTGTTCCCTTTACTCAAAGATAAAGTGGTGTTTTTCCTCCTGCTGATTCCACTGTTTTTTGCTCCAATGTTTCTGGTTCTTCTAATTGTCAAAGGTTCAATGGTTATTTTGATCACTGCAAGATTAAGGGTCACAAGAAGGAGAAGTGTTATCGCCTTATCGATTTTCCTTTAGACTTCAAGTTTTCAAAGAAGGGGAACCTCAGGTTTCTTTACTAACAGATTCTGACCCAATCTCGCTTCAAGTACCAGTACCAATATCTTCTCCTTTAGCTGCTCCACCTGTGTTTACACATGATTAGTATAAACAAATTTTGGTTCTTTTGCATAAATTTGCTCCTATTGACTCAGCTACTAACTTGGCAAGTACTTTGTCTCATTGTTTCTTTGTTACTAAATCACCCATTTGGATCTTAGACATTGGGCTACAGATCACATATATTCTGATTTTCACAGCTTGGTTTCTCCTAGTTCATGTGCTTTAAATTCACAATTTGTTTATCTACCTAATGGAAAACACCACTATTACACATGTTGGTTCTTTTGAACTTTTTCCTGGTTTCTTTATAACTAATGTGTTACATATCCTTGCCTTCACTCATAACCTTCTCTCCATTTCCAAACTTACCAAAGACCTTTACTGTGTTGTTTCGTTTTATCCTAATTTTTATTTTTTTCCAGGATCCCTCCAATGGAAGGATGAAGGGGATTGGTAAACAAGTTGGAGGTCTTTATGTTTTTGTGTCACCAATTACTGATTCTTGTTTATCTTCTGCTTTTAGTTTTAATTCTTAGCCTGATTTGATTCGTGTTGTATGTCCTTTTTACGTTCTAAAAATACTGATGTCTGGCATGCTCGACTTGGGCATGCTTCACTTACTCAAATGAATAAAATTTCAAGTTTTCCTTCTACTAAGTATACTACTGACAACATTCAACATTGTGGTGTTTGTCCTTTAGCTAAACAAACCAAAATTCCATTTCCTATTAGTCATACTCACACTTCTTCTCCTTTTGAGCTTATACATCTTGACTTGTGGGGTCCCTATCGAGTCTCTACTCATTTGGTCATTTTTCCTCACCATAGTTGATGACTACAGTCGAATGACTTGGATTTATCTGTTGAAATTGAAATATGACACTGTTTTACATCTTAAGAAATTTTTTTCTTATGTCCAAAACCACTTTTCCATAACCATTGAGTATGCGCGTAGTGACAATGACACAGAAATTTTAAATTCTAATTGTTCTGAATTCTTTTCTCCATTGGGTGTTGTCCACCAAAGTAGTTGTGTTTATACTGCTCAGCAAAATGGGGTTGCTGAGAGGAAACACAAACATTTGTTAGAGGTTGCTAGGGCCTTGGGTTTTCAGTCTAATGTTCCAATTAAATTTTGGGGCAATTATGTTCAAACAACTTGTTACATTATCAATAGGCTTCCTTCTTCTGTTCTTGCTTGGAAAACACCATTTGCTTTGCTTTATAATAAAGATCCTAGTTTTTACTCATTTTAGAGAGTTTGGTTGCCTTTGTTATGCAACTTGTCCTGCATCTCCTAATAAGTTTGTCCCAAAAGTAGTTTCTGCTGTGTTTATGGGTTTCTGTCACTCAAAAAGGGTACGCTCTTTTTAATTTGGATACCAAATCTGTTTTTGTTAATAGGGATGTTTTCCATGAACAAATATTTTGTTTTAAATTTCTTCATAATTTTGCCTCTTCTTTGTTTCTTACTTAGTCTCATATTCCTGATCATGATTTTTTGACACTTACTCCTTCTCTAGTTGTTTCTCCCCAGATTTCACAAGTCCCATCAATTTCAACAGATAATCTTGGTTTTTTTGATTCTTCACCAATTGTCTCATCTTCATCAGTAGTTTCTCCTCCAATAGTTGTTTCTCCTTCCCTTAATCCATATTCTTCTTCTAATCAGCAATATATGTCTTCTTCATTTGATCAATTTCCATCAATTCCTATCCCACAAGAGTCTAATCTTTTTCCTCCTGCTACTAGGAAGTCATCTCGAGCCTCTTGTCCTCCATAATGGTTAAATGGTTATATTTACTTGTGCCAATCCTCTCCACCTTCAAGGTAATATCCACTTATTGATTATATTTCTTATGCACATTTGCCATCTCATACTCAGTCTTTTTTGTCTTCTACATCACACATTGTTGCATCTCAAACCTATGCCCAAGCCATAACAAGTCCTTTGTGGATTAAAGCTATGAAAGAGGAGATTCAAGCTTTGGAAAATAATCGTACATGGTCTATAGTTCCTTTGCCTCTTGGCCAGATTTCCATTGGTTTTAAATGAGTGTACAAAGTGAAGTATAAGGCCTATGGTTCTGTTGAGAGGTTTAAGGCACGTTTGGTTGGAAATCACTTCACTTAAAGAGAGGGAATTAACTACATAGAAACATTATCTCCTATTGCAAAAATGATCATTGTTCACAACATTCTTGCACTTGTAGCTGCTTTTAATTGGTCATTGCATCAGATGGATGTCTATAATGTCTTCCTTTAAGTTGAGGAGGTTTACATGCAATTTCCTCCAGGCTTTAGTAGCCAGGGGGAGGGTCAAGTGTGTAGGCTGCATAAATCAATATATGGGTTAAAATAGGCTTCCATACAATGAAACATGAAGCTGCCTGAAGCATTATTGGTAGCTGGTTATCAGTAAAGTAAGTTTGACTATTCAATGTTTACAAAAAGGAAGGATGTTAAGTTGGTGATCTTATTGATTTATGTAGATGACTTATTGATTACTGGAAACAATGAAGAAATGATCAGTGAGTTAAAATATATTTTGAATCAGAACTTCAAAACGAAAAATTTAAGAGAGTTGAAATACTTTCTTGGATTTGAGGTTCTTAGATCGAAAGAAGGAATTCTAGTGAATCAAAAGAAATATGCTATGGAACTTATTGAAGATACAAGTTTAGAGGGAGCTAAATTGGTTGCAACTCCATTAGAGCAGAATTTGAGACTTACAACAGTTGAGTTTGATGAAGGAAAATAACAAGGAATTGATGATCCTCTGATTGAGGATAAGACTGTTTAACATAGGTTAATAGGTAGGTTGAATTATTTGACACATACAAGGCCTGACATTACCTTTGCAGTACAACATTTGAGCCAATTTTTGCAGTAGCTCAAAACTTTACATTTTGAAGCAGCATTAAGGGTGGTAAGGTATGTGAAGAAAGCTCCAGGGAAAGGGTTGTTGTTTAAAGCAACAAATGATTTACAACTCACTGGTTTTTATGATTCAAATTGGGCTACATGTCCAGTTACAAGGAGATCTATCACAAGTTTTGCCATCAAGCTAGGAGACTCCCTGATATCTTGGAAATTGAAAAAACAAGACACTATTGCTCGATCATCAGCTGAAGCTAAATATAGAAGTATGGCCGTTACAGTGCAGAGATAGTATGGTTGACAAGTTTACTTGAAGATTTGGAAATGGAAGGAGTAAGGCTAGTGAAACTGCTTAGTAATAGTAAAGCAGCACTTCAGGTAGCTGCTAATCCAGTATTTCATAAAAGAACTAAGCATATCGAGATTGATTATCATTTCATTCGAGAGAAAATTTAGACAGGATTAATCAAAGCAGAACATGTAGCTTCTATGGAGCAATTGGATGATATTTTGACAAAAGCCTTTGGAGTTCAGTAGCATGATTACTTAATGTACAAGTTGGGGGTTAAAAATATTTTTCAACCACCAACTTGAGGAGGAGTGTAACTATAATCAATTTGTACTAGTTACATAAATAGTGAATAGAGTAGTTAGTTAGTTGTATAGTAGTTACATTCTTTAGCTATATAAACTATTTTGTACAAATCATTTATTAAGATAATACAAATGAAACTTTTAATTGCTTCTCTTAACAGATATGAACATGAGTTGTGTGACATGTGAAAGTGTGTATAAAGCTGTAAGTATACATGTTTAAGCGGATATGTTGAAGGGTATATTTGTTGTGTTTGAAGGGTATACTTGGTTGTGTTCGGAGGTTATATATATGGTTGTGTTTAGAGGGTACATATGGTTGTGTTTAGAGGTTATATATATGGTTGTGTTTTGAGGGTATATTTTGTTGTGTTCGGAGGGTACATACGGTTATGTTTGGAGGTTATGATTGGTTGTGTTTGGTGGGTGATAGTTTTATGCTACACATTATATTGGTCGTATTTGGAAATTCTGTAATCCAAAAATGTATTTTGTATTTATGCTTTCATAATCCCATTATGCCAACATATCAATGTGATTGCTTACCATGATTAATTGTGATAGTATGCTTTCTTCTAACTTTGGATATTGTGATTACTTGTGGCAATCTTTGAGCACTCACTGAGCTTGAAAAAGCTCACAGTCTTTTATGTTTAACAATGCAGAGATGTAGCTAAATCAAGGAGAAGAAGTGAGCTACCAAGTGATCCAAAGCAAGACAATTTACCTTGAGTATGTTTGATGTGTTTCCAACTCAATAAGGAAGGCAATATGGGACTAATCTAGAGGGTTGTAGACTTTGAACTGTTAATGGTTTGTAAATGGATGATATGGACTGTTTAAATGGTTTTTATAACTTTTAATATTGGTTTGGATGAATGCTTTCAATGGATGATTTTAGAATGCATGTTATTGGTTGAATTAGTAAGGTGTTGTGTACTTGTTTATTGGCTAACATGTAAATTGCAGGTGGATTGGCTTGCTGAGTATTGAGGTAAGTCCAAAATGACCGTTTGGTATGTTTTGTATCAACTATGCACTTGGAAATGCTTGCGAAATTGACATGATGAGTAATTGAAATTGTGACTTCAAGATTACATGATAGTATAACAATTTACTTGAGATGTCAAAGCATGTTAATGTATGATATTGTGTGTTTGAGCATGATTGTCATGTTTTAAGTAAGTTATATGACATGTTAAAACAGGTAAAATAACATGAAATCTTGATTTGGTAATTGTATAAGGGTGTCAAAGTGTCCAACGCATGTACTGGAATGTTCCTGCCAATTTTCAAGTCGATATCGCGATATCGGGTCGATGATGCGACATGGGAATCGCGAGGTCGTGACACGATGATCAGAGAGTTCTGGGCATGTTTTGAAACTTTTGCAAATAAGTTCTGACTTTTACATACTAAAATTGGAGGCTTTAAACAACACGAAATGCTTTGAAAATTTACCTGACTTGGTTTTGTATATTGAATTTTAATATGGTAACTTCAATTTCTGAAAATGTTTTTACTGGATATTTTGAATAAAATTATGATTTAGACCTTAAACTTTGTTTTGAAATTAAATGGGTTTTAAACATCGTTTTGTGTTGTAGTTTTCTCTAATGGTTTAAAATAAATTGTTTAGGATACTCGTGCAATTAATTTTACGATTTATGTGTTTATCATTAATGTTGTGTAAAATGAAGATTTTACCCTTGGTCCTTCCCTTATATTATGATGAACACAGCATGATTTAGGTTTGCTTGTTTAAAAATAACTTATTTAAGCATGTTTTAGGTTGGTTTGTGGTGAATTGGTTGACCGATAAGGAGAGTCACGTAAGTGGCTAATGTTATTCCAACCGGGCTTGGGCATCACATTAGTATTGATGAAGCAAATTTTTATGTATGATTCGTCATGCACTAAACTAAAAATTTGACTAAAGCAAATGCACCTATCAATTAATGGTACAACTACGGTGAGCAAATATATCGTTCCCACGAGGACTAAAAGTACTAGTATTTGCCTTCTTTATATTATTTAATCAAATAATTTGAACGATTGGTTGATAACTAAAGTTAACTAAATTAATAAATATGAACGCGAAAAAGAACAAATCAGGAAAATAATCGAGTAAACAACCAAGAAGTGAAACAATACTAAGAAAAGAATCCACCTAAATTTTATCTGTCGTTATCAATCTAAATTACGCAATTTCTTCACTTAGTATCTTGATCCGTAGAAATCCAAAAATTATGCTAATATATCTCTTCAAGAATAAAAGCAACGGACTCTAAGTTGATTAATCAAAATTTATTTCTAATTAAAACCCCTATTATTGCATTAACTAGATCTATGGACCTCCTATTAAATATGACTCTAATCCGATAGTTTTATGTCATCCTATTTCTAGGATTGCATGTAACTCCACTTAATTACGCTTGATCTACTCTTAAATAGGGTCTATTCCTCCTTTGATTTAAGCACATCAAACATGGATTAATAATCTAGAAATATTAAACCAAGAATTAAGAACACATAATTGAGAACAAGATCTAAGT
This sequence comes from Kokia cookei, assembly GCA_039519145.1. Classification (NCBI taxonomy): domain Eukaryota; kingdom Viridiplantae; phylum Streptophyta; class Magnoliopsida; order Malvales; family Malvaceae; genus Kokia; species Kokia cookei. Next base: position 27,306,233 of record CM076907.1, read on the forward strand.
ATTTATTACGTAAAAATATAAATAAAACGACAAAATGCATCATAGGGTTCATCCCCCTAGGTATTTAGAAAATTAGTTCATGCTTGCAAATAAAAACATCCAAAATACAATATAACCATAAGAAACAAAGAAACTCATGACAATCTCCTAAGAAATCAACTAGGAGTCCTTAATCTTGATGGAAATCTGCTTCAGCTTCAATAGTGTTTTTCGATTTGTTTTCTTGAGTATTCTATGACGGCTCACTCGTATCTTCTTATTTTTATCATATTTACGTCTTAGAATGCCTGAAAAACCTAAAAATCACGTTTTTTTTGCAATTTAAGGTGCAATCCCATGTAAACGACATGACCTGGTACATTGTCGTGTGATAGCCTATATGGCTTACACGACCGTTTGGATAGCCCTCATGGAATGGTTCATCCCATGTGGCTCCTGAAACTTGCTTCGATTTTCCGTTTTTCGTTCATTTTTCACTCCTTTTGCTCCTAAATTCTCTCTTAAGTATAAAAACATGAATTTAAAGGATTAGAAGCATAAAGTTCACCATTAACATTGAATAATCACCCAAAATCGCATTAAGAATGAGATTAAAACATGTTACATTTAGCACTTATCAAATATCCCCACACTTAAGTATTTGCTTGTCCTCAACAAAATCTTCAACCCGCACTCATGTTAACCTCCTTCAATTCATTATTTTCACCAATCATGTTTTAGGACAACTTCATGCATTGGAAATTCAACCAAAATGACACTAAAGAACATAAACAATTCAAGCAACAATTTTTAAAGCATAAAAACATAGGCACCTCCCCTATCTCAATAATTACTCGAAATTCAAACTCAACAAGAATTAACATTCTCATGAAAGATCACTAAAAGCACTTAAAGTGTTAAGGTTAAAGTAAAATGCACTCAATAGTTGAACGAGAAATGTTATTACCGTATGCTTGCTTGAAAATCAAATCTCCACTACTATAAAAAGAGATGACACACCAATAAAGAGGTCTTTACAAGGTTGTAATGGGGCTTAGGTTAAGGATATGGAAAGGTCAGAAAAGTCGGTTACAATCGAGAGTCGAGTTGATAAGTTACCAAACTAGAATAACAATCAATTTCTAAATTAAAAGAATTTACATCAACAAGAAATAAAGAATGAAAATGAGCTTATCAACATAATAGGAAGCTAACTTTTAAAGCTGAACAAAATATTTTTATTTTTTTTAGATTGATTTTTTTTATGGTAAAAGAGGCATCAAAGTGCTTTTATGGCAAAATTATTTATACATAAACAATAGCAGAATTATCATCTAACAATAATTGCTTAACAAAAGTACTTTGTGAGCTTAAAATATGAACATGAAACTCAGATGAGTTACAGGTTTTGGCAAAATAATCAACCACTAAGTTGCCTTCTCGTTGCACAAATTGGAAATCAATCGCATTAAAACAACTGGAGAGCTCTTGAACTTTTCGGACTATGGTATTTAGTGGATTACCCGCCATGTTAACATGTGAGCTCCATTCCTTGCAAGATTGCCCAAAGTTCAGAGTTCAAAGCCGTACCTCTACCTATGAACCTTTGGTACCCGACTAACTAGTCACCATTTGAATCACAGTGCAAACCACCCACCGCTAACCAGTCTTCATCCCGAGCAGCAGCTCCATCTGCATTCAATTTGATCCATCCACAATCAGGAGATTTCTGTTTGGTCATACCAGCATTCACGACACCACATGGATTGCTCCTATAGTGTTCACCCCATATATAAGTTGTCATACATTTGACAGTCTTAACAATATCAATAGGTTGGCCAACTTGGTTTTGAAAAATAAAGGTGTTCCTTTGTTTCCACTATAGCCAAATGAGAACTCCAAACTTGACAGTAACTTCCGCTCCACTTGTCCCCATCCAACTTTGACCTTTTAAATTGGTAAGGAACCAATCCTCAAATTCCATTTCAAAAAACTTGTGTTGAACAGAGATGTTACCCTGCAACATCCAAACCACAGTTGCAAGAGGGCAATCACACAGAACATGAATGAGAGATTCTTGCAACATCCCACATCGGTCACAATGCTCCGAGTCATCCATTCGCCTTCGAACACGTTCGCAATTAGTAAGGAGCTGCCCACGTCGTGCTAGCCAAATGAAATGCTTAATCCTTGGTTGTAATTTACTTTCCCAGATAAGTTTCCATCGAATATCCTCCATTAAACTTTCGTCACTAGAAGGACATCAAGCTGATATATGTTCTAAAATATTGCGAGGGAAATAATACTCCAATTCTAACCTGTTCCAGCAGCCTTCATTTGTAACAAAATCAGCTACCTTTGTATGGGAAGCAACCATTCGACCAGGAAGTAAATAATTTTGGAGTTTCCCTAACCTTGGCACCCACTCATCAAGAATAAAACTCACAAAGTTGCCATTCCCAACATTCTGAATTATTCTTTCTCGAAACAGTCCCCATATTTTAACAATGGAACGCCACACATAGGAACATAAAGGCCGATCAATATTATTCGAGCAAATTTCTGTAACTTTATACTTCAAATGAAGAATTCGTACCCATATCCTATCCATTTTCGTCACCAAATTGAAAGAAATTTTCATTAAATAAGAAATATTCTGAGGTACCAGTTTTCGAAGACTAAGTCCACCCTTCTCACGAGGTTGGCAACAGTCATCCCATTTAACAAGAGTCGTCTTGGCACCAACATCAGTTGATCCCAAACAAAACGCCTCATAATTTGCTTATCTTGCTCACAAACACCTATAGGTATCATACCAGATTGCATGAAATATCCCGAAATTGTGAGTAGAATAGACTTAGCTATCATGACTCTACCCGTCAATGACAGCAGTTTTGCATCATTCCCATTTATCTTAGCTTGGACTTTATCAATAATAAATTGGAAGGTGTTTTTCTTAGTCCTTGCATTGAATAACAGGAATCCCAAGTAATTGTCCAAGTTGTCTGTTATTTGAAAACCTAACATATCTCCTATGCTCCCTCTAATCACATCATTTGTGCTATTTGAGAAGAACAACTTGGATTTGGTCCTATTGACTTTATGACCCGAATACTAATAGAAATCATTAAGAATTCCTTGCATTACCTCTTCATTTTGCATAGTTGCTTCACTAAATAAAACGAGATCATCGACGAAGAATATGTGTGAAAGGGCTGGTCCTCCCCTTCCCAAAAAAAAATCAATTGTCATCTTCCATCATTAACAGCCCCTTGAATCATGTGCCCAAGTCGTTCCATGGTCAATACAAAGAGATATGGGGAAATAAGGTCGCCTTGTTTCACTCCACCCGAAGGAGTGAAATCCTTCTTGAACTCACCATTCCAAAGAACTTGCATCGAAGCCGAAGTCAGACACTTTATGATAAGTCTCCTCAAAATCCCAGGTATCATAGCCTCCTCAAGCGTATCACTGATAAAGCTCCAACTCAGACGGTCGTAAGTTTTTTCCATGTCAATCTTAATAGCCATCCACCCTTTCTTGCCTTTTCAAATTTGCATTGAGTGGTGGATCACCTCCTCAGCAATTATGACATTGTCTGTAATAAAGCGACCACCGACAAAGCTAGTTTTGTTCTCAGCTGCCAAAAGTGGCATCACTCGCTTTAACTTGTTAACAATTACTTTAATCAGGACTTTGTACGGGACAAAGCATAAACTTATAGGTCGAAATTGAGATACCACTTCAGGTCCTCACACCTTAGAGATGAGAACAATAAGCACTTTATTGAGATACTCTTCAATCTCCCAAAGTTAAACCCCTTCTAGACCATATCAACTAACTAGTCGCCCACCACATTCCATTGTGATTGATAGAACTGAGCGTGAAGACCATCGATACATGTGGCTTTTAAAGGGGCCTTATCAAAGAGGGCATCATAAACTTCTTGCCGAGTGATCGCGCTATGAACATCATAGCAATTATGTGCAAGCGTACACTATCGATGCAAGTATAGTAGACAAAATTGAATCTATTATCGATCCCAAAGAGATGACTGTTTATGTTAAAGTTTTTTCGAAGCAAATTTTGTTAAAAATTGTAAGTAATGTTAATAATAATGTCAACGCAAATCGGTTAAAACTACACAGGTCAAGAGTAAAAATTGTCAATGCAATTGTAATATAAAATGTTAGAGAAAATTAATAAAAGATGAATTGATGGTTGAGATGTTGTAATGTAAATTCAGAAATATAAAAGAAATAGATCAAGTGTAAAGAAGTGGAGAGGATCACTGACTTCACAAGTTAGCAACGCTAAATGTGACTACAAGGTAACTTATAGATGAATTGTTGCCGCAATTATGTTCCAATGAGGTCGTACTAATATCAACTCTTTGTTTAACAAATACCTAAGTACCCACAACTACCACACCTTCCAGTGGTGGTAATTTTGAGCACTCAAGAACAAGTGACCAGAATTCCTCCTAGTCTCAAGCAACTTTCGCTGTCTTGATTGTTAATTTAACTTGTCACTGTACCTTTTAGTGACTGTGACTGCAATCGCACTTTCGTGGTCAAAACAGTTAAATCCAAAGATAAACAAATGAGAAGAATTAGGTAGAACTCAAAGCAAATCTAATATTAAAAGATACTTTCGTATTCAATCAATTATTAATTGTATTCATCAACATTTTAAGAGAGATTAACAAATGAATCGAAGCATCTTATTCCTAGTCTACTAGAATCCTCCCTTAATCGCTCCTCTTGCATCGTACCAAGCACTTCTTGTCAGAAGTTGTTGCGTCCTTGTGGCATCAGATCATCTTCCTCCAGAATTTAAGCTTCCATGGCAGCTATCTTCGAAAATGAATAAGATAAATTATAGATTTAAAATCTTCACACCTTGATGATCCATCTTCTCTTTAATACTTCTATTTATAATCACTGACCATTTTAGATCCTTCTCCCTTTTCAGATCTAACTCCTTGATGCAGCTGTAAGAGTTGTTAATACCAGCTATGCACTTACGCAGATCTGATTTGTTCACTGATCAGTTGCAGATTGTTGCGACATTTCTGGATGCAAATTATGATTTTAATTTGCGGCAACAATTCTTCTTTCTCTTGCGTTGGTGCTTCTGGATATGTTAGCAACGTGAATTTCCTAATAGAAGTGTAAAAGCATTCATGTGATGACATATTCAGCCTCAATTCCGGATCAACTTGTGACTGCAACTTTAAATGCTTTCGTACTCTGATCTTCCCAAGTAGATTTCTATGCTGACAACTTTGGACGCAAAACTAGTACTAAACACAACGACATTAGTAGCACAAAAGTGAATAAATGAAAGAAAATAAGATCCAACGCTAAGTTAGAAAATGTAAATACTAAGTATGAAATGCTAATAATGCATGCTAAATATGATACGAAAAGAACAAATTATACATTAATTTAAAGAAAAATTGAGTGTCATTTCTAATGCTATCACACCCCCAAACTTGAGTTTTCACTTCTCCTCAAGTAAATAAAAGCTAGCAAAGTTATATCCAAATTCTTGTTACCATATTTCTCATTCTAGCAACTTATATTCTCTTAAATCCTAATGTATAAATTGTATTCATATGCTGGAATATTACGCCGACAATTTATAGGTATGAATCATTAATGGTAGCATTATGCTTTAAATCTTAAATCTTCTTAACGAACACAACATTTATTGTATAATAATATACATACATACATACATACATACATACATACATATATATATATATATATATTCTTCTTTCATCAACTTTTCTTTCTTTAATTCTTTTCGTTTTCTTTTATGCGACTGAGAGATGTCATTGCATTACTATACTCTTGTTACTGGGCAGTAACGATGGGGTGCAACAAACCCAGGGAGCATATAATTGTGCTGACAAACACTCTTGCAATGACAACCTTTGGCTAGATAATTTTTCTAACACTTGCAGTGGAGTGTTCCCCCTTGTTGAGTCACAATGTACCCACATTAGAGTGTCTTTTATTTAGTAAATATAATTATAAACATAGCTGCAAGATGGTAAGTTAATTCAATATTTAAAGAATGATACTATTCATTTATTACTAATGCAATCTTAATCATTCATCCAAAAATAGAAGGATTCAACATTAAATCAAATTCATTCAATTCACGCATTAGCATTCCTAATAATTCAAGAATTTACGCATCAAATGAAAAATGGTCACAATTATATTTCTTAACTTTGCATACTTTCATTCAACTAAAGAAACAAATATATTTCTAAACTTGTGGGTGTAATTGCATTTCCATTCCACATTCCCCCCAAACTTAATGTCTGCATTGTCCCCAATGCACTGATAATACTATACAAATTATAATGGAAATGCAACTACAATGTAACTATGAAAGCAAATAAAATCCAGGGATAATAAAAATGCAATGACAAAAAAATATGCATGCAACTAACTACGAAAAAGTAAACTAACTCATTGTGTTGCAGCCTCGGAAGTGGCTGCTTTGGATTTCTTTTTCTTCTTTGACGCTCCTCTTGGCTTTTCTTCTTTGCCTTTTGTTTGCGCCTCTTCTCTTTTTGTTCAACTGGTGGAGTAGATTGCTCCTCCATTACTGGTTGAATGTTGGTTTTATCGACAGTCACGTCTAATGGATGTATTTCAGCAAGTGGTGCCACATATGGCACAATAGCTAGAGGATTGGAATCCTCATTTCTGAATGTGATCGCCTCGGCCCAGCTCGCCCCAGTTTGCGCCAGTTGTTCTACACATGCACCCACACTTGTAGGTGCGTCGACAAATTTCTCAGATAAATTTGTCGGGGCAACATCTTCTTCTTTTTCTTCCTTCTCTTCTTTTTCTTCTTCTTTTCTTTATTCTTCTTCTTCTTCTGCCTCAATACCCATAGAGGCAACTGGTGTGTGTTCTTCCATCCCAGCCTCTCTTTCTGCCATAGTGGCCCCCAAACTATTCGACAGTTCATCTTCAAAGAGGCTAGCTATGTTTTGGAAGCAATCTTCTATTTCCTTAGATTGTGCCTCTTGATCCTCAATATCAGAGATGTGAATTCAATTTGGGGACTGGACGGATTGGGTTTTACCTTCTAAAATAGGTTGCTCTGATGATGGAGTGGCTTCATTGATGATGGGAGGGAACACAGGGAATTCTGGCTTTGGGTTCTTGCTCAAGCCACACAATGTGGTGACAATAGCATTATTCCATGCCCTAGTATATGCATAGAATAAATTCTATCTGAATTGCATCTCTTCTACTATGCTGACAAGTCTGATTTTTTTGGTGCTCATCCGATCGACAAACTTTTCAATCTCATCAAGCTTCCTCCAAATTTAAAGGTCTGTGGGCGCATGGGTCTGAGCGGCTTTCCTTTTTCCTTTTCCCTTTTCTTTCTTCTATGGGACCTCCTTCACCATAGGGGTTTCTTACCCCCTTGTCATTCTCTCCACCGAAACATCGTTGATTGGGCCTTTATTTTCCAAAGTTTCCTCTCCTTCACGAGGCACAATGACTCTTTGTTTACACAAAAACATTATCAATGATGGGAAGGGTAGGATACCTGTTTGTTTGGTGGCGGCCTCAGTAATTTCTTGATGAAGGATTGCACCGACATCAATTCTGCGTCCCTTCAATATAAAATGCATCAGGCTATCTAGTGTTACAGTGGTGCTATAGGTAGATGGTAGTCGGTGACAGTTTAAAAAATGGAACCATACATTACTTTGAACAGTGGGAAAACGATGATGCATGGTGTAGTTATTTGGATTGTTGCTAGTCTAAACTGCACTATCGACACATAAATCATTTAGTAAAAGCTTGGTACCTTCTTCAGTCATATTTTCCAAGAACTTTATGTGTTCATCCTCTCCCTCAACAATATGGAAGAGAGCGTTTATGTGGTCGACGCTCCAAGGCACCATCCCTTGACGAACAAATATGAATTCCTATTCAGAGTCCACCAGGTTAGTCTAAAATTCCCTTACTAGAGAGGGAAACTACTTAGCCGGATGGTTACAAAATTGCTCCCATCCAAAATGAGAGATTGTTTTGGAAACTTGCTTCCCTAGAGTCAGATGCAGGGACAACTGAAATCCTTGTTCAGGATGACAGTTCCTCTTCATCATAACTTCATGATAGCGGTCCTTCGTCGCTTTTGATAAGAAGAGAACAAGCTCTTTGGGTTGTGGTTGGTCGACATTCCTGACCATAGCAATCGAGGATTCAGTCGCCAATTTAGATGGGGTTTTCGCTCCACGAGTTCTTGCCATGAGTGCTGAAATAGAGTGAGTGAAAGTATCTAGAAGAAAAAATAGAAGTTTGAAGATGAAGAAAATACAATAACAATGGAGGTTGTGAGTGTGAGAGAGCAGTCAGCACAAAAAGGATGTTTTATAGACGATGGAGGCGAAGAGATGTGATGATAGCAGAGTACACTATGCCTATAGCTAATAAATGCTAGGACATAGATCGTACTTTTTAGGACGATCCAACGATTGGGGATTAGGGTGAATCAATCGACGTGATTCTTGCCAAAAACGTATCTTTGAGTCATTAAAGAAATGCGCCAGCAAGTCGTGCTTTTGTGTGCGTCGACAAAAAGGAGATCTTTTATTCCTGCATAAAACTAAAGAAAATGAATTAAAAGTAAACAAAAGACAAAAAGTAAATATCAAAAATTACAATGACAATATGAAGTAAATGTGACCAGGTTAATGGTCTCGTTTTGTTTGTTGATGCTTGGGCTGCAGTAATGCTTCAGTCATTAGCCATTTACTTTAAATTGGTGCCCATCATTCAAATCTTTAATTGTCACAGCACCATGTGAAAATGCTTCGACAACTTCAAAAGGTCCTGTCCACCTTGAGCGCAATTTCCCTGAATGTAACTTTAAACGTGAGTTAAATAAAAGCACTAACTGGCCAGGAGAAAATTGTCACCACAAGATGATGTTGTCGTGCCATCTCTTATTTTTCTTTGTAGATGGCAGCATTTTCATAAGCATTGCATCGAATTTCTTTCAGCTCTAAAATTTCCAACAATATTTTTTGTCCAGCAGCATCATAATCCATATTCACTTGTTTGATTGCCCACATGGCCTTATGTTCAAGTTTGACAGGCAAGTGACATGATTTTTCAAACACTAGCTAATATGTCGACATTCCTGACGGAGTTTTGTAAGCGTTGCAAAGCGCCCACAACGCATCATGTAACCACAAGGACCAATCCCATCTAGATGAGTTAACCACCTTCTCAAGAATACTTTTAATTTGTTGATTGGAAACCTCCTTTTTTCCATTCGATTACGGATGATACATGGTTGCCATGAGATGCTTCACACCATAGCGTTTCAAAGCTGTTGCCACCTGATTGCAATGGAAATGAGTGTCTTGGTCACTTATTAATGTGCGAGGTGTTCCGAATCGTGTGAGGATATATGTGTGAAAGAACTTTAACACCGTTTGAGCATCATCCTTTGGAACAACAATTGCTTCAATCCACTTGGAGACATAGTCAACAGCTACCAGGATATACACATTCCCAAAGGAATTTGGAAATGGTCCCATGAAATCCATACCCCACACATCAAAGAGCTCAACCTCCATGATAGGTTGTTGAAGCATCTTGTTGCATCGAGATATAAAATTGGTGTGCTGATATTTGTCACATTGTTGAGCAAAATTGTTTGCATCTTGAAACAATGTAGGCCAGTAAAATCCTGATTATAGTACCTTTACAGCAGTCCTAACACCACCAAAATTTCCTCCATAGGGAGCATCACGACAATGCTTCAAGATAGATAACATTTCCTCCTCAGGAACACATTGACGAATGATGCTGTTAGTGCATACCTTAAACTGGTATGACTCATTCCAATGATACTTAACAACATCCCTGAGAAATCTGACCTTCTTATGACCTGTTGCACACAGTGTTAGCTTTCCATAGACTAGGTAATTGACTACATCTACATACCATAGAGATACGTCAACAAAGAATAATTTTTCATTTGGAAATGCGTCAATAATTTGTGATTTATTTCCATCCTCACTTCCGGCTTCCAAACGAGATAAGTGGTCTGCTACTTGGTTTTTCGATCCTTTCCTGTCCTTAATTTTGACATCAAATTCTTACAATAAAAGGATCTATCTAATCAGCCTGGCCTTGGCATCTTTCTTAGCAAAAAGGTATCTCAAAGCAGAGTGATCAGTGTATACTGTAATTTTTGCACCGACAAGATATAAACGAAACTTTTCAAATGCAAAAACTATTGCCAGCAACTCTTTCTTAGTGATCGTATAATTCACCTGTGCTTTAGTTAGAGTTTTACTAGCATAATATATTGAATGAAATACCTTATATTTCCTTTGTCCCAGCACAACACGTACAGTAAAGTCGCTTGCATCACACATTACCTCGAATGGTTGCGTCCAATCTGGTGTGACGGCAATGAATGTTTGTACTAACTGTTGTTTAATCTTTAGAAATGCTTCCAAGTAAGCTTTATCGAACAAAAACTTTTTATTTTGCTTTAACAAGAAGCAGAGTGGTTTTGCTATTTTGGAGAAGTCTTGGATGAATCTTCTATAAAATTTGACATGGCTGAGAAAACTCCTTATTCCGTTCACATTATTCGGTAGAGGTATCCTTTTAATGATTTCCACCTTCGCTTTATCCACTTCAATGCCCTGATAAGATATTAGATGACCAAGGACAATTCTTTCGGTTGCCATGAAGTGGCATTTTTTCCAATTTAAAACCAAGTTGGTGTCCTTTCATCTTTTCAACCCTTTTGCTAAATTGTTAATGCATATATCAAAATTTTGCCCATACACAAAGAAATCATCCATAAATACCTCTAATGAATCCTCGATCATATCGAAGAAGATGGCTATCATACACCTCTCAAATGTAGTTGGGGAATTACACAAACCAAATGGCATTCATCGGAAAGCAAAGGTTCCAAATGGGCATGTAAAAGTCGTCTTTCCTTGATCCTCTGGTGCGATTACGATCTGGTTGTATCCAGAGTATCCATCAAGGAAATAGTAATAGGCCGTTGTATCCAGAGTATCCATCAAGGAAATAGTAATAGGCCTTACCAGCTAGCCTATCCAGCATTTGATCAATGAATGGAAGTGGGAAGTGATCCTTCTTTGTGGCTGCATTTAAACGACGATAGTCCATACAGACTCTTTAACCTATAGCAATGCAAATAGGGATCAACTCATTTATATCGTTACTTACTACCGTGATGTCGCTCTTATTTGGCACACATTGGACTGGGCTTACCCATGTGCTGTTTGAAAGGGTAGATTATGCTCACGTCTACCCATTTGATAATCTCCTTCTTCACTACTTCCTTCATTTTCTCATTCAGTCTTCGTTGTTGCTCAATTGACTATTTGCCTTCATCTTCCAGCCTAATTTTATGCATGCAAAAAGAGGGACTAATACCTCTGATGTCCTCTATGCTCCAAGCAATGACTTTTTTATGTCGCTTCAGTATTTCGATTAATTTTTCTTCTTGGCTCGCGTTAAGACTTGCGCTGACAATCACTGGCAATGTATCATTGTCACCTTGGAAATCATATTTTAGGTGTGTTGGCAATGACTTTAACTCCAGAGTCGGAGCTTCTTCAATCGATTGTTTAAAAATAAGGATCGTTCGATTAGTTAAATCCAAAGATTCTAATTGCCAGCCATGTTTCAGCTCACAAACATTAGCCTTAATTGTATGGTTACATTCAGGTGGAATATTGTCATCAGATGTCACCACATATTCTTCTGGCACTACTGAGCTTTGTTCATTAAATTCCTCTATAATTAGCATATCTAGAACATCAATGTAGTGACATTGTTCCTTACTACATGATGGAGATGCTTCAAAAACACTGAAGGTCACATGGTCATCATTATGACGCTTAATCAACTCACCCTTGAAAACATTAAGAAATGTGCGTCCCGTTGCGAGAAATGGGCACTCCAGAATAACAGACATCTCCTTATTAGCTTCGTAATAAAGTATGATAAAGTCAACTGGGAACACAAACTTGTCGACACGGACGAGAACATCTTTAATTTGTCCTTTAGGTTGTGCCAAAGGTCTGTTCGCAAGTTGTAATGTCACCGCAGTGGGCTTCAAATGACCAATCCCCAATTTCCTAAAAGTTGATAGTGGCATATGATTAATGCTAGCTCCTTGGTCACATAGAGCTTTACCTAAATAGTGATTTTCAATAGAGCATGGGATCATAAAACTACTAGGATCTTTCATCTTTGGTGGTAATTTATTTGTCAACATAACGCTATACCCTTTTGTGAGCACAATTGTCTCAATATCGGATAGCTTTTTCTTCTTCGATAATAGCTCCTTCATAAATTACCCATAGTTGGGGATCTGCACAAGAGTATCAACTAGAGGTATATTAATATGCAATTGTTTCAAGGTAGATACAAAATTTTGATAATCTTTATCCTGTTCTTTCTCCTTGAATCTCTGTGGAAATTGAAAAGGAATGTTCACAGTGGGTTGTTTTGTTATAACCAGTTGTGTCGACATGGGCAGTTGCATCGATAACTTTTTGGGATGAATGGTCGGCATCTGTGTGACTACTGGTGGTTCCTCCTCATCTACTTCTGTTGTGTCTTCTTCAGCTTCAACTTCTCTTTGTTGCTTTGGTTCATTTGCATCGATAGGTGTTTGGTTGAAGCCGCTACTTTGCTCTGCAATTTGCTTTCCACTTTGCAATGTGATAGCCTTGCAATGCTCCTTTCCTTTCTGATTTGGATTTTCAGTATCACTTGGCAAAGCACCTGGTGGTCATGTGCTCATGTTAGAAGCCAGTTGTTCTAGTTGTGCTTCTAATGCTCAGATGGAAGATGAATTTCCTTGTACAGTTGCTTTCATTCTAGTAATATGCTCACGCATCAAAGCTTCAAGAGTAGTCAATGGATTTGCTCTTGTTTGAGAATAATGTTGTTGCTATTACTGATGTTGTCCTTGCATATTTGATAGCATAGTTTGTTGTGGTTGCATTCGAACCTGTGGCTACATCTGATTCTATGATCGCATCTGATTAGGCTGCGCATATAGTTACGGATTATGATTATAATTCTGCTGCTGTTGACTGTAACTCCCTTGTCTAAAATTACCTTGATTTGAGGAATTTCCATATTTGTATGTGAACGCATTCTGACTCCCCCAAGGTTTTTGAGCTCTACTTGAACTGTTATATGAGTTACAATATGAATTTCTAGGGATGTTATTAACATATAATGCATTTTTAGCATGTTGTGGGAAATCCTCATAACTATGGTTATTGCCATAAATTTCACAGGAAAATGTTGAGGCATCCATCTGTTGGGGTACTTAAATAGGGGCAACATCACTTGTTCCCTTCATGTTTTTGATCATATTCGCTAATGAGGATACCTGTGCACTTAGGGCTGAAATGACATCTAACTCCATAACTCCAAGATTTGTTTTCACTTGAGCAGAATGAGAGATCGAGTATTGAAAGTCATTTTGCGCAATCCTCTCTAATATTCGCACGACTTCAATGTAAGTTCAATCCAACAAAGGACTATTAGTAGATGCATTGACAAGATTTCTTGTCTGCACATTTAATCCATTGTAAAAGATCTCAATTTGTGTCTCTTGTTAGATTCCATGCATGGGACAACGTCTTAGCAGAGTTTTGTAGTGTTCCCACGTAGTGTGTAAATGGTCATCATCCAGTTGATGATATGTCGTGATATCATTTCGCAATCTAGCATTCATTGTCGGTGGATTGAATCACAAAACAAATTGAGTTGCTAGCTCATTCCATGAAGTAATAGATCCAACCGGTAAACCAAGGAACCATGTTTGTGCCCTTCCTTGCAAAGAGTAAGGAAACAATAGCATCTTTAAGGCATCATCAGGAACACTGTGTTGACTAGAGAAGCACATATAAGCAGAAAAGATTTAAGATACTCCCTCGCATCTTCATGGGGTAAACCTGCATATTGTCCATTTAATTTAACATTTGAAACATCAACGATTTTAATTCAAAAATTACCAACTTGTATTGCAGGTCTAATTACCCCTGGTTGTAAATCATTGAGCACAGGAACAACAAAATCTCTAATTGTACTATCATGAATTTGCTCTCTTGGTGGTAGCTGTGGTATATTATTGACTACTTGTGGCTGCACTCGAGGAACAATATTTTGTGGTAGTAATGGTGGTAGATCGTTGTTATTTTCGACCATTTTTCTTTGCTCTTGTCTTCTCTTCCAAATTGTCCTTTCAAGTTGTGGATCAAAACTAACAATGTTGTTAGGATTTCTCCTTGTGGACATAAACATCTAACAAAGAAAATTGAAAAGAATTAACAAAAGAATCAATAATCAATAAGAGTTAGCAAAGAAACAACTAAATGCAACTACAAAAATAAACATCAAACAAATGCCATCCTCAGTAATGGAACCAAAACTTGATCACGCTATGGACGTCACAGCAGTAATGTGCAAGCGTACACTGTTGATGCAAGTATAGTAGACAGAATTGAATCTGTCGAGTATTGATCCCATAGAGATGGCTGTTTATGTTTAAATTTTGTTGAAGCAAATTTAGTTAAAAATGGTAAGTAATGTTAATAATAATTTCAACGCAAACTGGTTAAAACTACACAGGTCAAGAGCAAAAATTGTCAGTGCAAATGTAATATAAAATGTCAGAGCAAATTAATAAAAGATGAATTGATGGTTGTGTTGTTGTAATGTAAATTCAGAAATATAAAAGAAATAGATCAAGTGTAAAGAAGTGGAGAGGATCACTAACTCCACTAGTTAGCAACGCTCAATGTAACTACAAGGTAACTCATAGATGAATTGTCATCACAATTATGTTCTAATGAGATTGTACTAATATCAACTCTCTTTTAACAAAGACCTAAGTACCCACAACTACCACACCTTCCAGTGCTGGTAATGTTGAGCACTCAAGAACAAGTGACCAGAATTCCTCCTAGTCTCAAGCAACTTTCGTTGTCTTGCTTGTTAATCTAACTTGTCACTGCAACTTGCAATGACTGTGGCTGCAATAGCACTTCTGTGGTCAAAACAGTTAAATCCAAAGATAAACAAATGAGAAGAATTGAATAGAACTCAAAGCAAATCTAATATTAAAAGATACTTCCGTATTCAATAAATTATCAATAACATTCATCAACATTTTAAGAGGGATTAACAAATGAATTGAAGCATCCTTTTCCTAGTATACTAGAATTCTCCCTTAATTGCTCCTCTTGCATCGTACCAAGCACTTCTTGTCAGAAGTTGTTGTGTCCTTGTGGCATCAGATCACCTTCCTCCAAAATTTAAGCTTCCATGGCAGCTATATTCGAAAATGAATAAGAGAAATTATAGATTCAAAATCTTCACACCTTGATGATCCATCTTCTCTTTCATTCTTCTATTTATAATCACTGGCCATTCCAAATCCTTCTCCCTTTTCAGATCTAACTCCTTGGTGCAACTGTAAAAGTTATTAATGCCAGCTATGCACTCACGCAGATCTAGTTTGTTCGTTGATCAGTTACAGATTGTCGCAACATTTCTGGATGCAAATTATGATTTTAATTTGAGGTGATAATTTGTCATTCTCCTGCGCTGGTGCTTTTGGATGTGTTAGCAGCGTGAATTTCCTGATAGAAGTGTAGAAGCATTCATGTGATGACATATTTAGCCGTAATTCTGGATCAACTTGTGACCGCAACTTTAAATGCTTTTCTACTCTGATCTTCCCAGGTAGATTTCTGCGCTGACAACTTTGGACGCGAATAAATGAAAGAAAATAAGATCCAACAACACTGAGTTAGAAAATGTAAATACTAAGTATGAATTGCTAATAATGCATGCTAAATATGATACAAAAGGAACAAATTATACATTAATTTATGGAGAAATTGAGTGTCATTTCTAATGCTATCACCGAGAAACCTCTCTACTCAATAACCAAAGCCAAGATGGGTCAATTTTAGGAAATTAACCTCTAGAAGGGAAAGTGCCATGTTTAACTCCATCATCAGTATAAAGATGTTTAAAGAACGAAACAATCTCCGTCTTAAAAATCCCCTCATCATAAGACCAATGCCCATCCACCAACTTGAGAGCTTTAATGTGATTAAATCACCTTATCTTGTTAACAAGACTGTGGAAGTAACGAGTGTTCCAGTCCCCATGAGTAAACCAATCTTTACGGGACATTTGCTTCCATAACAATTCTTCATTCTCCAACACGTCTCTAGCTTTGCTCGGAGTTCCCACTCCAAATCCACCAACCTTTAAGAATAATACTTTTCAAGACATCGTTGTATACCTTCAATATGAGCCAATAGAATATGCTTTTTCTTGAGTATATTCCCAAAGATATCCACATTCCATTTCTTTGCAGCCGCTATAAATTCAGTCAAAGAACCTTCAAGCCTCTCACCCAAGTTCCAATTGTCAACCACCATTTGAGCAAACCCCTCATGTGATAGCCAACTATTAAGAAAATGAAATGGTCATGACGGTCGAGGACGAGAATTAACTCCAAACCGGATAGATAGTGGACGATGATCTGATTTAATCTTATGGAGGTGAAGAACAGTAGTATTCAAAGCAAGAGATTCCCAAAGATAATTACAGAGACACCGATCCAATTGTTCAAAGATAGACCTACGGTTCCAAGTAAATTTTACACCTTGAAACCCCCATATCCTTAAGATAACAGTCATTAAAAAAAGTTTGGAACAATTGACAAGAGCCACCACTAGTCATTGATCCTCCATGCTTTTCATCATCAGAAAGAAGGGCGTTAAAGTCCCCTGCAAGCAGCCATGATAATCGGATATCTTAGGCAATAGAACCAAGATTTTCCCATAACTATTTTCGAATTGTTTTGCATGGGCTCCCATAGATTCCACTAAAGACCACCCAATCATTCATGTTTGGAAATTTCACCTAAAGATGAACAAATTGAAAATCATTGTGAAAAACCTCTACATCAACGGTATCTTTCCACAAGACCCATATTCCACATGAGAAACCTTTAGCCTTCACCCGATGGAAATACGACATGCCAATACACTTAATCACTTTGTCAACCCTCAACCCACTGATCCTAGTTTCGACCAACATCACAACATCGGGATAAAAGTCCCTCAGATGCTCTTTTAAAAATCTATGAAACTTCAAATTACCCGAACCCTGGCAGTTCCAAACAAAGATGTCAGATTTCATAAGATAAACAATTAAAGAACACAAACCTAACCCTAACGCATCAATTAGAGGAGACATCTATTCCCACAACACCAGTGCCATCAGTAACGATATCAACATTTGAATCATTGAAGCCATTCGCCACATGGGGATCAGCATATGGAACAAGGGAAATCTCTAATTAAGACACCAAAGTAGTGCTTTTTTCTTCTAGATTTTAAACAATATCTTGGATAGCTTTGTTCAAAGGCACCATTCCTACAAGGTTCGCTTGGTGCCCATCTCCATTCTATCCATCCTTAGCCAAAACACCCTTCGCCATTTTCTCCTTCAAAGAAACAGGCAAAGAACTAGAAGAAACTAGATTTTTGAATCCCAATATATCGTCTAAACCCAGACTTTGTTTCCAATTCGGATTGACATTTTCTTTGATAACCGCAACTGTGTGCTTAAATGGGTCAAGAATTCTTAATTCCTTAGCACCACTTGAATTTTCTTGCCCAATGTGCTACTAGCCCCAGCGCCCAAATCACCTAAGCTTGAACCCTTCCCATCTTTTGTAGACCTTAATGACATGCCATTCAAACCAGAAAAATTGGGTTTAATCTTCCCAATTTTAGGCCCAAGTTTAATCCTTTGTCCTACACCCGACTTAAAACCAACCCGCAACACCTCAGCACCAAAATCCGAACCCACCAAAGCAGACACATTCATTGACTTCAAAGCATTAATTCCCTGATTCTGCTGATTACCAAAATGGAAGGTGCTTTAATTTTGTTCCATAATTTGTGCATTATACTCCTCGTTATCAACAAGTACATTATACCAAGATCCAACTTGATTATTGCCATAATTATTCCTCGGATTAGTGTCCTTTTGTCGCTATTGACGGTGTTACCGCCTCTTAACAATCATCCAGTCACCATACTCTTCATTCTCTACTCTGTCTTGCACTTTCACAGGTTCTATCATCACTTTAGAATTATTCATGCCTTGCAAATTGGGTAGACTATCATCCAATCCATTCCCCACTGAGACTTAAGGACAGGCCTCCTCATATGTCCACACTGCCCATAGTTAAAACAAATCGAAGGGAGGGATTCATACTCCACCTAATGTAGCCTTTGTGCAATACGTATTCTAGAGACAAGAGGTTGAGCCAGATTGACATGCACAATAAATCATGTAAATTGCCCCCTCGCACCAGAATCAGTTTGCATGTCGATTTTAACCACTTTCCCCATCAAGCTGCTGATCTCCTGAAGTAAACTTCTCTTGTAGAAAGCATCCGATAGCCCTGAGATTCGAATCTAGGCAACCACAGATTAACGATAAGCATCCAATGTCAAAAAGTTCAATGACCAGCTGAATCGTGAGATAATGCCCAAAAATAACCCATGGTCCTTTAGAGAGCACATTATTGTAATCCAATTTCGACTCAAACATTGCCAAATAATAATAATTTTCAATATCCATGAGTTGGAATCGGTTTGATGGTTTCCAAAGCACGCATACCTTATTCCATAAAGCATTATAGCCAATTTTTCAACCCAACAATTTAACCACAAGGGTACGAGACATGCTCTCATCAATCAAGTTGTACACCTGTTCCAAAAAGTTAATGGTTATAACTCCATCAACCATAACTTTCTTAACATCATTAGCCACAAGCTCTAAATCATCTGCTTCCCAGTCACTTTCTGTGCATGGAAACGCAGAACCAGTGTTAAGGACCTCATCCTTGAAAGAAAAAGGCTGATGCCTTCTCTCTTCCACCATTTCCTCATCTCTGCCATCATCAGGCGGTTCATCCCCACAGTGCCTTTCTTTCTTTGAAACTCTCACGCTAGCCATGGTTTTTCCTCCCTTTTTGTCTTTCAATTTTGTTACATTATAGTATTCGACCCTCACAGAACAAATATTAATCTCCACATTTTGTTTTTTCAATTGAGCTAAAACAATGCATGGAGGAGTTTTTGATTTTTTTGAGAGCAAGATAAAATTCATTAATTCAAATAATGAAGCATAGTTAAGAAACTAACCAAATCAAATTTAGACAAAAAGGAAGTACATAAAAAGAATAACTTTACAACAGAGATATGAGTTATGGGTTTACAAAAAACGAGTTAGAAAAATGTGTTAGGATCAACAGAGTTTACTATGGGTTAATTTAAATGTAAGCTATTTAAAGGTTAGGTGGGTTAAATCCTAAGTGTCTCTATCATCATAGTATACCAAGTCAATAATGTGGTCTCGACATGTATAACTGAAGCAAGTTCTAGAATAACAAATCAAGTTGACATACTTACAACAAAAAATAAAATGAGCACAAAATTAAAATAAATGTTATATAGGCTCAAAAGCTCACACAAATTTTTAAAATAATTCTTTAATTTAGGGAGACAAGCTAAAATATTAATTTTTGAAAAATAGCTCATCATGCTTGACTCTCTCATGTCTTAAAGTATAAATAAAACAATACACAAAAATCCACAAATTAAACCCAAACAAAGTCAATAAAAACTCCAAATTAAAAAAAATAACTTTAAGGTTAGGTTCGAGAAAATTACTTAAACACTGATAGCATTAGAAATGATACCTATTTTCTCCCTAAATTTGTGTATTAATTGTCTCTTTTGTATTGTATTTAGCATGCATAATAGGCATTTCATACTTAGTATTTATAATTTCTAACTCATTCTTGTTTGGTTTAAATTATCATTATTTTATCCTTTTTGTGTACTAATGTCGGCGCATGCAGAATATATTCACATTTGTCAGTGCAGGTATCCATCTCAGTAGATCAGTGCTAGAAAGAATTCTAAAATGCAGGCACAAAGTTAGCTTGGAATTTCGACCAAAGATGTTGACGCATAGAAATATTTACTTTGTATGAGTGAATTCAAGCTACAAGCACATTTGGAAGCACCAGTGCAGGAATTTCACATGTTGTCACTAAAATTGAAGATTTCAGATCGCGACTAGAGATGCGATGACAATCTGCAGATTTATGAAGATCACACCAGATCTGTGTGAGTGTACAGCTGTACTATAACAAACTTATGGAATTGGATCTGAGAAAAGATGAGATCTACCATTCTTGAAGCCTATAAATAGAGGGGAAAAGATGAAGAAAAGAGAAATCAAGAGGGAAAAAATAAATCTGCAATTAGGTTGTGTTGTTGAAGTTTTATTGGAGATCGATGAGCTGACTGAGCAGATGAGCAACAACTCTCTACGAGGAGTGCTTGGTGCAGGCATAAGAGGAGCAGTTAAGGGGTAATCCTAGTGGTCTAGAGATAGTAAGCTTTGATGTATTCCTTAACCCCTCTTTTATGATGATGGATTGTTATTTACAATTGAATGAATATGAGAATATCTTCCATTGTTAGATTACTCTGAATTTTACTTAATCCTTTTCATCTGTTTATTCTTGGATTCAATTGCATTAAACACGAGAGTGAAAGTGCAGTCTACCGACATCGAGAGATACGGTGACAAGTTAAGTTAACAAGCAAGTCAGTGAGAGCTACTTGGGATTGGAAGAGATTTTATCACTTGTTCTTAAGTGCACAATGTTGCCTACATCGAGAGATGGGGTAATTGTGGATACTTGAATCTCGATTAAACAGAGAGCTATGGTTGGTAAGATTTCATTAGAACCTCATTGCTGCGACAATTCATCTATACATTACCTTGTCGACGAATCCAGCATTGCGAATTAGTGAAGTTAGCAATTTACTCCAGTTCTTTGCACTTGATCATCATTTTACTTCTGCATTTAAATTTCCAAACCTTCAACAAGAATTTGATTTACTTTCAATTGCACTGACAATTAACTTTTATTACATTGACAATTTTGATTATTTTAGTATGTAGATCTGATTTAATTACGTTGACATCTTTACTCACATTATCTCTAATCTTAGTTCTAGTTGCCTCGACATATAAACATCAAGAACCCATTCCCTATGGGATCGATATCCGATAGAATTATTCTATCAACTATACTTGCTTCGACATGTGTCCGCTTGCATAACTGTTGTGACGTTACAGGTCGATCAAGTTTTGGCGCTGTTGCCAGGGACTGGCGTTTATTTGATATTTACTATTGTAGTAGCAATTTTTTTTCTTACTTAACTTTTTGTTTTTACTAATCTGTTCAACTTTCTTTTGTTAATTTGCTCTTTATTCTTTAGGAATTTCATGTCCACAAGAAGAAATTCTAAGGATATTGTAACCCTTGACCCAGAACTCGAACAAACTATTCGAAGTAGGAAGCAAGAACAAAAGAAAATGGCTGGTAACAACAATAGCAATAATCTTCCACCATTGCTACCACAAGATGTAGTTCCGCCAATATAGCCACAACGAATAAACAATTTACCACCACCGCCTCCATAAGAAGAACAAGTGCAAAATAGGACAATCAGAGATTTTAGTGTTCTTATACTTGATGATTTATAATTAGGGGTTGTACGACCAACTATGCAAGTTGGAAACTTCGAATTGAAATCAGTTATGTTTCAAATGCTCAATTCAAATGGGCAATATGCGAGCCTACCTCATGAGGATGCACGAGAATATTTAAAATCATTTTTAGTTATTTGCGCATTTTTTAGCCAACATGGTGTCCTTGATGATGCCTTAAAAATGCAATTGTTTCCTTATTCATTGAAGGGAAGAGCAAGAACATGGTTCTTGGGTTTGCCGATTGGATCCATTACATCATGGAATGCATTAGCAGTGCAATTCGTTTTGAGATTTAATCCGCTGACAATGAATGCAAGGTTACGTAATGACATTACAACATATCATCAGCTGGATGATGAGAACTTACATACAACATGGGAGCGTTATAAGACTCTACTTAGACGCTGCCCAATGCATGGAATTCAACAAAAGATCCAAATAGAGATCTTTTATAATGGATTGAATGCTCAGACAAGGAATCTTGTCAACGCATCTACAAACGGTCCTTTGTTGGATTGCACCTACACTGAAGTTGTATTAATTCTAGAGAAAATGGTACAAAATGATTATCAATAACCAACCTCTCGTTCTACTCAGGTAAAAACTAATCTTGGTGTTCTTGAATTAGGTGCTATTTCTGCTTTGATTGCGCAAGTATCCTCTTCGGCCAATATTATAAAGAATATGAAAGGAAGAAGTGATGTTGTCCTTATCCATGTGGCCTAACAAATGAATGTCCCGACAATTTACTGTAAAATTTACGGTGACAACCATAGTTACGAGGATTGTCCACAACATGCTGAAAATGCATTCTATGTCAACAACATTCGAGAAAATTCCTATGGAAACTTATACAGTAACAGAGCTCAACAGCCTTGGGGGAATCAAAATGCTTCCACATATAGATACGAAAATTCCTCAACCCAGGGGAGTTATAGACAAGGGAGTTACAATAATCATCAACAACAGAATTTTAATCAGAATTCGTAGGTACATTCACATCCTGATCAATTGCAATACATAGCCAGATGCAACCACAAACTCGATTGTAGCCGTAACAGAATGCAATACCATATATGCAATGACAACACCACCAACCACAGCAGCAGTTTTCTCAATCGAGGTCAGACCCTATCGCTGCTCTTGAAGCGCTGATGTGAGGGCATATCACGTGGATTAAAGTAATAGTGCAAGGTAATTCTTCTTCTATCTGAGCATTGGAAGCCCAACTAGGACAATTGGCTTTTAATCTGAGTGCAAGATCACCAGGTGTTGTACCTAGTGATACTGAGAACCAACGCAAAGAGGGAAGGAGCATTGTAAGGCTATCACGCTGCGAAGTTGAAAACAAACAGATGAACCAAGCAGATACTCTGACCATGAACATGTCGATGCATCCGAATCAACACAACAAGGAGAAGTTGTAGCTGAAGGAAACTCAATAGAAATAAATGAGGAAGAGCCAACTATAGTGACATCTATGCCTACAATTTGCCCAACAAAAACATCGAACGCAACTGCCTGTGTCGATGCAACCGGTTATTCCACCACAACCTACTGACAGTATATCTTTGCCATTTTCACAAAGATTTAAAGAGAAAGACCATGATAAGGACTATCAAAAGTTTGTTTCTACTTTGAAACAATTACAAATTAACATACCTCTTGCAGACGCTCTTGTGCAGATACCTAGTTATGGGAAATTTAAGAAGGAGCTATTATCAAAAAAGAAGAGATTGTCCGAAATTGAGACGACTGCACTCACAGAGGGGTGCAGCACTGTGCTAACTAACAAGTTGTCACAAAAAATGAAAGACCCTGGCAGCTTCACAATCCCATGCTCCATTGAAAATCATTATCCAGGTAAAGCTTTACGTGATTTCGGAGCTAGTATTAATCTCATGCCTTTGTCCACATTTAGGAAATTAGGAATAGGATCAATGAAGCCCACTGCGGTGACATTGCAGCTTGCGCCTATAGACAGGGAAAAGGGAAGAAGAAGGAAAAATAGGCTGATGCGCCTAAAGACCCTTAGTTGGGGAAGAAATTGGCTACAATGGAAGTCAACATTGATCGTATTGTCAACGCATTGGAGGAGATGGACTATAGAAAAAATCTATTTTATGCGTACACAAGAACATGGAACAAATCTATCGTCAACGCATTAAGAAGTCTGATCCCAAATCCTCTGCCTGAGTTCCCTGTCTTTCCACTCACTATTAAGGAAGCTCCCTTATCTTTTGAACAACCTACTCTTAATGGTAGGCCTCCACATGTCTCCTCTCCAACGAGAATCCACATTTCAGATGACGAGGAGCATGAGGGGCATTCTAATGTTATGGAGGATTGCTTTAAAAATATATCTAGCTTGTTCAATGAAGAGTTCTCAAATAGCCTTGGGGCTAATATGGAAGAGTAGGCAGCTATGGTTGAGGAGGTGACTACCCCGACTGTATCTATGGGTGTCGATGTAAAGGTAGGCGCTAACAAGACCCTCACTGAGCAAGAACAACTTGAAGTAAAGGAAGCAGAGCAAGAAGAAGCCCAAGAGAAGGAAAAAGAATAAGAGAAAGAAGAATTTGAGAAGAAAGACCCTGTAGAGGAGCAGTAAGATAAGCAGGATGATGCCCCGATAGGTATCGTTGAGGATATTGTTGAAGCACTCGTGAGTGTGAGGGCATCTAGTGATGAAATGGCTCCACTTGATACGAGCCAGGCAGAGGCAGTTACTAGCAGCGCAGAGGAGTTCAATCCTCTCGCCATTGTGCCCTATATGGGATCGCTAGCTAAGATCCACCCATCAGATTTGACAGTCGATAAGCCGCCACCCAACCAGCTGAAGAGGAGCAATCCGCTGATCCAGTTGGTACAAAGGACAGAAAAATGAAGTGCAAGGATAAGAAGAAGAAACACAAGGAGGAAGGAGAGCGCCCAAGGAAGAAAAAAAAGAAAACCAAAGCAGCCACTACAGCGGCTGCTCAACAATGAGTTAGTTTACTTTTTTTATAGGTAATTACATGCATTTCATTGTCAGTGCATTGGGGACAATGCAGACATTAAGTTTGAGGGGATATCGTGTGAAATGGAAATGCAATTGCACCCACATGTTTGAATTTTACTTGTTTCTTTAGTTAATGAAAAGTATGCAAAATTTCAACAAAAATATGACCATAATTTTTATTTTATGTGTAATTCTTGAATTATTTGGGATGCTGATGCATGGATTGGGTGAATATGAATGAATATTGAACCTTCTATTTGTGGATGAATGATTGGAAATGCATCAGTAATGAATGGATAGTATCAATCTTTGAGATTTGAACTAACTTGCCAATTACAACGACATTGTTATAATAAAAGACACTCCAATGTGAGTGCATTGTGACTTGTCAAGGGAGAACACTCCGCTGCATGTGTTAGAAAAATCATCTAGCCAAAGGCTGTCACTACAAGAGTGTGTGTCGGCGCAATTACATACCTCCTGGGGGTTTGTTCCACCCCATCGTTACTACCCAAGAACAAAGGTAGAGTAATGCAATGACATCTCTCAGTCACTTATAAAAAAAAATTCACAAAAAGAAAGAAAAAGAATATAAAGAATAAAAGAGAAAAGAAGATAAATATATTGCAATAAATGCTGTATTGGTTAAGGAAAGGTTAAGATTCAAAGCATGTTACTAACATTAGTGAAATTGCAGTTTTAATTATTCATGCCTATAAATTGTCGGCGCATTATTCGATCATGTGAATGTATTTATTTATTAGAATTCCAGATCATTTAAGTTACTAGAATAATGATTGCGGTGACATATTTGATTGTGAAGTTTGCTAATTTTTGTTTACTTGACGACAAGTAAAATTTCAAGTTTGGGGGTATGATAGCATTAGAAATGACACCTATTTTCTCCCTAAATTTGTGTATTAATTGTCTCTTTTGTATTGTATTTAGCATGCATAATAGGCATTTCATACTTAGTATTTATATTTTCTAACTCATTGTAGTTTGGTTTAAATTATCATTATTTTATCGTCTTTTTGTACTAATGCTAGCACATGCAGAATGTATTCATATTTGTCAGCGCAAGGATCCATCTCAGTAGATCGGTGTTAGAAAGAATTCTAAAATGCAGTCACAAAGTTAGCTTGGAATTGCGACCAGAGATGTCGATGCATAGAAATCTTTACTTTGTATGAGTGAATTCAAGCTACAAGCACATTTGGAAGCACCAGCGTAGAAATTTCACACGTTGTCGCAGTAATTGAAGATTTCAGATTGCGACTAGAGATGTGGTGACAATCTGCAGATTTATGAAGATCACACCAGATCTGTGTGAGTGCATAGCTATACTGTAACAAACTTTGTCAGTTGCAAATGGAGTTGGATCTGAGAGAAGATGAGATCTACCATTCTTGAAGCCTATAAATAGAGGGGAAAAGATGAAGAAAAGAGAAATCAAGAGGGAAGAAATTAAATCTGCAATTACTTTGTGTTTTTGAAGTTTTATTGGAGATCGGTAAGCTGACTGAGCAGAAGAGCAACAACTCCTGATGAGGAGTGCTTGGTGCAGGCACAAGAGGAGTGGTTAAGGGGTAGTCTTAGTGGTCTAGAGATAGTAAGCTTCGATGTATTCGTTAACCCCTCTTTTATGCTGATGGATTATTATTTACAATTGAATGAATATGAGAATATCTTCCATTGTTAGATTACTCTGATTTTTACTCAATCCTTTTCATCTGTTTATTCATGGATTCAATTGCATTAAACGCAAGAGTGGAAGTGCATTCTACCGACATCGAGAGATGTGATGATAAGTTGATTTAACAAGCAAGTCAACGAGAGCTGCTTGGGATTGGAAGAGATTCTATCACTTGTTCTTAAGTGCACATTGTTGCCTACATCGAGAGATGGGGTAATTGTGGT
The DNA here is from genome assembly GCA_039519145.1 of Kokia cookei. Lineage (NCBI taxonomy): Eukaryota > Viridiplantae > Streptophyta > Magnoliopsida > Malvales > Malvaceae > Kokia > Kokia cookei. The sequence goes on from CM076907.1 coordinate 27,332,885, forward strand.
TACTTGGGTCTCGATTAAACAGAGAGCTGTGGTTGGTAAGATTTCATTGGAACCTTATTGCTATGACAATTCATCTATACATTACCTTGTCGATGCATCCAGCGTTGCGAATTAGTGAAGTTAGCAATTCACTCCAGTTCTTTGCACTTGATCATCATTTTACTTTTCTGCTTTTAAATTTCCAAACCTTTAACAACAATTTGATTTACTTTCAGTTGAACTGATAATTAACTTTTATTACATTGACTATTTTGATTATTTTAGTATGCAGATCTGATTTAATTGCGCTGACATCTTTACTCACATTATCTTTAATCTTAGTTCTAATTGCCTCGACATATAGACATCAAGAATCCATTCCCTGTGGGATCGATATCCGATAGAATTATTCTATCAACTATACTTACTTCGACGTGTGTCCGCTTCCACAATTGTTGTGACGTGATATGCCAATCAAACACAAACAATAATCTAGGGATTTTATCGCACAAACATATAAACAATCTCCCTACACTAAATTTGAATGAATTCGCCAGAATAGTGAAATATGAAATCATAGCAGATTCTAAATGAAGTACATGTTTCGAGCAAACTAATAAGAAAATAGACAAAAAATAAATAAAATAGAGAGATAACAAAATAGAAAAACAGTTGACAAAATAATAAAAGTACATTGCATAATAAAATAAAATAACTAACAATAAAAATATAAATATAAATAAAACATAAAACAAAAAACAAAAAACTAAATGAAATCACTTTGGTTGGGTAGGATGGAATCAAAATAAAAAAAAAGAAAGAAAAAAAGGTACATCGTCATGTGTCAAGCCATGTGAGCCACATGGTTGTGTGGCAGCTTGTGTGGTCCATCTTAGCCCATATGATGTTTCGAAATTGGGTAAAAATAAGCACAGTATCCATACGGCCTAGAACACGCCCATGTGAGGTGCTCATTTACTTGTCCTACACTCATGAGTAAGGTCATTTGGGCCACATAGTCTAGCACACACCCGTGTGTCACACATTACCGTGTAACTCTTTGTACCCTTGTGGGTTAAAAAAAAATTGGAAAAATTAGTTCCAGTGTCCACACGACCTATGACATGCCCGTGTGTCCAGGCCTTGTGGATCACCCTAGACCATGTGGACCAATTTTTTTTATTTTTTTTCAATTTTTAAAATAAAATAAAATTAAAATAAATAAATAAAATAAAAATACTCAGGTTGCCTCTCAAAAAGCGCTTATTTAGAGTCTAAGCTCGACTTCCCTTTCTAAGCTAACGATTAAGGCGGATCTCGGAGCCGAAGGTCCTCTTTCTTATTATCAGCATTACCATGAAAAAAAAAATTGAGACGATGACTATTTACCTTGAATGTGTCCTAATTAGGGTGTGTTACCTCAATGTTTCATATGGGAATACGTTATGTACCAAAAATGGGTTTGACCCTCTTGACTTAAGCTCTGAAAGGAACATTTGTGGATCTGACTTGTCTAATAGCACTTTGTCCCCAACTTTGAATTGATTTGTCCTCTTTACATGCACATCATGGTGTTTCTTTGTTACTTCCTTATGCTTTCTCAATTTCTCATCACCTTTCGTTTGCCATTCATCTAACTCATCAAGTTGGACCATTTACTCTTCACTTGTTCCTTGACTTTTATCACCTTGAAATGGATACTGCTCGAGAACGTACTCATTAGTGATTTCCTACAAAGAATGTTGAGTTGTATGATTACTAACATGATGCAATCGTAAACCAACTAAAAAAACGACAAAGGGAAGTGCACCTATCAATTAATAGTATAGCTACAATGAGCAAAGATATCGTTCCCATGAGGACCAAAAGTACTAGTAATTACCATCATTCTATTATTTAACTGATAAATTGGGTTGATTGATTAAAAACTAAAATTAACTAAAGAACATGACAAAGAACAAATCAAGAAAATAATTGAATAAACAACCAAGAAGCGAAATAATACCCAAGAAAGAATCCACCTAGATTTCATTTGTCATTATCAATATGAATAAAACAATTTCTTCACTTAGTATCTTGATCTGTAGAATCCCTAAATTATGCTAACACCTCTCTTCAAGCATAAAAGCAATTGACTCTAGGTTGATTAACTGAAATTTCTTCCTAATTAAAACCCCTATTATTGCATTAACTCGACCTATGGATCCCTCTATTAGATTTGACTCTAATATGGTAGATTTATGTTGTCTTATTTCTAAGATTACATGCAACTACACTCAATTATGCTAGATCTACTTTTAAACATGGTCAATTCCTCCTCTGATTTAAGCACATCAAACTTCGATTAATATCCTATAAATATTAAACCAAGGATTAAGCACAAATAATTGAGAACAAGATCCAAATATTTATTATGTAAAACAAAAATCACAAGACAAAATTCATCATAGGTTCATTTTCCCTAAGTATTTAGAAAATTAGTTCACGATAGCAAATAAAAATCCAAAAGACAGTAAATCCACAAGAAATAAAGAAACTCATAATGAACTTCAAAGAAATTAAAAGGAGATCTTCAATCTTGAAGGAAATATGCTTCAAAATCCGCTTCAGTAGTGTTTTTTGAGTTGTTTTCTTCACTATTCTATGACGGCTCTCTCTCCTCTTCTCATATTTGATATATATAGGTCTTAGAATGCTCGAAAAACTTAAAAGTTACATATTTCCATGTGTTTTGAGTGCAATTCGTGATTTCCACACGGTCTGGCACATTGTCGTGTGTCAACCCGTGTGGTAGCCTATGTCTCTCACACAACCGTGTGTCTATCCCATATGGAATGGCCCAAGCCGTGTAGCTCCTAAAATTTGCTTCATTTTTCCGATTATCACTTATTTTTCGACCCTTTTACTTCTAAATTCTCTCTTAAGTATAGAAACATGAATTTAAAGGATTAGGAGCATAAAATTCACCATTTTACATCAAATAATCATCCAAAAATGCATTAAGAGCAAGATTAAAACCTATTACTTTTTAGCATTTATCTCAACATTAACAAAATAACGAGTATCATCTCGCTCCTTAGGAACTCTAACAAAATCACATGTTTGAAGAGTAACATTTTCATCACCTACACTTAGCACAAGTTCACAATTACCCACATCAATAACAGTTCTAGCCGTAGCTAAAACGGGTCGACCTAAGATAATTGGGACTTCAATAGCCTCATCCATGTCCAATATAACAAAATCAATAAGGAATATAAATTTATCCACTTTCACAAGTACATCCTCAATAATACTCCTATGATACCTAATTGATTTGTCAACTACTTGAATACTCATCCTAGTGAGTTTTGGTTCCCCAAGACCAATTGGTTTGAACATTTTATATGGCATAACATTTATACTAGCCCCCAAGTCAATCAAAGCTTTTTCATCATTTAAGCTACCTATAAGACAAGAAATAGTAAAACTCATTGGATCTTTAAGTTTGGTGACTAGTTTGTTTTGGAGAATGGTTGAGCAATCCTCATTGAGCTCTACAGTTGACAAGTTGTCTAACTTCCTTTTATTTGTTAACAACTCCTTTAAAAATTTTGCATACTTCGATATCCGCGAAAGGACTTTAACAAAAGGTAAGTTAATATGTAATTTTTTTTCAAAAGTTCAAGAAATTTACCATATTGTTTGTTTATACAATCTTTCTTCACTGCTAACGGATATGGAATTCATGGTTCTATTCTCTAGCCACCAACTTGTGCTCTTTCTTAGTTTCCTCAACCTTATTGTTTTTCTCAACATCTTCTAAATTTACCTTCTTTTCAAGCTCAACTAACCCTTCCACGCTTTGAACAGTGATTGCATGGACTTGCTTCTTTGAGTTGGTTTTAGTGTTACTAGGTAAGCTACCTTGCTTTCTCTCTAAAACAAGCTTAAAAAGCTATCCAATATTATTTTCAAACCCTTGAATCGATGCTTCTTGATTTTTTAGAGCTATTTAAGTGTTTTGAAATCTAGTTTTAGACACCGAAATAAATTTAGCTAAAATCTCCTCAAGGTTTGGTTTCTCTTCTTGCTAATAAGGTTGTTGAAAACCTGAAATGGGTTGTGCCCTTTGATTTACTTGACCTACCCAAGGGAAATTTGGATGATTTCTCTATCTTGGGTTCTAGTTATTGCTATAAGGATTGTTCTGAGGTTTATAATTATTACCCATAAAGTTGAGTTGCTCATTCTCCATGTTAGATTTGAAGGGAAAATATTTCGGATTTTTCATCCTCGCTCTAGTCGCATCACATTACATTATCAAATTCATTTGTTTATTTCAACTAAAATAATTAATCTTTTTATTCTGCGCTTCCACTTGACTTGCCAACATAACAACTGCATCAATGTTAAACACTCTAGCTGCCTTGATAGATTTTGTTTCCATAACTTGCCACTGATAGTTATTCAATGTCATCTCTTCAATAAATTCTTGAGCTGCCTCATGTGTCTTATTATTCAATGTTCCACCAACTGCTGCATCAATTAGTTGCCTAGTGAAGGGATTCAAACAATTTTCAAAGGTTTGTAGTTGTAACCACAAAGGTAACCCATGATGAAGGCACCTTCTCAGAAGATCCTTATAACTACCCCAATCATCATATAATGTCTCTAACTCAATTTGAAAAAAAAAAAGGGATGTTGTTTCTTAACTTAGCTATTTTAGCTGGTGGAAAGTACTTTAATAGAAACTTCTCAATCATTTGAACCCAAGTCATGATAGAACCCCATGGAGGTGAACTCAACCACTATTTTGTCTTGTTTCTCAAAGAGAATGAGAACAACCGTAAGCATATGACATCATCAATAGTGTCATTAATCTTTAATGTGTCACAAATCTCTAGAAGGTTAGCCAAATGAGCATCCAGATCTTCACCTTGCAACCCATCAAACTTCACATATTGTAGTACCATCTGAATTATGTTCAACTTCAGCTCAAAATTGTTTGCGCAATAGTCGATACAACGATACTCGATTCAATCCCAATCGGAGTAGGCTTAGCATAATCAAACATAGTATGAGGGGCAGGACCTGCAAGAGGTTCCTAATTATTTTGATTAACTTCCATCTTCACAATAACATCATTTTCCTCTTGACCATTGATGGTATTACAAATGACATAGATTTTTGTCCTAATTTAGTGTTTAAATTGCCTCTTTTGTAGTTAATTTATCATTCATCATTAGCATTTTATACTTAGTTTACTTGTTTTCCAATTTATTGTTAGATAGTTTGAATTCTTGTTATTTTCACATATTTTTGTACTAATATCGACGTAAGCAGTCAATATATTGTTTCTTAATATTGTTAGCACAGGAACTTAGTCTAGGAATGGAATATTGGACAGTTACAGCCACAAGATCAGCTGAACATTGCGACTATGAAATGTTGCTGCATTGAAACTGAACCTCAATTGATACGAATCAAGCTTAATTCACAATTGGAAGCACCATACGTAGGAATTTCACAGATGTCGCCACAATTATTCTTCAGATTGCGTCCAGCGATACAACGACAAACTGTAGATCTTTAAAGAATACACTAGAACTGCGTGAGTGCACATCTATAATTTAACTAATTTTTATAGCTGCAAGATCTAGATCTGGATCTGAAAATGAAGGCTAAATCCTGCTACATTTTAAAGGTTATAAAAAGAAGAACAAAGAAAGAAGAAGGTATCAAAAGAAAGGGGATCAAATTCCAAAAATTCTATGTGAATTAAAGATTTGAATTGGAATCGGTGAACTGATGAAGCAAGCCTGCAACTGTTTTTGACAAGAAGTGCTAGATGTCAAGCAAGAGGAACTCTTAGGGAGTAAGCCTAGTAATCTAAAGATAGTAAATTTATTGTACTCGTTAATTTTTCTTGAACGATGATGAATTATATGATGTTAAATGAATATGAGAGTATCTTTTAAAGTTATATCATTTTGTTTATTACTTTATATTGCTTATCTGTTTATTCTTGGATTTAACCACTCTAAACACAAAAGTGAAATTACAGTACACCGATATCGAGAGATGCTGTGACAGGTTAGATTAACAAGTGGGTTAGGCGAGAGTTGCTCGGGACTGGGACAGACTTCAGTTACTTGTTATGGGATACACATCAGTGCTCGCACCGAGAGGTGGAGTAGTGTATTTGAGTCGGGATTAAGTAGGGAGCTATTATGGGTAAGAACTCGAAGGAACTTCATTGCTGCGATAATTCATCTATACTTTACCTTGTCGATACATCCAGCATTGTAACCTATAGAATTAGTGAACCACTTCCACCTTTTTACACTTGATCACTTTTATATTTCTTGCATTTAAATTTTTAGCACTCAACACTCAACACATTTGGATTTATTTTCAGTACACTGACATTCAACCTCTGATATTTAACTCTAATTGCATTGATAGTAATGATTATTTTAGTGTGCAGATTTGACATATTTATGCTGACATCCTTACTCGTATTACATTGATTTTTAGTACTCTGATTGCTCCGACATTAGAACATCGGGAACCATTTCCTCATGGGATCAATATCCGATAGCTTTGTCTATTAGCTATACTTGCATCGATGTGTGTATGCTTGCACAATAGTTATGTCATAAAAACACCGATCAAGTTTTGGCATCGTTACCGGGGAAATTGGCATTTGTTCGACGTTTACTTTTGTTGCTACAATCAATTTTAATTACTTAACTTTTAACTTTTATTAATTTGTTTATTGTTTTTTTTCTGGTTTTAAAGGTATTGTATGTCCACAAGGAGAAATCCTAAGGACATTGTAAGCTTTGATCCGGAGCTTGGGAGAACACTTAGGAGGAGAAGGCAAGAACAAAGGAAGATGGCTGGTAACAACAACAATAATAATCTACCATCACTGCTGCCACAGGATAACATTCCTCCAGTGTTGCCATAAGATTTACCACCACCACGCCCATAAGAAGAACAATACAGAATAGGCCAATAAGATATTTTGTTATGCCTATACTCAATGATCTGCAACCAGGGGTTGTGAGACCAGCTATTCAGGCTCGTAACTTTGAACAAAAACCGATGATGTTTCAAATGATCAACTCAATAATATTCAGGTTTTCCGCATGAAGACGCACGCGAACATTTGAAATCGTTCTTCCTCATTTGTGCATCTTTTAGTCAACATGGTGTCCCTGATGATACCTTGAAAATGCAATTATTTCCTTACTCGTTGCAAGGAAAAGCACGAAAATGGTATTTAGTTTTGCCGACTGGATCCATTACATCCTGGAATGCATTGGCAACATAGTTTGTTTTGAGATTTAATCTGTCGACAATGAATGCAAGGTTACGAAATGACATCACTGCATATCATCAACTCGATGACGAGAATTTACACACAACATGGAAGCACTACAAAGCATTGCTTCGATGTTGTCCAATGAATAAGATTCAATAAGAGACCCAGATTGAGATATTTTATAATGGTTTGAATGCTTAGACAAGGAATCTTGTCAACGCATTTGCAAAGGGTCCATTGTTGGATTGCACATATGATGAAGTTGTTCAAATTTTGGAGAGGATATCCCAAAATGATTACCAATATCCTATTTCTCATTCTGCACAGGTGAAAATTGACCCTGGAGTTTTTGAATTAGATGTTATTTCTGCATTGTCAGCGCAGGTATCTTCCTTGGCCAACATCATTAAGAACATGAATGGAACAAACAATATTGCTCCTATACAATTGGCCCAGCAAATGGATGTGTCGATATTTTCGTGTGAGATTTGTGGCTACAACCACAGCCATGAAGACTACCCACATCATGCAGAAAATGCATATTATGTCAACAACATTCGAGGGAGTTCATTTAGTAACTCCTACAACAATCATTCGTAACAACCTTGGGGAAATCAGAATACATCTACATTTCAATATTAAAATTCTTTGAGCCAAGGAGGTTATAGGCAAGGAAGTTACAACAATAGTTAATCGCAGAAATATCATCAGAATTCATAAGTACATCCTCGATCTGAATCGATGCAGTCACATAGTCAATTACAACCACAATCGCGATTACCACCACAATCAAGCTTAAAACCATAAATGCAAGGACAACCTCATCCGTATCAACAGCAACAATTTGCTCAACCAAAGGTAATCGCTATGACTTCTCTTGAGGCTATGATGTGCGAACATATCACTAGAACTGAAGCAATAGTGCAAGGCAATTCTTCTTTTATACGAGCATTGGAAGCCCAATTTAGACAATTAGCCTCTAACCTTAACTTCAAATTACTAGACACTTTGCCTAGTGACACTGAAAATCCTACGCTAAGGAGTGGCAAACAGACAATAGAGATAAGCGATTGTAATCAAGACCATGTCGAAGCATCCATCTCAAAGCAACAAGATGGGGTTATAACTAAAGGAAATCAACCGCAAAACACTGCTGAAGAACCGATTGAAGTACAATTTGTGCTTACAGATTGTCTGATTAAGTTGTCAACACAAACACCACTGTCGAAGCAACCAATACTTCCAAAGCAACCTTATGCCACCATACGTTTGTAGTTTCCCTAACGTTTCAAAGAAAAAGTCCATGATAAGGATTACCAAAAGTTTGTTTCTACTTTGGAACAATTTCACATTAGTATACCTCTAATAGATGCTCTTGTATAGATACTCAGTTATAAGAAATACATGAAGGAGCTGCTATCAAAGAAAAAGAAACTATCTGACATTGAGACGATTGCACTCACAGAGGGGTTTAGCACTACACTCACAAATAAGTTACCAACCAAGATGAAAGATCCTGGCAGCTTCACAATTCCATGCTCCATCGGAGATCATTACTTAGGTAAAGCATTATGTGATTTAGGAGCTAGCATTAACCTAATGCCTTTTTCTACTTTCAAGAAGCTAGGAATCAGATCAATGAAGCCCACTGCGGTGACATTGCAATTAGCGGATAGATCTCTAGCACAATCGGATGGACAAATCAAAGATGTTCTTGTTCAGGTTGATAAGTTGGTATTCCTTGCTGATTTTATCATCCTAGATTGCGAAGCTGATAAGGAGGTACCCATTATCTTGGGAAGGTCATTTTTAACAACGGGACAAACACTTATCGACATGTTTAAGGGATAACTAGTGATGCGTCATAATAATGACCACGTAACCTTCAGTGTGTTTGAAGGAGCATCGTCAGGGCCCAAAGAACAATGTCACCACATTGATGTGTTAGACGAAATTATTTTTGAAGAATTTCATACCAAGAATTCAAAATTGTCTGATATTGATGCGATGACATCTACTGATGATATCCTAGAAGACTGTGTTGACAAAGAGGAGGTGAACAATTGTGAGTTACGAAGATATTGGCAATTGGAGTCATTGGATTTGTCTAACAGGACAATTCCAACATTTAAACTGTCTATAGAGCAAGCTCCTACCTTGGAGATAAAACCATTATCGACACATTTGAAATATGTATTCCTTGGTGACAATGAGACACTACTTGTTATTGTCAACGCATCCCTAAACACAATACAAGAAGAGAAGCTCATCGTAATTTTAAAAGAACATAAGAAAGTAATAGCCTGAAGCATCATAGACATCAGAGGCATTAGTCACTCTTTCTGCATGCATAAGATAAGGTTAGAAGACGAAGGGAAGCAATCCAATGAGCAACAAAGACAACTCAATGAGAAAATGAAAGAAGTGGTGAAGAAGGAAATCATCAAATGGTTGGATGTGAGCATAATATACCTTATTTCTGACAACAATTGGGTAAGCCCAATTCAATGTGTTCCTAAAAAAAGTGGTTTTACTGTTGTGACCAACGATAAAAATGAGTTGATCCCTACGCGCATCGCAACTGGATGGCGTGTGTGCATGGATTACCGATGGTTGAATGCAGTCGCAAAGAAGGACCATTTCCCGCTACCTTTCATCGATAAAATGTTAGATAGCCTAGCTGGAAAAGCCTATTATTTTTCCTGGATGGCTACTCTGGATATAACCAAATAGCTATTGCATCGAAAGATCAAGGAAAAACCACATTTAAATGCCCTTTTGGGACTTTTGCTTCCCGACGGATGTCGTTTGGCTTGTGTAATGCGCCGGTAACGTTCTAGAGATGTATGATGGCGATATTCTCGGATATGATTGAAGACTCACTCGAGGTATTCATGGATGATTTTTCGGTCTATGGATAGAGTTTTGACCAATGTGCCGACAATTTGGCAAATGTTTTGAGAAGATGTGAGGAAACAAACTTTGTTCTGAATTGGGAAAAATGTCATTTCATGGCAATTGAAGGGATTGTCCTTGGCCATCGCATCTCTTGTCAAGGCATTGAGGTCAATAGAGAAAAGGTAGAGATCATTGAAAAACTATCACCCCTTATAACTGTCAAAGCAATAAGAAGCTTTCTTGGACATATGGGTTTTTCTAGAAGATTTATCAAAAATTTCTCCAAGATAGCTAAACCTTTATGTTCTTTATTAGAACAAAATAAAAAGTTTGTATTCGATGACATCTGTCTGGATGCATTTACAATAATAAAGAAAAAGTTGGTGGAAGCTCCGATTGTCGTCGTACCAGATTGGATGCAACCATTCGAGTTGATGTGCGACGCTAGCGATTTCGCTGTAGGAGTTGTTCTCAGACAAAGGAAAGAAAAGGTATTTCATGTTATCTACTATGCTAGTAAAACACTAAATGAAATGTAGGTTCATTACACCACAACTAAAAAAGAGTTACTAGCAGTGGTTTTCGCATTTGACAAGTTCCGCTCTTATCTTGTCGGTGCAAAGACTACAGTCTACACAGATCACTCAGCTTTGAGATACCTTTTCAACAAAAAAGATGCTAAACTTAGACTCATTAGATGGATCCTACTCCTCCAAGAGTTTGATGTTGAAATCAAAGATAGGAAGGGATCCGAGAATTAGGTAGCTGACAATTTGTCTTAGCTGGAAAGTGAAAGCGAAGATGGACAACAGACTCAAATTGTCAAAGCATTTCCTGACGAGAAAGTATTCACTGTTGACACATTGGCATGGTATGCTGATGTTGTCAATTATCTTGTATGTGGAAAGGTACTCATGAGTGCAACTGGTCATAAAAAATCAGGTTCAAATGCGATGCTGCTAAATATCATTGGAACGAGTCGTACCTATTCAAGGTATGCGCTGACAATATAATTTGACATTGTGTTCCTGAAGAAAAAATGATGTTAATACTACGACATTGCCATAATACCCCTTACGGAGGTCATTTTGGTGGAACAAGGACTACTACAAAGGTCCTGCAATTCGAATTCTATTAGCCTAATTTGTTTCGAGATGCTCACAATTTCGTGCAACAGTGTGATCGTTGTCAATGTATTGGTTTCATTTCTCATCACAATGAGATGCTCCAACAACCTATCATGGAGGTAGAACTTTTCGATGTTTGGGGTATTGATTTTATGGGACCATTTCTAAACTCTTTTGGAAATATGTATATACTAGTAGCTGTTGACTACGTTTCCAAATGGATTTAAGCTATTGCGGTACCAAAAGACGATGCTCAAAAAGTGTTGAATTTTTTTCACACGTACATTCTCACACGGTTTGGTACACTGTGAGCATTGATTAGCGACCAAGGTATTCATTTCTATAATACGGTTTGGTACCATCTGAATTGTGTTCGACTTTAGCGCAAAATTGTTTGCAGCAATAATCAACATGACGATACTTGATTCAATCCCAATCAGAGTAGACTTAGGGCTAGTTCAGCATTACTTTTAAAAAGTGTGGTGAAAAAGTGTTGTTGAGAAGTGCTTTTGAAAATTTTGATTTAAGATTTGTTTGTTTAGCATTGCTATCAAAAAATGCTTTTGAGAAGTAAAATGTCCATTTTAGACATGATATTATAAAATAATAAATTTATATTTAAAGAATGTTAAATTAATTAATATTAATGATATTTTAGCAAGAATATAAAAAATAATTTATTATAACTTATTGTTAATGTAACACCTCAATTTCACCAGGCCCAGTGAATGAAGCCCAATACAAAAACAAATAAAACTAAATAAATAAAATTTTATTTACCAAAATCTATTTTATTAAAAATCCAAATTATAACCAAGGAGATACTTAAAAACCCAAATACAAACCCAAGCAATTAACCCACCTAAATCTAAGCCTAATTGGCCTAAAACATTAGCCAAAAGGGAAACCCTAATTTACCTAAGGACTATCAGTAGCGCTCCCCTCCACGTCAGCACGTGCCACGTTAGCACATGACTCCTCGACTTCGACCCCTCAACTGTTGACCTTTGACCTCTCTGCTCCCAAAGCCCCTCATCTGCCCCTTTTGCACTGAAATGGTAAGGGCGTTTTGCCCATCGTCGCCGATGACCCGAGGATCTTACCACTCCGGTGACACCTGCAAAAGAAAGAAAAAAGAAGTAGAACAGAGGCAGAACAAACAGCAAGATAATACTAATATTTATAATATATTTCGGCTATAAAAGCCCTATACTCAGATCTGTAATTTTGGGGGGGTACGCACACAAACTTACGAGCAATAAATGAAAAAACAGATTCATATAGAAAGCAGTCAAGAATTGCTTATGTTTTCAAGGTATAAGGTTTGAATCTATATTTTTCATATTGTTTATTTATTAACATTGTTATTTTATTTTTATTTTGAAACAAATATTTAAATATGTAAAATAATAAATAAATATAAAAAAATAGGGTTTGAACCTTGGATCAAATCCCGCTATTGCGTAGCCGTGACATACCCCGTCAATGGGTAGAGTCGCGGCCATGCTCGGAAGACCCTCTGAATCCATATATATACGTTCATAAAAAGGGGAGGGGTTTCATTAATTCAAAACAAAAAGAATAATAACAAAAAAAGAAAAAAGGCAGATTTAAAAAAAGAAAAAATAATGCAAAAATCATCATAACCTTTTATTTTTGAAGATCTAGTAAAATCTATAAGAACATCAAAGGATTGATTGGAAAATAGCATAGACCTACAAAGGCTTGGCATGAGAAATCAACAATTACTCTCTATGCTTATTTGAACGTCCATCGGAACCTACACTAGGGCAACACCTTTTTCAAAGGTAGTTTTACCTCTTTGAAGTCAAGATTCCCTCCATCCAAAGCAAAACAAAGCCAATCTAGATTTGATTAGTTAAACATTGATTAAGGAAAGGAGGCTAAAAGCCATCTGTCATGATTAGATAAACCAAAAACAAGTAACAATGGCTTATGACAAAGAAAGATTCGCTCTAGAGAATTCCACAAGGGAGCTCTAGTTTTGAAAAGGATCTTACCTACAAAAGATCTCCGACAAAAATGGATGCCGAATTGGGAAGGGCCCTTTGAGGTGAAGAAAGCCTTTTTTGGAGGAGATTTGACTTTGACCAAGATGGAAGACAAAGACATGCCCAACCCTGTGAATTTAGGTTCTGTGAGGAAGAAATTTCACCCCAAAAAAATAAAAAGGGAAAGAAAGGGAAAAAAAAGAAAAAGAAAAAGAAAAGAGAAGAAAAAAGAGAGAGGTTGAGGTGAAAACCCGTAAAGGGCACCTTGAAACCTAAGGAGATTTGAGTTGAAAACTTGAAAGGGCGGCTCAAATTTGAATAAAAGAAAGGGGCATGAAACAGTCTTCTCTCTCAAAAGTAACAAGATGGAGAAATTTTACACCTTGAGAGATCGACGAAGTACTCCAGGTTTCATGAAAACATATTAAGCTCAGAATGGTCCTCATCAAGTTTGCTCAGCGAAGCTTATACTTTGATATGTAGGGCACCTAACTTCATTCTTTGCTCACCTAATGTTTGGCAACTTTTGACCAATGTTTGTCATTTTTAATATTTTCATTCATACGAGCTTTGCCTCCAATAAAATTCAATTTTATCCACCTTACAACCTTGTTCAAGCATTTTTGCATCGAAATAACGGTTAGTGGACCAATGATTTTTATTCTTTCCATTCAAGCGAGCTTTGCCTCCAATAAAATTCAATTTTATCCACCTTACAACCCTGTTCAAGCATTTTTGCATTGAAATGACGGTTAGTGGTCTAACGGTATAAGGAATAAAAGAATTTTTGCATATCGCTCTAGGAAAATTTCTAAATAGTACAGGGACCTAAAACAAGACCACTAGTTAGAAATAACTAAACCCGAGGGTTAGAAGGGTCTTGAAACAAATAGTTCGAATTATGACTAACTCTTTAGGTTTCACGAAAAAAATACACAAACACAAAACATGATAACACATCAGTGATAGGACTTAGACAAACGACGAACGATGTCGGGTAAGGACTAAAAATAAAATAATTTATCAAAGATAACATTTTTGTGTTCATCATACATACCGACCTGTTTAGAAGCATTTGATTCATCCTGATCATGGCATCCTAAAAATCTGGTCTAGATAGAGGCCCATTAAAGCATATTCTACAGGTTTCATTACCATGAACTGGCGAAATAAACCGGGGAAAACATAGAGATATGAAGGGAAAGGTTGAGGCCGTAATGGCGAACTCGGTACCTTAGAAGACATGATGGGAAAGATCACGGTTGTAACGGTAGATCTAGTACCATGGATATGAAGAGAAAGGTTGAGGTCGCAACGGCGAACCCGGTACCATAGAAGATGTGATGGGAAAGATTGAGGCCGCAATGGCGAATCTGGTATCATGAAGATATGAAGGGAAAGGTTGAGGCTGTAACGGTGAACCCCCTTAGAAGAAGTGATGGGAAGGATTGAGGCCGCAACAGCGAATCCGATACCATGAAGATATGAAGGGAAATGTTGAGGCAGCAACGGCGAACTTGGTACCTTAGAAGATGTGATGGGAAGGATTGAAGCCGTAATGATGAATTGGGTACCATGAAGATATGAAGGGAAAGGTTGAGGCCGCAACGATGAACCCGGTACCTTAGCAGATGTGATGGGAAGAATTGAGGCTGCAACGACGAATCTTGTATCATGGAGATATGGAGGGAAAGGTTGAAACCGCAACGACAAACCTTATACCTTAGAGATATGAAGGGAAAGAGTGAGGCCGCAATGACGAATCTCATACCCTAAAGATGAGGAATAGCAGATTGAAGCTGTAAAGGTGAATCTTAAAGTTGTAAAGGGCTAGATTGAAGCTGCAAAGGTGAATCTTACGTCCTAAAAGCTAAAGAGGAGCATATTGAAATCGTAACAATGAATCTTCTACCTCGAAGTTATAGTGGGTCAAATCAAAACTGCAGTAGCAAGTTTTTCATCTCTCTAAAGTTATAGTAGAGCAAAACAAAGACATGCAATCTCTTGCCCCGATCATGGGGCAGATTAAAGACATTATCCAATCTCTTACCCCGATCATAGGGCAGATTGAAGCCATCCAATTCTTACCCCGATCAAGGGGTAGATTGAAGACACCATCCAATCTCTTACCCCGATCATGAGGCAGATTGAAGTCATCCAATCTCTTACCCCGATCATGGGCCATCCAATCTCTTACATCGATCATGGGGCAGATTGAAGCCATCCAATCTCTCACCTCGATCATAGGGCAGATTGAAGACATCATCTAATCTCTTACCCCGATCATAAGGTAGATTAAAGACATCATTCAATCTCTTACTCCGATCATGGGGCAGATTGAAGTCATCCAATCTCTTACCCCGATCATTGGGTAGATTGAAGCTATCTAATCTCCTACCCTGATCATGAGGCAGATTGAAGACATCATCCAATCTTTTACGCTGATCATAGGGCAGATTAAAGACATCATCTAATCTCTTACCTCGATCATGAGGCAAATTGAAGCATTTAATCTTTTACCTTAACTAAAAGGCAAATTGAAAACACCATTTAAATCACTTCAGTGGGCAAATTGAGGATAGGTTGCGGAGAGAAGATAAAATTCAATAAGATCGGATGAAATTGGTCTTTCTTTTAGTCATTGCTCCGTTTCTATTACACGACAACGAGCAAAGAGGGGCAACTATAACACCCCAATTTCGCCTGACCCAATGAATGAAGCCCAATACAAAAACAAATAAAACTAAATAAATAAAATTTTATTTACCAAAATTCATTTCATTAGAAGTCCAAATTATAACCCAAGTAGATACTTAAATACCCAAATACAAACCCAAGCAATTAACCCACCTAAATCTAAGCCCAATTGGCCCAAAACATTAACTAAAAGGGAAAACTAATCTGCCTAGGGACTACCAGCACCGCTCCCCTCCACGTCAGCACTTGCCACGTCAACGCCATGTCAGCACCGTGACTCCTCGACTATCGATCCCTCAACTATTGACCTTTGACCTCTCGGCTCCCAAAGCCCCCTCATCTGCCCCCTTTGCACTGAAACGATAAGGGCATTCTGCCTATCGTCATCGTTGACCCAAGGACCTTACCACTCCGATGACACCTACAAAAGAAAGAAAAAAGAAACAGATCAGAGGCAGAACAAACAGCATGATAATACTAATATTTTGTAATATCTTTTGGTTCTAAAAGCCCCATACTCAGATATGTAATTTTGGGCGGGGCAGTATGCACACAAACTTATGAGCAATAAATAAAAAAAACAAATTCAAATAGAAAGCAGTCAAGAATTGCCTATGTTTTCAAGGTATAAGGTTTGAAACTATATTTTTTTATATTGTTTATTTATTATCATTGTTTTTTTTTAAACAAATATATAAATATGTAAAATAATAAATAAATATAAAGAAAAATAAGGTCGTACCTTGGGTCAGATCCCGCTATTACGTTCTCATGGCATACCCTATCAATGGGTAAAGTCATGACCATGCTTGAAAGACCTTCCGAATCCATATATATACGTTCATAAAAAGGGGAGGGGTTTCATTAATTCAAAACAAAAAGAATAATAACAAAAATAGAAAAGGCAGATTTAAAAGAAGAAAAAAGTAATGTAAAAATCGTCATAACCTTTTAGTTTTGAAGATCTAGCAAGATCTATTTTAGATCTGGTTATTTTTACGAAATAAAAAGGGATAAAAATATAAAAATACAAAAAAAAAAAAAACAGATTTAAAAAAAAAAGAAAGTAAAAAAAAAAAAAGAAAATCAAAACTTGTTTTTTTTTTTTAAAAAAAAAACATCGAACCCAAATCTAGGGTCTATAAGAAAAAATCTAAAAAAGGCAAATTTTTTTATGTTGATCGGCTTAGATTCGGAGTTTTAAGCTCGATCTGAGATTTTCCAAAAAAGAAGGGTTAAAAAGGGACGAATTTACATACCTAGCCGCGGTGTGCAACGGTTCACGGTGTCGGAGGTTGGCGAGCCATTGCAGGTGGGAGACTGAACCCTAGATCGGACGGAGGGAGCATAGAGAGGATTTAAAAAAAAAAGGAATGAAATTGGTTTTTTGAAATGAAGAAGGAAATGATTTTTTAGAAAAAATTTGATTACTACAAGCAGACGACGTCGTTTTGGCGTCAGTGTAATAATCTCGAAACGGTGCCATTTTACGTCACCCTGACCCAACCCACATCAGACCCGAACAGGGTCCACGCGTTTTCGTGAAGTGGGGAATTTCTCTCTGCGATCCCTCTTAGTTCCAAGCATTTGCAATTTGATCCTTTTTTTTACCCAATTTTAAAACCTAAACGGCGTCATCTCAAGCTGAATCCAATGGCCACGCAATGCTGTTGTTTTGGCAGCATGATTTCAAAAAATAAGGAAAAATTATTCATTCAGCCCCTCCATCCTCTCGTTTGTTTGAAATTCATCCTTCTTGCCTTTAAGTTTTTTTCTCTCGAAATTTAGACATCAATTTTTTTTTTTAATCCCATACCACTTCTTTTTTGAAATAACTTTACAAGTATGGGCAATTTCTCGTTTAACTTCTTTAAATATATATATATATTAAAAGTACTTTTATTTGTTCTTTTATTCGTTCTTTTATTCGTTAACATCCTTTAAATAAATCAATGTTTTGTTATTTTAAAACCCCTTTTCAATTTTATGCGTATATTTTATTTAGCATTATTTTATTCACTTGATACACCATGCTATTATCAATTCTTTTTTATTCATACTCATTCTTGAAATATATATTTATATTTGTGTTCCGATAAAATAAATAATTTCAAAATCAAGATAATATTTGTTATTCCGTGATTCGAAAAATGCACCTTAATTTACTAGGTGAATTCTCTTCGAATCAAAATAATCAAATATTCTTCTATTTTTTTAAGTAATAAAATGCAAGATTTCTTTAGGAATGCTTATAAAATCCTGAAAACTTGAGGTGTTGTGTCCTAACTTATTGAGTGTAATTTTCTTTCTCGGTTTTCAAAATAACGAGCCTTCTTCTAGAAATTCGACTTTTTATAAAATGTTTTTCAAACTTGACGATCAATCATTTAAGGACCATATTTTAATTTACCCTCGAGTTTTCAAGATTTTAACAAGTAAGACCCTAAAAGAATCGATTTGGTACCAATTTTGGGTGTGAGAGGATGCTAATCCTTCCTTCCACGTAACCGACTCCCAAACTCAATTTATTTGGATTTTAAAGACCAAAGCCATTTTTTTGATAAATTAAAATGTTTTATAGTCCAATCACACTTAATAAAAGATTGGTGGCGACTCCATTTTCGATTTTAAAATTAAAAGTCGAGACTTTTAAAAAAATGGTTTTAACAGTTAATATTTTAATACATGAAATATTAATTTTAAATATTTCTAAGTAATTAATATTAATTATTTAAAAATTTAATTAGATTATATAAATTATATTTTAAATATTTAAATATAATCATTAAATATTTATATTTAAATATTAGCACAGTTGTATTATTTTATAATTTTTTTTAATTTTTAATTAATGATTTTCATACATTTGTATTATTTTATTTTAAAATTTAATTTGAATATATAACTCAAATTAGATACTAACATAATATAGAAAATATAAACCTAACAAATTAAAATATTACATGCATTTGGATTAAAGTTTGAAAAAGGGGTAGTATTTACAATTCAAAGTGAATTCATTAAACTAGAAGCTATAGCATCTCTTGTCAATTCCATTTCAAAACTACTTGAATTATTTGATTCACCACCATCATGATCATCATCACTTTCTCCATCATTCATATCCTTTGGATCAATAATATCCTCATACGCCTTGTTAATATTTTTGTATTTCATAAAATCTGCATCATTTCGATCGGCATGTTTTCGGATAAAATTGTGTATCGTCATTGTAGCAACAATGATCATCGTTTGCTTTTCAAAACTATAACTTGTCAAATCCCTTAAAATGTACCATTTTTTTCAAAACACCAAAAGTTCATTCAAAAACACTGCGTAATGATGAATGTGAATGGTTAAATATCTCTTATTTACCAGATATCGGTCTACCTCTACGAAAGTCAGGTAAATGATATTGCTGACCTTTATATGGTCCAAGATACCCTTTCATTTAAAGATATCCAGAATCAACAAGATAATATTTTCCTACATGTCATAATATAACAAACAATTAATTCAAGAATTCTTTATTTTTTAAATTATCAATTAAAGAACTTATACTTATTATTTTTTTAAAAATGAAATATCTTACCATTTAGTGGGCGCGGAAATTTGTATTTTGGATCTCGAATTGCATCAAGAAATATTCTAGTATCATTCACCGATTCTTCCCATCCAGCCATAACAAAGGTGAAACACATATTAAAATCACCCACCACCATAACATTTTGAGTAGGGATACCTTTCTTCCAATGTAGGGAATTTGTTCATTTGGTGGAAGAATAGCAGCAATATGAGTACCATCAATTGCACCTATACAATCCTAAACAAATAATCATATTAGTCACATGCATATTTTTAATCGATCAAAAATACTAAAATATAATAATATAATATTAAATTATAACCTTAAAATGCGGCATATATCTAGAATAATTACGTATTTGATTGGGTATTGAGCTGAAAAAACGATCTTCGGGTGCAATTAGATCAATGGCCATCCTTGAAACTTTCTCAAGCACAATTGCAAAGTATCGACTTATTGTTGCTCAAGACCTTTGAAATCTTTCTCGACATTGGGAAACTTTTGCATCGGTGCCCAAGATGTACAAAAAAATTTCCAACATTTCATGAGAAGATACGTGTCTTGAAGTTTGCAGGTTGTATCTTGTCTCCAAAACTCTCAACAAACTTGTGAATACAATTTTAGACATCCTAAAATTAATCATACAACGTGATTCATGACCGTCAAGAATCTCTCAGATCCATACCTCACCTGACTATTTTGAATCCATGCATGGTTGCTTCAATATATACTTCTCATAATATAATTTCACGGAAGAATATGCAACAACAAATAACCGGTTAAAACATTCCATGCATTGTAAAATCTTTTTATTTTCCCTTTTATCATCACTTTCATCACCGCTAGAATTGTAAACCATACTCATCACCTGTGAACAAATTTTATATCCAAAATCAAATATAAACAGCTATTGATAAAACTAAATTACACATAAATAAGTAGAACATAAATTCAATATCCAAAAACCAAACATAAACAACTACTGATAAAACTAGATTGCACATAAATAAGTAGAACATAAATTCAATATCCAAAAATCAAACATAAACAATTATTGATAAAACTAGATTACACATAAATAAGTAAAACATAAATTCAATATCCAAAAACCAAACATAAACAACTATTGATAAAACTAGTTTAGTATTGTTGTTTAGTCACATAGTAGATATCTCTAGACCCTAGAAGACTAAAAAATTTTCAATTATCCTCCTTCTCCATCTATGTCTTAAGCCACATAGCTCTAATTTTGGGATTAATTGATAAAACATAATTCGCTTGTCCTTATTGAGTAATAATCTCAGTGAGAAAAAGTATAGCGGACTAGCTTCAGAAACTTCCTCCAACATGCTATCAAGCACTTTGACTGCTTGTGGAATACCATATGGATTCATAACAAGAGTCAAACAAGATGTGGCTTGACTCATATTGTCAGTTGCATTGCATAATTTTTCTATTTGACTAAACAATCTTGCAGCTCCTCCAATTTGCTTTGATAATTCTTCCTTCTAGTTTTCAAATTTGAAGTTGATATCTCAAGTGTTTTCCTTTTTATCGTTTCCATCAATGTTAACTTCATTTGAAATTTGAACATCATTTGAAGTGTTAACATCATTTAAAATGTTAACATCATTTCCTGAATTTTCTTCCTCATTCTCTTCAGGTATGTCATTGTCAACTTCCTCAAAAAATTCACTATAGAGTGTACCAGAAGAAGGTGCCCATGCTTTATCACCTGTTTCAATTATCTCCATTAACATTTGGTCCAACTTCCCTTCCAAGTCAAGATCAATGCCCAATGTTCTAAATTTTAAAGCTTCACGTACAACCTACATATAAAATAGTAGTTTAATAAAAGGAATTATAAATAACCTCACAAATAAGAAAAAACAAAAATATCTAGAATTATTAATGTACCTTTAGCCTACTCTCCCACCAATCATCCGATACATCAACAGTTTTTTTATAAGATTCCACCCTAAACCAGTATCTCCGTCTTTAAGCTTCTTCTAAACCTTCCATTCTTTTTTCAAGGCATCCCACCTATTTTTAAGTTGTTTTTGTGAATAAGCCTTGCCTATTTCATTTTCAAAGTTGGTATTCTTTTCAACCATCTATTTTTTGTGAAATGAGTACCAGGTCTATTCCTTTTCAATATCTCTTTAATACAAATATCACAAAATGATTCTGTCAATCTCTTATCCCACCGTGCTTTGACTTTTTCACCACTGACTTTAATCCTCGAAGTACTCATTCTTCTTTGACTGATCACATTACACTTAATATATATTAATTACCTCATTATTATGTGTATACAAAATTAACAGGAGTGCAACACAATTATGTATGTATGTTTGACTGTTGGATCATCATAATCACCATGTTAAAGACTAATCCTTGAAAGAAAATAATGAAAACAAAATGCATATATAACCACACCATATGGTTAATAAATAAAAGACATCATTCCTCATAACTAAAATCATGCCAAAGCTATTCCAGTTTATACTATAGTTTTAGAACCAATATAACATCACAAATAGACTCAACCCTTCCTTCTTTATACACTTCACAAATTCCAAACTCAGTCTCTCTACTTACCTACTTTTAAATAGATCAATTCAGTCCTACACTATTAAAAAAATTCAAATAAATCCAAACTATAAGAGAGAGTAATACACACTAAATTCATCAATTTAACCTTTCAATTACATTCACTTTTTTAAATTGATGGAAGTTTTGTTTAGCTTTTCATTTCCACTTCCTATCTTTCTTTTCTCTCCCTCACACACACATACATAGAGACTGCACCATCTTTATGAACAAATAAAAATTTAAAATTTTCACCTGATACATTACAACTTGATATCTCTAAATTTTCAAGTTATTTGTTTACTTTACACATATGGGTTATGCTTTAGCTGTCTTTCCTTCAATTATCACATATCCTGTAGCTTCTAGAGCTGCATATTTGTTGAAGGGTTTAGCTTAGCAGTATGTATCAGGTGAAATTAGCCACATAGATCATATACACTTATTAGAACTTTATATCTCTAAATTTTCAAGTTATTTGTTTACATTACACATATCTATATGCATATGGAGAGTAGTAAAATTTTGTTTTTCCTTTTCGATTTTTTTTTAGAAAATTGATGACCAAGAATTTGTTAAGTACTTCAACCATAGTATAACATTGATAACAACTATTAAAATGCAAGAAAAAGTAGAATAGAACGTCATTACATGGTGGGGATAATGGAGCTGCCACTATCATAAAACCTTTGAATTTATATATTATCTTTAAAGAAAACAAAAAGTAGCAGAAAGAAGGAAAATATGGTACATTGGAGGGGGGACCAAAAGTAGCCATGCGTGTGAGTTGTGACCTCGAAAAGGGTCCTAAAATCATACAAACCCTTTGCCAAAGCAAATAGTCTCACCACACCCCTTAACAACAAACCTATTTATTACAGCCTTTTCATCAAAGAAGGGGGGAAAGGAAGCACCTTTTCTTAATTAAGTTAAATGTCGACGAAGACAACCACAAGTTACCGAAGAAGAAACAAACAAAATATTAAAAAGGGAAAATGCTTTAAATTTTTTTTTTATTGGGCACTTACCGGAGAAGGAGATGATGGGTGCACAATGCCAGAGAGAGGTTACTGAAAGAGTGAGGAGGCTACCAAATTATGAAGAATTACAACAGATAAACTCGTTGGAGCTAAAGAAGAGAAAAGTTTATAAAAAATTGCTTGAAAATGGAAAAAGGGAAGAAATGGAAGGGAAGAAGAAAGGAAATAAAAGAAAGCAGAGAAATTATGGAAGAAAAAAGAAGAAGAAATTGCCCTGTGTCTAATTTTGAGGCTAAAAAAATAATTAACCTTTTTAAAAGTTCGTTTGGCCTACTACTGGTGAATATTTCAGCTTTTTTAATGAACCCAAAAGTCCATTTTAAAAGTAAAAAAAACACCCTAAATGGTGTTTGTTTAGTATACCTTAAGCCCAAAAGGACTTATTTAATAAAAAAATCCATTGTAAAAGCTTAGCTAAACACAGCCTTAGCATAATTAAACATAGTACGAGGGGCATGACCTGCAAGGGGTTCCTAATTATTTTGATTATCTTCCCATCTTCACAATAATATCATTTTCCTCTTGATCGTCTATCAAAATCTGTTGACCTTGTCTTGCTTCACTAACCTCTCTACGATTTTTACGAGCAGTTCTTTCAATTTCACTGTAAAAAATAATTTTTTCCAACAGGTTGCCTCCAGTCATAAACTAAAAGAATATGTAAGAATTAAAAAAACGAAAAATTAGAATGTAAAAATTAAATTAAAAACAAAAATATTAAACTAAAATTAAAAAGTGGCTAAATTAATAGAAATAGAGTTTTCCTAATATTTTAGTTCCGAGCAACAGTGCCAAAAACTTGATGCATCGTGAACTAAATTAAAAATTCGACTAAGGCAAATGCACCTATAAATTAATAGTATAGCTACGATGAGCAAAGATATCATTGCCACGAGGACTAAAACTATCAGTAATTACCGTCTTTCTATTATTTAATTGAATAATTGGAGCAATGATTGATAACTAAAATTAACTAAATTAATTAACTACGAATGCGACAAAAAACAAATTAGGAAAATAATTGACTAAACAACCAAGAAGCGAAACAATACCCAAGAAAGAATCCACTTAGATTTCATTTTTCGTTATCAATCTAAATTATTCAATTTCTTCATTTAGTATCTATATCCGTAGAAATCTCAAAATTATATTAATATCTCTAATCAAGAATAAAAGCAACTGACTCTAGGTTTATTAATTGAAATATCTTTCTAATTAAAACCCATATTATTGCATTAACTCGATCTATGGACCCCCTATTAGATTTGACTTGAATCCAGTAGATTTATGTCATCATATTTCTAGGATTGCATGAACTCTCGTCAATTACGCTAGACCGACTCTTAAACAAGGTCAATTCCTCCTCTGATTTAAGCACATCAAACATGTATTAATAGTCTAGAAATATTAAACTAAGAATTAAGCACACATAATTGAGAACAAGATCTAAGTATTTATTGTGTAAAAATATAAATCAAATGACAAAATCCATCATAGGGTTCATCTCCCCTATGTATTTAGAAAATTAGTTCATGCTTACAAATAAAAACATCCAAAATACATTATAACCACAAGAAACAAAGAAACTAATGATAATCTCCTAAGAAATCAACTTGAAGTCTTCAATCATTATGGAAATCTGCTTCAGAATCGGCTTCAATGGAGTTTTTCGAGTTGTTTTCTTGAGAATTCTATGTCTGCTTACTCATATCTTCTTATTTTTATCATATAAACATCTTAGGATGCCAAAAAAATCACGTTTTCTCATGGATTAGGGTGCAATCCTGTGTAAACAACATAATCAGGTACATGTCGGATGATAGCCCGTGTGGCTCATGCGACTATTTGCATAGCTCATGTCGAATGGTCCAACCCGTGTGGCTCCTGAAACTTGCTATGATTTTCTGATTTTCTCTCGTTTTTTGCTTGATTTACTTTCAAATTATCTCCTAAGTATAAAAACATGAATTTAAAGGACTAGGAGCGTACAATTTACCATTAACATTAAATAATCACCCAAAATCGCATTAAGAATGAGATTAAAACATGTTACTTTTAGCACTTATCAATGTACATAAATTATATAAAGCAACTAGGTATAAAAGTTTGAGAAAAAAAGAAATTTCAAGGGGCTTAACCATTTTCGATTCGGTGACCTATTGATCTATAATCAAATACTCTGCCACTGTGCTATAGACCATTGTTGAGTATGTGTAAAGATTGCTTAATTAGGTTTGAAGCAATTGGGTAAATACATTTGAGAAAAAATAAATTTCTAAATGCCTAATTATTTTAGATTCGGTGTCCTATTGGTCACGGTCAAATGCTTTTCCACTAAGATGTAAACCTTCAATAATTGAGTGGGTAAAAGTTGTTATTATTGAGCATTAACAGAACAAGTTTTTATGTGCATAAATTATACAAAAGAAATGGATATACACTTCTAAGGAAAGTTTATTATCTAAAGTCACAATCAAGTTTGAACCAGTAACCTCTTGACTTGCAATTAAATGTCCTACCATTGGACTATAAATCCTTAATAAGTAAATGGAAAAATGTTTTATTATTCTATCATTAATGGAACAAATTTTTATAAGTAAATGGAAAAATGTTTTATTATTCTATCATTAATGGAACAAATTTTTATGTACACAAATTATATAAAATAGCTGGGTATAGATTTCTGAGAAAAAAAAAATTGCTTTTAATGATTTAATTAGGTTATAATCAAGGGGTAAGATGCTCTTGCAACGAGCTATAGACCGTTGATGAAAAAGTGGAAAAAAATGTTTCCATTATTTGAGTATTAATGAAACATAAATTTTATAAAGCAACTGGGTGTAGATGTTTGAGAAAAAAATAATTTTGAGGGCCCAATCGAGTTCAAACTGATGACCTCTTGATCTGCAATCAAATGCTCTACCACTGAGCTATAAACCCTTGATGCTTAGGTGGATAAACGATTTTATTATTTGAGCATTACCAGAACAAGTTTTTATGTGCCTAAAATTATATGAAGAAAATTGATATAGACTTACGAGGAATGTGTAATATCTAAGGGCGCAATCATCTAAACCAGTAACCTGTTGACCTTCAAATAAAATTGACTACCATAAGCCATAAATCCTTGATAAGTAAATTGGAAAATGTTTTATAATTTTAGCATTAAGGGAAAAAAAATTTATGTACATAAATTATATAAAATAATTTGTATAAACTTTGTGAAAAATGTTACTTCTAATGGCTTGATTAGGTTTGAATCAAGAGATCAAATGCTCTTCCGATGAGCTATAGACCCTTTGTGAATAAATAGAAATTATGGTTTCATTATTTTAGTATCGAAGAAATAAATTTTTATGCACATAAATTATGTAAAGCAATTAAGTATAGACTTTTGAGAAAAATGAAATTTAGGGGCCTAACAATTTTTTATTCGGTGATCTATTGATCTACAGTTAAATACTTTGCCATTGAGCTATAAACCCTTGTTAGTATGTGCATAAATGATTTAATTTGGTTTGAAGCAAGAGGTCATGTGCTCTTTCAATGAGATATAGACCCATGATGGATAAATGGAAAATATATTTTCATTGTTTGAGTATTAATCACACAAGTTTTTATGTACATAAATTATATAAAGTAAGTAGGTATAGACATTTTAGAAAAAAAAATTTAGAGCCGAACAATGGTTCAAAACGATGACCTCTTGATCTGTAATCAAATGCTTAACCATTGAGTTATAGACCTTTGATGAGTAGGTAGATAACTTGTTTTATTATTTGAACATCAACTGAAAAAAAATTTATGTGCCTAAAATTATATAAAGAAAATTGGTATAAACTTCTGAAGAACGTGTAATATCTAAGGGCACAATCATGTTTGAACCAATGACCTATTTATTTCAAGTTAAATGTACTATCATTGAATTATAAATCCTTGATAAATAAATTGGAAAATGTTTTATTATTTTAGCATTATTGGGAAAGTATTTATGTACATAAATAATATAAAACAACTTGTATAGATTTCTAAAAAAAAAAAATTACTTCCAGCGCGTTAGTTAAGTTTAAATCAAGAGGTCAAATGCTCTTCCGATGAGCTATAGACCGTTGATGAATAAATGGAAAAAGTGTTTTATTATTTGCGTATTAATGAAATAAGTTTTTATGTACATAAATTATATAAAGCAATTGGGTATAGACGTTTGAGAAAAAAAAAATCTAAGTGGCTAACTATTTTCGATTCAGTGTCCCATTGATCAACAGTCAAATTCTTTATCACTGAGCTGTAGACCCTCAATGATTGAGTGATTAAATGTTGTTATTATTTGAGCATTAACAGAACAAGTTTTTATGTGCATAAATTATACATGGATATTGTAACACCCCTAAATCTAGTTCATATGTATAAATTTGATACAAGAGTATTACATACAATGCTAAAAAGTTAAAAATGAATATAATAAAATTTTTCTTCCAATATATATATAAAGTTCCAAAAACAACATTTGAAACTCATTCATTAAGAACACTAAGTAGTACCATTTGTACGTACCATTTTACTCGAAATTAAAGTACCTAGACTTGAAGTCTTCCAAAAGTGATGTGATGAGAGGTTCCCTAGCTTGGCTTTAACTTCTCGTAGCTATTTGTACCTACACGTTAAAATAAACGCGTTAAGTCGGTGAAGGTTTAATAAGCACTACAAGCATAATAGATGATTATTTATTTATTGCTTAATTTTATCAAACATTTAAATACTCATGCGTATAAAATTTCTAACCTTTATTGCATGTAACATTTAGCTTACCTTAATGCCACCATAACACACATTCATTCTCATATTCCAACTTAGCCCATAGTAGACTACCATAGAACCTTTCGGATATACGGAACAAATACGGAGATGCATTACACAACACAAATGAACGGAGAGCACCGAGGTGCTAAACAGAGAGCACAAATGTGCTAAATAGAGAGCACTTTACGTGCTAAATAATCGGAGAGCACAATACGTGCTAAAATAACGGAGAGCACACAAAGTGCTAAACGGTGAGCGTGCTAAGGTCCCTTAATGACATGCCATTAATATCACAATGGTTCTAATTCGTCTACTTGGGCAAAATCTCAATTAGCATCATTTCTCATAAATGATATATCTCACATAATAATTTAATCACAAAAACATCATCAAATATTTCACACTTATATTTTTCTCACATATTTATCACCATATATTTCCTACTTTTATTTTCACATTAATTTACAAAGTTATCCACTTGAGTCACAGTCACTAAATTATTTATATCTTGAGATAAAGAATTTGAAATTAATATCCGCTTGATGTTTCGGAAACTAGACTCAAATATCTTTCTACCATAAAAATTTCAGATTTTTTACTTCAGCCAATTCGTACAGAAAATTCTTCAAATTTACTCCTTTTCTGCTGCCTGACAGTTTCGATCTTTCTTTACTAAAATTAATTATCTATTAGTACAGGGATCTAATGATGTTCCTGTCTGTTTCTTTTGAAAATAAACTTAGTAAGGATTTAACCATATAAATTTCAGTCTCTAATAATTTTTCTATATTTTTTTTATGATTTTTTAAAATCAAAACAGTGGAACCTGAATCGACTCTGACCTTGTTACACAAAAACTAATATATCTCAAAATATAAAACTCCGTTTCTTTCACCTTTTCTTCCATATGAAACTACACTCAATAATATTTAATTACATAATTAATTCAACCTCTAACTATGTTTATATAATTTTTGGAGAATTTTCGAAGTTAGTCCACTGTTACTGTCTAAATTGTTTAATGTGAATATTTCCTATTTCATGTTTCTTTGCACTATGTTTCATTCAATCACACATAATTATCATACTTATAATTAAACATATCATTTTACTCATTTTTATCACAATTAATCATATACTAAAATTATATACTTTTAAAGAGAATAAATTTTCAATTTAAAATCTTGTAGTACTTACAACAAAAGGTTGGTATGAGATGATTTCTTCTCTTCTTACTCCTTGCTCTTCTCCTTTCCTTTTTCTTCAAATTGATCCTTCCCCCTCTTTCCTTTTTCTTTAGCTCTTGAAATCCCAAATTCTAACCCAAACTTTATTCTCTTTAACACTCCAAAGTAAACTTTACAAGAAGATAAAAGTGACTACTAGCTTTCTACTATGTCTTTCTTAAAGAAATTTCAAAGAAAATGAAAGATTTTTAAACTTGGATGGTTTAACAATGGTGGAAAGACTTAAATGAAATAAAAGGAAAAGTTAGGTGGATGAACGTAGGCATGGACGGTTGTGAAATGAGAAGAAAAGATTATATTTTCATCTTTTATTTCTTTTTCTTTTCTCTTCACTTTTTCTAGATTTCTCCACTAAAATATCTCTATTTAATAAAAATGGTAAAATTACTCTTTTAGTCTCTAGGTCATCCAACTTTACACTTTGACCCCAAATAATTGTCTCCAAAAATATCTTTCATCTAATTACTCTTTTGCCCCTCCTAATCACCATAATTCCCTATGATGACTCATAATTTATTTTCGCTAAATTTTTATTTAGTCCTTGACTCGATCCTAATACTGTTCCAATTTCAGTTCAAAAACGCGGATGTTACAAATATAGACTTTTAAGGAAAGTTTAATATCTAAGGTCGCAATCAAGTTTGAAGCAGTGACCTCTCGACTCGCAATTAAATGTTCTACTGTTGACTTATAAATCCCTAATAAATATATAGAAAAATGTTTTATAATTCGAACAAGTTTTTATGTACACAAATTATATAAAACAATTGGGTATAGACTTCTAGGGAAAAAGTTTCTTCTAATGGCTTAATTAGGTTTGAATCAAAGGGTCAAATGCTCTTGCAATGAGCTATAGACCCTTGATGATAAATGGAAAATATGTTTTCATTAATTGTGTTAATGAAACAAATTCCTATGTACATAATTTTTTTAAAGCAATTGTGTGTAGACGTTTGAGAAAAAAGTATTTTTTGAGTGCCCAACAAGGTTCAAATCGGTGACCTCTTAATCTGCAATCAAATGCTCCACTAAGGATCTATAAACCTTTTATGTGCATATGGACAAAAAGTTTTATTATTTGAGCATTAACATTACAAATTTTTATGTGTCTAAAATTATATATATATAATTGGAATACACCTATGAGGAAAGTGTATTATCTAAGGGCACAATCGAGTTTAAACTAGCGACCCCTTAACCTACAGTTAAACGTTGTATCATTGAGCTCTAAATCCTTTATAAGTAAATGGGAAAATGTTTTATTATTTTAGCATTACTGGAAGAAGTTTTTATGTACGTAAATTATATAAAAAAACGACTGGTATATATTTTGTGAAAAAAGTTACTTCTAATGGCTTGATTAGGTTTTAATCAAGAGGTCAAATTCTCTTCCAATGAACTGTAGACCCTTGGTGAATAAATGGAAATAATGGTTTCATTATTTAAGTATTGGTGAAACAAATTTTATGTACATAAATTATATAAAGCAACTAGGTATATACGTTTGAGAAAAATGAAATTTCTAGGGGCCAAACCATTTTCGATTCCATGACATATTGATCTACAGTCAAATCTTTTGTCACTGAACAACAAACCCTTTTTGAGTATGTGCATAAACGGTTTAATTAGGTTGGAATCAAGAGGGCAAATGCTCTTCCAATAAGATATAGAACCACGATGAATAAATGGAAAATATATTCTCATTGTTTGAGTATTAATGTCACAAGTTTTTATGTACGTAAATTATATAAAGTAACTCGATATATACATTTGAGAAAAAAATAAAATTTGAAGGCCCAATAGGGTTCGAAACAAATACCTCCTTATCTACAATCAAATGCTCTACTATAGAGCTTTAAACCCTTGATGAATAAGCAGATAAATTGTTTTATTATTTGAGCATTAACAGAACAAGTTTTTATGTGCTTAAAATTATATAAAGAAAATTGGTATAAACTTACGTGGAATGTGTAATATCTAAGAACACGATCATGTTTGAACCATGGACCTATTGGCCTTAAATTAAATTCACTATCATTGAGCTATAAATCCTTGATAAGTAAATTGAAAAATGTTTTATTATTTTAGTATTATTGGAACAAATTTTTATGTATATAAATTATATAAAACAATTGGTATATATTTTTAAGAAAAAAGTTACTTCCAATGACTTAATTAGATTTGAATCGAGAGGTCAAATGCTCCTCCGATGAGCTATAGACCGTTGATGAAGAAATGGAAAAAATGTTTTCATTGTTTGCGTAGTAATGAAATAAGTTCTTTTTAAGTACATAAATTATATAAAGCATTTGGGTATAAACGTTTGAGAAAAAGGAAATTTTGTAAGTGCCTAACCATTTTCAATTTGGTGTCATATTGATTTGCGGTCAAATGCTTTAGCACTGAGCTGTAGACCTTTAATGATTGAATGGGTAAATGTTGTTATTACTATTTATGCATTAACAAAAACAAGTTTTATGGTGATATTTTGCTGTACTGGTAGTTGCTGGTTTCCGGATTTGGAGTGTATTGAAGTTTTGTTTTGTTTCTGCTGTATTTTTCTTGTGCTTGGAGGTCTTGTAACCCTTTGTTTTGTTCTTAGTTTGTGCTTTTGGCTTTGAGCTTGCTCTATATGGAAGAAGTTTTAATGTACATAAATTACATAAAAAAATGGTATAAACTTTGTGAAAAAAGTTACTTCTAGCGGCTTGATTAGGTTTTAATCAAGAGATCAAATGCTCGTCCAATGAACTATAGACCCAAGGTGAATAAATGTAAATAATGGTTTCATTATTTTAGTATTGATGAGACCAATATTTATGTACATAAATTATATAAAGCAACTAGGTATAGACAGATGAGAAAAATTAAAATTTTAGGGGGCCTAATCGTTTTCGATTCGTTGACCTATACATCTAAATTTAAATGCTTTGTCACTGAGCAATAAACCCTTGTTGAGTATGTGCATAAATGATTTAATTAGGTTTGAATCAAGAGTTCAAATGCCCTTTCAATGAGATATAACCCATGATGAATAAATGGAAAATATATTTTCATTGTTTGAGTATTAACCACACAAGTTTTTATGTACACAAATTATGTTAAGTAACAAGGTATAGATATTTGAGGAAAAAAATAAAAATTTAAGGCCCAAATGATCACTTGATCTGCAATCAAATGTTCTACCATTGAGCGGATCTTTTACAAAAATAATATAATCAAATATTTATTTATCAAAATAATACATTCTCCTTATTATTTATCAAAATGATACATTTGAGAAAGTGGTATCTTTTAGGTAGGCGACACTCATTAGTGTTTCTGACACATCATTTTTTTTATTTTTTTAATATTAAAAATTTTAAAAATATTAAAAAAATAAAATTAATTGAAAAAACCGATGTGGTATAAACCCGATATAAAAATACAGGTTTAATATTTTAGAGTGATGCTTACTTGATAGGTGACACCCAAAAGTTGTTGCCTGTCGGCTGCTCCTTGCTCCCTGCTGTCCTGCTGCTACTGCCTTGAAGGCTCTCCTGAAGAGCCTTAATGGGGACCTTAAAATGGTCCCCAAAATCACACAACACACACACAGCATCTGAAAAAAAAAACAAAGAAAGAAAGAAAAGAAGAAGGAAGGAACGACAGCAGCAAGAAAGAAGGAGGAAGGAAGAAAAAAAAAAGGTAAGTTATTTGTGTTTGATTTTTATTTAAATGTTATTTAAATTTTAATTTTATCTACTTCATTTGATCTTAGTTAGATTTTACTATAGATTTTTTAACCTAAATAATACCAAAAATAAAATTAATAACTAAAATGGTATGCTGATGAGTTATTTATCAAAATAGTATCGAACTGAAATGTAATGATATAAAATATTGAGGGACTTGATATGCAAATTTTTCACTTTGAGTGACTGTTAAAAAAATATTAAATGTGGTTAATTGCCTTATAGCCCTTCTTATTTATTATTTTTTTATTCTCTTTCAATTTACTACAGTATTTAAATGAATAATGATGGGGCGTAAATAGGCCGTTAAATTTGGATGCTTTTGAGTTTTGTTTAAAAGTTAACGTTCCCAAATGGACGAACGGAGTTATTTAGTAGGATTACACATGATTTAGATCGTTGTATTTTTTTTTATGTTTTTTCTTGTTATAAAAATAATTTACATCATTAGTTATTAAATTATAATAAATTTTTGTTTTGATCACTTAATTAAAAAATTTTACAATTTACTCATTAAATTATTCAAAAAATTTCATTAAATCACCGAACTATTAAAATTGATGCTATATCACTTTTTAAATTAAGTTACTAAAATGAACTTTACTCATCATTTAATAACTACTCGCGTAGCTTACCCTAAAAACCCACAATAACTAAACTCAAATGGAATTGAAATTTGTTTTTTAATTATTATAAGTAATTTTAAAATTTTTATAATGCGAAAATAGTAAAAAAATATTTTATCAAAAATAAACTTAAAAATACAAAAACTTGAAATTAGTGTAAAAAAAATAGAAAATCAAACTCAGTCAAAATATTATGGATGATTAAAAAAATTGAAAATGACTTAAATTAACTCGGTTGTGTTTGTTAAATCATTTGAATTTTATCCAAAGTTATCTCAAATAATATAAAATATTATATTAATAATATTAAAAGTAATAAATAAATAATTAAAAATTAATATTTATTTTCATCAAACAAAATAATTATATTCGATATTTATATTTTACTAATTTACCAAATAATTTTTTAATATAAATTGAACACTTAGCCCGCAAAATATAAGAGTAAAATTCAAACTTAAAATTTTAATTTATCAAAGTAATCAATATATAATTATTTGTTTTATATATATGAAGAATTTTAATTACTTCTAGTTAAAAATTGTATTAATTACTTTTGACAGATTGATAATCTCAAAATTTTTATTGCAGATATAAATATGAATTCATTAATTAATGATGATGACCACATATTAGCACCTATATATGTACAAGTAATAAATTGTTATTTGTTACATTATAAAAGTTCTTTTAATTTAAGAGATTAAATTAAGTTATATTAACTATTTTGGTAATTTAATAGTCTTAGGATGGGTACCGGAAATTAAGGGGTCACGTGAATAGGGTAAATTATGATCCAGACGAGTGCATCATGCCATACTTGGTTGCAACTGGATTTGGAGCAGCTTCATTGATCTGAACATTCGATTTACAGTACAACTTAATTTTCGCTTTGGTCAAGCGGTGATAGCCAGAGACCCACACGTTTCACTTATCGTGTGGTGAGTGCACCATCACACTAGAGGATGTTGCACTGCAGCTTGGGCTCCCAATCGACGAGATGCCTGTTACGGACTCATCGATGGTATCTGACCCGACGACCCTCTGTGAAAACTTATTGGGAGTTTCACCCGGTGATGGTCAATCGAGATTCACGGGACTGAAGTTCACATGGTTGAGGGAAAGATTCCACCATCTAGCAGTTGATGCCACCGATTTTGAGGTGATATGTGCCGCTTGGGCTTATATAATCCACCTTATAGAGGGTGTACTGATGTAGACGGCAAATGGAAATAGAGTTCACATCATGTACTTACCCCTATTTACCAATTTTAATGAAGTGAGTCAATATAGTTAGGACTTGATAGTACTAGCCATGTTGAATCGTGAGCTTTGTCGAAAGACAAAGCTTGCTGCTGTTGACATTTGCGGGTGTCTGATATTGTTACAATTGTGGGCCCTATATCGGATGCCTTTCTTGGCTAATATCAGACACTTACCATTCGTTTTCCCACTTCTGAACAGGTGATAACATCTAATATTTGTCCACAATTATTTGATTTTTATGTGTGTAAATTTGATCTAACAAGTTGTTTTTCATAGATGGCGTGGGAATCCCAATATCGGGAGGTCATTCACGGTTCTGATATATCGCCAGATGATCGAGACACATGTCGAGGAGATGGTAAATTATTCGTGACATGCAATTACATGATTCATCTTAATTTATTAATATTAATTGAGTCGTGTTACTATAACAATGTTATTTAAATTTGCAGTTCATTTGGATGCCCTATTTAGTCCCTGAGGTTGCGACTAGTATTCCCGATTTTGCTCGTGACCACTCGCACTTGTGGTGCATTGACGCACCACTTATATGCTTTTAAACAGTGGAGTGGTACCGTTGGGATCGAGTACTTCGACAGTTCGGATACATACAAACCATCCCGAGAGACCCAATAAATTTAGGAGAGATCTATGGTATCGATAAGAAGGGGAAATCGGGATTGCACTGGGGCAAGTGCATAAAGATTACGTTGCGGTATGGGAGAGACGGGCGGAGCAGATACCTCAACATCAAATGGATCACGGTTTCACTTTTGACGTATCCATATAGTATAAATAGTGGTATTTCCAAAAGGGAAAACCATACATATTTGGTGGGCAAACAATGTTAGTCCCCCCGGACATGCTACCACGTGGGTACCACTTTCAGTCACCTGAGCCTGAGCCTAACCCCGAGTCGACGCCCGAGTCATATCATCTAGGGTGGTCAGGTGATGGATACGTTCCAGGGTGGTCAGGCGATAGGTATCATACGGGTTGGTCAGGTGATGCATATAATACGAGTTGGTCAGGGCACGAGTATCATTCGGAGTTCTCGGACCCAGTTCTGATTAGCAAGATCCGAGATCGTCTTTGATGTTCAATATCTTCATCCCGATACCACTACAGTACTCTACTCCTTTCAGCCCGTTGCAGTACTCTACTCCTCTTCGCCCATTACCACCACATAATTTCAGCCATGGCTCATCATCATCAATGACGTGCGAGACACCTGAAGGTGTGGAAGACGATGACGTTGAACGTCGTGAACACCCACAACGTACTCGTCGACCACCACAACGTTTTACTCCTAAAACCACACCATCGAACCATCAAATGCGATGAGATGGGCCTTTGAAATTTATTTTTCATTTGGAATTAAATATGTTTATGTTAATGTTCGTATTTAATTACTTATGTTTATGTTTGTATTCAGGATTATTGGTTTTGAGTTTTTGATTTTTGGTTTGTGGGTTAGGGTATAATGTTTTGGGTTTTTCCAACTTAAATACATAATTAAAGGAGTTGTAATAAACCTTAAAATCTAAACTCTAAACATTAAACCCTAAACTTATTTACGTACTTAATTAATAGAGTTAAAACACTATTACCCTAAACCCAAACCTTAAAAACCTAAATCTTTAAAACCTTAAACTCAAAACTCTTAAAAATCTAAAACCCTAAACTCATCACTTTAAATTCTAAATTTTATAACCCTAAACCCTAAACCATGAATACAAACATCAAAATAATTAATTAAATACAAATATAAACATCATTAATCAAATACAAACATAAAAATTATTCATTACATACATATTATTTATTATAAAATAAAATATTTTATTTATTTAAATGTTTAATCTCAAATAAATATGATACTATTGAAAATTAATTAATAATTAATTAATTAATATGATATTATTAAACCCAAAATGCTAACTTATATAGCCGATAAAGCGGTGATACAAACATAAAAATTATTAATTAAATTAAAATTTGAACATAATTAATTTCAAATTCATTCATAAACTTAATTAATTACAAGTGAAAAATGACAAATACAAATAGTTTAAGTCGGGCCTGATCCGGATGACTGACCAATATGGTAGGTTCGTTGGAGGCAATTACGCCGAGTATGCCCAGCTAGCCTACATACTCAATGTCCATTTCATTGCGGATTCTAGAGACATTCAGACAACCTTTCGGATTCCTTCGCAAACCTCTGTTCGGTATAAGCTCGAAAGTAGTCGGAGGCACCTCCCATGTAGATAAGTTAGGCAAGACAGAGAACTCATTTTTCCAAATACGTAACGTGCGCTCGAGAGTCATGTTATACCACTTAATGGCAAATACGCACTCTTCCTTCGAGTCAAATTTCTGACCCACGAACAACTCTTCAGGTTCTGGTGCTGCTGCCAATCGGTGAACAGACATTATATCAGGGTACTCTATGAAATCAACTGCATATGCCACATCAGGATCTATAAGTGACATGTGTGCCACAGTAGGATAATTGTGCATCACAATACGTGGACCATCTAGGACCTCGTCATTTAGGCCTTCCTCGTCGATATCATCCAGGACCTTGTCCATGTCAAGATCACTATCAATATCTTCCTCATGATCAGAAGGATCACTACTATCATATCCATCATCACCATCCGCATCATTATCGGGTGCAACATTAAGATCAATACTAATCCCGCGAGCTATAGATTGACTATCAATGTAAGATGTCGGAGCCATCATACTTAATGGAGTGGGATCTTCAGCTCTCTCAACATC
This sequence comes from Kokia cookei, assembly GCA_039519145.1. NCBI lineage: Eukaryota > Viridiplantae > Streptophyta > Magnoliopsida > Malvales > Malvaceae > Kokia > Kokia cookei. The sequence continues at coordinate 27,370,588 of CM076907.1, forward strand.
AGTTAGCTCAGCAAATAACTGAATCGGTGCAATTTCGTTACTATGATTCCCACAATAAAGAGCGATCATTGTCTCCACATCTTCATCGTCTACGAGTTCCATCTCGGTAAATTTGATAGGATCTGTTGAAACTGGAAACTTATAAACTTATAGAAAAGTTTCGAGATCCTTCTCCCACAACGTCTAGCAATTCTTTCACTAATTTTTGCCTTCATATTATCAACCGAGACATTTTTGCTAAATCTCATTGCTAGTTGTTGATGACACTCAAATACACATCCAATTGTTGTTGTTAAAATTTCTTCATCAAAATAAATGCATACGAAAAATTGATTTTTCATCTTTTAAAAGAAATAAATAGGTTTTTCACACAAATAATATAAAAAATATTTATTTATTAAAATAATACACTCCGTCATTATTTACCAAAATAATACACCAAATAAATTATTATAACTAGAATTACTGTTAAAATTTTATACTAACCTTTCTTCTTTGAACTCTTCTGTTTCCTTTCTTTTTTAAAAAATTTTGCTTCCTTTCCTTCTTCAAAAATTTGCTTCTTTTCCTTCTTAAAAAAATTATCTTCTTACTCAATAATTTATGTTTAAACTGATCTGGTGAGGGGTTTAAATAGTTTGGACAAAGACAGCACTAGTGCTACCTAACCAGTAGGCACCATTGGTGCCACCTATCCAAAAGGCACCATTGGTGCCGCCTACCCAAAAGGCACCACCCATCCGAATTTTTATTTTTATTTTATTTTGTTTTTTAATATAAAAATAAAATATTTTTTTTACTTTTTTTAATTTTTTATTATTGGAAAGGTTTTTTACTTAAATAATACAAAAAATAAAATTAATAACTAAAATGGCATGCCCAATAGATTATTTATCAAAATGGTATGTTTGCTACAGTTATTAATTTTAAAATCTCATGAGCATGTCATTTCAGTTATGAATTTTATTTTTTGTATTATTTAAATAAAAAAACTGGATAAATACTTAAAAAATAAAGAATAAAATGCTGGAATTGGGGATTTGGTGCTGCCTGTTAGGAAGGCACCTCCGGTGCTGCCTGCCAGGTAGGTACCACCCTATTGTACTACACCTGTATACTTATATCAGGTTTATACCATACCAGTATTTTTTTATTACTTTCAATTTTTTTAATATTTTTTAAATTTTTTAAAATTAAAAAATAAAACAATGATGTGTCAAAGACACGAGTGGGTGCCACATATCTTGGAGGCACCACTGTCCCAAATGTACCATTTTTTTAAATAATAGAGAAAGTGTATTATTTTAATAAATAAATATTTTTATATTATTTTTGTAAAAAATCCACCATTGACATTTAAGGTGGATAAATTGTTTTATTATTTGAGCATTAACAGAACAAGTTTTTTATGTGCCTAAATTTATATAAAGAAAATTGGTATAGACTTATGAGGAAAGTGTAATATCTAAGGGCGCAATCATGTTTGAACTAGTGACCTATTGACATTTAATTAAATATACTACCATTGAGCTATAAATCCTTTATAAGTAAATTGGAAAATGTTTTATTATTTTAGCATTATTGGAACAAGTTTTTATGTACATAAATTATATAAAACAACTTGTATAGATTTCCAAGAAAAAAGTTAGTTTCAACGGCTTAATTAGGTTTGAATCGAGAGATCAAAGGCTCTTCCAATGAGCTATAGATTGTTGATGAAAAAATGGAAAAAATGTTTTCATTATTTGCGTATTAATGAAATAAGTTTTTATGTACATAAATTATATAAAACAATTGGGTATAGATGTTTGAGAAGAAAGGAATTTCTAAGGATCTAATAATTTTCTATTCAGTAACTTTTTTATCTATAGTGAAATGCTTTACCACTGAGCTGTAGCCCTCAATGAGTGAGTGGGTAAATGTAACTATTATTTGAAGATTAACGGAACAAGTTGCGCATAAATTATACAAAGGAAATGGATCTACACTTCTACCATTAAACTATAAATCCCTAAATATATGGAAAAATATGTTACTATTCTAGAAATAATGAAACAAGTTTTTAGGTACATAGATTATATAAAACAACGGGGTATAAACTTCTGAAAAACAGGTTACTTCTAATGACTTAATTAGGTTTGAATCAAAAGCTAAAATGCTCTTTTAATGAGCTATATACACTTGATGAAAAAATGGAAATAATGTTTTCATTATTTGAGTATTTAATGAAACTAGTTTTTACGTACATAAATTTTAAAAAGAAATTAACTGGGTGTACGCGTTTGAAAATTAAGTAATTTTTTAGGGCTCAACTAAGTTCGAACCGGTGACCTCTTGATCTATAATCAAATGCTCTACCATTGAACTATAGACCATAAATAATTTTATTATTGGAGCATTAACAAAACAAGTTTTTATGTGCTTAAAATTATATAAATATTGACCTATGAGGAAAGTGTAATATCTAATGGCGCAATTAAGTTTGAACTAGTGACCCCTTTACCTACAATTAAATGTTCTATTATTGAGCTATAAATACTTGATAAGTAAATGGGAAAATGTTTTACTATTTTAGCATTAATGAATAAAAATTTTATGTACGTAAATTATATAAAACAATTGGTATAGACTTTGTGAAAAAAGTTACTTCTAACGGCTTGATTATGTTTGAATCAAGAGGTCGAATGCTCTTCCAATGAGCTATAGACCCTTGGTGAATAAACAGAAATAATGATTTTATTATTTTAGTATTGATGAAACAAATTTTTATGTACATCAATTATATAAAGAACCTAGGTATAGATGTTTGAGAAAAATGAAATTTCAAGGGGCCTAATTGATCTACAGTCAAACGCTTTGCGACTGAGCTATAAACCCTTGTTGAGTATGTGCATAAACGTTGTAATTAGGTTTGAATCAAGAGGTTAAATCCTTTTCTATGGAACTATAGACCGTTGATGAATAAATGGAAAAAATGTTTTCATTATTTGCATATTAATGAAATAAGTTTTTATGTACATAATTTATATAATGTAACTGGTATAAACATTTGAGAAACATAAATTTTTTGGGGTCCAATAGGGTTCCAAACAATGAACTCTTGATTTGTAGTCAATTGCTCAACCATTGAGCTATAGACCCTTGATGAGTAGTGTTGAAGTTCAATTTGTCCGGATCCAAACTAAAACTCATCTCTTAAAAAATTATTTTAAATTTAAATTTATTTTAAGTTTAAATTAATTTTAAATTTAAATTAATTTTAAATTTGAATTTAAATTTATTTAAATTTAAAATAAATAAATGTCCAAATTACAAGCATCCAAGTCCAATTGCCTAAACACCAAACCCAAAACTTTTACAATCTTTGACCCAATTAGGCCCAATTACAAATTAACCCAGACAGGCGCAAATGGCCCAAACCCAATACACCCAAGAAAAGTCAAACCCAAAGACCACTTGCATCAACCAGCCACCCTTCCTCACCCAATCAAAAGATGCCACGTCAGCATACCACCAGTGGCACCACCATCCATCTGCCACAGCCACCAACCGCCACCAGCAAGTAGCACCACTACAAAGTCGAACTTGCAAAGAAGGAAAAGACAAGCAATTAAGTTGTAAAAGACAAAATAAAATGATTGTAATAAGGCTATAAAAGCCGAAATAATTTCATTTGTATGGTTACTGATCTTTCGTTGATCTTCGAAATCAATACAAAAAGAAGGCATTCCAAACTAATAGACAATAGAAACACAGAGGCAATATTCGAAGCCAAATAAAAAAGAAGCAGTTGATATCAGACATGAATACGAAAACAAAGCATTTAGATTTCAAGGTATAGATTTAAATTTTCATTTAGTGCTAGTTTATCTGTTGTTGGAAATACTAAACGTTTTAATATATTTAGTTATTATATTAAATTTATCATTTATTATTAATTATTTCAAAACGATTTTATTAAATAATAAATATTTATAATAATATTATTATTAAATAAAAGAGGAGATTTGAAGGGTCATACGTTTACTTGATCGCCGCCATCGTCGGAGCCGTGATCGGAGTTTTTCAGGACCACCCCAGGTTTACGAGGAGCACTATTTTCGAACATGTAGAAGAAAGCACGACAAACTCATTAAAATCACGAAGAACATAAATCAAAAAATAATAATAACTTCTTTTTTAAAAAAAAAACCCTAGATCTGGAAAATCTGACCAGATCTAAATCATCTTTTTGTAAAAAAGGAATAAAAAGAACGAAAAATAGATTTAAAAAAAAATCAAAACTGAGAAAGTCTAAACATTTTCAGATCTAGGCTTGATCACATGAGATTCAAACCTAAATCTGAGATTTTTAAATGAAAATATGAAAAGAGAAGTGTTTTACCTATCGGCTATCGAACACGTCGACGGACACGGCGACGCGTGTAGCAGCGACGATGGCGGACCGTTGCCAGAGTCCCAAGGATCGACCTTGAAGGCCAGAGAGAAAAAAAAAGGAGAAAGGTTTGTTTTTTTAGAAAGGAAGGAAAAATGATTTTTTCTGAAAAGTTTGGTTTAAATAGCATACTGGAACGACGCCGTTTTGGCGTTCAGCACTATGAGCGCAAAACGACGTCATTTTAGCTATTCGACCCGATCTGTGACCCGATCCGACCCAAGAGGATCCGCATGTTTTTGAGTTTTGGATTATTTACCCATTTGGTCCTTCCGTATTTTTTGATTGCTTCAATTTCATCCTTAATCCCATTTTAAATTTATTTAAATTTGCCCAACAATTTTAAATCATTTTCAATTTAGTCTTTTAACTCTTTGGAAGCCTGAGAAGCTACCACGTGTCTATTTTTTGGTTTATTTTGCAAATGGTCCCTTCCATTTTTGATTTGTTTTAATTTCGTCCTTAAATCAAGTTTTGTTTTATTTTAAATTGGCCTAGTAAATTTAAAAAATTTACGAATTGGTATTTGACCCCAAAATACTTGAGAAGCTGCCACGTGTCCCATCTTTTTTGTTTTATTATCCAGAAGGTCCCTGAACTATCCAAAAATAATATTTTGACCCCTACACTTTTCCAAAATTACATTTTGCCTCTGAACTTCTAAAAATTACATCTTTACCTCTAAACTTCCAAAAATTATGTTTTTGTCCCTAAACTTCTAAAAAATTACATTTTTCCCTCGAACTTCCAAAAATTACATTTGTCCCTAAACTTTCAAAAATTACATTTTTGCCCTAAACTTCTCAAAAATCACATTTTTACCCCCAAACTTCCAAAAATTATATTTTGCCCTCGAACTTCCAAAAATTGCATTTTTACCATCTGAACTTCCAAAATTACATTTTTTCCCCCGAACTTCCAAAAATAATGTTTTTACCCCGAATTTTCTCAAAATAACATTTTTACCCCTAAAACTTTCCAAAATTACATTTTAACCCCAAATTCTCTAGAATTTTATTTTCGACCCCCTTTTTTTTTTTTTTCCTTTCTTCGACTTTCATATATAAATTTTTAACTTATTTTAAAAATTAATTTTGTATTTTTCTCATATTTATTTTCGTATATTTGTTAATTCTTTATGTTATTTAACTTTATCATTAATTGCATAGCTCATATTTAATTTGCATGCACATTTTTTTCTCTATTTTTAATTAAAGTCATTTTTTTTTATTTTTCTCCAAAATATTTAAAATCGAGGCAATATTCCTTTATTTTAGGTTTTAAAAATTTGTGCTTTAACTTACTGGACGCGACTTTTCTTCATACTGGGATAATCGAATACCCTTTTTCAAGGTTTAAGTTTACAACAAAGGAAAGCTCGTTATTTTCGGATCTCGAAACTTTATATCCTAACTCACTGGACATGACTTTCTTTCTCGATCACCTCGAATTAGCGAGACTTCCAAACAAAATTTTTTTTTTTTTAAACATGACTTATGCATTTAAGGATCGTACTTTAAAATTTTATTCGAGTTTTTCAAAATTTTACAAATAAGACCCTAAAATAATCAATATGTTACCAATTTTGGGCGCGTAAGGGTGGTAATCCTTCCTCTCACATAATCGACTCCCGAACTCATTTTTTAGATTTCGAATACCAAAATGTTTTTCAAAACGAATTTTAAATGCTTTGTGGTGATCCAATCACACCGAATAAAAGATTGATGGCGACTCTCATTTTTTGATTTTCAAATAAATATTGTTCGAGACCTGTTTGTTTTTTCCCAAAAATAAATGTTTCGACAACTTGGCGACCCTGCTAGGGAATTTAAAAACAAAAGAGAGTCAAGCCAAAATTGATTATTTTCGAGCCTTTTTAAAACTCTTAATTCTCAATTTTGTTTAATATACTATCCTCAAACATTTTGTGTGATGCTATATTATGTCAGTACTACTAGTATAGATTTGCATTCATTTGCATATGATACTACACCCTTTAAGTCGAAGTAGGAAACTATTCCTTCGTGAGGCTTCCACCTCCGTGTAGGATTTCAGGATTACATCTGTACCCATGTTTTCGTGAGGTTTTTACTTCCGTGCAAACATGTATGTGTCCCCCTAAACCGAACTCATCCGTATGCGCTTGTAATGGGTGAGGATCGAGGAATCTGCTGGTTTGGGTACCCTTTTACTCTAGAAACTAAACCATATGTAATGAGCCATAAGTACTTGTCTTAGAAAGAGTTATATCGAACCATTTAGTAACTATCCAAGACAAATTCTTAGGTTCTTTGTTTTATACCTATATATTGATACTAATGTGTTTTGCTAACTTGTTCTATTTTGTCTCTTTTGCATTACATTTCATCATCATACAAGAAAAGATATTGATCCAAAATTTCAATTACTGATAAGAGAATTTATCATGAAAAACAAGTACCTTGATAAGGTGGAAGACAATATGGTTGTGTGTATGTGGTTAGAGGAAAATCAACGCCAAAAAAAGAATAGCTTAGTAGAAGGATATGAGTCAGACTTTTGGGATTATACCAGGATTAGTACAACTTAGAACAGCGTGCAAGAATTTAAAGAGATATAGGAAGTTGAGATAATGACATGAAGCAAACCTTTTATCAAGAGTACGGAGATTTACCATACTTGTTCGAGGTTAAGGTGGATAAATATCTCTTTTGAGCCTTAACGCAGTATTGAAACCTAGCCTACAGTTGCTTCACTTTTGGGAATGTGGACATGACACCGACAATAGAAGAATACACCACTTTACTCCGTTGTCCGAAGATCTGGGTAGACAGAGCCTATTCTAAAGCTCATAGTGTCCTGACTTTTTTCTAGAGATTAATAAACATCACTGGCATGAGTGAGCAATGGGTTGCAACTTGGGTTAAGGTGAAAGGTGACAAAAACTGCATTACGCAGAAGAGTTTGCGAGATTTGATCCTGGCCCACCCAGATGCGAAGAAAAAGTTTGACATCCTGGCTCTAAGTATATATGGGTTAGTCATTTTTCTTAAGGCTTTGGGACATATAGAAGATGCAGTGACAAACTTATTTGACCGATTGAGTAAAAAGGTTACATCAGTCCTGACAATATTGGCTGAAACTTTCAGATCCTTAAATGCGTGTAGAAAGGAGGGAGAAGGTCGGTTTGTCGGCTGCACACCGTTGTTGATGGTATGGTTCTATAGCCACTTTTGGAAAATAGAAAAAGTCTTCTATCAGTACTTATCTAAAGATTATTCTCCTTTGAAAGAGTTTGTAACCACGTAAAGACAAGAAAACTTCTCAAAAGAAAAATGGATGGCAATACTTCAAAGTCTCCGAGACGAAGATATAGAATGGCGAGCACCATGGTTTGCTCCTGATGAAATTTTGTATCGATACGGAGACTTCGACTGGGTCCCATTGGCTGGAATTTAGGGAGCAATAGGATACGCACCTTTATTGGTTTTAAGACAATACAGATCAAGACAGTTCATACCAGCAACTTAAGGGTTAGCTCAGTGTAAATTCGTATACAGAGGAGAAAATAATAAGAAGAGGATTCGAGAGATCTCAAATGCATGGAACCAGGTTCGAAGAATGAACGTGTTCGACACCAATCCCATGACAACATTCTCGTGCCTAACCCAGAGGTCATTCGCCTAATTGAAGAGCACTTGTAGTTTATCCCGACTGAATTAGAAATTATTAAACAAGATTTTGAGAGGAAGAATATTGAGATGGAAAAGATGATAGAAAAACTAGAAGAAGAAAAGGTGCTTTTAGGATTAGATGTTGATGTCCAGAAGCTAGAGGTAGAGAAATTGAGAAAGGGAAAGAATAAGGCCGAAGAAGATCTCAATAGACTAAAGAAAGACTATAAGAAGCTTTGCTTGTCAATGAGGACTGCCGGTTTAGGTAAGACGTTAGAACAATGGCAATGGAAAATCCATGAAGAAAAGAATAGAACAAGTAATGGAAGAACAAGTTTTAAGATGCCCAAATTCAAGAAAATGCCATGAAGAGCAGCCTGTTGGAAAGTCAAGCTGATATGACCGAGTTAAAGGCCCGAATAAAGGAATTGGAGGAATCTTTGTATAGACATCGTAGCCGAAATTCAAAGGTAGAATTGAATGCAAGTCGAGTCGAGATCGAGAGATTTAATAAGAGGGTAGAAGAATTGGAAGTCTCGTTGTAGAACAGTGAAATACAAATTGAGATTCTGGAGAGGATAATGGAAACAAATGATTGAGACAGGGATTATGTTATGGACGAGGCTTTGAATCAAATACGGGGAGTAGTTGACCACATACAAACACTAACAGTCGAAGCAGATGAGTTAAGCATATAATATGAGACAAAGACATAACGGGGTCAAAAGCTAGCAGGACTTCTCAAGAAAATCAAAGCTCAGAGCATTAAGGCAAAACCATTTATGTAATTTACTTTATGTAAAGGAACTTGTTATCTAGTGAAGTTTTCTAATGGAAATTGAATTATAAGTCAATACCTTTCTTTTTCATACATGCATTCATCCGCATTGCATTTTCACATATTTTAGCTTGATAATTCTAACTAATTAAAAACTTTAACAGTTACGTCGGTAATTATTGAAAACTCACATCACTATAACACTAAAAAAAACCAAAGCTATAAAGTAAAGGCTAGAGCAAATTCAAAAGGAAATGTAAGAGCAAGTGCAAGTACAGTTGTAAGACCATTTGGCAAAAGTACAGTAAGATATGAAGGATTAGATTATAGAATCTCAAAAGAGCATTATAAGTGAGCTAACACTGATAAGAGCAGGGGCGTATAAAGGAAAAGGTCCTGCTATAAGCCCAAGAGAGGAGAGTGATGAGCCTAGATATCTTTCAAGCTATACTTCTATGCATACTCAAGTACTGTAGGAAACGTATCCACGTGGACTACCTGTAACAATAAGAGCACAACAACACCTAGGTAGTATGTTAGGGCCGGTAAATTTTCAGATGGGATCTGCTTCCTACCCGGGAGATAATGTAGCCATTCCCGTCGTCCATGACTTGGATGATGTAAAGGACACGAAAAGAGTAAGGCCTGAGATCCCTAGACAACTGGAGGACAAATACAAGTGGTTGGAAGAAAAAGTGAAAGCAATAGAAGGAGCTAATACCTTCTATGGCATTGACGTTAAGGAGTTGAGCCTCGTCCTAAACCTAGTTCTTCCCCTAAAATTCAAGACACCGTATTTCAACGAACACAACAAGACCAGTTGCCCCGAAGAACACATTACCATGTTCTGCAAGAAGATAACTGGGCATCTCCATAATGACCAATTATTAATACGCTGTTTTCAAGATAGTTTAATAGGATCTGCAGCCAAATGGAATAATCAATTGAGTCATACCAAGATAAGCTCATGGAAGGATCTAACAAGCATTTATGAAGCAATACAATCACATAACTGACATGGCCTGATAGACTGACACTACAAAGATGGAGAAAAAGCTAAATGAAAGTTTCCGACAATATCCTCAAAGATGGAGGGACGTAGCAACCTAGGTACAACCACCATTGTTGGAAAAGGAAACAACTATGTTGTTTGTTAATACTCTGAAGGCCCTTTTCATTAACCATATGTTGAGGAGTGCTACCAAAAGTTTCTCTGACATGGTTATGTCAGGGGAGATGGTCGAGAACGTAATTCGAAGCGAAAAAATTGAGATGGAAGAAGGTGTCAAAAGAACGACTCCTAAAAAAAGGGAAATCAGGTCAATAACAAAGACTCTTACAAGAAGAATTACTCAAAGACAATGATAATAACATCACCCAAAATAACGAAAGTAAATTATCAAAGAAATTCGGGGCAGAGGTTTGTTGCGAGACCAAAAATGGAATTCACTCATATTCCCATGACATATAGGGAACTTTATCCGAGATTGTACAAGGAACGTCTCGTAACGCCAATCCATGTATTACTACCACCATTCCTGAGTTGGTACGACGCGAACGCACGATGTGAATATCACGCAGGGATAGCCGGACATTCAATTGAGAACTGCATAGCCCTAAAAAGGCATGTACAATAGCTTATTGATGCCAAGGCACTGATATTCGAAGATCCTGCAAATCTCAATGTATCAGGGAATCCGCTACCCAAACATCCCAATTAAGGGGTGAATGCATAGTTGGAGAAGAAAAAAGGAAGATTAAAACTCGCGTTGAGGAACTAAGGTCACCCTTGAGATGGTTATGACACAAAATGATAAAAGCGAGCTTAATTGCTCAAGATTCGAGAAAAACAGTAAGAAAAGGATGCTACTGTGAGTTCTACACTAATGAAGAGCATGAGATTCATGAATGCGACGAGTTCAAAACTGTGGTACAGGGATTGATGGACAATAAGGAGTTATAATTTTTCGAGGAAAAAGAAGAATTGGAAGAGGTTTGCTTTTGGGGTTAATAACCCAATGATATTCATCTCACGACCAAAGAAGGATGAAACTAAAGCAAAAGTTGCTCTTACAATAATAATTCAAAAACCCGTAGCCTTCCTTTATAAGGATGACAAAAGGGTACCTTGGAATTACAACTGTAATGTAATGGTATCAAGAGGGGAAAATTCCAAGGTTGAATCAGAATGAGCTCGAGACGTGAGTCTTGTCACGTATAGTGGGAAATACTCTAGCCCTGCAAGAACATAAAATGAAACATTTGAAAAAAGCCTAGAAAAACCGAAAAGAGGGAGTACTAATGGATTAAAGTCACCAATCAACGAGCCAGTAACAGAAAATGAGGCTAAAGAATTCTTGAAGTTCCTCAAGCATAATGAATACAGCATGGTGAAGCAGTTACATAAGCAGCTGGTTCGTATATCCATTTTAATGCTGTTGCAAAGCTCAGAAGCACATCGTAATGCACTGATGAAAGTATTAAATGAGACTTATGTAGCCAAGGACATTTCAGTGAACAAACTGGACCGCTTGGTCAATAATGTCAACGCTGATAATTTCATCTTTTTTAATGATGAGAAAATACCCCTAAAAGGTACGAGGTCAAAAAGCGTTACATATCACCACCCGCTGTAAAGGTTACATACTGCTTAGTGTATTGATTGACAACGGTTCAGCCTTGAATGTTCTGCTATTGATAACATTAAAAAGGTTACTAATCAATAGTTCTCATATGAACACATGTCATAATATAGTGAAAGCCTTCGATGGAATAGAAAGGAAAGTTATGGGTCGGATCGAGATACCGCTGTTAATCGGTCCAAACTCATACGAAGTGGACTTCTTAGTAATTGATATCAAACCAAGCTATAAATGCTTGCTTAGAAGACCATGGATCCACTCGGCAGGAGTAGTGTTGTCATCATAACACCAGAAGCTGAAATTGGTGACTGAATGACGATTAGTCACAATCAATGCTGAGGAGGACTTAATTGCATCAATAGCAAATGATGTGCCATACATTGGAGTAGAGGAAGATATTTTGGAATATTCTTTCCGATCCTTGGAGTTCGTCAATACAACTTTCATCGTCGAAGGGAGCAGAATCTCTGTACCTAAAATATAAAAAATCACAAAGATGACCCTGAAAATGATAATTGGCAAAGGAGCCCTAGCTAGAAAAGGACTAGGAAGGTTTTTCCAGGGGAGAATCAATGTGCTAATTTTGGAAGAGAAACAAGATCGCTTTGGTCTAGGGTATAAACCAGACGTAAAGGGAAAGAAAAGGGAGCTGGAAAAGAAGTAGGAACGAAGGACAGCTCGATTGGCTGGAGAGGAAATTTAATAGGAGCCAATGATTTTTTCCCATATATAAAAAACGTTCATATCAGGAGGAATAATCAATTCAAGATCGAAGGAAGAAGAGAGAGGAGGAAGACTAATTGAAATAATGGGGACAATGAAGGGTTTGAGCAACAATGCTGTATCAGAGGAAGGAAATGAAGGAAGAAACTCACGGGAGATTCGTCCTTGAAGGGTTTGAGCAACAATGCTGTATCAGAGGAAGGAAATGAAGGAAGAAACTCACGGGAGATTCGTCCTTTCGCCCCTAGAAGTACTCTTGACAATTGGTCTGTAGAGGAACTCCCTGTAGTCTTTAAGGCTTCTTCAAAGTAATGCTTAAAACACACCTATTGCTTTAGGCTCGAAAGCAATATGAATCTTTTTGTAAAAGGGTCCATGATCATTATCTAGTTATTTTGAATGAAAATGCATCTTCTATATTATATGGCCAATCTTTCGCTAATTATTCTTTCATCCAACTTAACAAACCATTCGTACATATCCAATAAAGAAAATTAATCATTCTTTAATATATGCATTCTTGTCCAATTTAACAAACATACTCATACTCATACCATATAATGATTCTTTCGTAAATTCATTTTATTCTTTGGATCTCCTTTTTATTCCTTTGACAGGTCCTTGAATATCAATAATATAAGTGACGCTGATGCTAACTTAGAGCCTCGTTTTGAGCAAGATATGTGTTTAGAAAAACTGCAGGACTTCGAAGATGATCAAGATTGTAATTTGTCTCCTGATCTGTTAAGGATGATAGAGGAAAAAGAAAAACAAATCTTGCCTCATTCGAAACTGGTGGAGGGTGTCAGTTTGGGAAATGAATATGGAAAGAAAGATGTAAAAATTGGGACAAGTATCTCCCTGAAAACCAGAAAACATCTTATCAAGTTACTTCAAGAGTTCCAAGATGTCTACACATGGTCTTATCAAGACATGCCTGGTTTCAGTACTGACATCGCGGTACATAAACTCCCCATAAAAGAAGAATGCATACCTGTTCAGCAAAAGCTCCGAAGGATGAGACCTGATGTGTTATTGAAAATAAAAGAGGAGGTCAGAAAGCAATTTGACACTGGGTTTCTCCAAGTAGTTAAATAATCAGAGTGGGTAGCTAACATAGTCCCTGTTCCTAAAAAAGATGGGAAAATGCATATGTGTGTGGATTATCGGGATTTAAATAAAGTTAGCCCAAAGGATAACTTTCCATTACCTCATATTTACACCTTAGTAGACAATACAATAGGTCACTCCTTATTTTCATTCATGGATAGTTTCTCCCGGTATAACCAGATAATGATGGATCCTGAGGATATGGAGAAAACCATGTTTGTCACATTGTGGGGAACATTTTGTTACAAGGTAATGCCTTTTAGACTAAAAAACACAGGGGTAACTTATCAAAGGGTCATGGTGACATTGTTTCATGACATGATGCATAAAGAGATTGAACTTTATGTCGACGATATGATTGCGAAATCCCTAATAGAGGAAGAGCATGTAAGAATCCTGAGAAAGTTGTTTGGGAGACTAAAAAAGTATGAATTAAAGCTAAACCCAGCAAAGTGCACTTTCGGAGTCACGTCAGAAAAGCTGTTAGGCTTTGTGGTCAGCGAAAAGAGGATTAAAATAGATCCAGATAAAGTCAAAGTCATACAAGAGCTACCACCACCTAGTACATAAAAAAAGTTCGAGGGTTTTTAAGGAGACTAAATTACATCGCTAGGTTCATCTCACAACTGACTGAGAAATGTGATCTTATCTTCCGTTTGCTTAGGAAGCATAACTCAGGTGTATGGGATGATGCATGTAAGAAAACTTTTAACAAGGTCAAAGATTACTTGTCCAATGCTCCTATCTTGGTGCCTCCAATTCCTAATAAAGCATTGATCCTGTACCTGGCAGTATTTGAAAAATCTATGGGATGTGTACTAGGCCAGCACGATGAATCTGAAAAGAAGGAAAGGGTGATATATTATCTCAACAAGAAATTCACCGATTGTGAGATTCGATATACGCCAATTGAAAAGCTATGTTGTGCTCTAGTTTGGACCACACGAAGATTAAGGCAATACATGTTGTACCATACCACTTGGTTAATCTCAAAACTAGATCCTCTGAAATACATGATGGAGTCGGTCGCATTGAATGGAAGATTGGCTAGATGGCAGATCTTGCTTTTGGAATTCGACATAGTCTATATTAATCAAAAGCCAATAAAAAGGAGTGCAATAGCAGACTTCGTAGCCAACAGGGCTTTAGAGGACTATGAACCAATAAACTTCGACTTCCCAAATGAGGATTTAATGTATGTTGCAACCACTGAAGAGGGAACCACAGCGGAACATCCTTGGAGATTGAATTTTTATAGAGCTTCAAATGCCACGGGTAATGGAATTGGGGCAGTCTTGGTATCACCAGAAGAAGACCATTATCCTTTCACCAGTAAACTTGATTTTGATGCACAAATAATATGGTAGAATACGAAGCATGTATCATGGGAATCTGTGCAGCCATAGAACGGGGAATCAAAGTTTGGAAGGTATATGGAGATTTTGCACTAGTAATCTACCAACTCAAAGGAGAATGGGAAACGAAAGATTCTAAGCTAATTGATTATCGAAAATTGGTTATCGAGTTAACCAAGGAGTTTGATGATGTCACATTTCATTACCTCCCACGAGAAGAAAATTAGATGGCTGATGCTCTTGCCACATTAGCCTCGATGATTAAAGTAAATAGACCAGAAGATATGAAACCCATTCAAATGAGTATCAATGAGGCTCCGACTCATTGTTATGATATTGAAGAAGAAGAAGAAGAAAGGGATGATCGCCCATGGTACCAAGATATTCTTCAGTATGTGAGAGATCGCAAATACCCCGAACAAGTTTCTAAAATTGAAAAGAGGAAATTGAGAAGACTGGCCAATGAATATGTCCTAGATGGGGAAATCTTGTACAAAAGGAGGAAAGATCAGGTGTTGCTAAGATGTGTCGACACAGTTGAAGTTAGAAAGATCTTAGAAGAAGTTCAAGGCATTTGTGGGACACACGCCAATGGTTTCACAATGACCAGGTAAATAATGAAATTTGGGTATTACTGGTCTACCATGGAAGGGGATTGCATCAATTATGCTAAGATGTGCCATAAGTGCCAGATCTATGGAGACAAGATTCATGTACCTCCATCACACCTTCATGTCATGACTTCTCCTTGGTCATTTTCTATGTGCGGCATGGATGTCATCGGGCCAATTTCTCCTAAGGTTTCTAATGGTCATAGATTTATCTTCGTGGTTATCAACTATTTCACAAAATGGGTAGAAACAGCTTCTTACACCAACGTCACGAAGTCTGCTATTAGTAAGTTCTTGAAAAAAGAGATCATCTGCCGATATGAGATGTCAGAAAGGATCATATCCGACAATGCCATGAATTTGAACAATAGTACAATAGTGGAAGTTTGAGAGCAATTCAAAATCAAGCATCACAATTCGTCTCCCTATCGCCCGAAGATGAATGGAGCTGTAAAGGCAGCTAACAAAAACATCAAGAAGATCGTTGCGAAAATGACTGAGACCTACAAAGACTGGCACGAAAAACATCATGAATCATTACTAATAATAAAGTGATATATAAATTTTGAATTTAAGAGACATAATTCATCACTATGAAATGTGATAACTCTTGGATAATAATCTAGTGATATATAACTTTAGGGTACTTATAACTTTTCATTTGTAATTATTGGAACACTATATATATTTTTTGAAATATTCCAATAAAATGTGGGTAAAGCTCGAATAACAAAAGCGACTAACGTGATTTGAACCCAAACCACACTTGAGACGATTAACATCCTTGACCATCAAATCATCACATGGGGTTCATAACTATGAAGATTTTAACTAATCAATTAGGTGATTTTAAAATCAATTAACGATATTAAAGGGGTTTCATTCCACAACATTAGATTCTTAATTATAGTTCTAGATTATAAAGATGTACTGATATCTGTTTACTATTTATTTTTTTATGAAAAATAATTTTAACTAATCAATATCTCAAATTTTATCAGACATCTCTTGAATACGATAAAATATTAAATAAAAATATTAATTTTGTATGAAATCATTCGTATAATCATTCTACAATTTCATTATTAAAATAAATAGTTGATATCTTAATATCTTATTTTTATCTATCTTTTAAAATCTAATATTGAAATCATGCGGCACATAAAAATTAATGATCATTACAATAATATTCATATTATAATATATTAATTTATCTGAATTTAATAGATAAAATGATCGTTTTGAATATATTAATAATAGGAATATATTTAATACATAGTTATTAATATGATAATTTGCTATAGATTATTTAATAATATATTGTTATATATAAATTCAAAATGATAATATATTATTAACATTAATATTTTAATATTATTAATAACCCCAATTAATTTATAATTAGATATAAAAAAAATTGATAAATTAAAAAATTAAATGCTACAAAAATAAATGTTGAAAATTAAATATTAAAAAATTAAATGTTTTATTCAAGTTATAAAATATGTTTGGTGTATTACTTAAAGTTAAATATGGATTATAATTAAATTATTTAGTAAAAAAATAATATAATCTTAAGTGAAATAGATAAAATAGAAGTGAATTGACTTTGGTAGTTCTTTATATATTAGATAAATAGATAATCCAATTAACATGGTTTTATGTACCTTTATCCATTTTTTAGTGAATTATAAAGGAAGGGCAAAGCCCTAACAATGAAGCAATTGACGGGACTCGAACTCAAATCACATCTAGGACAATGAATATCTTTAATCATTAGGCCAATACACGGGTTCATATAATCCTAAGTGAAATAGATAAAATAAAAGTGAATTGAATTTGGTATTTCTTTATATATTAGTTAAATAGATAATCTAATTAACATGGTTTTATGTACCTTTATCCATTTTTTGGTGAATTATAAAGGGAGGGTAAAACTTTAAAAATAACGCGATTGACGGGACTCGAACTCAAATCACATAGGAGGCAATGAATTTTTTTAGCCATCAAGCCAACAAAGGTTCATAAATGATCCTTTATTTGCAAAAAGATCCCTATGAAGCAATAAATCATCAATTTTAACTATCTTGCCTCCAAATCTCATCTTCAAAATCAGGTTAACAAAAATGCAGGTCTAATACAACAATATTTTTATGATTTATTCTGTAAAACAAAGAGTTTTGACTAATATCTATTACCTGAAGGAAGGCAGCAACCATAGATTACACAACACAAGGAAAGGACAAACAGTTTCAATGGTTATCATGGATTGAAACACAAATTTCTGTTCATCCCGACACAAACCGGATTCTTACGATGATTTGGTGGAAAGGCGGATACCGACAGCCAAAACCCATGATGGCGAGTGGAACCAAGAATTGAAGGAGCTTGATAATGAACTCGGATGTCTTGTCTTGATTATAGTGAGGCTGGTTCGAGGGCTTATATTGGGTCTTCTTTGGTATAGTTGAGACATCAATCTCTCCCACACAGTATTGATCCATCATGTCTCTGGCACTATCGCTATGGCCAACATCCTCAAAATCATCACTCGCATCCTTCATTGTTGCCGATAATAACACTTCATCACCACCAGGGTGGTCTTCCAAAAACTGTCACATCGTAAACCTGTTTGAAGGATTAGGCGGACACCAAACTAAAGTTATAAGTTTTGACATTAAACGGACTAACATACCAAGACATCAAATAATAATAGAAAAAGAAGAAGAAGATATGAGCTTGTTATTGATGATGAGCCAACAGTCCTTGCGATGGTTGTGCTGAGAGACTTGAGCCAAAGTGAACACCTTTCCATGACCACCCATTTTTAGGCTGTTTCTCCAATGCCTTAATCTAAAGTTTATATTCAGAGAATAAAGAGAGAAAAAAAAAGAGTGAAGAGCTTTGAAAGGTAGAGAGAGTTTATTTATTTTTTGGATTAAAAACAGATGGAATCAATGAAAAAGAGATTTGTGATTTTAATGTAGGCTAACCAATCAACTTTCAAATGATTTATATATATATAGAGAGAGAGAGAGAGAGCAGCAATTTAGTTGAATTGGTGAAGACTAATAAATGTTGGAAGTGACAAAGTCATTTACCATTGAGTTTGGTTTGGTTTATAGGTAGGGAGGTAGGCAGGACAATGGATTTGTAAATGTGGGTGCTTTCTTGTCTTCTCAATGCCTTCTGCCTCGGTGGCCTTTACCTTTTGAAATCCTAACTCAAATGTTTTGTTGTACATTAGGAGCTTTGTTTAGATTACTTCGAATAAATCAATTTAAGATGATATAATTGTTGAATTTAATACTTTGTAATAATTAATTCTTTCAAAATTATTTAGTAATAGTAACTTTAAAAAAAACACAATAAATATTAAATAAGATTTTTTTGTAAAGTCAGCGTGGAAATCTTGATTTCGCAGTTTCAGAGTGGCATTCTTGCTGATCTAACCAACTAGACAAATGATCCTGCCAGTCAGAAAATTTTTTGCTCTACCTAGCACCCTATCCCGCCTAGTTCAGGAGCTTCCTCTGGTTTGAACTCTACTAAGATTCCTTCTTTTTCTATCCCTGTAGGAACGTCTTTGCAGTAAGCGCGTGTCTTCCTCTCCACTTTGGAATAGCTGATAAAAGCTTAGTGTGATCCCTTGGTTTCCAACCATATCACCCCAACTACACCAATAGGAACCACTCACCTAACTACCCTAATCCCCCCAATTACCACAAAACATCAACCGCAACTTGGTGTATTCCCTCTTAAACCTTTTGACCAAATATCTCGCTGCTTGCAAGAAGCCATGACCTACCTCATAGCCACACCCCCTCCACCAACTGTGACTCCTAACCCATTAGATCAAGGCTCTTAAAACTATGACGTTTGGAAGATTAGTTTTCCTAGCAAAAGCATCGCTTCCAAGAGCAACAAGAGCAGTAGTGTCTTTGACCAGAGGAATGCCCAAAACAAGCAGCTTATTGTTGAAGTAAGAACTGCATGAGAGATTCCTAAATGTGAAAACTTAGATCGTCAGGAAGATTAGGCCAAATATGCTCTCTACGGAGACCATGAGCGTAATAATTTAGGTGACCTCTGTAAAAACAATACTCGTAATGACCCGATTTCCAGTGATGTTAGAAAGTACGTTTCAGAACACCATTTCCATAAATAAAGTTCGTAAATATTGTTGGAGATTTTGAGTGGCGAAGATAGATCTGGAGACAATATTGGATTAAACAGTATACTTTGAGCCACAGGTGACGCTTTTCAAAGAGAACTATTTATCCCCACACAGTTTCTAGAGGGTTAAGACAAAGGTTCTCCCGGGATACAACAAAGTTTTGAATTGATTGTAATGTGAGTGTGAGAAACATAGATCCTCTATTTATATACATTCAATGGATACAAATTTGGAGAGTCACAACCTTTCATGTTGGACATACCTTTTGAAAGAAACTTGTCCCACGGAAATGTATGTATTAGATGATAAATCATCACTTTTAATTTAAACAATGCTTATAAATAAATAATTTGCAATCTATAAATTTGCAACAATCTCCCACTAGATTGCTAAATTCAAAAAATAAGTACACAACGATTAAGCATAAAGAAGGGTGTACGCAGATTAAACCTTTCTTAAGTGCAAACTTCTCAAAGTATAAAAAAAGTGAATGGTGGCTAGTCACTTGAACCATCACTCTTAAATTAAATATCAAAAAAATTTCACACATAATCGTAAAGAATTAGAGTAAGAGTTTAATTTGTTTTAGCACCGTTATGGCCATGTGCTCAACCCTTTTCATGAACATGTACGAGAGAAAACCATAAAGAAAATCTCATTGAAGCGATATGACTTCATGTCTATATAGGTGGATTTCATGACAATTAATGTCCATCCATTAAGAGTAAAACTCATCCTCTAAAATATAAACACTAAATCCTTGGTCTTGGTGCACGTTGTCATTCAATAACTTGTTATTACCCTTTAAACCTCGAAACAAACTTTTGGATAGAAAAAGGTAGGGTTTCCATTAGCAATGACGCAATTAGAATGGTTTTAATCTGATCTTGGTGGTGGTACTCTAAACTAAATCCGTTGACAAACCTTTTTTCAGTGGATCTGCTAAATTGTAAATTGACTTAACATAGGTAACAGTTATCACACCGTCCCTAATCAATTGTCTCACATACTCATGTCTCAAACATATATGTCTAGACTTTCTCTTGTACACCTTATTGTACGCTCGAGACATGGTGGATTGACTATCACAATATACGAAAATGCAAACCTATATTGTGACCACAACTTCATATCTAGCAAGAGATTTCTTAGCCATTCCCTTTCCTTGCTAGTAGTCGCCAAGGCTATAAATTTAGCCTCTATAGTTGAATGTGAGATGAAAGTTTTTTTCTTGGAGGCCCAACTAATGGCTCCACCTCCGATCTCAAAAATCCATCTCGATGTGGACTTATTGTCACTTAAACTTGTAATCCAACTTGCATCCGAGTAACCTTCTAGTATCGTGGGATAATCACTATAGAATAATCCCAAATTTTTTGTTATAATTTTTTGTTTTCTTAAGATAACCAAAAATCCTAAAAATTCTTTTTCAATGATCGATACTAGGACAATTTGTAAATCTCGCCAATTTGCGCACAACAAATGTGATATCAGGTCTAGTGCAATGCATTGCATACATTAAACTTCCAATTGCATTAGCGTATTCAAGTTGCTGTAGCCCTGCCATTATTCTCACTTAAATTGAAGTTCGAATCGTATGGAGTGTTTGAATCCTTGATATTCAACTTTTTGAACTTTTCCAATACTTTCTCAATGTAGTGAGATTGGCTTAATGCAAAGCCCCTTTCATGTTTTTTCACCTTTATAACTAGAATTGTATCTACCTCGTTGAGATCCTTCATCTTAAAATTCGAGGCTATATACTCTTTGGTCTCACGAACACCTTTCATGTTCGTCCTAAAAATCAACAAATCGTCTACATAGAGACAAATAATTACACCGTACCTATCAGTGAATTTAGTGTAAATACATTTATATGCACCATTATGTAAAAAATCATATGACAAAATAATCGAGTCAAATTTCTCATGCCATTGTTTAGGCACTTGTTTTAAACCATATAATGATTTGATCAGCTTACACACCTTATGTTCATTCCCAGGAAGCACAAAGCCTTCTAGTTGCTCCATGTAGACTTCCTGTTCGAGATCACCATTCAAAAAAGTCTTCTTAACATCCATTTGATGTACATGTAACTTATGGATAGATGCAAGTATTATAAGAATTAAAATGAAGGCCATTCTAGTCACTACTGTATAGGTGTCAAAATAATCTAGGCCTTATTTTTGCCTAAATCCTTTAGCCACCAACCTAGCCTTAAAGGTTGGAGAACCCCTTGTTGGAGTATTCTTCCTCTTAAATACCCATTTACACCAAATAAGTTTTGATCCTTTAGGAAGATCAACTAGAATCCAAGTATTATTGGATAATATTGAACCCATTTCATCATTGACCGCCTCTTTTCAAAATGTCGCATCCCTAGAAGTCATGGCTTCACCATAGGATTGTGGACTACCATCCAAATTAAACATTATGAAGATCTTCCTAATTACGGATTCTCTATTTCCCTCAACAAGGAATGCTAGAGATTGTGAGGAAATGAAATCGTGACCAAAGTTCTTTACTTTTCTCACTCTTTGACTTTTCCTTGGTTCCATATCCTTATTGTCACAAAGACTTCTTTTGGTTTGATCACCTGAGGTCATTGGTTGATATTTTTTTTTTCGAATTAGTTGAATCATCGAAAAACTTATTTTCAATGAATATAACATCTCTTGTTTCAATTATCGTATTTGACACTGAGTCAAGAACACGATATGCCTTAGAATGTTAGGCATATCCATCAAATGCACCTTTGACGTCTCTTGGTCCTAACTTTGTTCTCCGTTGGTCGAGAACTCTATAACTCATATGGAGATACTTTGAATTTTTTCAATGGTATTCTATTAAGGATATAACACGTAGTTAATAATGCTTCACCCCATAGATTATATGGAAGTTTAGCATTTAACAACATCAAGTTAACCATATCCAATAAGTACGGGTCTTTCTTTCCACCAAACCATTTTATTGCGAAGTATAAGGCGTGGAACACTCATGTATCACACCTTATTCCTCACAAAATACATTAAATTCATTTGAAAAATATTCACGACCTCTAACACTACAAAGCACTTTGATTTTCTTACTAAACAAATTCTCAACCTCATTTTTAAAACGTTTAAACATATCAAAATCCTCGTTTTTACTTTTCATGAGATACACATAAGTAAATCTAGAAAAGTCATCTATAAAAGTGATAAAATATCGTTTTTCACCTCTTGCTAGAGTTCCATTTAATTCACAAACATCTAAATGAATTAAATCTAGCACTTGTGAATTCCTTTCACACTTATTAGGAAATGGCTTCTTGGTAATTTTTTATTGAATACAAATTTCACATTTACCCACAAATTCATCATTACTTAGATTGATATAACCATTCTTTTGCATATATTGTAAAGTTTTAGAATTAAAATGTGCTAAACGTGCATGCCACAAAGGATAAGACTCAACAATATAAGTAGAAGAATTAACTTTATTCATATCAATGCTCAACTTGAACATACCATCGTTACAATATCCTTTTCTTACATATATATCACTCTTAAGCAAGACAAACTTATCTGATTCAAGATAATCTTGAACCCTTTATTACACAGAAGACTCGCAGACACTAAATTCTTTCTCACATCGAAACATGCAACACATTGGTCAAAGTCAATTTCATTCCATATGTGAGTTAAGTTCTACCGTCCCTTAAACGAGCACCTTAACTAATTGATAGTTGCCCATAAGAACTTCATAGTTTGCTATTAGTTCATAACTCTTGAATTATTGTCAGTCATTACAAACATAAATAGTAGCTCCAGAATCAAGCCACCAATTATGAGGCTTATAGGTCATGGCTATGTTGAGTTCGGTAATCATACCAATCTCCAAATTCTCGATCCCTTCTGTAACCATGGCCACTAAGTTCATATCCTCCACCATATTGGCTTTAGAAGTTGTGGTATCTTCCTTCTTTTTGAGAAGTTTACAATCTTTAATGTAGTGTCCTTTCTTATTGCAATTATAGCAGTTGCGAGATTTTTTATTCTTGTATTGATGTCATTGGTCTCGAATGTGTCCTTTCGCTTACATTTCGAGAATTCTTAGACTCGCTCACATGGTTCACTTTAGAACTTTGGAGAAGATACACTGCATCATGCTTTCGAGTTTACTCTTCAATATGCAAATGCCTAAGTATTTTCTCCATAGTGAAGTCCTCTGTCATATGCAGAAGTTTCTTTCGATAATTGTTCCAATACGAGGGCAATTTTCAAATGATAGCTCCGACTTGTAACATTTTCGAATAACAACTTTTAAGTCACAAAGTCTACTTACAAGGACTTTTAGTTCATGGACTTGATCCATGATCGGGATACTATCGAGCATTTTGAATTCAAAATATGTCATCATTAAAAATTTATCGTGTACCTTGTCGCTCGGTGTTGTATTTCTCTTCAAGAGGTTTCCATATTTCAACCAGGGATTGCATCGACATGTAGAGATCATACAATCGATTGGACAAGGTGTTAAGAATGTGTCCATGACATGTGAAATTGTCTCCTCACACTTCTTCTTGAGTTCAACCACTTTTGTAATTTCCTCAATATTTGCATTGGGGGCGAGATCCTCCACGAGTTGGAAGTTTGTATCCAAATCATACGCCACATTCAAGATGGTAAGAAGGAACAACATCTTGTTCTTCCAACGACTGAAGTTTGAGCCATCTAATCGGTCAAGTTTCATAAACTCTTGGTTCATCACTTTGAATGCGATGGTAGCCTCCGTCGCCATCTTCAAATTAGTTCTCTTTGATTATTGGAGAATTTAAGTAGAGAAGATAGATTCGGAGATCATATTGAATTAAACAATAGACTTCGAGGCACAAGTGACGCTTTCCAAAGAAAACTATTTTCCCCCCACACAAAGTTGCTAGAGGGTTAAGACAAAGATCCTCCTAGGATACAATGAAGTTTTGAATTTCCTTTGATTAGCAAAATCATGGAATTCCTTAACTCTTACTTTAATTTTTGAAAAATGGAATTGATTGTAATATGATTATGAGCAACATAGATCCTCTATTTATATGCATTCAATGGATACAAATTTAGAGAGTCACAACCTTTCATGTTGGACATACCTTTTGGAAGAAACTTGTCCCATGAAAATGTATCCATTGAATGATAAATCATCACTTTTAAATTAAATTTGAAAGATGATAAATCATCACTTTTAATTTGAATAGTGCTCATGAATAATTAATTTGCAATCTATAAATTTCCAACAAATATAAAATATGAATATTTATGGAGTTATTATGGAATTATAATAAAGTTCAATTATGCAATTTAGCCAAGGAAATAGTAAATTAAAACTCAAGGGCTAAATTGTAAAATTCCAATTACAATTGAGTTCTAATTTAGATAAGGCTTCGAGACTTAAATTGAAAATATCCAAAGGATCAAAATAGCTATTAAACCAATTTTATTTTATAAGATAGTGGAATTTCATGGCAATTCATTCATCTTGATAAGTGAAATTAATTAAAGAATTAAGCATATTTTAATAGATAAAATTTAGATTAATTAATTCCTCGTCTAAGTATATAAACTAAAATTAGTGGAGATGAAAGCATCATCTCCTTCCTTTCTTCTCATATCGTCCAAAAGAAAGAAAAATAAAGAAGAAAAACCTAAGTCATTTGTACATTCGACCATTTAAAAATCAAGATTTCAAGCTATTTTCTTTTTTTTATATATATAGATTTATGATCATAGGAGCTTGATTTAGCTAGTCTATACATCAATTTTTCCAATTATTATGTTTTTAATAAGATTTTATTGTAGAGAAATTGATGAATTAGGCTTGGAATTGATAGATATTGAGCTTAGGTCATGATAAGGATCAAATTGTAAAACTAAATAAGTTTGTTTGTTAACTTTGTAACATTACCAAATTAAATAAATTGAAAATCTATCATGAAATTATGATAGGAATAGAAAGTATAGGGTCCCTAATGAAAGAATGTGACATCCGATTTTAATCTGATATTAAATATCAAAAGATACACATACTCCGAGTACAGGAACTAAATTGAATAAAATAAAAAATATGTTTTGTCACACCCTAAAATTGGGTCTAAAAGTTTGAAGGGTATGTTAGGAATTTTAGTCTATATGTGCTTGGAATTTCATAAGGTTGGTAACCAATAATGTTTTCAATAATGACTATTAGATAATTAAGTCAATTTTTAAAAATGATTTTTAAATACCTTAAATTTTGAAAATAGGATTGATTTGTAAAATAGTCAAATTTGAGAGTTTTTATGAAGAAATTTAACCAAAATTTTAAGTTCAACCTAAACCCCTTTTTCTCCAAATTGTTCACAATAGTTTACTCCTCATAGTTGTTATTGTCATCCATTTCTCTCCCAAGTCTCTCAAACTCAATTTTAATCTCCAAAACCTAATTCCTTTTGATTTCAAACATCCCTTGAGCCATAAATCTCCATTGAAACCAAGAAAAACACTAAAAATCTCATTAATTTCATTATCTTCCTCACGTGTGGGTTTTCTCGGATTTATGGATTTACTATATGTGCATATTGAAGTTCGGTTTGAAAATTTTAGTGATTTGATTGTTAATTAAGTAAAAAGGGTTAAATCGTAAAAGTTACAAAAGTTTATTTCTATTAGTTAAATGGGCTAAATGGCTAGGGAAATGTAAATCAATGTACTTAAATGGTGAATATACTCTATCAAGAAAATTAACAGTGGTTGGTGGACCAACTATTGATATTTTGTTGTTTTAAATTTATAATAATAATAATAATATAGTAAAGTAATAAAAAGTTAAAAAGAAAAAGAAAGAAAAGATGAAATTTCATGTTTCTTCTCCCCAAAGCCATGAGCTCCATTGTTGAACCCCTCATGGTCAGCCAAGCTCTTCTTCCTTGCTTGAAGGAGATTTTGAGGTCTATTTTTAATGATTTTTATGTTTTTGAGTTCGTTTTTGAGTTCGTTTTAACTTCATCTATCTAACTTGGGGGTTAATTTGTGAAATTGTTAGATGTTTAAAATACTACCATGGATGAATTTGTGATGTTTTTGAAGTTTTATGATAGATTTACAAGCTTGGTTGTTAAATAAAACTATTTTGTATAGTAATTTTTAGTAATTTTAATGTTAAAGGACTAAAATGATGCAAAGTGTTCCATCGAATCCAGAAGGTTATATAAGTAATTTCACCTACCCACAACTCGATAGTCCAAGATCATCTACAATAATAATTATAAATATAAATATATAATATTAAGTCTATAATTAAAATAAAATAACATAATTAATATCTCAAAATAAAAATACCAAAATTCCCAAAATGAAATGTATTTACAACCCCAATTATAAAAATAATGAACAAAGTGTAATAAAAACCCAAAATCAAAATAATTATATGGTAAAATAATATATAAAAAGTCTGTAATAACGCCTCCAGTACCAAGTCACCTAAATCCAGAATATTTGTAAAAGAACTATAAGGATATGAGCTATAAAGCCCAGTGTGTCTCTAAGGCACACTCAACCTAACATATATCATCACAATCATATATATATAACTCAAAAAGTAACCACAAATCATGTAATAAACACAAGCATGATGCAATGCACCCAATACTCCAACATACCAACACAGTGAAATGGTTCCCCAGAACCCTTTCCCAACCAATCGTCACCAATCGCAGTGTGATTTTAGTATCAACCTTTAAGGAATGATAACCACTTCTTCCACCATACAAACCCACCCTATGAACACACAATGGTATGATTACTTAATTATCTTTATATAATATCAGTCTCAATTTCACAATGTTTCTCATATGTTTAATTGTCTTAAAGCACGATAAAGTAACACAATAATTTAATCAACATATGCTCTGAGTAAATGCATGACATGATCAACATATATTACTCAACTCAGTTTCAATTATACCATCCAAATCTCAACACAATCATCACATCAACAACATGTATCTCAATATATCATGCAATCACCCAAATCACAACATCTCAATGATAGGTTAAGTACAATTAGAAACACACCTCTAGCAAATAGAACTTTAACGACGAGGAGGTCATCCATCACGTGTTGTACGAGTACCCGATCTAACAGGATTAGATCCTACAAATACAACTATATATTATTACAATCCTAGCCACCACTTTAACACAAGACTAAACCAAAGTAACTTACGTGAAACTCTTGAAACCGATGCAGGAGTTGATTGCACAGGTGGAGGAGGTAAATCGTCTGCCTCGAAATTGTGATCTCCTAAACATGAATATCTCATATTAGCAATCCCCAAATTAAAACTCTAAATAACATAAAGTACAAAACTTAAGATAAAACTATCAAAACAAAACTTTCGGGTTAGAATTTGGCAAAACGGATAGCGAAATCAGACTCAAGACGTCGAAAAATAGGCAGGGTAAGGTTTTTTAAAAAAATTCAACGGGTCAAGATCAACGGTCAACGATCAATGATCAACAATCAACGGTCGGTCAATGGTCTGACTTGGTTTGGGTTTAGACTTGATTCAATTGGGTTTGGTTCACTTTGGGTTTGGTTATTGGGTCAAAGACTTTGAGTTTGGTTTGATTTTAAAAGAATTTGGGTTTAAATTGGTAATAAGGGTTTGGGCTTAAAGTTGGGTATTATTTTAGGATTAATTGGGTTACTTTGGTTTGGCTAAAGCAAAAATTAGCCCACATCACAATTCATCACATGGTTCCTTTAGGGTTTTGACACCCCCTACCGGCGGCACCCAGCTCCACCACTACGAACGGTGCACAACCACCAAGATCACATGCACAAACAACTCCAAACAATGTCACAAGCACTATTCCCACACTCACCAAGATTTGAAACAACGACGGAGCACAAAAGGAACCAAAAGTCGAAAGCTTCTCTTTGTCAAAACTCACGAACGGCGGTGGCTAAAAAGACGCTGAATGAGGGGTTTTGGTCGCACACACCTAAGGTAGAGATTGATGGTGTTTGAGAAGTCACGAACGGCGGCAAGAGTGGTCGGAAGGTGATCGATTTTGAATATTAAAGGAGAATGAGGGAATTTGGGAAGAAAAATCGGCAGTAACAAAACAGATGGAAGAAAAAAGGTCAGTTAGGGAGAAAAGGTAGGTTTTATACTCAATAAAATTGGAGTATTTACTCGGAAGTCCCTAGACAACACTAAAGTTTCTAGATTCACCCCAACCCTTTACACACACTACAAATAAATCCCAAAAAAAAACCAAATTGTCCTCAACATATAATTTAATGCCTAACAAAGTCCTTGTAACTTTTAAGAATTACGACAAAACCCCTAATTTTTAAAAAATTATCAATTAAGTCCTTTAATAAAGTTAGGGTGTTACAACTCTCCCCCTCTTAAAAGGAATTTCAACCTCAAAATTTACCTGGACAAAAAGATATTGATATTGGGCCTTAATGACGGCTTTTGGCTCCCAAGTATCCTCCTCATAACCATGATTGCGCCACAATACCTTAACCATCTTAATGGTCTTCCTCCTAAGAACTTTCTTATCTTAAGAAATGATCTCAATTGGTTCTTCCTCAAAACTCAAATCAAGACAAACCTCAATCTCCTCAATAGGCACTATGTGAGACGGGTCTAATTGATAATACCTCAACATGGAGACATAGAAAACATCATGAATCCGCTCAAGCTTAGGCGATAACTCAAGCTGATAAGCAACTGGTCCTACTCGATGAAATACCCGATAAGGACCGATAAAATGAGGACTCAACTTGCCCTTCGTCCAAATCTAAGAACCTTCTTCCATGGAGACACTTTCAAGAAAACCTTATCATCTACACTAAACTCAATGTCCCGACGCTTCAGGTCGTCATAAGACTTTTACCTGTCAAAAGCAGCTTTAAGCCTCTCACGAATCAATTTAACAGTCTCCTTAGACTCTTGAACAAGATCTGGTCCCAACAACCGATACTCCGTCAACTCAGTCCAACCGATAGGGGTACGACACTTGCGCTCATACAAAGCCTCATAAGGAGCCATCTTAATACTAGCTTGATAACTATTATTATAAGCGAATTCAGCCAGTGGTAAGAAATCCTCCCAACACCCTTGATACTCAATCACACAACCCCTCAACAAGTCCTCCAAGACCTGAATCACCCACTCGGATTGGCCATCAGTCTGCGGATGGTAAGCAGTACTGAAGTTTAACCGAGTACCCAAAGTACGGTACAAGGATTCCTAAAATCTCGAAGTAAACCTCAGATCTCGATCAGAGATGATAGATAAAGGCAATGAAGACGAACTATCTCTGAGATGTAGAGTCGAGCTAACTTACTCAAAGGATAATCGACCCTTATTGGAATGAAATATGCGGACTTAGTGAGTCGATCCATAATCACCTACACTAAATCTTTCTTGGATGGTGTTAAGGGAAAATCACTCGCAAAATCCATAGTCACCCTTTCCCATTTCCACTGAGGAATCTCAATTGATTGCAGTAACCCCAAAGGACATTGATACTCAACCTTAACTTTCTGGCAAGTCAAACGCTTTGACACAAAATCCACAACATCTATCTTCAAACCCTTCTACTAATACTTGTCACGAAGATTTTTATACATCTTATCTCCACCAAGATGCATTAAATAAGGGCTATCATGTACCTCACAAAGAATAGTCTGCTTAATCTCAGAATCCCTCAGAACACAGTATCGACCACGAAAGCATAGTAAACCATTCTGATCCAAAAAGAAGTCCACAGATGTACCTTTCTCTACCTCCCTCATACAGTGCTCTAGATAAAGATCATTAGCTTGATTAGCCTTAATCTTCGAGAGTAAAGTGGGAATAACTTAGAGTTCAGCCAAAAGACTGTCATCCTCAAACAAGCTCATCCCGGTAAACAATGCCCTCAACTCGGTCACAGCACGATGACTTAAAGCGTCAGCAACCACATTAGCCTTACCATGGTGATACTCAATCTCACAGTTGTAATCCTTAAGAAGCTCTAACCATCGTCGTTGTCAGGTTAAGCTCCTTCTGTGTTACTTCAAGCTCTTATGATCAATGAAGCTATAACACTTCTCCCCATAGAGATAATGTCTCCAAATTTTAAGAGCGAAGATTATTACAACAAGCTCAAGATCATGAGTATGGTAATTAATCTCATGCGATTTCAACTGTCGAGAGGCATAAGCTACAACCTTTCCCCCTTGCATTAGCACACATCCCAATCTAGTATGAGAAGCATCGCTGTAGACAGTATAAGCTTTCCCAAGCTTAGGTTGGATCAGAACTGGTGCTTGAGTCAACACAGACTTCAATTTCTCGAAACTAGTCCAAACAAATGGAACGCTTTTCCTCAGAAGCTTAGTCAGAGGCGTCGCAATAATTGAAAAACCCTCAACAAACCTCCGATAATATCCAGCTAAACCCAAGAAACTACGAATCTCAAAAACATTCTTAGCTTGCTTCTAGCCCATAATAGCTTCAATCATCTTCGAATCCACACGAATACCATCAATAGAAACTATATGACCCAGAACATCACCTCAGATAGCCAAAATTTGCACTTGCTAAACTTAGCATAAAGTTGTTTTTCTCTCAAAGTTTGTAGAACAACCCTCAGATGCTCCTCATGCTCAACCTCAGACTTAGAGTATACCAGAATGTCATCTATAAATACCACCACAAATTGATACAAGTAGGGTTGAAACACCCTATTCATCATGTTCATAAAAGCAGCAGGGGCATTAGTTAACCCAAAGGGTATTACCAATAACTCATAGTGTCCATAACGAGTTCGAAAAGCTATCTTGAATACATTAGAATCTTTCACCTTAAGCTGATAGTACCCTGATCTCAAGTCAATTTTGGAGAACACAGTAACTCCTCCGAACTGATCGAATAAGTCACTAATATGAGGCAAGGGATACTTATTCTTAATCATCAACTTATTCAGCTTCTAATAATCAATGCACAACCGAAGTATTTCATCCTTCTTCTTTACAAACAAGACTGGCGCTCCCCAAGGTGAAACACTTGGTCAAATAAAACTCCTATCCAACAGCTCTTGCAACTATACTTTCAACGCCTTGGTTCCTTAGGTGTCATTTGATAAGGTGACATAGACACAAGATCCGTACCAGGATAGACCTCAATGCTAAACTCAACCTCATCACGCTTAGGTGGCACACCAGACAATTCTTTCGGGAACACATCAAGGAAGTCTTTTACCACTCGAATCTTATCAATCTCGGAATCAAATTGTCTTAGATCAAGAATGTAAGCCAAATAAGCCATGGATCCCTTTCTAATCAACTTTTTGGCTTTAAGGGCTGAGATCACATTAGACAGAAACCCTTTACATTCACTAACTAGGGTTATCCATCGATCAACAGAAGTTCTTAGAGTTGTCCTTTTCTTCCCACAATCTAGATTAACTCGATGCTTAGAAAGCCAATCCATACCAAGTATAAGGTCAAATTCATTGAATGACAACTCCAGTAAATCGGCAGAAAAGATTTCCCCTTGAATCTCTAAAGGACAGTTACGGTATATTCTATTAACCTCCACAGAGTTACCCATCGGACTTTGAATAGTTACCGTAGACTCAACATTTTCAACAATAATCTTAAGACCCCAAGACACAACACTCGCCACATAGGAATGTGTCGAACCATTATCGAGCAAAGCAAAATAAGGAATAGAATGAATAGAGAAAGTACCTGCTATGACGTCAGGCTCATCACGGTCCTCATGCCTCCTAATAGCATATACCAACCCAGGCTGTCTCGCCCCAGATCTAAAAGTTCCACCACTCCGAACAGACCTACCTCTAGTAGTTAAACCTGAAATGATCAGTTTAACCTGTCCTCTACTCCCAGTAGGAGCCTGAACTGAAACCTGAGACTGACTCTACACAAAAGAACCAGTAGGAGGATCGGGACAATCTCTAAAAAAGTGCACCTGTGAACCGCACCTAAAACAAGCCCCGATCTTTCTCCAACACTCACCCCCATGTTTTTATTACAGTAAGAACAGAGATGCATGGGACGAGGTCTAGTGGAACCACCAATACTACCACTGGAGCTGTCAAAACCGTAGGCCTCACTCTCGAGTAACTAGGCTGAGTTGTCTCCTCTCTAGGCCTCTTAACAGAAAGACCACCCGTAATAGGCTGAGCTGATATGCCCACTGGCTTTTACTACGCTCCTTTTCCTAAACCCTCTAAGCCTTAGTACGAGCCTCTAAACTCTCAACAGATCTAGCTCGACTAACCAAGTCATTGAACACCCTATAGTGATGCATGTTGACCCTAGCCTGAAGTGAGAGTCGAAGCCCCTTCCTAAACCAATTACATTTTTCTTTTCATTTGTCACCAGCCCTGACGCATAATGAACCAATCTCAAGAACTCTATCTCATAATCATTAACGGACATGTCCTCCTGTCTCAAGTCTATAAAATCATCCCTATATTTTTCGAGAAACTCCTCACCCACATAACGATCCTGGAAAGACTCCCTGAAATAATCCCATGTAATATGTCCAGTAAAAGTAGACTCCTCCTCAGTGTCCCACCAATTTTGGGTCTCACCTCTCAATAAAGAGACAACAACTCTAACCTTCTATCCAGCAAGGTAGTTCATCTCTACAAACAATCTCTGTAAATCCTTTAGCCAATACTCAGCAACTGAAGAATCTGTACCGATTCTACCCTCAAACACCTTCATCCCTACAGCTATAAAATCAACAGAAATGGGCCTCTTCGAACCCTCAGACTGACCCCAGTGGATCTACGAAGTAATCTCAGTAACTCTCGATTAACCGTGGTATTGTCTAACTCCACGATCTCACTGTCCCCAATATCGAGCACATCCTCAACAAGAGCTTCCTCAGCAGGCTAGTCTCCTCCAATAGTTGTCTGACCCTTAGCACCTACGGGCAGCTCATCCTCATCAACATGAGGCATCTCCTCCACATTCTCCTCAAGCTCAAACATAGGAGTAGGGTCACTTACGGCCCTAGTAGTACGGCCTCGACCTTGACCTTGGCCGCGGCCAATCGTAAGTCTAGCACTCCTACATGGTGACATAGCCACCAAGATCACATGCACAAACAACTCCAAACAAGGCCACAAGCACTATTCCCACGCTCATCAAGATTTGAAACAGCGACGGAGCACAAAAGGAACCAAAAGCCGAAAGCTTCTCTTTGTCAAAACTCACAAACAAAAATGGCTAAAAAGACATGGAATAAGGGGTTTTGGTCGCACATACCTAAGGTAGAGATTAATGGTGTTTGGGAAGTGCACGAACGGCGGTAAGGATGGTTGAAGGGTGATTGATTTTGAAGATTAAAAGAGGGAGGGATTTTGAGAATGAAAAATCGACAGTAAAAAAACAAATGGAAGAAGAAAGGTCAGTTAAGGAGAAAAGGTGGGTTTTATACTCAATAAAATTGGAGTATTTACTCGGAGGTCCCTAAACAACACTAAGATTTCTAGATTGACTCCAACCCTTTACACATGCTACAAATAAAAAATTCCAAATTATCCTCAACATATAATTTAATGCCTAACTAATCCTTGTAACTTCTAAGAATTATGACAAAACCCCTAATTTTTCAAAAATTCTCAATTAAGTCCTTTAATAAAATTAGGGTGTTACAATGTTCAAGTGATAAAATTACAAGGTATTGGTGTGAAATAACTGTAAATATGGGCTGTAATAGGTTCCCAACAATTCGGCTAAGTATGAAATTAAATAAAAATGGTTAAATTGCATGATTCAAGCTCAGGGATTAAATTTGCATAAAAAGCAAAATGTTGGGGTAATTTTGTAAAACAATGAAAAAAGGACTTAATTGTATAAAACTACTTATTTAAGTGTTGGAATTTTATTAATTGAATGAAATTATTGTTCAGATCAAGAAACGGATCAACCGAATTTTAGTCGAGGAAAAACTAAAGTAACGGACTAGTCGTTGGCTTTATTCTGCCACCATTTTAGTTGAGGTAAGTTCGTAAATTTATTAAATTAATTATATGTTATCTCATGACTTAAAACATGTCTATTTATGTTGAAATTGAGTTTGATTGTTTGAGATAATTATGTGATGAGTTGGAATAATTGGTGATGATGTTTAAGTTGGATATTATAATTAGAAAACATGAAATATATGGATATGATCGAATTCATGTGACAAAGAAAGATTTAATTAATTATATGATATGTTAGTTATTATTTATGTTATGTTCGATAAATAAGGACTTTAGGAATGTGTGCTCGTAATGGTATAATGTAAAGTAAGTTCCTAACCGTGTGCTTATTTTATTTCCATATTAATATTGTTGGTTTTACAAATAAACATCTGAGGTTTATATAATCATGAGTGAATAGCTTATGAGTGAAATAAAGAAATTTTGATGGATCAAATAAAAGCTTCAAACGTAATGTTATATCTGAATAACTGACAAGCGTAAACGTACAGAAGTTGACGAGCATAAACGTACAGAAGTTGACGAGCGTAAATGTACAGAAGCTGACAAGCGTAAAAGTACAGTATTCGACGAGCGTAAACGTACAAAAGCTATCGAGCGTAAACAGACAGAAGATGACGAGCATAAACGTACAAAAGCTAACGAGTGTAAACGTATAGAAGCTAACGAGCATAAACGAACATTGTTACCGAGCGTAAACGTATAAAAGCTGAAAAGCATAAACGTACAATAACTGACAAGCATAAACGTATGTTAGCTGACAAGCGTAAATGTATATTAGCTGACGAGCGTAAACGTATATTAGCTGACGAGCATGAACGTATATTAGTTGGCGAGCGTAAACGTACAATAGCTGACAGCATAAACGTACATTAGCTGACGAGCGTAAACGTATATTAGTTGATGAACGTAAACATAATGAAATTGTGTATTTAATACTTTTATAATGATCCATCGAAATAATATAAGTTAACATTGTGCTAAGATATATCAGAAAGAAATGTAAGTATAAGTTTTAATGAATCTTTATATGTTAAATGTATAAAATTAAATGGTTATAAGAAAAAGGCTATAGAT
The DNA here is from genome assembly GCA_039519145.1 of Kokia cookei. Taxonomy (NCBI): domain Eukaryota; kingdom Viridiplantae; phylum Streptophyta; class Magnoliopsida; order Malvales; family Malvaceae; genus Kokia; species Kokia cookei. Next base: position 27,406,193 of record CM076907.1, read on the forward strand.
AATGATTACATGAAATGATATGTGAATTGGTTATGTGAAATATATGTATGAATTGAGATATTAGATTTAGGTAATTGAAATGAAAGGTGATTGTTAAGTGTAAATATGATATTTGGTTTATATGCCAAATGTGTTTTCATGTATAAGTTTGATATCATGATAAAGTTATATGTTTACGTACGAACTCACTAACCTTATGAGATTTGTGATGCATATAGATGATTATTAAACTTATGATCATAATATTGAATTATCTGGTAAAAGGTTTAAAATTACATCCTTTATGGTAAGTAGAATTTAAATTTATTACGAATTTATTAAGCTTTAGGCAAGCTTACTTCGTTTGGTTTTTCTTCCTTGCAGACCATCGGATACGAGTTGTCGATTGGATTACTCTTGGAGGTCACACTATCTAGTAATTAATCGTTATTTTGGTTCGGTTATAAGTGACATGTAATTAGGATGTTATCTACGTGTGTTATAAGTCTCATGGATATATTCCATGTTAATTGAACCATGAGATTTGCATATTGATGTATTTCTTAAGTAGTTTTGGCTTTTGCCTAAGATTGTTTCGGTAGAAATCAATAGGGTATCAGTAGAAGTACAGGGGATACTGAACTTTGGTTATTGACTTGACTTGTTTCGGAAGTTGGTACCAAAGTATCGGTAGTTACCCAGGTTGTGTCGGTAGTTTGGATTTGGATATCGATAGAAGTCCCAAGCCAAAACTACTTAACATTCTCGAGTTTGTAATATCGGTAGAAGTTCGTGTGGTTCCAATAGAACCTAGAGTTGTATCAGTAGAACCCCAGTTCTATCGGTACAATTTTGTAGCCATTTCAGGTTCTTTTTAAACTCGAGTTCTACTTATAGTTGCTCAACTAGGTACCGATAGAAGTCATCCAAATTTCAAAAATTGTTTTAAATTTTAAGTAATTCAATTTATCTTTAAATGTCAGTTTTGCCAACATAAAAAAATAGGGCCTAAAGGACCTGAAATTGTTTCATAAATGTGTATTATCCATGGTAACATCCTTTTGCTCAGGTTCAGTGATCTGGCCGAGTAACGGGTGTTACAATATGTGGGTATCATGTCATGTGATAGTAAATATGTGCGTATGTTACACATGTCATGTGATAGTGAATATATTGTGTTAATAATGTGAATATGCAATGATGATGTGCTGAAATCGATAAGTAAATGTGTGATAATAATGTGGATATTTTGGCCTTGTGACCTTATGAGACTGTTGGATATAGTTGGCATGCCATAGGCTTGTGAGTACTCACATTTGTGGTGTGATTTTGAGGCATTGAGGCCCAAGGATAATTTTGGAGAGATAAGGTAATGCGAGCTACTCCATTCAACGAGATGTGTGTTTGGTGTATTTTGGAGAGTGTTAGCTATATGCTTCACTTAGGGGACATGTTCAACTCTGAGTCATATTTGGTGAGTTTGGGGATTCGTGTATCTGATTTGTGATGATAGAGTCAACTTTATATTTCATAACCTCAAGAGCCAAACTATCGTTAAATGTGATTAATATGTGATGAGATAAGTGCTTAAATATTCATATGATTAATTTGTAAATGAATTTTTGAAAGATGATTAAATGTGAGAAACATGACACTAAAATTGAAGATGTTATGAATATGATAAATGATTGTTTCGTTGATGCATAATGACTTGTTTGCGTAGTGGTTGTTCTGAGCATTCATTGAGCTTGTTAAGCTTACCCACTCCTTTTTAACAATTGCAAATAAGTAGTGTCGGTGTGAGTGGTGCGGCCTTCGAGGGGTGATCCAAACCAATCTTTAGTTGTTATTAGTAGGTGTTATTTGCTTATTTATGATATGGGGATTAAGGAAATATGGTAGATTTTATATTAGTTTTGCTATGATTTTTAATGGTTTTCATGCCTATTATGCTTGGAAGTTTGTGGACTTAAAATGCTATTTTAGGACTGTTGTTTTGGTTATTTTGATGTTTATTTTACTAGGTGAATGATGCATGTTGTATAGGATTAAATACGAATGGTCATTATGCTGATATATGTTGTATTTTTGGGGTCTAGAGCTGAGGTATCAATATTCGAGTTTAAAAAATGATACTTCTGTGATTTTCGAAAGTGCAAGAAACAATTTTATAATTTGGTATCGATATTTTAACACAAGTATTGATACTCGAGGTAAAATTATATATACATTTTTAATGGTACTGATATTTTCTGATAGATGAGTTTTTAAAACGAGAAACAATAAGTCAATTTGGTATCGATTTTCCAAGTGGTATTGATATCACTTGAGAGAATTATCAATACCACACTTCCAGTATCGATACCTACGAAACAATTTTAAAAATTTTGCTAAGTGGCTTTAATGCATGTATGGTGTCTAAATATGAATATCCAATGATTTTTTAGCATGTTTTACTCTCCTTAGAGTATGTATAACTTACAAATCATGTGAATACTTTAATAATAAAAGAAAAAAAATATGCATGTGAATCTCGTATTTCACTAGCATACAAAACATATTGGAGTGGATTGTCACTTTGTTAAGGACGTAATCCAAGATGGGTTGATTGCACCTTTTTATGTTTCGACCTCTACTTATTTGGTTGACATTTTTACAAAGACGCTTGGTAAACCACAATTTGAATATCTTCTCAACAATTTGGATATTTATGATTTGCATGCTCCAACTTGAGGGGGTGTTATGATTTTTATGCGATATTATCTTTTAGCAATTTAATTCCTAATGGGATATTATAGGATATTATTATGAGATATTATATTTTAGCAATTTGATTCCTACGTAACTACAATTGAACTTTTATAATTTAATCTCTGAGTCTCAATTAACTAATTTTTCGACTAAATTACTTAATCAAATTTCAATATATTTTTATGATAACTACGTAAATATTCATATTTTATATTTACGAACTTAATTTATGAAAATGTGATTCTGAAACCATTATTTCTAACACTACTAACATTCAAGTCATTACAGATTTCCCATATTAATCACAAGCAGTTCGTAAAAAAAATATCGATCAAAAGTAATAATACTAGACACAAACAATTATGGTTGTCGAGTTAGTATGCATGATATCAACGATATGGTTGTCAAGTTAGTGTGCATGGTACTAATATGTACTTCCTTTGATGGAATACTGCCTCTTTTCGTTAGTTTTGATGATATGTGGTATAAAAGGGCTTTCCCCTCTCAAATCGGTTATTTCTTCTTCTCTTCTTCCTCACAGTTCTCTATCTTGATCTTTAGAATTGTATTGCACGTAATGGCTGCAACAGCAGCCACAAAACTCAGCTCGGCTGGAGGGATGCTGCCTATGCTTACGGAGAGCCATCCCCAGTTGAAGGTCTATGCTCTTTATAATCTCATCATCTTCCTCGACCAATTTTGGCCTGAGATGTCCACTACCACTATCCTTCTTTTCATGTAAGCCTTTTTTTTATTTCGATTATTTCCTTCTTTTTTCGGTTCTTTTCTTTTGTCAATGGTTAAGTAAATAAGAAACCTTTTCTTTTTTGTATTTCAGAGAAAGCTTATATAAAGATGAAGCAAATGACCTGCATGAAAGGCAACTTGCTGCATTGCTTATGCAAAGTTCAGTGCATAGTGCATACCTTTTCGAAACGGAACTAATGAGTTTTTCTTTTTTTAAATAGTAAGGAAAAAACACATTGTTCTTGCATTTTTTGAACAAGATTTACTTAACCTAATTACTGATTAGAAAATGTTAATGATCCAAAAAGATACTCCACTTTTAAATGAATAATGGAAGAAAAGGATATAACATAATATTAAAATGTGTTGAGATAATATTTAAATAAGCATTAATTTTTTATAAAATTAATAAATAAAGTTTATAGTCTTTTGTTTTATGAAATTAAAACGGTATGCAAGATTTTATTTTAATTATACCCTTTAAATTTGAAATTTTGATGAACCAAATAAATTGAAAAACTATTAAAATTCATTACTAAAGTAACTATACCCATTTCATTCAATAAATTTAAGTACTTATTGTTGATCATATCAGTAAATGAAGAAATTTTAGCTGGAATATAATTTTTTTAAAAGTTATAACAGAATATTAATATTTTTACCAATGTTAATGTTTAAGTTATAAAATTTTCGAAATTACTTAAATAGAAATTTTTAAAAAATTAAATAACTAAACATGTAATTTGTTTTTAGAAAACTTTTTTTTTTAAATCATTATGTTATATGGACATTAAAATGTGACATGTTAAATATGGTGACGATCACTATTTTTCAAATATCAATGCTTACTTTTACTGACAGTCCAATTGTGTAAATATAAAAAAATTTATATCAATAGAATATTTATCCGTCAGTATTTGATGAATTTATACCAACACATCTTATTTTATCGAAATAAAAATATCTATAATGATAGGTCAAATTCATTCGTTGGTACAATCGGTATAGGATGTATACTAAAAAGGTTAGAATATGATATAGGTTCCTATACTTTATATAAATTTAAAATTTAGTTCTTGTATTTTTTTTTTAGGAATTTGGTCTCTCTACTTTTCAAATTTTAAAATTTAAATCCAACTATTAAAATTATTTTGTTAAATCTAGATTAATTACAAAGTCTTTTCTTTAGTCACATTGCTATTAAGTGGGATTTTTTATTTAAAAAATCTCACCGACAAATTTAACAAAAAATAACCGTGTTAGAAGTTGGATTTAAATTTTTAAATTTAAAAAATAAAGAGATTAAACTCTTAAAAATAAAAATATAAGACTAAATTCAAAATATGTGAAAAAAATAGACACCCTTATAAAGAACTCTCACCTTATAGAATTTTAAGTTAAAATTATTTTTTTAATAAAAATATCTTATATTCATAATATGAAGACTAAATCATATATTTTTTGGTAAATTACATCAACAATCACTCAACTTTGATTTAACTGACAAAACAATCACTTTGTTTTCAATTCAATCATAGCTTTCGAAAAATAACAAATCAGTCCTTTTAACCATTTTCCGTTATAGACGTAACGGAAAAGTGACCTGTCATCCCACTGTGTAAACGACCCCAATTTAAAACCCTAGTTGGGTTGGGTAGTAAAAGAAGAAGATGAAGAAGAAGAGAAGAAGAGGAGAAGGAGGAGGAGGACGAGAGAAAAATTCTAGTGTGGTTCATTAGCAACATGAGGTTGTGGATCATGATGGCAGTGGTGGGTCAAGCTTTACAAAGAACAGTTTTGGTGGTAAGAATGGTCGAAAACTTTCTTTCGCCGTATCCGGCCAAATGCACCATCTCAATCGTTCAGAAAGAAAGCAAGATCCTTTGCTACAATACCCAATTCGATTTCAAATTTGAGACCTTTCTAATCACTAACCCGACCAAGAATTTCACTTGTTAGAATTTGGTTGTCCCTTTGGAGGAACCGCTTCGTTTGTTCTCGAAAATCATAAGTTTAACTGATTGTTTAGTTTGTCTAGATGTTCCCATTGTTTTGCTTTTGATTTTGTTTTATGCAACTTGATAATGTTGGCAATGGCGTTAATGTTGTTTAGCTTAATCGACGACCTTTTTGTTTATATCATCATATATGGAAATCTCGCTAAATATGAGTCATTTTGGTTCTTGGATCGCTTGAATGTTGCTTTGGAGAATTTTCTCCTAACCGATTTGGATGTAGGTACTGATAGTTTGACCTCAAATTGTCTCAAATCCCATTTTGATATGATTTTTTCAGAGTTAATGACTTTGGACAATAGAAAAAAATAGTTGGATCCCAACCGTGGTGGCTTCTCTATTGGGGGTTGAAAAATAAAAAAAAGAGGATAGGGTGATGGTTTGGAGGTCAACGATGGTGTCGATAAAAATGATTGTGGTGGAGGTGATGACAATGAGATTGCTGGGATTGAGAAGAAATATAAATATATAGGACCATTTATGCAAAAAATAAAAATATTTGATCATTTATTAAAGAAAACGGAAAAAGAAGGACAAAAAAAAACTGTCACTCAACTTTGTCTTATCTAATGTGATAAGTTAATTGGTCACGTTATATGTCCGTTAAATTTGTAACGAAAAATGTTAATAGATGATTGAATTATCATTTTTCAACTACATTAATGACTAATTATCATTTTTTGAAAGTTAACTGAATTATCATTTTTCAACTACATTAATGACTAATTATCATTTTTTGAAAGTTAACTGATTGAATTGAAAGCAGAAGATTGTTTTGTCGGTTAGATCAAAATTGAATGAGGTGTAATTTACCCTTTTTTTTTCTTCTATTTTTTTCTTTCTTTCCTTTCCCTGCCCTAGCCGCATCTCCTCCTTCTGGTGCCATCTGCTGTCCGTTCCGGCCATGGACCTTGTCAAACGGAAGCTCTTCCTTTTCCTCGGATCAAATATTTTTTTGTTCATTGTCAGTTATTAGTTAATTAATTAGATCGGAGAACAATCAAATGGAGTTGGGGAACTGTGGGCGATCTTCGGTCTCGGCATCACTGGCGTCGTGTTCGGTGCTGGCTGGTGGTTTTGGGTCGACGCCGTCGTATGCAGCTCCACCAATGTCTCTTTCGTCCACTATTTACCTGGTACATTGTGTTTCACCATTGTTTCTTCCGTTAATTTATCTGCTTTCTTTTTAATTTCCTTTTAGCAATGTTTATATGGCTCATCGTTACTATTTTATTTCTTTTAGGAATATTTGCCTCTATCGCGGCTTTGATTTTTAATTGCGTTAGAAAAGAGGATATTGATTACTCTCCTTACGATGAAGGCGAGTGGAGGTAAGCTATTTCTTTTTCTTATCCATTTTAATTGAAGCTTTTCCCCCCCAGAATTTTCCTTTCACATGCTCTAAAGAGTTTGATTGTACTTTCTATTACTGAATTTTGCATTGGTTTTAGAATTAAGCTGCATTGAAGGCTTTCATGATGAGTCTGATAATCAGAATAAATTTGGTTGCATTTTTTGTATTAAGCCTTTGTGTTGTTTGATTTGTATCACTACTTATTTATGTTCTTGTGTAGCATGTTTGTACTTTATGAGCCTTAGTAAGGCTCCTATTTACCTGCATATGTATATATGGAATGCCTTTTCCTTTGGTTTACTTGATTTTCCAGGATGCTGATAGAATGTGGTTTAGGGATCCATTTCTCTATTTGGTTAGATGTGTTGTGAAAGGAAATAAATTTATATTTGGTTATATGTTTTCTTTTAATTTATTTATAAGCTTTTGTGTTAATATGCTCTGAGATTGAACAAACATAGTTTTGGAACTGAAGAGGGCTTAGAAAATATCAGATTTTAGTTAACAATTTTTTTAATGAAGAAACTTATAGTAAAAAGGAAAAGAAAAAAGATAGAACCTGGATTTGTACCTAAATTTCAGGCTATTCAATCAACTTGGAAGTTTAAAAAATGTTAAAACTTGTTCTGCATTTGTAGCTATTAAAGGTGCTTTAGTTGGATGATCATGGTTATCAGATTGATGCAATTTATTGTCTTGTTTTATTAGTTAATAGAGGGACTAAATTTAAAATGTTCATCTGCTTTTAATATATTGAGAATTCTCTGCATTACTTGGAGTGCTTAATGTTGTAAACTTGAAGTGTCTTTTTGTATAATGATAAAGATGGCTACTGATATTATTGGATTCTTATTAATTTGGTTTTCTCTACTAAAGGCTGTGTTGATTTCATTTCTAGTTTTTTTCTAAACTGCAAGAAATGAATCTATATTGATATATTCTTGTGCTGTTTTTTACTAATAAAAATGGTTAATCTGAACTTGATATAATGTGGTTTAGGGATCCAAAAAAGTTCAGGATGTTGATATTATTTAGCATTGAGATTTTTAAATAAAAAAGGACTTGATTTTTAACCTTTTAAGTATAGAGACTAAATCTCAAATTTTGTCAAAATACAGGGACTAACAAATATTTTAACCCTATAAAAAATGTTAGCATAAAATATTTGGCCTTATATTGTTAAGGCACATGAATGTTTTTGGTGGTCTTAATTAGGAACCTTTGTTCATTCACTCAACATTTTATCATGTCTAGTATGCTTGCAGTAGACAAAAGAGTAGGAACGGCAAAAAACAAGAAATTGAAGCCAAATTGTTAAGAAGGCAAGAGGCAATGGCCAAAAGAGAATGTTGAAGAAATACTCCTGCTCCCATCAGGTAATTTCATCTCATGTTCTACAAGGCCTTATTCTGCTAGTAAATGAACAAATACCAGTTGTTGCCATTTTAATGACTATTCTATTCCCAATTTGTGTGCAGACTGCTGAGTATGTTTCCTGTTTTAGTTCATAGTTAGCTGAAAGCATGTATTTACCCGTCTCATTTTCCTTTCAGGTGAGGCTAAATACTCGTGTCGAAACCATCCCTTTTTTTTTTGCAAAACGATGAGTTTCGAAAATTACTTGAATGTTGAAAAATGGGAATCGCCACGAATCATTTATTCGATGTGATTGGATCACCACAAAATGTTTTAAAAAACCATTTTGAAAATATGTAGGTCTTCGAAATCTAGAAAAAACAAGTTTGGGAGTCGGTTACGCATGAGGAAGGATTAGCACCGTCATACGCCCAAAATTGGTACCGTATTGATTATTTTCGGGTCTTAATTTGTAAAAAAACGATCCTTGAATGCATGAGTTAAGTTTAAAAAAAATCTGGTTTGTTTGGAAATCCCGTTATTTCAAAGTGATCGAGGAAGAAAGTTACGTCCAGCGAGTTAGGACACGACGTTTCATGTTCTAGAAATAGCGAGCTTTCCTTTGTAAAACTTTTTCTTTAAATTTTTGGGAAAAGGATATTCGATTATATCTATTTGAAGAAAGGTTGCACCTAATAAGTCAAGGCGCAATATTTCAGAATCGAAGATAAGGAAACATTGCCTCGATTAAGGGTATTAGATTATTTCGATTTGAAGAAAAATTGCACCTAGTAAGCTAAGGCACGAATTTTCGAAACTCGAAATAAAAAGATATTGCCTCTATTTTATAGTTTTTATGAAAAATAATTTAAAAAAATGCGAGTTTAATATGAATAAGCAATTAATAATAGATATTAAATAACGCGAAGTAAGATAAATAAGAAGATAAATGATAAAAAATTAAAATTGTAAAATACGAGTGCATAATGGTTAAATTCAAATGCAAATATTGATGATGAAGAAAAAATGATGCAATCAGAGTTGAAAATGAGACTTTTCGGATACTCGGGGGTAAAATGGTAATTTTGGATTCTCGAGGGTAATATGGTAATTTTGGGAAATTTAGGGTTAAAAATTGAATTTTTAGACATTTGAGGGTAAAAGGGTAATTTTAAGAGTTTCGAGGTCGAAATGGAGTTTTTGGACATTCGAGGGCAAAATGAAATTTTTTGAAGTTTCGGGGTTAAAAATGAATTTTTTGAAAGTTTCGGGGTTAAAAATGAAATTTTTGGATATTTTGGGGTCTCGGGAGTAAAAATGGAATTTTTGGGAGTTTCGAGGTCTCCGGGATAATAAAACCAAAGACAAGTGACACGTGGTAGCCCCTCAAGCATCTTGAAGTCAGAGGACCATTTTGAAAACCATGGAAAATTCCTAGGGCAATTTTGTAATTAAAGCAAACCTGATTTAAGGGTTAAATTAAAATAAATTTGAAATAAAAGGGACCATTTGCATAAATAAGTCGAAATCATTACACGTGGCAGCCTCTGGTGCTTTTAAAAGGTCGAGGGACTAAATTGAAAAACTATGAAAATCATTGGGCTAATTTTAAAAAAATTAAAAGTGTAAAAGGACCTGATTGAAAATTTAAAAAAAAGCGGAATGACCAAATGCACAAATATCCCCTTTCTTGAAAACACGCGGATCCATCAGGCGGTTCGGGTCGGATTCGGGTTATAGCTCAGAACGGTGCCGTTTTAGGACTGGAACTCAGCCCTTAAAACGACACCGTTTTGAGGGCCTATAAATAGCCCTTTTCCGAGAAAAAAAATCATTTCTTAGCCCTCTTTTAAAAAAAAACAGAGAACCCTCAAAAAAAGCTCCCCCTTTCCCCTTTGTCGGCCATGCTCCGGCCTTGGGCATGTCGCCGTCCGTCGTGCGTAAGGCAACACGCGCACCGCTGATCCCGACGTGTGGTCATCGGGCGTCGTCGATCCCGACGCGTGGTCATCGCGCGTCACCGATCCGACGCGTGGTCATCGCGCGTCGCCGCATGGGTTTCTCCGGTGCCCGTGCCGCTGCCCTCACCAGTCACGCGCTGCCGTTTGCCTCCGTTTTCGACCGTCGACCACGGTTTAAAGGTAAAAAAAAGGTTTATTGCTTCACTTTCCCCTTTTTTAAAAAAAAAAAAACAGATCTAGGCCTAGATCGAACCTGATCTAGCCTAGATCTAAAAGGTTTTGCCCTCCCCTCTTTTAACAAACTCCAGATCGGTTCTGTTTAGGATTGAAACCGTTCATACCCTCGACTTTTAGAAACCCGTTTTTAATCCGTTGTGTTTCTCTGGGTTTTGCAGGTCCGTGCACGACGAGGCATAGGGATGTTCGTTCGGGGTTCGACTTTCGGCAACGGCGGGCCGACCGAAGATAAGTCCTTTGACGTTTCGTTTTTTATTTTATGTCATTAATGCTATTATTATTAATATTATTAAGAAAATATTTATTATTAATAAATGTTATTAAGACTGCTCGTTTGTCATTAGTGCCATTATTTAATACTGCCATCTGTTATTAATGCCATTCTTATTAACCCATATCACTATTAATGCTTATCTCTGTAATTAATACGTATTGAAAATGCATATAGAAATAATAAATTACAGTAATAATATATGCATGAACGGGTATTAATGAATATAAGCGAAAGGACATTAACAATTTAAAGCTAAAAGATTAACATTGGCGAACGAATGCTTACTAGTAGATGTATACTTTGCTCGTATAAACTGTTTGGTATTCTGCTCTCTTGTGCTTCGAGTGCTGATATTTTCCTTAATAATTTACTGTTTCTGTTTTTACTGATTTTTTCAAAAGATCGTAACCCCTTACAATTGAAATGAATTCGGCTTTTATAGCCTATGTAGCCATCATTCTTTTTTGTTTTACAGTATTTAATGTATGTCCACTCTTTCTTTTTGCAGGTTTGGCTATGGAAGTGGCAGTTGGAGCAGCCGGTGGCAATGCAAGTTGGAGCTGAAGATGGTGACAAGTTGCTAATGACGTGGCGGCCTCTGGTTGGCTGAAAGGGAGGCAACAGCAGCAACACTTAGTGAATTCGGGCCAAAGTTGGGTTTTGGGTGTAATAGGACTTTTGTAATTATTTTGGACTTTTAATTTTTGTATTTGGGCTTTATTTATTTTAAATTTATGATAATTTTAAATTTGAAAATAATTTTAAACTTAAATTAAATTTAAATTTAAAATAAATTTAAAATTTTAAACAAATTTAATTTTAAAATAAATTTAAAGAGAGTTTGGGCCCGATCAAAATTTGGGTTTCAACAGCTGCCCCTCTTTGCTCGTTGTTGTATACGGGAACAGAGCAAAGATCCATAAGAAAGCCCAATTTTGTCAAGTTCCATTTCTCAGCTGCTCTTTCTTCAACTGGTCCACCCTTTACTTTACGTCTGTCGTTTAATTTCACTGCATCAGCTTCTCTTACATCTTTGATGTTGTGATTCCATCTTGCTCTTAGACAATTTAAAAAAGACAAAATTTGATACTGTGATTTCACTCCATTCTCTTGAAATTTCAAGGAGATTGGAATTTGTCACCGTAGTCTTTAAGTCTGGTTTCATTGACTTGGCCTTCTTCTCAGTATCTCATCAGGAAGATGGCCGCATCACTTGTTTTGATTCATTTCTCTGCGTTTCATCAGGATTTGGTTCACTTATCTGTATCTGATCAGGGAGCTAACCACTTTATGGCTTCGACCTGCTTCTCAGCGTCTCATCAGGAAGCTGGGGTTCGAAGATTTGCTCGTTTTGAGCCTCGTTTGGGTCTTCTTCTCAGTGTCTCATCAGGAAGATGACCGCGTCGTTTGTTTCAACTTGCTTCTCTGTATCTCATCAGGAAGGCGAATTTGGTTCACTTCTCAGTATCTCATCAAGAAGCTAACCTTTTATTACTTTGACCTGCTTCTCAGTATCTTCTCAGGAAGCTGGGGTTCGAAGATTTTGTTCGCTTTGAGCGTGGGTTCGATTTGGTTCTCTTCCCAGTATCTCGTCAGAAAGATGACCGTATCGCTTGTTTCAATCCACCTCTCTGTATCTTACCAGGAAGACGAATTTGATTTACTTCTCCGTATCTCATCAGGAAGCTAACCGTTTATTGCTCCGATCTGCTTCTCGGTGTCTCATCAGGAAGCTGGGATTCGAAGACTTTCTCACTTCGAGCGTGGGTTTGACTTGGTCTTCTTCTCAGTATCTCATCAGGAAGATGACCGTATAGCTTGTTTCAATTCGCTTCTTTGTATCTCACCAGGAAGACGAATTTGGTTCACTTCTCCGTATCTCATCAGGAAGCTAACCGTTTATTGCTTCAATCTGCTTTAAGCTGGGATTTAAAGATTTGCTCACATCGAGCATGGGTTTGACTTGGTCTTCTTCTTAGTATCTTATTAAGAAGATGACCGTATCGTTTATGGATAATCGTAATCTGCCCCGTGATCAGGGTAAGGCATTGGAGTCCCGTACCTTTTCAACTTGGTGATCTAAATGATTCATCTAGCTATGCGGCAAGGGCGTGACCTGTGAAATATGCCTCTAGGGGCCTCTATGTAGGCCTAAATTAGAAAGTCATGATTAGAATGAATTAAATGCTCCTAACTTGTATGAATGTGTATGATGAATGTCAGATTTGTTTATTGTTTATTCAGGTCGGCATGGTTTGTCGCCTGTCCAAATTCTGTCTTTGATGTGTTGCTCTGTCTTTTCTAGGTTGTTCTGGAATTGCTTGTTTTTAAGCTTGTCTTCTAGTTGGTGGTCTTGTTTTGGACTTCTTGTAATTTCTGAAAGCTCTAGAATAATGCTCATAACCTTTTGTATGATTTATTAGTTAATTACCCGTTATTTAGATGTAAAATGCTTAGGCAAAATTGTGCAGAAACAAAGTCGTATTTCAAAAATTTTATTAAGAAGAGGATCAAAAGAAACAATATTAAAAAGAGGATCAAAGGAAACAATCATTAGTTGAAAGTTGCCAAGTATACAGTGAAGAATAATTGGTTTCCCCAGATATCGCAAAATGAGCTACTCTGCGCCAATTTGCTTGTGAATCATTCCTAACTTAGATGTGTGTCTAGAAGATCTAGAGTGCTTTGTTGATGTTTCAAGTTGTAACCTTCCTCGATCTCGTTGACTCGTTCTTGGACCTGAGTCGCCCTTTACGAGTTTTCAACTCAAAGTTTCCTTGGTTCCAAGACGCCCTTTGCGAGTTTTCATCCTGCACCTTTTTTTTTTTGAGACGTCCTTTGCGGGTTTTCATCTTAATTCCCCTTTTATTTTTAGGCGAAGTATTTTTTCACCGAGTCTGAATTGATAGGGTTGTACAGCTCCTTGCTGTCCATCTCTGTTAAGATAAGAGCTCCTCCTGAGAAAGCCTTTTTTACCACGTAAGGCCCTTCCCAATTGGGCATCCAATTCCCACGGAAATCTTTGTGTATGGAAAGTATCTTTTTCTAAACTAGATCTCCCTCATAGAATTCCCTGGGATGAACTTTTTTGTCGTAAGCTCGCATCATTCTTTTCTGGTACATCTGGCCATGGCGAATGACTTTTAATCTCTTTTCCTCGATTAAATTCAACTGGTCATATCGAGCTTGGACCATTCAACCTCGTCAAGTTGAAGCTCTGTTAAGACTTGAAGGGAAGGTATTTCAACCTCAATAGGCAAGACTGCTTCCATACCGTATGCCAACGAGAATGGTGTTGCCCCAGTAGAAGTACTGACTGAAGTTCTATAGGCAAAGAGGGCAAATGGTAATTTTTCGTGCCAGTCCTTGTAAGTCTCAGTCATTTTGGCCACAATCTTCTTGATATTCTTATCAGTTGCCTCCACAGCTTCATTCATTTTTGGGCGATAGGGAGAGGAATTATGATGTCTAATTTTGAACTGTTCATAAACTTCTGCTATCGTGCTGTCAGATATGATCCTTTCGGGCATCCCATATAGGCAAATAATTTCCTTTTTCAGGAACTTGCTAATCGCAGACTTGGTAACATTCGCATATAAGGTTGCCTCTACCCATTTAGTGAAGTAGTCAATCACCACAAAGATGAATTTATGGCCATTGGAAGCTTTTGGAGAAATTAGCCCAATGACATCCATGCCCCACATAAAAAAAGGTCAAGGAGAGGTCATGACATGAAGATGTGATGGAGGTACATGGATCTTGTCTCCATAGATCTGGCATTTATGGCACTTCTTGGCATAATTGATGCAATCGCCCTCCATACTAGCCCAGTAATACCCAAACCTCACTATTTGTCGGGGTCATCGTGAAATCGTTAGCGTGTGTCCCACAAATGCCTTCGTGAACTTCTTCTAAGATCTTTTTAGCTTCAATTGCATCGACGCATCTTAGCAACACTTGATCTTTTCTCCTTTTGTACAAGATTTCCCCGTCTAGTCTTCGCAACATCCTCTTTTCATTTTCTGAGGCTTGCTCGGGATACTTTCAATCTTTCACAAACTGAAGAACATTACGGTACCATGGGTCATCATTTCTTCCTTCTCCTTCCTCTGCCTCAATATCGTAACAATAAGCAGGAGCTTCATAGATACTCATCTGAATGGGTTTTATATTTTCCACCTCACTCACCTTAATATCGAGGCTAGAGTGGCAAGAGCATCGGCCATCTGGTTTTCTTCTCGTGGGAGATAATGGAATGTGACGTCACCGAATTTGGTGATCAACTCGAGGACCAATTTGCGATAATCCATTAACTTGGAATCCCTTGTTTCCCATTCTCCTTTTAGTTGATAGATTACCAGTGCAGAGTCTCCATAAATCTCCAAAATTTTGATTCCCTGTTCATGGCCGCACGGATTCCCAATATGCATGCTTTGTATTCAGCCATATTGTTTGTGTAATCAAAATCAAGCTTGCTGGTGAAAGGGTAATGATCTCCCTCTGGTGATACCAAGACTGCCCCGACCCCATTGCCTGTGGCGTTTGAAGCTCCATCGAAATTCATCCTCCAAGGTCATTCTTTCGTGATTGCCCCTTCAGTAGCCGTAACTTACATTAAATCCTCATTCAGAAAATTGAAGTCTATAGGCTCATAGTCTTCTAAAGCCCTACTTGCCAGGAAGTCTGCTATCGCACTTCCTTAGTCTTCTAAAGCCCTACTTGCCAAGAAGTCTGCTATCGCACTTCCTTTTATTACTTTCTGATTGACATAGACTATGTCGAATTCTGAGAGCAAGATTTGCCATCGAGCTAATCTCCCATTCAATGCTGTTGACTCCATCAAATACTTCAGAGGATCCAATTTCGAAATCAACCAAGTGGTGTGATATAGCACGTATTGTCTTAATCTACGTGTAGTCCAGACTAGTGCACAACATAATTTCTCAATAGGTGAATATCGTGTCTCGCAATCAGTGAATTTCTTGCTGAGATAATATATTGCCCTTTTTTTCTTTTCGGATTCATCATGTTGGCCTAGTACGCATCCCATGGAATTTTCAAAGACCGTTAAGTACATGATCAATGGCTTATTAGGAATTGGGGGTACCAAGATGGGAGCTTTGGATAAATAGTCTTTGACCTTATTAAAGGTTTCCTGACATTCATCATCCCATATACCCGGGTTGCACTTTCTAAGTAAGCGGAAGATAGGATCACATTTCTCAGTCAACTGTGAGATGAACCGAGCAATGTAATTTAGTCTTCCTAAGAACCCTCGAACTTCTTTTTACGTGCTGGGTGGTGGTAATTCCTGTATAGCTTTGACTTTATCCGGGTCGATTTCAATTCCTCTTTTGCTGACCACAAAACCTAACAATTTTCTTGATGTGGCCCCGAAAGTGCATTTTGCTGGATTCAACTTTAGTTGATATTTCCTTAGCCTTCCAAATAACTTTCTCAGGATTCTTACATGTTCTTCCTCCGTTTGAGATTTTGCAATCATGTCATCGACGTAAACTCAATCTCTTTGTGCATTATGTCATGGAACAGGGTCACCATGGCCCTCTGATAAGTTGCCACTGCATTTTTGAGTCCGAAGGGCATCACTTTATAACAAAATGTTCCCCATAACATGACAAAAGTGGTTTTGGTCATATCCTCAATGTCCATCCTTATCTGATTATACCCAGAGAAGCCATTCATGAAGGAAAACAGGGAATGTCCTGTCGTGTTGTCGACTAGAGTGTCGATGTGGGGCAAAGGAAAATTATCCTTTAGGCTAGCTTTATTTAAATCTCAATAGTCCACACACATACGCACCTTTCCATCTTTTTGGGAACGGGGACTATATTAGCTACCCATTCAGAGTATTTAACCACCTAGAGGAAATCGGCGTCAAATTGTTTCCTAACTTCTTCTTTTATTTTTAACAACACATCCGATCTCATCCTTCGGAGTTTTTGCTGCACAGGCCTGCTTTCTTCCTTTGTAGGGAGTTTATGCACCACAATGTCAGTACTTAAGCAGGGCATATCTTGGTAAGACCATGCAAAAATATCTTGGAACTCTTGAAACAACTCGATAAGATTCCTTCTGGTTTCTACGGAGATACTTGTCTTGATTTTCACCTCTTTCTCTTCATCTTCGTGCCCCAGATTAATAACTTCCACTGGGTCAGAATGAGGCAGGATCTATTTTTCTTCCTGTTCCATCATTCTTAACAGATCCGAAGGTAAATCACAATCTTGATTATCTTCAAGGTCCTGAAGTTCTTCCAAACACGTATCTTGCTCGAAGTGGGGTTCTAAGTTAGCGTCAGGATTGCTCATATTAGTGATATCCGAGGATCTGTCAAAGGATGAAAGGAAGGTCCAAAGAGCAAAATAAATTTACGAAAGAATGACTATGTGGTATATGTATGAGTATGTATGTATTTAATCTTGTTTTTAGATATGTACGAATGATTTATTAAGCCGAATTTAATAAATGAAAGAATAATTACGGAAAGAGTATAAAATGGAAAGTGCACTTCATTCAAAATAACTGAATAATGACCATGGGCTCTTTTACAAAAAGATCCATATTGCTTTCGAGCCTAAAGCAATACGTGTTTTCGAGCATTACTTTGAGGAAATCTTAAAAATTACAGGGAGTTCCTCCACGGTCCAATTATTCAAGGTGCTTCTTGGTGCACACAGACCAATTCTCAATGGATTCCTTTCCTTTCCTTCATCTGATATAGCATTAATGCCTAGATCTTTTACGATGCCTTCTTTGGTTCCAATTGTCACTCGCTTCTTTTCCTGCCAATTGATCACCTCTCCTAAGACAAAAGTCTCGTAGATGTGCGGGAAAACAATGGTTTCCCATGAGATATCCCTTCCAACCAGTCTATCCCTCCTTCTTTCTTGCCTCTTCTCCAGCTCCTTTCTCTTTTGTTTTGCTTCTGGCTTGTACCCCAGGCCATAACAATCCCATTTTTCTATTAGTATCAGCACGTTAACTCTTCCTTGGAGGTATTTTCCTAGTCCTCTCCCAAGTCTCGCTCCTTTTTCGACCGTTAATTGCAAACCCATCCTAGTGGTCGATGATATTGTAGGCACAGGTATTTTCCTCCTTTCCGAAATGAAGGTTGCATTGACAAACTCCAGTGAGCGGAACGAGCATTCCACAGCCTCCTCGTCTATTCCCACGTAGGGTGAATCGCTTATTATGGACGCGATTATTTCCTCCTCAGCATTAATCATGATCAGCAGCCCTTCATTTATTAGCTTCACTTTCTGGTGCAAAGAGGAAGGTACTGCCCCAGCTGAATGGATCCATGGTCTTCCTAGCAGACAGTTATAAGTAGGCCTAATATCCATTACTAGAAAATCTACTTCATACGTATTTGGCCCAATTTGAAGGGGTATTTCAATCTTCCCCATTACCTCCCTTTCTGTCCCGTCAAATGCTCATACTATGTTATTACACCCTTTCATGTGAGAGCTATCGATTGGTAATCTTTACAGTGTAGCTAGTGGTAGCACATTCAGGTCTGAACCATTGTCTATGAGTACTCCAGGTAGCGTATACCCTTTACAACGGGTAGTGATGTGTAGAGCCTTGGTGGACCATATTCCTCATGTTGGTATTTCATCATCGCTGAAGAAAATGAAGTTATCAGCACTCACATTATTGACCAATCGATCTAGTTTGCTGACGGAGATGTCATTTACTACATATGTTTCGTTTAGCACCTTCATTAGTGCGCTTCGATGGGCTTCCGAGCTTAAAAGCAATGACAAGATTGATATACGAGCAGGCTATTTGTGTAGTTGCTCTACTACACTATATTCACTATGTCTTAAGAACTTTAAAAACTCTTTTACCTCATTCTCGGATACAAGCTCGGTGATGGGTGCTTCCGGCTTGTTAGTCATTTTCTCCTCAGGCTCACACATTCTAACTTTCCCTTTATTGACCTCTTTTTCTTTATTCATAGGGTCATAATTCTTACCACTCCGGGTAACAAGATTAACGTCCTTCCTGGGTTCCCCCTCCTTTGGCACGGTCACGTTGCAATTGTAACTCCATGGGACCTTCCTACTGTCCTTATAAGGAAACGTTGCGGGCTTTTGTATAATAATGCGGGGAGTTGTTTGTTCTCTTGTCGTGCCACGAATAATCACCCTGGGACGATTGCTTCCGTAAGTCTTAGCCATCCCGTCCTCAGAGGCGCAAACATCATTAGCTTCCACTCCCTATTCAAAAAATTCTAGCTCTTGATTATCTATCAACATCTGGACCACGGCTTTGAACTCGACGCAACTTTGAATTTTATGCCCTTTGACGGCGTGAAACTCGCAGTGGTCATCATCTCCAATTATCATACTCTCTTTATCGCTTACGATTATCCCTTCCTTAACCAACTCTTGCAATACCCATCGAAGTGGAGACTTGATTTCTTCAATATTTCTCTTAATTTTTCGGGCTCCTTCTTTCAGCAAGGTGTTCACCCCTTGCTCTGGGTGATTAGGCAGAGGATTTCCAGCTATATTGGGCTTTCTTGGCTCTTCTAACTTTACGATCCCGTGCTTTATGAGTCCCGACTCGTCTTTTAAAAGCGGGGCAGTTTTCAATTGAGTGCCCTTTGCCCCTACATGGTATTCGCAGTGAGCTTTTGCATCGTACCAAGCCGGGAATGGGGGTTTGTATGGTCTTACATATTGAGGAGCTACCTCATTCGCATCGTATAATATCTTGTAGAGTTCCCCATATGACATTGGAAGGGGAGTATATTGAATTTTTCCCCAATTCGGCCTAGTGCCTGTTTCCTGCCGCGGGGCATTTTGATAATTGCCCATTGGAGTCTTTGGCTGACTTGTCACGAAGGGTCTGGTGTAAACAGGTCTGTATATGCTTGCATTGTTGACCTCGTTATCCCTTCTTCTAGGGGCAGGCCTTTTAGGGCTTTTTTCGGTCTCAATCTTACCGGCTTTGATCGCATTTTCAATCATTTCCCCCGACATGACCATATCGGAGAAACTCTTGGTAGCGTTTCCTAGCAGATGATTTAGGTAAGGAGCCTTGAGTGTATTGACGAACAACATTGTTGTCTCCTTTTCTGTTAACGGTGGCTGTACTTGTGTTGCCACCTCGCGCCACCTCTGCGCATATGTTCTAAAGCTCTCATTTGACTTCTTTTCCATGTTCTGCAATGTAAGCCGATCAGGGGCTATTTCTATTACATAGCGGTATTGTTTTAAGAAAGCTTGTGTCAAATCTTTTCACGAATGGATTTTTGATCGGCTTAATTGATTGTACCATCTGATCGCCGACCCGGCCAGGCTGTCTTGAAAACAATGAATTAACAATTGGTCATTATGTACATGCCCCGCCATATTTCTGTAAAACATAGTTAGGTGAGCTTCAGGGCAGCTCGTCCCGCTATATTTTTCAAATTCTGGAGCTTTGAATTTGGGAGGGAGCACTAGTTCCGGAACCAAACTTAGTTCTTTGGCATCTACCCCATAGGCAATTTCAACCCCTTGCATCGTGTCAATTTTCTCTTCTAAATGCCTGTATTTTTCTTCTATTTGTCTGGGAAGATCTTCTCTTATCATTTCGTCAAAGTCTGGAACACCTAGATTTGTGGCATTATCCTCTAGATTTGACCCTTATCCAGTTGGATAATTAGCAGGTCGTGACGTGCCTGTGGCTGGTTGCTGTGCCCTTACAGTAATGGTGGGCTCTCGTGCCGGCATTTCCTACGACGCTAGGTTATGGAGGGGAGTAAAGCCTGGGGGGACCATCGAGTCCTCTTCTTCCTCAATGGCTGGGCTTTTTCCTTTGTCAGTCATGCTTTGTTTTACTTGCGCTAATTCGTTCATCAGACTCTTCTGTACTTCCATGAATTGATTCTTCATTTCTCTGCACATCATGCTCATTTTCTCTTGGATGCGCTCTTACATCTGGGCTTGTAACTCCTTTTGAATTTGTTCAAGTCTTTGTTCCATGGCTTTAGTTTTCTTTCGAGTATTATAACGGTGTGAGTTTTCAATGGTTACTGATGTAGCTGTGTGGTAAATTTTAATAAGTTAATATTGTTATGCAGAAGTATGCGAAAATGTGACGTGAATATGATGCAGGTATGCAAGAGAAAGGTATTGACTTATAATTCATTTTCCATTTAGAAAACTTCATTTGGATAACAAGTTCCTTAACATAAAGCAAATTACATAAACGGTTTCGCTTTGATGCTCAGAGCCTTGACGTTCTTAAGGAGTTTTGACAGCTTCTGTCCTCGTTCAGTCTTTGTCTCGTACTGTATGCTTAACTCTTCTGCTTAAACTGTCAGGGTCTGCACGTGGTCAGCTACTCCACGGATTTGATTTAAAGCTTCACCCATAACATAATTCCTTTCTCTGACTTCCTTTTGAGTTTGCTGAAGATGCCAATCATTTGTTTCCAACATCCTTTCCAGAATCTCAGTTCATATTTCACTATTCTGCAAAGAGGCCTCTAATTCTTCCACCCTCTCATTTAGTCTCTCGATCTCAGCTCGGCTTGCCTTTAACTCCATTACTGAATTTCGACTACGATGCCTATACAAATATTCCTCCAATTCTCCTACTCGAGCTTTTAATTCAGCCACTTCGGCTTGGCTTTCCAGAAGGTTGCTCTTCATAGCATTTTACTGGACTTGGGCGTCTTGGAATTTGTTTTTTCAGTGACTTGTTTTATTTTTCTCTTCGCGGACTTTCTGCTGCCATTGCTTAGATGTCTTACCCAAACTGACGGTTCTCATTGACAATCGAAGTTTTTTATAGTCCTTCTTTAGGCTGCTCAGATCTTCTTCAGCCTTATTCTTCCCTTTCCTTAATTTTTTCGCCTCCAGCTTCTGAACATCAACATCTAGTCCTAAGAGCACCTTCTCTTCCTCCAGTTTTTCTATCATTTTCCCCATCTCAGCATTTTTCTTTTCAAAATCCTGTTTAATTATCTCTAATACAGTCGGAACTACCTGCAAGTGCTCTTCAATTGGGCGGACAATCTCTGGGTTCGACACAGGAATGTTATCATTGATCCTTCTGTTTTTCCACCAATCATATTCTGCAGTCATCATGGGATTGGCGCCGAATGCTTTCATTTTTCGAACCTAGTTCCATGCATTTGAGATTTCCCTAATCCTTTTCTTATTATTTTCTCCCCGGTACACGAATTCACACTGAGATATCCCCTGAGTTACAGGTATGAACTGTCTTGATCTGTATTGTCTTGAAACCAGCAAAGGTGCATATCCGGTTGCGCCCCATATTCCTGCCAATGGGACCCAATCAAGATCTCCGCAAGGATACAATATTTCATCAGGAACGAACCATGGTGCTCGCCACTCTATGTGTTCGTCTTTGAGGCTTTGAAGTATGACCATCCACTTTTCTTCCGAGAAGTTTTCTTGTCTTTGTGTGGCCACGAACTCTTTCAAAGGGAAGTAATCTTTAGACAAGTACTAATAGGAGACTTTTTCTGTTTTTCAAAAGTGACTATGAAACCATACCATCAGTAGCGGTGCGCAGGCGATAAATCGACCTTCGCCTTCCTTTCTACATGCATTCAGGGATCTGAAAGTTTTAGCTAGTATAACCGGGACAGGTGTCACTCTTTTACTTAATCTATCAAACAAATCTATCACCGCGTCTTCTATATGCCCCAAGGCCTTTGGAAAAACGACCAACCCATAGATACTTAGGGCTAAAATGTCGATCTTCTTCTTTGCATCTGGATGAGCCCATATCAAATCTCGCAGGCTTTTCCACGTGATGCACTTGTTATCGCCTTTGACCTTAACTTGAGCTGCAACCCATTGTTGGCTTATGCCAGTGATGTTTATTAATATTTTAACCATGGTCGGGAGATTTGGAGCTCTAGAGTAGGCCTTATTTACTGACATCTTCGAACAACGGAGCAGAGTGGTGTATTCTTCTATCGTTGGCTTCATGTCTATATTCCCGAAGGTGAAACAATTGTAGGTCGAATTCCAATACTGTGTTAAGGCTCTAAAGAGGGATTTGTCCACCTTAACTTCGCACAAGTATGCCAAATCTTCGTATTCTTGGTAAAAAGGTCTGTTTCATGTTGTTGTCCCAATTGTCCCAGATCTCCTTCAATTCCAGCACATTGTTTTGAGCCTTGCTAATCCTGGTGTAATCCTAAAGCTCGGACTCATATCCTTCCACTAAGCTGTCACCCTTTTGGCGTTGAGTCTCCTCCGACCACATGCGCACGACCATATTGTCCTCCACTTTATCAAAGTACTTGTTTTTCATGATTAATTCTCTTATCGGTAACTGAGCTTTTGAGTCTATTCCTTCTCTTTATATGATGATGAAATGCGATGCAAAAAGAGACAAAATAAACCAGTTAGCTAAATACAACAATATCAATATACAAGTATAGCATAGAATCCAAGAGTCTAATTTGGAAGGTTGTTAAATGGTTTAACACAACTCCTTCTAAAGCAAGTTTCTACGTCTTACTACATGCGGTTTTAGGCTCTAGAGTAGGGGTACTCAAACCAGCAAATTCCTCAATCTTCACCCATTACAGGATCATACGGACGAGTTCGGTTTGGGGGGACGTATTTCCCACATGTTTGCACGGAAGTGAAAACTTCACGAAAGCAAGGGTACTTTGTAATCCCGAAAGTAATCCACTATCCTGCACGGAGGTGAAGACCTCATGAGGAATAGTTTCAGGCTTCCACTTATGAGGGTAATATCATATGCAGATGTATGCAAACATATACTAGCAATATCACATAATATAATGTCACAAAAGATGTCGAGGATCGCATATTAAACAAAACTGAAGCTTTTAAAAGTTTCTAAAAAATATCCGAAAATAATCAATTTTTGCTTGACTCTCGTTTATTTTAACATTCCCCAGCGGAGTCGCCAGCTTTCGAAACCATCCCTTTTTTTTTTTTGCAAAACGATGAGTTTCGAAAATTACTTGAATGTTGGAAAATGGGAGTCACCACCAATCCTTTATTCGGTGTGATTGGATCACCACAAAACGTTTTAAAAAATCGTTTTGAAAACATGTAGGTCTTCGAAATCCAGAAAAAATAGGTTCGGGAGTCGGTTACGCATGAGGAAGGATTAGCACCCTCATACGCCCAAAATTGGTATCGTATTGATTATTTTCGGGTCTTAATTTGTAAAAATACGATCCTTGAATGCATGAGTTAAGTTTAAAAGAAATCAGGTTTGTTTGGAAATCCCGTTATTTCAAAGTGATCGAGTAAGAAGTTATGTCTAGTGAGTTAGGACACAATGTTTCATGTTCCAGAAATAGCGAGCTTTCCTTTGTAAAACTTTTTCTTTAAATTTTTGGGAAAAGGATATTCGATTATATCGATTTGAAAAAAGGTTGCACCTAGTAAGTTAAGGCGCAATATTTCAGAATCGAAGATAAGGAAACATTGCCTCGATTAAGGGTATTCGATTATTTCGATTTGAAGAAAAATTGCACCTAGTAAGTTAAGGCACGAATTTTCGAAACTCGAAACAAAAGGATATTACCTCGATTTTAAAGTTTTTATGAAAAATAATTTAAAAAAAATGCGAGTTTAATATGAATAAGCAGTTAATAATGAATATTAAATAACGCGAAGTAAGATAAATAATAAGATAAATGATAGAAAATTAAAAATGTAAAATACGAGTGCATAATGGTTAAATTCAAATGCAAATATTGATGATGAAGAAAAAATGATGCAATCGGAGTTGAAAATGAGACTTTTCGGATACCCGGGGGTAAAATGGTAATTTTGGATTCTCGGGGAAAAGTGGTAATTTTTGGAAAATTTGGGGTTAAAAATTGAATTTTTAGACATTCGGGGGTAAAAGGGTAATTTTGAGAGTTTCGAGGTCGAAATTGAGTTTTTGGACATTCGAGGGAAAAATGGTAATTTTTGAAAGTTTCGGGGGTAAAAATGGAATTTTTGGGAGTTTCGGGGCTCCGGGATAATAAAACCAAAGATAGGTGACACATGGCAGCCCCTCAAGCATCTTGAAGTCAGAGGACCATTTTGAAAACCATGGAAAATTTTTGGGGCAATTTTGTAATTAAAGCAAACCTGATTTAAGGGTTAAATTAAAATAAATTTGAAATAAAAGGGACCATTTGCATAAATAAGCCGAAATCATGACACGTGGCAGCCCCTGGTGCTTTTAAAAGGTCGAGGGACTAAATTGAAAAACTATGAAAATCATTGGGCTAATTTTTAAAAAATTAAAAGTGTAAAGGACCTGATTGAAAATTTGAAAAAAATGGAATGACCAAATGCACAAATATCCCCTTTCTCGAAAACACGCGAATCCATCAGGCTGGTCGAGTCGGATTCGGGTTATAGCTCAGAACGGTGCCGTTTTAGGATTGGAACTCAGCCCTCAAAACGACACCGTTCTGAGGGCCTATAAATAGCCCTTTTCCGAGAAAAAAAATCATTTCTTAGCCCCCTTTAAAAAAAAAAACAGAGAACCCTCAAAAAAAGCTCCCCCTTTCCCCTTTGCCGGCCATGCTCCAGCCTTGGGCATGTCGCCTTCTATCGCACATAGGGCCACACGCGCACCGTCAATCCCGGCCCGTGGTCATCGCGCGTCGCCGCCTGGGTTTCTCTGGTGCCCGAGCCGCTGCCTCACCAGTCACGCGCTGCCGTTTGCCTCTGTTTTCGACCGTCGACCACGGTTTAAAGGTAAAAAAAAAGGTTTATTGCTTCACTTTCCCCTTTTAAAAAAAAAAAAAACAGATCTAGACCTAGATCGTACCTGATCTAGCTTAGATCTAAAAGGTTTTGCCCTTCCCTCTTTTAACAAACTCCAGATCGGTTCTATTTAGGATTGAAACCGTTCATACCCTCGACTTTTAGAAACACGTTTTCAATCCGTTGTGTTTCTCTGGGTTTTGCAGGTCCGTGCGTGACGAGGCATAGGCGGTGTTCGTTCGGGTTCGACTTCCGGCAACGACGGTCAATGACGACGAGCCGACCGAAGATAAGTCCTTTGACGTTTCGTTTTTTATTTTATGTCATTAATGCTATTATTATTAATATTATTAAGAAAATATTTATTATTAATAAATGTTATTAAGACTGCTCGCTTGTCATTAGTGCCATTATTTAATACTGCCATTTGTTATTAATGCCATTCTTATTAACCCATATCACTATTAATGCTTATCTCTGTAATTAATACGTATTGAAAACGCATATAGAAATAATAAATTACAGTAATAATATATGCATGAACGGGTATTAATGAATATAAGCGAAAGGACATTAACAATTTAAATCTAAAAGATTAACATTGGCGAACGAATGCTTACTAGTAGATGTATACTTTGCTTGTATGAACTGTTTGGTATTCTGCTCTCTTGTGCTTCGAGTGCTGATATTTTCCTTAATAATTTACTGTTTCTGTTTTTACTAATTTTTTTGAAAGATCGTAACCCCTTACAACTGAAATGAATTCGGCATTTATAGCCTATGTAGCCATCATTCTTTTTTGTTTTACAGTATTTAATGTATGTCCACTCTTTCTTTTTGCAGGTTCGGCTATGGCAGTGGCGGTTGGAGCAGCCGGTGGCAGTGCAAGTTGGAGTTGAAGATGGTGACAAGTTGCTAATGACGTGACGGCTTCTGGTTGGCTAAAAGGGAGGTAACAGAAGCAACACTTAGTGAATTCGGGCCAAAGTTGGGTTTTGGGTGTAATA
Source organism: Kokia cookei (assembly GCA_039519145.1). NCBI lineage: Eukaryota > Viridiplantae > Streptophyta > Magnoliopsida > Malvales > Malvaceae > Kokia > Kokia cookei. The sequence goes on from CM076907.1 coordinate 27,432,623, forward strand.
GGACTTTTGTAATTATTTTGGACTTTTAATTTTTGTATTTGGGCTTTATTTATTTTAAATTTATGATAATTTTAAATTTGAAAATAATTTTAAACTTAAAGTAAATTAATTTAAATTTTTAAACAAATTTAATTTTAAAATAAATTTAAAAGGAATTTGAACCCGGTCAAAATTTGGGTTTCAACACTCGTATGCTTTGATGAATTTGTGCAGTTCAAAGAAGCTAAAGCTGAGGCAAATGAAAGGGAAGGAGTATGATTTCGAAACTGGGTGTGAGTACAAGGCTAAAAAGTGTGACAATGTCCTTTTAGTTTATGTTGCTATTCAGATATTTTTTTTTGTAATAAAAAAAAAAATCAGAACCACTTAACTTTTTAAGAAGTTATATTTTAGTCAAATTTTGAAAATTTATTATTATTATTATTTGATGAATTATAAGGGAAGGTAAAACCCTAACAGCAATACGATTAGCACGACTCAAATTTTGACCATACTTGAGATAATAAACACATAGCCCATCAAGTCAACAATAATTTAATCACCATTTTCTTATATTTGTCAAAAATTATTTGTTAATATTTGATATCTATTATCAATATTTCATTTATTAGCAATTTTATATTTGCTATAAATTTTATTATTATTTATATTAAAATATGTTAAGATGATTCTTAAATAAACTTTTAAATCTTATGAAAGTAATGAATAAGTAACTGTTTTATTTTATAAAATAAAAAAATTATTTTATTATAATTATACCATTTAAATTTAAATTCTTCATAAATAAATTTAACCAATTAAGACCAAATATATATATATATATTAAAGTTAATCAAGAAATTATAAATGGAATATAAAGATTTCCATAGTATAAAGATAAAATATTCATCATTTTACAAATATTAGTTTCTAAACTATAATTTTTTTCATAGTTTAGGTTAACTAAATACAATTTTCAAAAAATTGAGTAACCGAAAGTAATAATTTTATTTTCAAAGGGTTTGTAATTTTTTTTTGAATATACTGGTGTGATTACATGGTAGTATCTGTTCATATTTTTTTAACTTTTTTGACAATGCACACATAACTTACACATATAGGCGCTCGAACCAATCAAATCATTTAATCTCAATTAAATTGATTCGATCGTCGGTTTAACAAAAATTGCATATAATTAAAATTTATAAAAAATAATAAAATTTAAAAAATTTTAAACCGATTTAACTGTCTATTTTTTATCCTAATGTCACCGATGAAACCGGTTAAACTAACTGTTTGCTGGTTTAATCTAATTTAGATATCACTGAGTATATTTGAAAATTTGATATAATCTAAAATCTTTACAAAACAATAGTGAAAATATTTGTAAATGTATAAAAACCTTTTTCATATTAATAATCAAAATTTAAAATTTTAATAATGAAATTTATAATTTTTTTTTCTTATCTACCATAATTTACTACTTTATCATGAATTAATTATTATGTTTTCACTTTTTAAATTGAATTTTTAAATTTTAATAGAGAAATTTTTATATATGAGGTTTAAAAATATTTTATTAATTTAAAAAAAAAACAAAGAAAACGTAATGGAAGAGTTGGTTGATAGATAGGAAATAAATTATTTTAATTGGTTTAATAACATAAGGGTTTCGAATTAAATAAATGATTTCAGTGAAAAAGATGATGTTGTTCATCTTAAGGATTTCGGGTTCGAGCATCTGTGTGTACAAGATGTGTATGCGTTGTCAAAGGATTAAAAAAGTATGAACAGATACTACCATGTAATCACACCAATATATTCAAAAAAAAAAAACATAAGAGTTAAGAATTTTTTTGTATATCAAAATTTTGAAATATTTTATTAATTAAATTTGTTTTTTTTTTTTTGTTTAAAAGGATACTTTTTTATATATCAATGGAAAACTTGATAGATAGGATCTAGGGGCGGGCAAGTCGGCCGCTAAAATGATTTTTTTATTTAATTTTTTTATAATTTATAAAATTTTAAATTAATAATGATAAAATAATATTTTAACTTTTAAAAATGATAAAAATTTGATTTAGTCTTATAAAAATTATAAATATATAGATTATTAAAATGATGAAATTTTATTTTTACTATTATAAAATATATAATTTAATTCTGACTCTCTAAAAAATTTTATAACTCCGCCCAAATCGTATTTTTGGATCCACCACTGGATAGAAAATATATTATTTTAAGTTGTTTAATAATATAAGGAGTTCAATCATTAAAATATTAAATTAAAATTTTAATAGAGAATTTTTATATAATTTTTTTGAAATATTTTAATGAAGTTATTTTTTTATTTAAAAGAATATTTTAATCAATCACTTTTAATAATTTTAGAGTATGAAATAGATTATTTTAATTATTTTAATAAAATAATAATATAAGAAGTTCAATCATTATAAATATTAAATTAAAATTTAATAGTTTTTATATAAAAAATTGAAATGTTTTAATAAAATTATTTTTACATAAAAAATATTTTAGCCAATCACTCTTAATAGTTTTAGAGCTAAACTATACATAACTCTTATTAGCAAGATCTAAAAAAATTTTCCAAAGCATTTGAGCTAAATTCGAGTTTTGAAATTTATATTATTGAAAAATTTTTACCTGAATATCACTCTTCAATTTTAACATAATTTTATCCAGATAATAACATAATTTTAAATTTTAAATCCTAAATACTTTACAATATAATTTAAAAAAAAAAAAAAGTCAATCAGTCAAAATATTTACGTAATGCTCAGTATTTGGTCTTCCTGTTTTGGTATAGGGATAGAAATTAGAATACAAGTTTGATAAGCTCCTCCGGTTGTGAGTTAAATGGCATCACTTGTTTCATGTGAATTCCTTACCTTTTACTTTTACTTTTAATTTTCCAACTTTGACTTAAAACTCAATTCTCAATCTAAATTAATTATTTTCTTATTATCATTTATCTTTGATATATCCAACAAAATCTCATTGGAATTATAATCTCAACATTATAATTTTTTATAAAATAAAATAATTAAATCAAATAAATAATTTACTTTTAAAATTATTTATTGAAAAATTATTTGGTACACTGTTATTGAAGTTTTAGACTTCACAATTTTTTTAAAAAAATACATATCAATTTTTTAAAACTATTTGTGAAATAAAATATATATACTGTCGATGTACAAAATATTATTGAAGTATGATTTTTATGATTGTTGTTTTTATTGAAAAGTTATTGAAATATTGGATATTTGGGCATTAAATAAAGCTAAAATTTGTGGTTTAACAGATATTTACTTGCAAATATAAACAGAAAACATGATCAATAATAAAAGCTAATTGATTAGTAATTAAATGTATTGAAGAGAGGATTAAAAAATGTAAAATTTTAAAACTATATCTCATACATATGAATTTACCTTAACAAAATTATTTAAGGGCATATTTATTGTTTCATTGTTTGGGCAAATTAGTTTTTTATTGGAAGTGAAACATAATAAGGATAATCTGATTATTTTCATAAGTTTGGATTCTACCTTTTTTTTCTTTAATATTTATAAATTATTACAAGATTAAAACATTCAACTTATAAGTATGTATATATTCTAAAAATAATAATTATATCAATAATTAATGGCACCATCTTGTTGCTCACTATATAAGATAGACATTTGATATAAATTTATCCGAAAGAATTTATTTATATTGGTGTAAAATTTAAGTGGTTTTATATTTTTTTATTAATTTTTTATATGTTAAATATTTTAGTAATCTAACCGTTGAATTTATCAAAATATTTGTATTTGTCATGTATGTAAATTTTATTAATCTGATATTTCTATCATGCCAGTCTAAAATATTGTCTACAATAATATATTTAACGGTTGAAAGTTTTTACATAAAATGAATGGTTAAAAAATTTAAATTTATGCTAAACTTGACACACATGATCTACATGATTGAATTATCAAATATGTCTGTTGAATTGTTAAAATATTAAACGCATAAAAATTCATGAAAAGATGTAAAATCTCATAAGTTTTATCTCGATGTAAGTGAATCTCTCCCCTAAATTTATACATTACCTTTCAAAAAATACACATTAAAGCCCAAAATGTCACTCATAAAAATATAATAATTATGTTTATATTTAATTATTTTTAAAATTATTTATTAATTTATAATTGTTGAGTATGCCTCATATTTCAGTCAAATTTGAGAGATAATCTTCTAGTTAAACTTTGTTTATTTGTTTCAGTCGAATTTTGATTAGTCTAGATTATTTTATTATTATTATTATTTGACCTACAAATTTAGCCTATAACTAGACTCTTTTACAACTTTAGAGAATACACTCATTAAAATATTAAAACTCATAATTCTTTTGAAGAATTTTATATTTACGTTTTGAGAGTTCTTAGTTTTCGGGTTTCAAGGTTTAGTTTTTTAACTCCATCTTTTGTACTCTTCGTTATTTTGTCATTATAGTAAAATTATCTTTGTGATTTTTTATTCTCTTTGAAGGGCTTTTCCACATTAAATTTATATGTTCAATTTCTCAATTTCTTCCGCTATTTTTACTTATTCATTGCTTTATCGGGTCAATCCCCAACAATAATAAAATTTATTTTCCTAGTCTCTCCCACCAATTAGCTTCGATTAAAAGCTCATCTTTTTTTTCATTTCCTTTAACCAAAACAAAAATATGATGTTAATAGTAAATAAAGAATCTTGGAAAGATCACTCCTTGTTATTGAAAACATTACCATTTCTTGTGATCCAAATCGACCACAATGCAATACTAAACACAATGAAGTATAGATAATTCAAGGTTTTTGAAAGCAAGGGATTAAACCATGAAAAACACATATTCAAGTTGGTAGGCTAACATATGCACACATTCCACCAAATAAAGAAACTACACCAAAACTCAGAAATCGACTTGGAATCAAGTAGTGCATAGTTCAAATGTTCTGCCTCTAAATTGTACCATCAGTATAAGCAGAATTCATCAACCACTAGAATCCCTGTCCTCTTCAAGAAAGGTTTAGTGGGAACCCTATCCAACACTACATGCTAAGCTTGTTGTTTGGGGTCAAGAAAGTTTCATGTTCTAAAGTTATCAAAATTAAAATTTTGGAATCCCCATAGAAAATAGATTTAGTATGTTCTTTTCCATTTTAACAGAAAACTTGCCTTCGAATCAAATTTCCATATAATGCAACCAACAATCTCATCAATCATCTTTTTAAATAATTCCCGTTCCCATGAGAACAAATTCCTTCTAAATTTCTTCATTGCACCTAATGATTGAAACTATCATTGAAGAAATAGTCGAAAACTTTCATGTGCGTATCTAATGCCAAAATATTCTTCAACACTAGATCCGAACTCCACTTACCCCACCAAAATAAAGTGACCTAATTGGTTTTTCATATTATAATTAGTTGACAACCACTGTTGGTCACATTTTCCATATTTTGAAACAGTAATTCTATACCATAGAGAGTGGTTCATTAGCGAACCTCCACCACCATTTCACCAATAAAGTTGTATTATGATTTTTTTAGATCAATTAATCACAAATCTCCAATCTCCTTAAGAGGACACATTAGTTTTTTGTCTAACTTTAGCAAATCTCTTTTTCTCGTTGGTACCTCTGTATGAAACCCTTTCATGGATCTTATTAATTTTACTTATAATTCCTTTAGGAAATTTAAAAGTTACATATAATATAATGATTCCAACACAATCCTTCCTCCAAAGGATAAAAATTTCCTTTTCCACTTCGACAATTTTTTTCAAACATTTTGATAATTGGCTTCCATAACTTTTTTTTTCTCAAGCTCATCCCCATAGGAAAGTTAAGATAATTAATTGGAAGTTTCTCCACTTAATATTCAAGAATATCTACAAACCTAGTAGTAGCACCTATCTCATCAAATCCAAACACATAAATCTTCAATTTTTGAAAGTTAATCCATAAGCTCGAGAAAAATTCAAAGCACTTTGGAATTCACTTCACCATTCACACCATTTCCCCTTTAGCTTTAAGAAAGATGAATGTATCATCTATGGATTGTAAATGAGTAATGGGCATTCCATCACTGGAATATTTGACACTCGCAATAAAATTAAGATTGCCTTCTTCATAATCCTATGCAAAGCCTTAACCACCAGTATGATTAAAAAGGTGATAGGGGTCACCCTACCTAAGACCCTTTTTCATTGAGAACTCTAAAGTAGGTGACCTATTAACCAAAATGATAATCTTATAGTAGATGTGCACTCTTTCATCTATGTTTTTCCTTTCCTCCTCGAATCCTATAGGCTCCATAACATTATCATGAATGCCCAATTATTGTTATCATACACCGTCTTGAAGTCTAGTATCAAGATCTATAACCCATTACTACTATTCATTTTTTAGTCAAATGAATCACCTTATTAGTGATCAATATGACATCAAGGATTTGAAAACTAACAAAAAATATTGTATGTGTATCGCTAATATCGTCTTTAGCCATCTAACAAAAAGTTTGGCCAAAATCTTATATAAATAAAATTTATTAAGCCAATAAGGTGATATTCCTTTAAACCAAGTAAACTTTCAATTTTTCAAAATCAACACCAAGACGAAAGAATAAACCTTAACATCAGTTTCTCACTTCTATCAAAATTATTAACAAAAATCGATATATTTTCTTTCAACGACTACTAGGCAGCCTTGAAGAAACTAAGACTGAAACCATCAGGTCCAAGAGCATTGAAGCTATCACAACTCTACATAACCCCTTTTAATTCTTCAATAGTAAATAATTTTTCAGGCCATTCATCCACCAAAGCAACAATTATTCTTAGTCCCAAATTAGATCTACACTGTCTCACATTCACAACACTCTTGAAATGATCCTTGAAAAAGTCAAAAATAGATTTTTGACCTCATCGAATTTTGAAACCCAAACATCTCCAACTTTCAACCTCGGGATACTGTTCTTCTTTAATATTAGCAATTGAAAAGAAAAAGTTGTTGCTAAGAAACAATCTGCACTACTGAATTGGTGCCTAATAGGGTGGGCACTTCTTTAGGCACTAAGTGGAAATCAACAAACACACAACACAAAAGAAGTTGATTATTCAGTTCGCTTTCCTTATGTCTAGGGAGTTTAGCTCAGTGAGAAATATGCACTCTCTTCAACAATTACAAAGTGAATCTACTCAATTACATATACTGTGATCATTTTCCCTCACTCTTGCACTTTGAAGATACAATACTCTCACCACTATGTTCACTCCTTCTAAACATAGCAAGTAAAACCACAACAAAAGGTTTTACTATCAAAATAAAGCTCTTACAAAGTTATTCTCACAAGAACAACTTAAGTGCCTAATTCTCAATACATTTACCTAAACAAGAATCTTAAATATATAGTCTTTAAATTTGAAACTTGGTTAAAAATAAATATCTAATACAATCTCATTGAAACAATAATAACATAACAATACATTGTAATAACATATAAAGTAAATATGGAATCTTGACAACTCATATAATATATCACAATGCAATCCAAATTCCATGATCCAAGGGATTGCTTTGGGAAATGTTGAACTGAATAAATCACCAATATTTGAATTCCTAAGCATATGATCTTCCATAATGGATTAGATATTCACCATGTAATTAGCATAGCCCAAAAATAAGGTTCAATAAATTACCAACATATATGAAAATTGTCTCCAGACAGGTTTGGTAGGTAAAGGACTGGGCCTCCCCTAGCACCAAATTATCAATTTCATATTTTTCAACAATCTCCCCATTTGGCAATTTGTTAAACAAAACACACAATGTAAGAATCTTTGAATCAATCAACAACATTAGCTTCCCTTTAGCGTATACACATTAATGAAACCTAACTTAACTTAGAAAATGAGTAAGCAATAAATCATCAATGCTAGGATAATTTGCATCATTAACTAAATAACAATAATTATAACTAAGCAAGTTAAGAAATCAAAAGAATTACATATCATAGCTAAAAGAACTCCAAGTTCATTACCAGCAACAAATATAACAAAGTAGCAATAATATCATCATACAGTTATGCAAAAAAATTGTAAAATAACATAAGTTTAAAAGAACCTCCCCCTCACAAGAATATTCCAATAGTTAAGCAGACAAAAACTATAACCGTAACATCATCAATATCCTCTCTCCTTTTTTTTATAAGATTTTCAACCTAAACTACATCATCAAAAGCTTGAAGATATGCAATCAAAGCTTTCTATCTATCGATTATCTTTTTCGCAACTTTGGTTTCTTCCCCGAGCTTATCACAATGTTCCTGAAGAAATTCAACTAAGGCTTGAAGGTCTACAGCAACTCTAGTCTTCATTTCTTCTGCGAAAGGAATAGTGTTTGCGGGATAGCACATTTTTAGACCACTTGCTTCTTTAACAATCTCATCCCAAAGGATTGAAATTTTTATTATTCATTGATAACATGTTTACCCTCCAACCATTTACAAGAAAATTTTAATTTAGAAACAATTTTCTCGTAGGTCTCCTTAGGCTTAACAAGTTCAGAGTCTTGGGAGAAGAGAACTTGAAAGATAAGGGACAGATAGGGCAATATATACTTCTTATAGTTAACTTTAGAAAATTTAAAAAATTCATTAAAAATCAACTGCCCTAAATCAAATTCCAACATATCAACTATTTTCCTCAAAAGCATAACCACTTTCTTAGTTGATAAATCTCTTTGGTTGTTTGGAAGCCAATTCTTAGTAACAATAGCAAAAAAGATTAGCATACATTGGATCTAAAGAAGAGGCACAATGACTATCTTTTTTTTGCTATGTTAGTTGTAGATGATTGGTCAGAGCAGAAGTAGTAACACCTATAGACTCATCCAACTTGAAATTGTTGGTGGTGGGACAACACAACAACTTACGGATCTACTCAAGTCCAAATTTAAACCATCTACCACGTACAAACACCTTGTGGTAGTACTTTCTGGTTTTAATAGTGATGCCTCGATTGAAATTGGCATAAAATTCATAAATTACCCTTTTTACAAAAGGTTGCACATAACATATTGAACCGACAACTCTAACATTCTTCAAAACTTCATCATTTCCATTATCAGCAAAAGAAACATAATCGCTATTCTGATCAGGAATGAAACCTTGTAGGATAAGCTTATAGTTTCTCTTAAAATGACCTAGATTCAAGAACACTTTCTTTCTTTAAGCATCAATTATCGCTTCTTGTTTTGTCAATGCTTTAGTAGCCTCATATAATAACTTGAGGACTCACACATTCTTCTTTTATTTCATTTTGCAGTCGAGTTTAGAACATTTGGTCGCTTCGTCCTTAGTTGTAGCATTGTATATAGTGATACATTCATAGAGGAATTTAAATTGTTACTTGAATGAGAATCCAGTTTTGTTGAACTATCCACTAAGATCTTCTTCTTTTTGTTTGCCTTCTCAAACATACCGCCTTTGTCTTTTCTAGATTTTGTAAAGGATTTGATTTCTTTGGTTTTGATAGACCTTGTTCTAACCCTTCTGGAATGGGGAGTGCTAGGGGGAGTGGGCACTTCTCTTGTCACCACAACTACATCAGACAAGGTATTATCATCAAGAACATCGGTAGCTTATTTTCATGCACATCATTCTCTTGTTCATGCATATTTTTTCTTCCAATGCTAGTTCAAAGATGTTGGTGGTGAAATCATCAAGTTTCCTTGAGTCGATTAAATCGAATGAGGGTTCAAAAGTGTCATAAGGAACTAACGTGGGATTTTGAGACGTGACTTCTTCATTCTGATTGGTTAGGGCTTGGGTAAGAGAGTCAATTCTTTATTCTTAGATAGAATCGAGATTTGGAGAAGAAAGGGACTAATTCTTAGTATAAGGTTTTGGAGAAAGGATTTTAGGGTCACTTGTGGAGGAAGGATTTTGAGATGATTCTTGGATGATGGATTCTGGGGGTACATGATTCTCTTTAAAGTTGGATGGATCAAGAACAATAATGGGAATGATTTCAGATTGTTCTTGAGACTCTATTGAAGATTTGCTTCAGTTACCATAATCTGGCTAATTTTAGATATAATCGTAACTCTTTGATTTGTTTCAATTTTTTTAGAAATTTTTTAAAGATTATGATTATGTTAATAGCCTATTTTTAGTTAGTAGTTGTTAATTTGTTTACTATATAAACACTAGTTTCAGTTTAATAAAATATACTTCTTCCATTTCAATTACTTGACTTGTTGTTTTCTCTTTTCAATAAGTTCAGTTTGCTTCACAAGTTCAATTTTCTTTTATAATAAAATACCAACAATTGGTAATCAGAGCTTTCTTTCTCGAGGGACCTGTGTCAGTGTTTGCTACATCATGAAGCTGAAATTAATTTCTCTTTGATGGCGCCGCTTATTTTTTATGGAGATAATTATCATATTTGGGTAGTGCAAATGGTGACTTACTTGGAGGCTATAGATCTTTAGGAAGCAGTGTAAGAAGACAAGAGATTCCTACATTGCCTGCCAACCTCACCATGGCACAGATCAAAACACAAAAAGAAAAGAAGATAAGGAAATCAAAGGCAAAAGCTTATTTGTTTGCTGCAGTTTCACCAACTATTTTCACAGGAATTATGTCTCTAAATTCAATAAAGGAGATATGGGATTATCTCAAGACTGAGCACAAGGAAGATGAGAGAATTCACAGGATACAACTGTGGAATCTTGTATGTGATTTTGAACTGCAAAAGATGAAAGAGATTGAGACAATCAAGGAGTATTTTGAAAGACTGCTTAACATAGCCAATAAGATCAGGATGCTAGGTTCATCTCTAGCAGATTCAAGGACTGTGGAGAAAATCCTTGTAACATTACCTAAAAGGTTTGAGGCTACAATTACCACCTTAGAGAACACGAAGGATATGTTAAAGATTACTTTGACGAAAATCTTAAGTGCTTTACAAGCATAAGAGCAAAGGCGTGTTATGAGGCAAGAAGGGTCTGTCGAAGGTGCTCTACCAGTTAAGCATCAAGATGATGGGAAGCTAAAGAACAAAAAGTTTCACGCTGTAAGTGGAGAAAGCTCTGCATTTGGGAACAAATGTAAAATTGGAAATAGAAGGTCAAGAGTAAAGAAGGATTATCCTCCATGTAAACATTACGGCAAGAAAGGTCACCCTCCTTTCAAGTGCTGGAGAAGACCAGATGCAAAGTGCAATAAGTGTAACCAAATGTGTAACAGCCTAATTTTTAGTGGTGTCGAAAATAGTGATTTCGGGATCATAACTCCGACGAGTCAAGTCATAAATTTGGTTATTTTAATATTTATGACGTTGTTAACATCGTATTAAAATTTAGCTATGAAATTTTAATGATTAGATGATTAATTGAATAGGAAGGATTAAATTACAAAGAGTGCAAAAGTAGGGTTGATTAGTTTGAAGGATCAAACAAGAAAATTAACCTAAATGGTCAAGTGAGTGGATCATTATGGCACATATTGTTTATAAATAAGATTAATTAAGGTTAATGATTGATTAATTAAGTTAATTATGAAAGTCTCAAAATATTCAAAATTACCATTGAGTATATAAGTTAAATTAATGAATTAAAATGAAAATTTTCATCATATTTTCATTGCTTCATCTTCTTCCTCACGGCTAAAACAAAGAGGAGTTAGGGTTTTCTTTTGTGAACTTTGAGCCTTGATTTGGGTAAGAAAACATTGATCGTTTTTAGTAATGTTTATGTTTTTTAGTCAGTATTAACTTAAACTAGCTAACCTAAGGACTAATTTTTGAATCTTTCTAATGTTATAAAACTTGTCATTGTTGAAAATGCTTGTTCTTAAAAGTTTTTGATGGATTTTTATGCTTAATAAATAAATTCATTGATTTTGTAAAGTGGTTTTGAATGAAATTAAAGTTTGAGGACTAGATTGTGAAAAGGGTGAAAGTGCATGTTCTTGTTCAGAAATAATTACAAATAGGTATTGGGTGAACACCCATAGTTGTTCGGATGGTGTAAATTAGAAGGTGAAATGGTTATTTTGCATGTTTTATGCTTAAGGACTAAATTGAATAAAAGTAAAAGGTTAGGGGTAAAATCATAATTTTCTAAAAAGGATCAAATTGTGTTAAATGATTTAATTGTGTGATTTAATGTGAGAATTTGAATGATTTGTTGACTTAGATTACAATCGTGTCACAGATCGTGAAAAAGGAGTATTAGCGGAATAATCCCTAGAGCCCATCCACAATTACAATCCAGTCCAGTAAGTTCGTAATGTTAAATTCCTATTTATAACTACTTATATCTTATGATTGTGGCAAAATGGAAAGCGTCAATTGGAAACATGGAAGATGGAAACGATGAGATAAGAATTTCTCAACCTTGTGCCAAAGATAGAAAATGGTCCGATGGTTGAGATCCTGCATTTGTTGCGGATTCTCTATAGCATCGTGAGCCGCTGTAAAGTGAATTGAATCCTAGAATGGATTATAGGCCCTAGATTGCTGAGATTTATGCTCGTTTTGCATAATCTCGTCAATTTAGTGTGAGCAGCATCGTAGGGAATAATTATATCGTATCGATGGCTGAGGAACCACATGTGATGCGAGTCCTTGTCAGCTTAGTATGAGCAGCAACATATACTGGTAACAGGAATGACCTTTAGGTCAATAGGGAGTAATTGGATATTGATCACTGAAGTACAGTTCTGTTCCGACTTGACTGATTTACAGATTTGTACAACATGTTATTCGGTAAATTGATAAACTTTGCGAATTTATTAAGCTGTGAAAGCTTACCAGTGAATTTGTTATTGCTCTTGTAAATTCTATTTTGCTACTTGAAGATCGGACCATCTCGAAGAAATCACACTATCTTGGGATCTCATTCGGTAGTATTTACACCATTGGATTATATGGCATTTACTAGGATGATGTTATTTTGTAAATGCTTAAATCGGATCAATTAGTACTTTGTAAGATTTGTTAAATGATTAACTCTTGGAATGTTTGTTTAATGTTGGAAGTATACTTTTAGTATTATTAAGAGATGTTACGCTGATCCTGGTCCCTTGTATTGCCTACTTAAATCATGAGTTTATGAAATGAATGTTTGCTTGTTGAACTTGTATGAATATTGAATTCTACATACTTGTTTCGGTAGAACTCTTACGTGTATTGGTAGAAGTACAGGGTAGGAGAGAGTTTACATTCTAACTTGCATTATATCGATAGTACCAATAAAAGTATCGATAGTTCTGTTCATAAAGGTACCGGTAGTTTGGACACTTGTATCTGTAGAAGTTGCAGTGTAAGACTTTTTAGCTCTCTAAAGTTTTTAGTATTAGCAAAAGCATGACTTGTTTCGGTAGAAGATTCTCTTGTATCGATAGACCTGTCACTTGTATCTGTAGAAATCTACACTATTCTTGAATTGCTCACTAGCTTGACTACTATCGATACTTGTCCTACAGGTATCGGTAGAAGTCCCCAAAAATCATGAAAATGACATTTTTGCTCTTATTGAATGGAGATTTTATCTCATTAATGATTTATGATGTGTTTAATGCATTTCTTTATTAAATTATGATTAAATGAAATAGTATTAAGAGTTAAACTGCTATAGATGACTAGAAAGACATCGTAACCCTAATCGATGACGGTTTGGGTTTTGGCTGTTACAAAATGAGACATGAAGCTATTATTTGTAAGTAAAAAAAACAGCAACAAGGAGATGAAGTGCAAGTGGCAGATCAAGAAGAAGAAGATCAACTTTTTGTTACAACTTGTTTCACTAGTCACAAAACAAGTGAAAGCTGGCTCATTGGTAGTGGTTGCACTAATATATGACACATGACGAAGAGTTGTTCAAAGAACTAAAGAGTACCGAGTCTAATAAGGTCAGAATTGGGAACGATGACTACATTGCAGCTAAAGGAAAAGGCACTATAGCCATTACAAGTTGTTAATGTACCTGATATTGATCAAATCTTGCTTAATGTTGGTCAATTAGTAGAGAAGGGATTCAAAGTGAAGTTTATGGAAAAGGCATGTGTGTTAGAGGATGCTACAGGATAAAAGATGTTCAAAGTTAAGATGGCAGGAAGGTGTTTTTCCCTCAATCCAATACAAGAGAGAGCTAACCAACTTTCATGTAACAGTATGATGTCCTTGGGGCAGGACAATTCCAACTGTTTTTCTACATCTAGTGATAATTTGAAGAAGTCGCTTCTGCCATTTGATGTTACATCCAGTGATAAAGAGTTGGGGATAAAGTCAAGAAAACATCGTGGAGGTTCAGATTTTACTCAAGCGAACCTAAATGGAGAGAAAAGAAGCAATGAATCAGAAAAATCCAACAAATTAAACTTTGTTCAAAATGGTCGTGACCCATCAAAGAACCATATGCCTTCTGATGTTGCTTCATCTAAGTCACTTCTTAAGGACAATCCCTCCACATCTGTTATCGAAAAGAGAAGGAGGGAATATCTTGGGTCTAAAACTGAGAAGTTGCTTTCTAGGAAAGATAAAACATTAACCGAAAATATTGTTGAAAAAAATAAAAAAAATTAGATCAAGTTAGGAGGTAAGTTCCTCCTGATAAGGACAAGGATTAGAGAAATGCTACTTCATCCATGGATGCATGAAAGGAGAAAAGGAATTGGGAAGACATACTTTCATCTCCCTTCTATGTTTCTTCTCGTGTATCTTACTCACCTGGAATTGGCAAGAAAAGTGTTGAATGTGTCTGTATTTTGCATGACAAACTAATGTCACCTAAGAAGAAGAAAACTCCATTTGATTTGAAGAAGGAAGCAGAGGAAAAGCATGCACGGGTATTAAGGATCCGAAGTGAGTTGGAGAATGAATGAGCTAAAAAACTTTAGCGCACCTCATAGAAACTCATTCGAGTCAATCAATGGCAAGCTGTTCGGACTAAGAAGTTATGAGAGGGAATGCATTCTCAGCAACGTAGTGAATCACGACATGAAGCTTTTCTTGCAGAAGTTGTGAGGAGAGTAGGTGACAAAAGTAGTAAAGTTAATGAGGTTCGTTTCATTACTTAATTAAATGAAGAAAATAAAAGGCTTATGTTGTGTCAAAAACTGCAAGATTTAGAGTTGAGGAGAGCTGAAAAACTTCAAGTGATGAAAAGTAAGCAAATTTAAAGTTTTGAGAACAACACTTGGTGTTTGCAGCAACTGAAGCAATGAGGAGTGTTGAAGATTTGCTTCAATTACCATAATCTGGCTAATTTTAGATATAACAATAACTCTTTGATTTGTTTAAGATTTTTTAGAAATTTTTTTTAGAGATTATGATTATTTTAATAGCTTATTTTTAGTTTGTAGTTGTTAACTTGTTTACTATATAAACACTAGTTTCAAATTAATAAAATATACTCATTCCATTTCAATTACTTGACTTGTTGTTTTCTCTTTTCAATAAGTTCAGTTTACTTTACAAGTTCAGTTTTTTTTTTATAAAATACCAATAGACTCACCAGTTTTTAGTGCCAAAATAGGGCATGAGGGAATGCCCACTCCCTAACTTTTTTTCCTCTCGCTTGAACATGACCACTTGATTCATCACCAGTAGTTTGGGTTGATACTTAGGTTGTTTGCATAAAAGGCCTTTGAATGATGTTTTTAACCGTTTTTACCTAGTTTTCATTTGTATTTATTATGGATGGTTGGAATGATGTTGTATGATTAAAATTCATGTTTAGATATGAAATTTTTGAAAGATAGATTGAACATTTTTACTTTAACAACCAATGTAATGCTTCTTGATTGATTGAACCTCCAGAATAGGTAAGGGGTGTTACAGGAACTTGATCTTATGCTCAGTTTTTGCAATGTATCTTTTGGCAATCTATGAAGCATTAAAAATTGATTGACATCGTAAACACTACTTGAGAGTTGGTTTAGGACATATAGATATCACCATTTTAGACTTTGAAATTCAGAACACTCAAATAGAAAAGAGAAGTTTAGAAATTGTCACCATTAGCACTCTCAAAAAGAAATAAGCACTCCAAGGATCAAAGAAATAAATTGAGATTCTGTAACTTGTTAAATTTCAAATTATATTCTGCCTCAATTTAATTAAATTATGTGTTGTTTGTTCACTAACAAAAGCAACTAAAGCTCTAAGAGGCCAAGGAAGCAGCTCTAAGAGGCCAAGGAAGTACAAACTCGATGAATTAAGTCGCACGTAGGGAGGAAAATGCAACTTCTTCTAACCTACTAACACAAAAAATAGAATGTGTTAGAAAGCATATTGGAGTCAATAAAAGCTAAATCAAAAGACAACCTCACTCTAGAATAAAAGAAATAGGCAACTTTGGCAAATCGAAGAAAAATTGTCTACTAACCTTGAAACATTAATTCTAAGTGTTCTAAATTTGATAAAATAAATTTTTTTTTTGCAAATTTGCTCCTAAAATATAAAAATAAGATCTGGTAAGTTTGATCAAGAATTCAAAGAATTGATTTTTTTTATTTCTATTTTCATTTTTCGGTATTTTATATTATATAAACTTAAATACTAATTAAGAAAACTCAACAAACAAACTTGGGAAAGAAGAAATTTCAAAATTCTCTTTAATGGAAAGCTAACTACCAAAATTTAGATAAAAACAAGCTTATAAGGCTATCAACATTGAACATATGAGCAAGATATGAATTAAGTACGAGATTAGAACACCGAAGAATGCTTGAATCTGATACCAAATGATAAGGGAAGCTTGTGATTGAATTTTCAAGCGTAAACAATCAACTCAAAGTAACCCAAAAAAATCATTATTTTTTAAACTCTAAGCAAGTTAAGATACAACTAAGTTATCTTGAAAAAAAATACGGAATTTCAATAAGAGTAGGATTACATTTGAAACAAAAATCCAGAATTAAATTAAATAAAAAAAGAACAGTAAAGAGGACTGATGAAACTGAATTAATGAAGATGGAAGATAGATGTCGAATTAAGTTGGATTGAAGTCTCCTTTAATGTGATGATCATGGAACCTCAACAAAGAACTATAAAGATCTCTATTTAACCCTCCTACTTTAAGAAAACTAGGCAAGTTAAAGTGTGATGAACTCCCTTAAACAACTTTTTGAAGATTTGAAGAAGAAATTACTATTAAAAACCTATCAGGAAACCCAGTCTTGAAGATAAATAAAACTCCATTGGAGTTATTTTGTTAACCAATTAAATCAAAGTAGCTTACCTCCTTATAGTGAATATGCCATCTTTAAATAGGCATATGTAAATGTTCGGGATCGATCCGATTAAGCAACGAAAAAGTAAAAATAGTGGAAGAAATTGAGAAATTGAACATACAAATTTAACATAAAAAAACCCCTCCGAAGATGATAAAAAACCACGGGTAAAGATAATTTTATTATAATGGCAAAAGAACAAAGAGTACAAAAGATGGAGATAAAAAATTAAACCCAAAAATAGAGAACCCTCAAAACGTAAATACAAAATTCTCCAAAAGTGTTAAGAGTTCTAATCTCTAATGGATGTATTTTCGAAGGTTGTAAAAGAGCATATTTATAGATTTAATTCGTAGGTCAAATAATAATAAAATAATCTAAACTAATCAGAGTTTGATTGAAACAGATAAACAGAATTTCACTAGAAGATTATTTTTTAAATTTGACTGAAATATGAGTCATACTCAAAAAATCTCCACCTTAACTCGTATTTCCACAACGCCATCTTTTCCAAAGCCTGCCTTGGGCTTATCTTGAACTATGCATGGAATTAACTGGGTCGAATTTATGCTTAGAAGCTGGAAGACTTCTAGCCATCGACTTGTGCACTATCAAATCAAAACTAACCTAAGTCTGATTTTCACGAACAAGTGCCCTAACTTTTCAAAACCTACATCCAAAAGAGAAACTCTTTTCAACGAAACGGTCATTGACTTCAACTTCGTAATAGACGAGGGATGTTCGATTTCACTGGTCATTGTAGAACCTTCCATAATATAAAGATTATAGCTCCTTTTACCTTTTAACAAATTAGGGCCCCATGAGACACCTTAATGTCTCTCATGTCAATGTTGATTCTGTAACATTTCGAGTCTAAAATACTCAAAGAGATGAGATTCTTTTGTAAATCAAGTACATACTTAACATCTGAGAATGTCCTAATCATCCCATCGTGCATCATAATTTTAATAGTACCAATATTGATTATCTTACTAGATGAATCATTTTCCATGTGCACAATTCCACCTTCAATCAAATTGTATGTAAAGGACCATTCTCTATTGGGACACATGTGGAAAGAACATCCCGAAACTAGGATCCACTTGGATGTAAGCTTGGACCTTTCGCTCGTTAACACTAACAAGAAATCATCACTGCTTTCATCGGCCAAATTAGCACCAGCTACATCTTCCTTATTGCTATCAGCAGTCCTTTTATTTCGCAGTTTATAACAATCTACTTTGACGTTACCTAACTTCTTGCAATAGCTACACTTTTGGTCTCGCTTCTTTAATACTATCAAAATAGAAGCTTGCCTATATACTTTACTATTCGAAAAAAAACTCATTTTTGAGTTTGTCCTTACTCAACAAATGACCTTTCACATCCTCGAATGAGAGATTATCTCTCACATAAATCATGGTTTCCTTGAAAGACTTGTATGAAAGGGATAAAGAGCACAACAATAACATAGCCTGATCTTCATCGTCAATCTAAATCTCAACGTTATTTAAATCTTAAAAGAGTAATGAATTGACTGATGTTTTCTCTAAGAAGCTCACCTTCGTTCATGCGAAATGTAAATATACGTTGTTTCAACCCTAAACGTTAGCCAAAGACTTAGTCGCGTAAAGAGTTTCTAACCTTTTCCACAAGGTGGATGAGGTCTTCTCCATAAATACCTCATGCAATACTCTATTCGCAAGGCACAACTAGATTGCAGATAGAGCCTTTTCATCAAGATTTTCCCATTCTAACTTATCTAGGTTTTCATGCTTTTTCTCGGTAACGACCTTTTTCAGGCCGATCTGAACTAGAATTGTTTTCATTTGAACTTGCCACAGATTGAAATCTGTGACACCATCAAACTTCTCAATGTCAAATCTTTGTTGTTGTCATCTCTAAACGGGTTGATTTGCGAAAATTGAAGTAACTCTGATACTACTTGTTAGGGATAGACCCTATTAAGCAATGAATAAGTAAAAATAACGGAAGAAATTGAAAAATTGACCACACAAATTTAATGTGAAAAAACCCCTCCGAAGAGGATAAAAAACCACAGGCATATATAATTTTACTATAATGGAAAAAGAACGAAGAGTACAAAAAATGGAGATAAAAACTAAACCTCGAAAAAAAAGAACCCTCAGAACTTAAACACAAAATTCTCCAAAAGTGTTAAGAGTTCTAATGTTTAATGAGTGTATTTTCTAAGGTTGTAAAAGAACATATTTATAGACTATATTCGTAGGTCAATAATAAAATAATCTAAACTAATTAGAGTTTGATTGAAACAAATAAACAGAGTTTAACAAGAAGATTATTTTTTAAATTTAACTGAAATATGAGTCATACACAACACTAAACAATTCAAATAGAAAATAAATTCTGAAATTTCTAAGTTGAATGAAAGTCCTAAAAAGAATGGATTGTACAAAGCCTATTCATGTACAAGAAGTAATCTAAGAAAATACTCTAAAATTCGTAATAAATAAATCCCTAAAATTTAATACTTATTAAATACATTATTGAGCTTATAAATAATCAAAATTAAGCCTTAAAATTGAACACAATATGATTTAAGTACTAATTAAAAGTCCATAACTCGCAATACTCATTTTAATCATGTTTAGAATTTTCGTTTGCATAGTCTTCACTAAATAGCCATAGCATGAACCCTCGAATTTGAAATAAGACATTTCAAAGTACGTTGTGAAACTAAGAGAAAACTCTTTGATCTATATGATGACAACTTAACCCACAAATATCTAGATTTAATCCAAAACTATGATGCAAGTTTACTGATGTTCCGGAGTTGAAAAGTAAATAATTTAATAAATTTAACCATTCCATTCTAGAATCACTACTCCTCTTTAATATCCCTTATTAAATTCTTATGTTTTAGCCAATAATTGATTAAATAAAAGGGTTTGACTCCCTCAATTAGCAACTCCTACCACTAGAAGAGTCGATGTATTATCCAAAACATTAT
This sequence comes from Kokia cookei, assembly GCA_039519145.1. Classification (NCBI taxonomy): domain Eukaryota; kingdom Viridiplantae; phylum Streptophyta; class Magnoliopsida; order Malvales; family Malvaceae; genus Kokia; species Kokia cookei. Next base: position 27,452,894 of record CM076907.1, read on the forward strand.
CTCCAATACCTAATCTACTCAAAATTCCTGAACTTCATAATCCACCCTTCTAAGATTAAAATTAGTCTGGGCAACTCCTCTTACTCCCTTGCCTAAACCATTTAAACTTTTTACCATACAGAGGAAGATCAACAAGTCACTTTCATTATCAAACTCGTTAAAATCTCTTGCACTAGTCCTTAATCTGCAACAACCTCTCCTTCTAGTGTTAGATTTTATAGTGTTAAAATCCTCGAACTATGCACCAATTTGACTTAACACTAGCCATGATATCAAAATATCACTCTAAATCTCCTTACTCTTATTAGCCTTGCATGGTGCATATCCATTACAAATCACCACACTAAATTCATGTTTCTCCTAACAACCCTCAACTACTAAAAAGTTTTAATGCATCTTACACCCTAATAGATTAAAGCAATCAATATTCCACACAATCAACAAGTCGCCCAATTTACACACTAAGGCAACCCATTCTCTTTCATAATTTTCACCATTTTGAATTGAGAACACCATTCTATCATCTAAACTTTCCATTTTTGTCTTCTAAATGAATATATCATATATAAAAATGAAATTGGCTAACTATTCTCCTCACCAAGCCCTTTTTCACATCCCAACCAAGCCTTATAATTTTCACCTCTATACTCCAAAAAAAATACCAATGAAAAATTAAGAAAAGATGAACTCACCTCAATAAGAGTTCATGGGTTTCTAATTCTCTAGATTCACCAACCTTTTGATTACCTTCATCTTTTCACAAGAAACACAAATCCCAAAAACTTTCCCACCTCCCACTTTTTCTCTGGCTCACAAACAAGCATGTTTCTTTTATTTTAAAGGCCATCATTGGTAGTTAGTCATTCAGAGCCTATCCATTATCTTTACCCCCTAACTAGTGTGGGCTTAAAACTCCTTGTTTGTCTCCACTTTCTCCCTTTTCTACCACTTTCTTAATTTTGCTCAAGTTTCTCCTAACATTGTTTTTCAATTTAAAAAATTGACCTAACACCCTTTTTCATTTTTTTTCAGCACTTATCATTTCATTAATGTTACAATTTCCCAATGCCAAACCACTTGCATAATCGTTTAGTGTCTCAACTTATCTGTTTTCATTAAGCCTATGAGACTCGATAGATCCTATAAACTCTAATCCATTTGCCACCTTATCCTTACCCAAATTTGTACCCTTAACCATATTAGGATACCAACCCAAGCTTAAACTCAAACCATGTATTCCCATCAACACTCTCCAAAACGATACTCCCTTCACCAGTTATATCATCATTATCATAAATTCTTTAGGTATTTCATATAGCTTCTTTGTGTCCGACAAACCTTTTTGCAATCTAACATTCTCATTTCATCCATGGCCCAATAAAACCCAATTTGACATATCTACCCCTCAACCAATATCAATATTACACATTACAATCTCATTTATACACCTATTTTCTATAGCAACTTTACTTGATTTAGTCCTGTAAGCCTCTTCTTGGCTTGATTTCTTATCTTCCTTTGACGCTACACTACTAGAAGGTGACCTTAGTTTACCATCTTCCTCTGAAGGTAAACATTTTGACTGCTATCTCACCTTGATTTCTATAAATACTAGTTTAAAACTTTCAAATATCCTAATCAAGACCATCAAATTTCACCTTTCAATTCAATCATCCCATCAATTCTTTCCACTCTACTAGTGACAATGGTAACTTAGCTATTATGGACACTAACGAGTCTTCAATTTTGCAATCCAAAGATACCATGGTACCCTATAATGAAGCTACTCCCCTAAAAGTACTTTTCATAAAGAGAATGAAATCCTTACACATTGAATTCAACCACCCTATCTTCAGCCTTGGAATCTGATGGCTATGATGAATACTCATTTATCCTTTGTGACAACCATTTCCATCCATTATATTCCATCGCACATCTCGTCTCTTCATAATTAAACTCTATCGAGAAGAACTTAGAGTCCCCTGAATCTTGTTCATTGATCCTCACTTGAACCACCATTGATACACCCTCTGGCCACCATGTTTATCTAGACCAAAAGCAAAGTTGTTCAACAGTATAAGTAATAAGTTCATCAAATATAATGTGTATAGATTCCAAGCATGATAGTGACAGGTTTCAATTTGAAGCAAAGCTTTTTTTTATGTCTTACATATTTTTTTTGTGTTCTTTGGTGCATTCTTCCTAGTGTTATCTTTGTTTGAGCATTCTATCTTTGCTACTTCCATTCATCTCTCTCTTGTATTGATCAAGTGTTGAATGGCTCTTCTATTTTGTTCCTTGCTATTGTAATTGAACTTGTGGTGGCTATTGGTTCTCTTTCCCAATACTTTTCCTTTTTTAATCCATTATGTTGGCTGAGCAAAAAAAAACATCAAATACAAACCCAAAATAATAGGTTAATATCTTCTATTAGTCTCTATACTTTGACAAAATTTAATATTTAGTCCCTATAATTTTATTTCCAACAATTTAATCCCTCCACTTTTAAATTTCAGTCCAATTGCTAACACTATTTTTTTTTTTTGCTAAATTCAAGTTAACTACAATGTCATTTTTTAATTACATGGTTATAAAGTGAGTATTTTTTTTATTTCAAAATTTCATACAACAAAGTCAATAAAAAAATTAATTGTGTTAACAATTAGATAGGAATTTTGAAATCTGAAAAGTAGAGACATTAAATTCCTGAAAATAAAAGTATAAGGAATAAATTTCAAATTTTGTCAAAGTATAGAGAATAACAATAAATTTTAACCAAAATAATATTAGTAATTAAATAATTCGGGAAAATATCTTAATGATGCAATTAGTCAATTGAGTCTTATCTAAACATGTTCATGGGTTGGGCTACCTACCCAGGCCCGAAGGCCCGTCAGAAGTTCAGGAGGGTTTAGGCAAAAATTTTAGGTTCAAAAAATAGGGTTGATCAAAAAACTAGACCCATTTAAAATATGGATCGGGCTCGGGCTTGAACATTCAAGGCCCGAGCCCGACTCGGCCCGACCTATTTTAAGTTTATAATACTTTATATTATGTTATCTTTATATATTATGTAATTTAGAACACATTAAAAAAATAAACTTATACTAAATATATAATGCTACTCGAATGTAAACATTACAAAAATGTTAAGATGACTATATAAAAATTTTCAATAAATAAAAAATATATAAATTTATTAAATATTAAAATAAAACAATATAAATATTTTTAAAAAATTAAAAAAATAATATGAGCAAGCCTAAAATGGGTTTGGATTAGTTTTTTTGTAAATTTGGGCAGATTTAGGTAAAATTCTAAATCCAAATTTCAGGTTGGACCAGACTTAGAGTGACAAAAAATATGTTAATATCATACTTAAACGCGACCTGATCCAACCCATGAACACCTCTATTCTTATCCATTTCATCAATACTAAGAATATATATATATATATTCTCCCCTTAATCATATTACGCATCTTAACTCTTGTAAATCCATAAGCTGCTGAAATCTACCAACAGCATACATATTTGAGCTAGTACGTGCATTTTCGAATTTAAGTATGAAATTAACATCTCTAAGAAGAGTTGGTTTTAGTTTTTTTATTAGTGAATTTTTAACTTATATATAAATTGCTTCAAAATGATTTAATAAGATTTAAAAGAAAATATATTTAAAAAAAAAAGTTGAAAGTTCAAAAGATGAAACTTGAAAGGGTTTTAGAGCGTACTTAATTGGAGTCATGAAAAGAGGTGGTAAAAAAAGCAAGGGGAAGAGCGTTGGGGTTAGCCTGTGAAATCCATAAATATCAAGGAGGTGCAACTGTGTGATGAGCTTTACATTATATATATTTATATATATTAATCCCCACAGGCTCCTTCTTCATCCTCTCTCTTCCTTAGCCACCACCGATTCACAAGTCAAAAGCCAGCTCTTAAGAGGCCAAACCCTGCTCCCTGCCGCTGGCCCCATTTACACCACTCAATCCATCTCTTTTTCCATGCTTAACCCACCTCTCATCCAAAAGTTTCACTCTTTGTCTTATTACCTTTTTGTTTCTCTCTGAATTCAATATTCATCCCATCATTATCAGCTTTTTCATTTCCAAGGACTACATGTTAAGATAGATAGATGCAAGTTTTATGTCGTTATTATGGTATTCATTTTTATGTTAATTACATGTTTCAATGGCGGTTTCCTTGTTTTATTTATGCATAAATGCCAAATGGTTGTGCTTACTGGCCGTAACTTGACAAGGTTTTGTCTCTGTGTTTCAGGTTCAATGATATATTGACTAGGGTCGAGTTTGTCTTTACACGAATTGACCTCACTTAGGGTTATCGCTATATATACACAGTAATAATGGAGAAAGAAGAAAACTACGCGGTACCAACAGCACATATACTCTTATCTTCTTCTTTTTTTCAAAACCTTTAGATTTATTACTAATCACTATGATATTTTGCTATAAACTTGATTTCCTTCAGGCAAATTTTGTGGGGCTAGATTATTCTTTAGACCATCATCAGCATCATCATCAACATCAGCAGCCTCGGATTGGTGAATCTTGTGGTGATAACAACAATGGGATGGTTGATTATATGCTGAATAATCCTCAACAACACCAGCATATCTCATCTTCATCAGGGTTTTACACTACCCCAACATCTTTCGATAAACTGAGCTTTGCTGATGTGATGCAGTTTGCAGATTTTGGTCCTAAATTAGCTTTAAATCAAACAAGGATCCCTGAAGACGAGACTGGGATCGATCCTTCTGGTTATTTCCTAAGGTTTCCTGTTTTAAACGACAAGTTAGAGGATGAGTCTTTAATGGTTCCTCCATCTGGGATTGAAAACGTTGAGGAATTGGTGGAAGATAAACATGGAGAAGATGAAGCTAGGGTTTCAGATAGTGCTGCGGTGCAACTTCGTTTCTTTGGAGAAGATGATATTCAAAACAAAAACCCCATATTACCTACAGATGCTGCTAAGAACAAGAGAAAGAGGCCAAGAACGATCAAAACCAGTGAAGAAGTTGAAAGCCAGCGGATGACTCACATAGCTGTTGAAAGGAATCGAAGGAAGCAAATGAACGAGCATCTTCGGGTGTTGAGATCCCTCATGCCTGGCTCTTACGTTCAGAGGGTAATCTCAAACTCAAAATCCTTTATTTCATATCAATCAATCTCTAGTACTTTTCTTCCATTGATGTTGAGGTAAAATATTAATTCAGGGAGATCAAGCCTCCATTATTGGTGGAGCCATAGAGTTTGTGAGAGAATTAGAGCAACTCCTTCAATGTCTAGAATCTCAGAAAAGAAGAAGATTGTATGGAGAAGCTTCACGGCAGATGGGAGATACATCAATGGCGGGTATTCAGCAACAACAACAACAACAACAACAGCCGGTGTTTCCTCCTATGTCTACTCTCCCGGACGATCAAATGAAGGTAATGGAGTACGAAACAGGACTCCGAGAAGAAACAGCCGAAAACAAATCATGCCTGGCGGATGTTGAAGTGAAGCTATTAGGGTTTGATGCAATGATCAAGATCTTGTGTAGGAGAAGACCAGGCCAACTGGTTAAAACCATAGCAGCTCTTGAAGATTTGCAGCTCAATATCCTTCATACCAACATTACCACCATTGAACAAACAGTTCTATATTCCTTCAACGTTAAGGTATACAATTGATCATATATTTATCTTTCTTAATTTTTATCAAACAAAATTAAAAGGAGAGAGAATAAAGAGAATTATGTGGCTATATATGCAGGTTACGAGTGAATCTGGGTTCAGCGCAGAAGACATTGCGAGCTCAGTTCAACAAATATTCAGTTTCATTCATGCAAATAGCAGTATGTAATATAATGAAATCCAGGAAGATGAGTTGAAGGGAAATGAGTTCTCTGTTGGATCTTTCCAAATTTCAATAACCCTTTTTTTCAATTGATTTATATATTTGATTTGTAATAGAAACATATAAAATAGTTGTCAGCAAACTTTCAGCATAATTTACTACTTCGATATTTAATTTCCCCTGTCAAAGTAAAAATTAACTTCTAAGATTTGATCTTATATCATTACAATTTTATTTTGGATTTTTTAAAATTTAAAGGCATAATAATAATTTTATTTTTTTATCTGGCTCTTGATTTTTATTTGAGTTAAATTTGATTATTAATTTTTTAAAGATATTGGTATAACAATCTGCATGATAGTCTATATGTACTTTATGTTAACAATATTTGTTTTATATGTCACATCAACAAATAATTTAAAAATTATAAAAATATTCAAAAAAATAAATTCAATTTTCAAAAAATATAAAAATTTCATAATTTTTTTTAAATAGCATAAAGTAAACATGAATTGTCATGTAGGCAGTCATGTGTAAAAATTTAATGTTTTAGTCTGCATTTCAATTCAAAACAACAAATTTATTCTTCTAGAAAGATTGATGGTCAAATTAAAATCTTTTTAAAAGGTTAAGAATCAAATTTAGTTAAAAAATAAGAATAATAATAATCTAAAAAATATTAATTGATTTTCAATATTAGAAGACTTGAAATTTACAAAGAAAGAAGTTTGGGTATTGGTAATGATGAGCATTGGAAGCATTATGGATTATAGCTATGAATTTGACGAAGGCATGTGATATATGTAGGGATGCATGGAGCTGTTGTTGTGGAAAGGGAAAGAAGATGGAGGAAAAGTGAGACAGATTCTGAGTTGAAATTAAAATGTTTGGCAATGGTTGATGTGTACATATAATGTGTAATGTGGTGTATATGAAGGATGATAAAGAGGTGAGAAGGTCAACGAGGGGTCCCCTACCTTTGTTGTATTCTAGTACTTACTGGGTTGACTTGTCAGAAATCAAGATTTTGTTGTATTATTGGACTGATTACATTCATCACATTTTGCCATTCCATTTTTGGGTCCCTCACCTTTCTAATTTTTTTTTGTCTAACTGGTTTTCTCAAAGGTTCATTTCACCTATTCCATCCCTATTTTCTTTTGTTTTTTCTTCTTAAATTTTGATTTTGTTTTTACCGTTTTAAACATAAATTTACAAGTGGTGTGGATAGTTTATGTTGATTTAATGCTTTATATGGATTAATGTGGGATCCATGTGAATTTCGTGTATTGATTTGATGGTTAAGGGTATTTATTGTTTCAGATATAATCTGAGTTTAAATCATGTCACGTCAATCGCGTTATTGTTAAGATTTTACCTTTCCCTTGTAATTCACCAATAAAAAAATGTGAGATTCATGTTTTTTTTCTCTAAGATGGTAACATCTTCTTCATTTAGAGAGAACTCATAATTTTCAATGGCATATGCCTTGTTTTCTACTAGTTTTCCTTTGTTACACCACAAGAAAAATGGGTATTACCGATGCTAAAAGTCGTCACTAAATGTTGTATAACTGTTGTTAAAGTTTTATTGTTCCGACAAAAAGTCGTAGTAGAATCATTGCGTACATCTCCATTGTCTAAAGTATATGCAATAACTTTGTAAATTAAAAAGTTGTTTTTAATTATATATATTAGAACGACTTTTTTTAATTTTCAAATATACTGGTTTTTTAGCGACGAATTTATTTACGTAAAAATGTTTTAGTTACAATAAAATTGATTAAGAAAATCTATAACTCAACAACAATATTTCAATTACAAAAATTATAACTTGACAACAATATATTGATTGCAAAATAGAGTTCGTAACAATGTAAATTTAGATGTTAAATCTTTTATGTAACTATAATATAATGGTTGTCAAATATTATTTTGAGATAATATTTTAGTTGACTCCGTATTATGCAACGACTAAATATCATTTTCAAAAAATTATTTTAATAATCATAAGATATGATTGCCAAATTATTTACGTAAAAATAATACTATTGGTTGTCAAATGGAATTTTGTAATAATATTTTAATTGATTGTGTATTATATTACGAAACTGCTATATATCATTGCAAAAAATTTATTTTAACAACCATAAAATATGGTTGTCAAATATTTTACCCAATAATAATATAGTTATTAATACTTTTACAATGTTTATATAATTGTGCAATATTAATTTGCAACTACAATCTTAATTTATTTAGAAACAATATTATTTAGTTATAATTAAATTAAAATAAATTATATAGTTTCATCATGGAATTTGGATGATGTAATATCAATGATACGTATAAATGTTGAATTCATGATTGATAATAAATGCCAAATAGACTAATGATAATCTAATGGGCAAATGAATTGAATTGGCTAAATATGATGCCATATTGAGTAGTTTGAATTGACATCCTTATAAGTAGGTTCAAATATGTATAATATGATTAATTGAGTTGCATTATGAGATGTATATATGTAGATATTGAGAATATGTGCAAAGAGTCATATTACTAATATGTATGATATGATATCTTGAATCATTAAAGTACTATTAAGTTTTATCACTCAGCGTACGGTTTGTTTACTTCATGTGCAGGTATAGGTGATCCTCTAAGCACCGAAAAGTGAAATCAACATCTAGACCGCCATTTTCAATTCAACTAATTTTGTAAAACTCTTTTCATTTTGATCAAATGGCATGTACCCAGATTACCTAATTAAATGTTGCAAATGGTCAAATTTGTGTAAATAAGTTGTGAATATATGAAAATGGATTTGGTCATGCATGGAAATTATTCCAATTGTTTGACAATCGTATATTGATCATGTTTATTAATGTTGAATGGGTGATTGGGGCCTTAACGCCAAACATTGTTGTTTCATGCTACGTTGACGTCAAGGGAACTTAGTGGACTATTTGTAGAGTTGCAACCTCACACCCTAAATGTTGCAACATCAGGTTATCACATCATAGCGTCCCCTGTATGAGATCATGACATCGACTCTATTATGTTTTGAAAACTTTACAAATTGATCTTCAGGTTGGGAAGCTTGGCTATTGCTTTCAAAGTCGCGACACCCATCTAAGATATTTTGAAAAGTTTAAAGTTTAGTCCTTATTCGACCTCGAGATGTTATTAAGCTTTCGTAAGCTCGTATTTGACTTGGGAATGATTGTATATCATGTTTTATGCGTGAAATGCTCATATTTGAATGTTGAATTGTTATCGTAGTTACTCCGGCAACAAATGTGATACTTAGTAGCTCGAACCCATCGATCGGGTTGAGTATGGGGTGTCACATTTCTTCATCATATTCCTCATGAATATTTGATGCATGCATCAATGCATGTATCTCTTCTGCTACTTCATAAGGAATTGTTTATCCAACAATGTCAACCTTTGCAATATTTTGATTAGAATTGTATCATCCAATGATAATTGGCCACACACCTTGCACACACACAGGTGTTCAAATCCGGGACCCTTAAGATTATAACATCCTCTTTTTCACTGGAGCCACTTATTGAATTCAGGTTGTTAATAATATTTTAATGTTTAACAAAAACTCATTTTGTCGTTATAAATTTTATTAATAATTCACAACGATAAATCATGTCATTTCTATTAATAAACATAAAAATAAATTATGTAATGACATTTTGCGGTTGTTAATATTTTCGAGTTTAACAACAACTTGTTTTGTCATTACAAATTTTATTAAGAATTTGCAATAACAAATCGTACTGATAAATGAGTATAAAACTAAATTACATAATGATATTATAAGGTTTTGCTGATATTTTAACATTTAGTAACATTTTATTTGGTCGTTAAGCTTTTTATTAAAAATTTGCAATGACAAATTGTGTTGTTACGATTAGTAGACAAAAAATTAAATTATGTAACCACATTTTAAAGTCGTCACTAATATTATAATATTTAACAACAATTTACTTTATCCTTACATATAAAATTAAAAATTTACAATAACAAACCTTATTATTATGATTTCTTAAAAATTAAATTTAACAGCACTGATTGTATGAACCTCAATCTTTAGGTTAACTTTGGCCATGCATATTTTTTAAAAAAAGAAACTAATTTTTATGGAAGTTTGACCATGCATCATTTTTATTATAATTTGTACTAGCTAGTTAATTTATTATGAGAGTAGGCATGTGGGGTTTTGCTAAATAAAGTCCTCAAATCTCTGTGTCTCTCAAATGAGTAGCTTGAAACCAGTTGGTAATTGAAGGTCAACTTGACTCGACAGACACACACTTCTATTAAAGACAAACTTCTTTAAACACATTTACATTTGCTTTATTTATGGTATGATGTGATATTTTTTACCATAATATTAGTATAAGTTATGTTGTTGGCAAATAATGTGATTCCTCAATCTTATTTCTACATATCAGTTTTAGGGGTAAAACTAAAAATATTTTTATGATAGTAAAAATTTAATTTTTAAAGAATTAAATTAAATTTTTTTTTATTTTTAGAGAGTTAAAATGTAATTTTACTTTTATTAATTTAAAATTTTAAAAATTTTCAAGACCAAAACAAAAATATTTTCATCTTAGAGAAACCAAAACCCCTGCCATGATAAGATTCATATACATAAAAAAACCATAATTATACTTGAGACAAACAATCCGTCATAAGTGTTTTTAGAAGTGTTTCAAGTAATTATTAGTTTTATGGAAGTAATTTTATTTTTGAATGTAACTAACGTGATTTGAACTCAGATTACACTTGAAATGATAAATACCTTAATTATGATACCAACACATGGGATTCATGAAAGTAATTGTTTAATCTCAATAATTAATAGTAAGGATTTTTTAAGGAGCTTCTACCTATTTTTTTATATAAAAATTTCCTTTAAATTATATTATTTTTTTATTTGGTATTTAATTTTTTTATTTAAAGTGGTATATATATATTTTTTAAATTGATACTTTCATTGATCAACCATTTGTTAACTATAACCAATGATGATGTGACTCAATCTCCAAGTGACACATAACAAAAAATCACGTAAATAATATCAAATCATTGTTCATATAAAATAATTTTAAAAATAAGAAAAATTAAAAATAAATTATGAAAATTTTATAATATAATATATAATTAGAAAATAAAAAATGATTATTTTTATTTTTTTCTTTCCTTTATTATTTTTTTTTTCCAATATCATCATCATATGTTTTTTTTTTTGCTATTTTTCTTGTCCATTTTATGGTCCATGCTCAGGGTTCGTAACTATCCCTTTTAACAATGTCGTTTTCAAGGTTCGAATCTATATTATACAATGTCGTGTCCTTCCCTTGAAGAAAGAGATAAATCTCGAAATACATAAACTATGGTTTAATGTGTAATTATCTAAATAAATTTTAGTTTTATGTAATTTTATATATTAAATTTTAATTTAGTTAAATGCTTGTAAATTATTAACATAATTATTGATATAACATCATTTTATATTTATATATTACATATATAAATAATTATATTTATCTAATATAAAAATAAATTGACGTATTTATTTTTAAAATGCATATGATTAAATTAAAGTTTCAAAATATATATTATTTTTGATATTATTCATATTCGTTTTACTGTTTATGTTCAGAGTACGTGATTGCTCTTCCCAACAATGATTTTAAAATATATATTTGAATCATAATTAAAATTTCACATATATAATTACACTAAATTAAAACTCATATATAATTACACATTAAATCAAATAGATATATAATTTTAAGATTTAGTTCTAAAGAAAATGAAACCCTAGATCTCATGTTGAGGTTGGGTAAAGAATTTATATGCCTGGACAAATATGCTTCATCACCATCATTTATCCAAACAACCCAAAACCTCAAAATTAAAACTTTCTTAATATTCAATCAGAACCCCAAATCAGAAATTTTCTTTATGTGCACTTAGTCAAATCTGCAAATTTTGGGGTTTTAGTTCAGTAATTTCCTTTGCTAGAAACTAACCCAAATCTATTAAATAAAAGTTTTCTTTGTTGAACATTCATCCATTCCACACTGATGCTCAGTCCCATGAGTTCACCACCATACTCCCATTCCTCCATCATTAATCCAAGAAAGGAAGATGGGAAAAGCCCCCCAAAATAATGTTAAAATGTCTCCTTGTACAGTTCTGTCCTCTCTCTCTAACTTTCAAAATTTCTCCAATTGATCCGCTCTCCTGATATGGATGAAAGTTTGAGAACAACGAGAGTGGCGGCTCATGTCAACAGCAGCAGCGGCGGCGGCGGCGATGGGGTTTTTGATAGAAGAAGAAAGAAAGAAAAAGAGAGACGCGAATGAGAAGAGGGAAAGAAAGAAAAAGAAAGACGAGGTGAGGTGGGGTGGGGAGGGGAGGGGGAGAACGTGAAAAAAATGAAAGGGTAAAAAATTAAATAGAAAAAAAGGAAGGAAAGAAAAAAATAAAAATAATTATTTTTATTTTCTAATTACATTATATTATAAAAAATCATAAATTTATTTTATTTGAATTTTATATTTTTTTTCTAATTTTTAATCTAATTTTTTGAAATTATTTTATATAAATATATACAATTATGATGATCAATTTAATGATTGGATTGTTAAAATTAATTGTATGAAAACTTATTGAATTGTGTAAATTTATTTTAATTTTATACTGGTGTAAGTAGATTTATCTTTTCACAGTTGTGAATTTTTTGTACGATTAATATTTTAACAATTAGATCGTAATACACACTTATTAATTTATACATGTTAAGTTTCGAGTAAAATTATAATTTCTTAACTATTGGTTTATATATATATATATATAAACAAAGAGAATAGTTTAAATTGATGTGATAAAAAAAATATTGACTCGTATAAATTAATAAATTCAATTATTGGATTGGGAAGGCTCAATGTATTAACTTTTTAATCGGATCGTGAAATATTTAAATCCTAAATGTGATATTTTGTAATGTTGTACTAGTATATATGTAGGGACAAATATCAAAACTATACATGAATTATGATTTAATGTGTAATAATATACATAAAATTTGATTTTATGCAATTTTATACATGATTTTTTTATCTGATCCAATTCTTGTAAATTTTTAATACAATTATTGATATAACATCATTTTATGTTTATATATTACATGCATAAATAATTATATTTCCAATATAAAAATAAATTAAAGTATTTATTTCCTTAAATGTGTATGATTAAATCAAAATCAATGTTTCAAGTATACATTTGAACCACTATTAGAATTTCACGTTTATAATTGCACCAATTAAAATTCATTTATACAATTGCACATTAAATCAAAGTTCATGTATAATTTTTAGATTTATCCCTATATATTTAATGATAGGGATGATATAAATTTTGACCCTCGAATTTAGTAATTAAATTCACTTTGACACCTATACCATTTTTTATTCACTTTGAGACTTAAACTTGACAACTAGATTCATTTTGACCCCTAAACTTGAAAAATATAAAAGTTTGGTCATATAACACTCTAAGATTATGTCATATTATCACTTAAAATTTTAGTTATTTAATAATTGGACAATTGGTTAAACAGATTAGATCGTGAAACTAACAATAATTAATTAATTAATTAAAAATTCATAAAAAAATAATAAACTGGTTCATTAAAAATTCATAATTAAATAATTAATTAAATATTCATAAAAATTAATTAAATAAATAAAGCATCGAAGGTTATTGGATAAGCATACAAGTTTCAAAAAGATAATACAAGTGTGGCAGGTTAGTGTAATATATATAAGTGAAGAAAAATTAAAGTGTGAGTTGAAAGAAAAGGAAAATAGCAACTGTGTGTAATAGAAAACTAGAAGTAATTAATATAGAGAAAGAAAATTTTACTTGTATTGTGTAATATTTGTATGTGATAAAATTGTTTTCAATTATTAACTGTTCACACGCTTTCAATAAATGGTATCAAAATTAGGTTTGTGTTGATGTCATAATGACAAACATGATTCAATAATATATCTCAAAATTAAAAAAATACAAATTATGACAATTGGGCATTCAAATGAAGGCTTTGATTGACTTTTAAGATTGTTGGGATATTGTTGAAGAAGGATATGTTGAGCCTGAAAATGCAGTTGTTGAAACGGCTTTGACAAATGAGGAGAAAAGAGCATTGAAAGAAGTTTGTAAAAAGAATAAGAGGATGTTGTTCTTTATTTTCCAAGGAGTTAACGGATCAACCTTTGAAAAAATTTCAGATGCAAAGACATTAAAAGAAACATGAAGAATTTTGCAAAAATCCCTTCAATGAGATGAAAAGGCCAAAAAAGTACACTTACAAAGGCTTAGAGTCGAATTTGAGATGTTGAAAATGAAAGTTTTAAAATGTATTGATGATTATGTCACTCAAGTGAAAGCAGTGGTAAATGAAATGAAAAAGAATGGATAAACTCTTGATGACATAAGAGTAATGGAAAAAATTTGTGATCATTAACACACAAATTTGATTATATGGTTGTTGCCATCGAAAAATCAAAAGATCTGTCACAAATATCTATCGATGAACTTTTGGGTTCCCTCCAAGCTCATAAGCATGAAATAGAGGTGGATTAGGAAGACGTTGACAAGGCAATCAATCATATGCTAGAGACCAAACAAGTGAATAGTATCAAACGTCAAGTCATGGACGAGGAGTTTGAGGCCGAGGTCAAAGTAGAGGAAGATTTCAACTAGGAAATAAATCTCATATACAATTTTATAATTGCAATAAATATGATCACTTTAATTATGAGTGTAGATCAACTCCCAAGGTGGGAGGAGAGAAATCATGTAGCAACAATTAAAAAAAGAAAAAATTATAGAATCTAGTGTATTCCTAACTTAGAAAGTGAAAAATCAAAGAAAAATATTTTATATCTTGATAATTGTGCCAACAATCACATGTGTGGCCAAAAAGACTTATTTTCAAATTTGGATGAGAATATTCACGGATTGGTAATGTTTGGAGATGAATTGCATGCCACAATCAAATGTAAAGCAAAGTTTCAATTATACAAAAGAATAAAGAGAAGAAGTACATATCAAATGTTTATTATGTATCAACTTTGAAAAGCAACATCATCAGCCTCGAACAACTTCTAGAAAAAATATATGAATTATATATGAAGGATCGCACGCTCGCTCTAAAAAATAAGAGTGGTGAATTAATTTCCCAAGTTGACATGACACATAATCATTTGTTCACTATTGACATTAAAATAGGAGAAGTGAAGTGTATGAAGAATACGATCAAAGATGATTCATGGTTGTGGCATCTAAGATTCAGACATCTTGGATTTTTTGGTCTAAAGTTATTGTCAAAAGAAAATATGGTGAATGGATTGCCAGAAATTAATCCTTCTGATAAACTTTATGAAGCTTGCACTAAAGAAAAACAACACAGACAAAGTTTTGAAGTTGGAAAATCTCGACGAGGCAAGAGATCATTGAAGATTGTGCACTCTGACATAGCAGGTCCTTTTGATATATCATTACTTGGTGGAAACATGTACTATCTTACATTTATTGATGATTTTAGTAGACAAAATTTGGATAAATCTTCTAAAAATAAAATTAGAAACACTTGACAAGTTTATCTAGTTCAAAGCTATGGTAGAAAAATAGAGTGGACATTATATTAAGATACTCAAATCTTATAGAGGAGGTGAGTATACCTCGAAACAATTTGAAAGCTTCTGCATGGAGTACGAAATCATTCACCAGTTGACAGTTGCATACAAGACACAACAAAATGGATGTAACACCTTATACTCGGCCCGGTCACCAAGCTCGAATACTAAGACGTTACACCACCATCTCACTTCGTGTTCATCACAAAATGTCGCTTTATTACACATGCATCTTTTTATCATGACATTCGTACCAATTTTATGACATAAATAGGTTAATTATCAATAGAACATGCTAATTATACTCCAAACGAGCTCATAACATCAATTAATCATGCTTAGGGATCACTTAGCAAAATTTCCCAAAACTGTTACGTAGGTATCGATACTGATTGAGTGGTATCGATAATTCTCACAAGTGATATCGATACTGCTTGAAAAATCGGTACCAAATTAGCTTATTATCTCTCATTGAAAAACCCAACTATCGAAAAATATAGGTACCATTGAAAAAGTATCAATAATTTCACCCTGAGTATCGATACTTGTGATAAAATATCGATATTGAATCACAAAATTGAATTCTTGCACTTCGAAAATTGCGAGGTATCATTTTTAAAATCTGAATATTGATACCTCTGGTCCAGACCACAAAAATACAACATATATCAGCAACAAGACCATTTAAAACTTAATCCTAACAACATGCATTATTCACCAAATCAAATAAACATCAAAATATATGAAATGACAATCCAAACGTCACGTTTTAAGTCCACAAATCTTCATGCATAATGGGCATGCAAATAACTAAAAACCACATCTCAAAATCAATATAAAATCTACCACATTGTCTTAATCCTCATATCATAAATAAGCAAATAACACATATTAAAAGCTACTAAAGACAGGCTTGGATCACCCTTTGAAGGCCACACCACTCACACTGATACTACTGATCTGCAAAGATATTAAAAGGAGGGGGTGAGCTTAACAAACTCAGTGAATGCGTAGAACTTCTACCATACAAACAGTTCATCAAGCATTAACCGACAATCATATAGAATAATCATCTCAATTTCAGGTTTATGTCATACTTATTCATGCATTATTTAATATTTCATTTACATAATAATCACTTATATGCATACAACAAATCGTATACAAATATAATTAATGGATAAATTGGCACTTGGCTATGAAATATTAAAGTGAGTTCTATCATCACACATTTGGTACACGGATCTCCACTTACACCACATAGACTCGTAGAGTCAAACATGTCCCAAAAGTGAAGCAAAAGCTAGCACTCTCCTTATTTCCCCTCTCATGTCCCATAAAATAAAGCTTAGTTCACATTCCCTTATCTCTCCAAACATGTCCCAAAGCCTCAACGCCCAAAATCACTGTACATATAAGTGAGTACTCATAATAGTATGACATGTCAATTATATCCAATGGTCTCAAGAACACAAGACCAAATTATCCATTATTAAACACACATATTACTTACCAAACTCTGCTCATTTATCACTGAATATTTACATCATTAGCACAATATTATCACTGCCACTTAGCATTTACAACATGCTTTCATATACATTTTCATAACAGAAATCATAAGCATATAACACATATAATAACATCTCATCTCAATCCACATTTACATAATAACATAAGCATATAATTCACAAGTTAAATATGAGTATGGGAAAGCTTACACTCTGAATTTAGACTATGGGTTTAGGCTACTACCAAATTCCAAAATAACGCATTGAATCGTGTCTACAAGTATCGATTCCAAGCACTCACCAATTATGCTTTCGTCGGAATGCCGAAAGCTCAAACTAGCTTTTTCCTTAACTTGTAGAAGGTCCTAACGTATCCAAAGCTTCAACACAATAATTCATACAATAGCACAAACAACAATCAGCTAAGGATTTATCTTAAACTAACCGAAACACCAACCTAAGCTAAGTTCTCATGAAACTAAAACCTTTAACATAAAAAAACTTTAAATTCTAATATATCGATCTGCACTTAATCTTTTCACACGAAACGGATTCCATTCATCTACATATTCATCTACGGCTAATTCTCAACCTTTAAACTATACAAAACTACACGTTTTAAGGTATTAAAATTTTTCAACGTACAATGGTCATTATTAACATAATGCTAAAGAAAAAAAAAAACCAGGAAAGCTGGAGGCATGGCAAAGAAGGAAGGTTCGAAAAACTTTTATATAGAAATTTAATAGGTGAATTTGATTTTGATATATTACATGATTTTTTTATATTATATTAATTATTACGAGATTAAATAAAAATATATATCATACAAATTATAATATATAATTTAAAATATAAAATAATCAAAATCTAATTGAAGTTTAAAAATTTTAATTAAAAAAATATATGGTTAGTTATAAAATTTAAAGAGCGGTATTTTGGTTATTTTCTTAGAAAGGAGTGGGTTTGATTTTAATCTTACCTTAAACTAGATCTATTTATCAGTCCAGGTTTAAAGTTCCGTCCAAAATTTAAGAAGATTTGAATAAAAATATTAGGTCCAAAAAATAGGTCTGGACAAAAAAATTAAGTCGATTTAAAATATGTGTCGGATTCTAACTTGAACATTTAAGGCTTGAGCCCTGAAGTAACCTGACCTGTTTTAAGTTTATAATAATTTATATTATGTTATTTTTATATATTATGTAATTTAGAACACGTTAAAAAAATTATACAAAATATATAATACTATTATAATGTAAATCTTAAAATAATGTTAAGTTGACTATATAAAAAAATTAATAAATACATAATATATAAAATTATTAAATATTTTTTGGTGAAAAAAAACCTAACTTGACTAATTACCTATATCTCAATTAACACCTACTCTACTATTCCTACTATTCCTAAGGGGTACTCAACTTCTACGGTATAATCTCTCGATGGATCTATATTATATACTGCATTATATTGCTTTGCCCAGTTTATTGATATTTTAATGATTTTTAAGCAATTTCAAGATAACCCTTGAAAGATAAAGAGGCTCCTATTCTTCCATATGCACCAAGCTAACAATCTAAAGAGCATACACCAAGGGCCCCATTCCTTCATAGTGTCCCGAAGTTTCCCAAATTTGCCCTCACCCAATCTAATAGGAAAGACAAAAAGAATTAAAAACGACATTCCCTTGACACTAAATATGTTCATACTTTTTTTACAGTTGAATTTGAATAAAAATTTAAATTTAAATTTCGAATCAAATTGTATTTGAACGAATATAAAATATATTAATATCATGTTTAAATTTGACCTGAACCTAACCAATCGACCCCTCTAGCCTTAAACCTAACCAAATTTAATTTATTGAAACTCTTCAAATCCGATATTTGAAAATCTCGTGGGATTCAGATTATTTTGCCATTGAATATGTAAATTTAGGTCAGAGTAGTTGGGCTCAACCAAAGTCCATTCCTTTTCTCTTAGTTAATGTCTTTTTGTTTCTTAACCCAAAAACAAACCCTAAAAGTAAGCCTGTTAAAAACCCTACAGGCTGGAACCCACATAATTTTATTGGAAGGGCGGCAGTGGCAGTGGCAGCAGCAGCAGCTGGGCTAAGCTATCAAGCAAAGAAGAAGAAGAAAAGATGGTTTCAGGCTCAGGGATCTGCGTGAAGAGGGTGGTGGTGGATGCTAGGCATCACATGCTAGGAAGGCTGGCATCGATATTGGCCAAGGAGTTGTTGAATGGGCAGAAAGTAGTGGTAGTGAGGTGTGAGGAAATTTGCATTTCGGGTGGATTGGTGAGGCAAAAGATGAAGTACATGAGGTTCTTGAGGAAGCGTATGAACACTAAGCCTTCTCATGGTCCCATCCACTTTCGTGCTCCTGCTAAGATCCTCTGGCGTACCATTCGTGGGTATGTTTCTGTTTTCATTTTATGATGGATATTTGGTTTATTGATTTCAAGTTTTTTGTATATTTTGTTGGAAAATCTTGTAAAGAATGAAGAGGAAAGTTGCATGCTATTCATGTTTGATAATAGAAATTTTAGATGGATTTTCTGATTCCTCATTATTCATTTAAGAAATGGAAAGTGTACTACGAATGTGCTAGAGGTTATTATCTGTGAGTTAAGAGAATAAAGATGTGAAGATCTATGAATCTTATGGTGCAAAGGGTGTTTTGATTCATTATATATGAAGTTCACACTCACTGCATTTTCAGTTATGATGTAGTTTTGCTTATGATAAGTGTTGTGAATGGTGCATGAGATATGGTGTGATAGTTGCTCACTTCGTCCCTTAATCACGTGGTTGGGTTCAATTCTTGCTTATGGGAATCAAACACATTTTTAGGTGTTAGAACCTTTATATCGTGCAAGGTGCTAAAAAGTGCTTGCTTGACTGAAAGGAGCTCATTGAATGTTTGTGTGTATAGAATTCTGATTAATAAACTCCGAAGAGTAGTTTAGTTTATCCTACAATGCTTGCAGAGTTATCGTTTTTTCCTTTGTGGTCAATATACATGATTTTTTTATGGTTCACATATATTGTTCAATACTCAAATATCGAGTAGTAGATTAACCAGTAAAAATATAGTGAATGAAATAAATTAAATATGAAGGCGCACACCTTAACTTCGTGCTTATTATTATTTATATTTGTTTTTTATTGCAGTATGATTCCTCACAAGACTAAACGTGGAGCAGCAGCTCTTGCTCGCTTGAAGACTCATGAGGGGATTCCTGCACTGCACCTTATGATAAGACAAAGAGGATGGTTATTCCTGATGCTCTCAAGTGAGTTTTTGGTGGTCTATTTTTTTTTTTGCAAATTAGATTTCCTCCACTTGCATTGATCACGACTAGTTATGTACAATGATTTAAAATTCTTTTCTGGTTTTTAAATTAGGGTTTTGAGGCTTCAGAAAGGACACAAGTACTGCTTGTTGGGCCAGCTCTCATCTGAGGTTGGATGGAATCACTATGACACTATCAAGGTGAAGACTGATATTTGGCTTGTTTTTGTTTAAAGTTCATCAACATAGAACGTGGTTTATTAGAGTGTTATGTCCTAAAAGCTTATTTGCTGAACGCTTTAATCCTAGTAAAACTCCAAGAAGGTTTTTATAGAAAGAGATCTTACATGCAAGCAAGAGAACATCACTTTATGTTTTGTACTCTCTGCCTATGTTGCTCAGTCTCTGGTTTGAAGGTTGGGATCTGATTTGAAGCATGCATGCTTGACTCTTCCCAACATTTTTTATCATGTATTGCCGACTGCTCAGTTCTTTTATCGAGTGTTATTTACTTGGATGAAATACTTGTATTTTGGTATTTGATATTGTACAGTTCATCTTTTTGTTATACATTCTACTATCTCAACCTTGGGAGTTGATAACATCTGTTGATTTCCTGATTCCTTGTTTCTTCCTTCCAGGAGCTCGAGAGGAAGAGGAAAGAGAGAGCTCAAGTGGCATACGAGAGACGGAAGCAACTCGTTAAGCTTAGGGTTAAAGCTGAGCAGGTGGCAGAGGAGAAGCTTGGTGCGCAGTTGGAAGTTATTGCTCCCATCAAATATTGATTCATAGAGCAAGGAGTGTTGAAACAATCTGGTTAAGTTGAATGCATTTTGGTAGTGTCTTTTTTTGAGTGGCTCATAATCTTATTGTCCTTGTATCTTTTGAAGTAGATGATGTTATGCTTCTATACATTTTGTATGATACTCTGGGTTTTTTGTCCACCCATATTTTCTTCAGAAACAGTATACTTTGCACTTTGATTATATGGCTTACTTTATACCCGATGTGTCTCATCACATGCATAAATTATTATATTATATTGGACCAATATTATATGTATTTCGAACCAAAATTTTATTGGTATATAACTTATTTCACTTCTAACATAAAAGTGTTTCATTTAATTTTTAATTTTTAATCCTTGAATTTATATTTTTTATCAAATTAATTTAAAATGGATGAATTTTTTTTAAAATTTTGTTGATGTGGTATCTCTGTGAATGATATGTGCAGTTAATTAATTTTTTAAATATTTTAAAATATTTTTATATTTTAAAATTTTTAAAAGTTAATTAAATATTGATATGTGAGTAAATTAAAAAAGATAATTTTTTTCATTCAATGATTTAACAAAAAAAGTAAATTTAAGGATAAAAAATTAAAAAATTAAATTGAAATTTATATATTAGAGCAATTGAATGGATAGTTAAGCACACTACGTTGGTAAAATAATGAAGGTTTATTTAGTATTGCTTTTAAGAAATATTTTTGGAATAAAAGTATTTTTAAATAAAACGTTTTTAGGGAAAAGAAAATGTTTCAATCAAACTAAAAATTGACTCAAAAATATTTTTTTTTAGAAGTTGAAAAGTTTTTCTTATAAATGTAAGCATTATTAAATTAGACTTAATTTACGAATAGAGCTTCAATATTTAATATTTAATTTCGAATTTATCTATTTTCTAATTTTTTAATATTTTAATTTTATATATTATGTATTTATATCATATAAAACTAAATATAATATTATAATTTTAAATAGTAGAAAAAATATGTTAAGCTAAAATTTTAATAAAAGAAAAATATATAAAATCAATAAATTTAAATAAGAAAATTTTGAAAAGTAAATAAGACGTATGGCCAGATATAAATAAGATTGAATTAATCGATAATATTATAAAACGGCCTTGCAATTTACCATTAAATATGAAATGATGCAGCATAATTCGCCCTCGCTATGTGCCACTACATGACGATTGCATGTAATTTAAAAAAAAAGGTTTTTTAATGAAAAGATTTGACACACATTTTCTAAATATTAAAAGTAAAATGTAACATTTGACGCCACACAATAATATGTAATGATTTATGCGTATCGAAAACTGATTATTTTTTATTTTTGAAAAACATGCAAATTGAGTGGTGAGAACTGAGATGTCACAGTTCAAAATAAAATAGTTATTTTAAATTTAAATATAATTTTTTGGCAAAATGAAACTTTTTTTCTTCTTTCTAAAATTTTCTTATGTTGGTGAAATGTTTTCTTTTAATTTTCAAAATTTTGAAAATTTTAAATAATTGTTTCAAAATGTTTAAATAGTTATTCCGAATATGATTTTTAAAAAAAAAATTTGTATAGTATTTTTTTTCACAATTTTTAAGTACTTTAAAATATTATAACTTTTTTTAAAAAATATTTTTATACTATAAACATTTTTAATTTAATAATTTAGATATTTTTAATATTTGAAAAATAGATATTAGTGATTTTATATTTTTTCTATATTTAAAAAATAATTTAACCTCTTATATTTTAAAATTAATTCAAACTCATATTTCTACCATTATTTATTGTTTTTCATTTTTATTTTCACATAGCATCATTGTATATTGCCTCAAGTCAATTCTATTTTTAAAATAAATAAAAAAAGTTCGTCAAGATGTAATGAGTGTCACACCATTTCATATTTAAGGGTGTTAATGACACATTTACTACATTAAATATTAAAAAATATTTTTAAGGGTTGTTCATGACATTATTTTTTTACAAATATGAATGAATTTGGATAAATTTTGAAGTCTGTTATAAAATAAAAAAGACAGAGAGTAAAAAGCAAAGAAAATGAAAGAGCAAAATAGAGAGCGTATTTTATTGATCAATAAAAGTATTTTACAGTGCTTTTCCAAAGTTTATATTTATAGACATAGAAAGTATAAATGAAATAGAACTCTAATTCTAATTACTACTAGAATTTAAAGTTCATCTAAACTTATCTTGATATTAATGAACATCCACTTAATAAAATATTTATAGCACTCCCCCTTGGATGTCCATTAGTAGATAATGTGTCTCGTTAAAACCTTTACTAAGATAAAAACCCTGTGAGAAAAACATTTTCCTAGTGAAGGAAAAAGAGTACACATATTTATAATATGCATATCATTAAAAACCTTACCAGAAAAACCCAATGGAACAAAATCTCAATTAAGGGAAAAAGAATACATGTACTTACCCCCTTTATAAAAACATTACATAATATCTCATATTCTACGTATTCAATCTTGAATGCTAGTATTTCAAATGACTATTTGAATGTATCTGCTAAGCATTTATATCACCATTCTTTTGAAAGTCATGAGTAAAGGAAAATTTGAGAAAAGTATATTTTAATCTCTTTAGGAGTTTCAACAATAATCATAACAAACTTTAATAATGATTCTTCTATAAAAACACAAATAGGTATTTTGGATCATTTTATAATCCTCCTTCAATTACTATTGTCTAAGTCAAAATTTTCACATGTTCAATTATTTAAATTAATATAAATGAACAATTTCTCGATAATTTCAATATGCTTTTGGCATTCCAAATCTTTCAAGGATTTTAATATAAATTTTATTATATAGTGATTCACAAAAAAGGTTGCAACAACAATCATGAGACACAAGTATGCACTGTCAGTTTAATAATATATCTGAAGGTTATTGCATCCACCACAAAAAAAAATATTATATCTTCTCATAATCAATGCCAAGACTTAGCGAAAAACTTCATATTTTTATTTCGCCTTTGCAAAACTACTTCATTTGTACTCTTACTGGCTTTATACCTTTAGATATTTGGATTGCTTATCCAAAAACTCCACGAATTTAATTGTATTTGAGTTGTATTTTTATATTTTGGCCAATTTATTCCATATCTATATTTCCCAAGAGATTTATTCAATATCCTCTTTTTATTTCATTATTTCAAAAATAATATTACATGCAAAACCATTGTCGACCACTTTTATTATTGGTTCGGTATTTTTTCAAATTGACATAACTTATCGAGATCTCTTATTTTCACTATTTTAATCTTCAATTTCAGGTACCTGAATTTCTTCTGAAGTTTTACTTATTAGTTATGTCTTGGGTCTCTTCTGGAGCACCCGCCTTCACTATATGACTATCTAGATTTTTTCCTTTTATGAAAATTTTCATATTTGGACCTTTAATGAGTTATCATTGTTGAACTTCTAGTTCAAATTACTCTCCCATTAACTCATTACAAGTTATTAGTTCTCTCCCCTTAATGTCGAGAAAACTATTAAATAAAATAATAATCACAATCATGTCATAATTGAATCTCCAATACATTTAATATATCATAATAAAAGGAGGCCCATAATTAATATATATTTCCAACTTTCTTTGAGGATTCACTAATCTTTGTGCATTATGATGGAGCAATTGGAACATATACGCACATACATAAATTCAAAGATGAGAAATATTTAGCTCTTGACCAAAAATCAATTGTAATGGGGAGTATTTAAAATTTATTGGTTTGATGCGTACAACACGTAAATCAACATAATCTCATGTTTAAAGAGGAAGTTTAGTTCTCATAAGTAATAGTTTAGCCATTAACCAAAGGCATTCAATAAATAATTTCTTAAAACCATTATACGCATAAATAACAAACTTTTACCAAAGTTTTTCAAAATCAATCAATAAAAGACTGAGATATAAACTCATTAGTATTAGCAAGATGAATTGTCTTAATTGCATGATCTAAAATTAATTATTCAAACAATCTTGCAAATGATAGGTTGCAAGTTGATAACACACATGTGATTATTTTGTAGATGCATCTATCAAAATCATATAATATCAAAACCATCCACATGGTGAATTAATGAGCCCATATTCATTTAAAAAATGCAATACATTAAATCTCAACTTTAGCTAGTGAGTTTTTAACAACCAATTTTCATTGAGAACAATCAACAAATGGGAATTCTTTAAATTACAGAATCTTCTGGTTCTTTAATAAATGTCCATATGAATTCTCAATTAATTTTCGAATCATATATGATCCAGGATGGTCAAATTGCTCATGCCAAGTAGTAAATATATTTGTACTAGTAACTTCTAGTTTACTTTAACATGCGTTTCAATTTGAACTAAATTGTAGCAAATTGATAATTTTACTATCATTCCTTTCACTTTGTATCCACATATAAGTACCATTGTGACATTTACTACTAGAAATGTCTAAGTCAATGTGAAGTTTATAATATAATATAATATCCAAATACTTATATGCAATATTCACTTCAGGGAATATGCCAAAATATTCACATGTCCAAAATCTTCATAATTGTTATGTATTGCTACATTTACTTCAAGGAATGGAGTAGAATTGGTGGAACGAATAACTTGTTTTGTATAGCCATAAGAAGAAATGAGATCAATTCAAAAATACTTTAAAGCCCTTTTAACAAGAGTTTTGCACAATCAATTTAACCACCAAGAATAACTACCTTTTTAGTTCTGCATTGAGTCTTGATGATAAGAAATAAGCAAATTAAATTCCAGTAGTAAATTTTCAATCCAATAAAAATTTATTAATAGCAAACTTTGAGAGTGAATCTTATTTTTCAAGTGTACAACAAGTACATAACCAATAACTTTTCATGTATAAGTTGCCACTCTTCCTAAAGAGTTCTTGGAAATTTTTTGGTTTTTTCTTACATTCTTCATTTTTCCACTTCTGGTGGTAATAAAATTTATCACGACCATCCCCATGACTATTTTATAGTCCAATTAACTACATCCATGTCAAAGATTATGTCCTTCGAATTTATCACATAATGTTACATTCTCTTCAGGGAATGGTTAGGTTTCGTGGTTAACAACTTTTGTTCAACCTTAAGTAAATTTTTTCATGATATTGCTATTGTAAGAGCACATTTGAATCATGAAAAGTTGAATAAGTTCTCTCTTGCAAGATTTGTAACATCTGTGTGTTTGAACTGGATTTGGAATAGTGATAAAATAGAATTGAGAATTAGAAATGTTTAGTTGAAGTAAGAAAGGTTAGAAAAATTTAAGGATTAAATAGTAAAGGAGATAAAATATGGGGCACTAAATAGCGAATTATCCAAATTGAATTTTGGGTCATCATGGGAATTAGATTGATTAAGGAGAGGCAAAAGAGTAATTTGGTGGAAGATATTTTTGTAGGCAAAGTTTTGGGCTAAAGTGTAAAGTTGGAAGGCCTAAGGACTAAAAGTGCAGTTTTACCATTTTTATTAAGTGAGATATTTTAAGTGAAAATTCTAGAGAATTTGAGGGAAGAAAAAGTGATTAAAAAGATGAAAATACCATCTATTTCATTATGTTAGCCGTCCATGCCCTTTTCTTCCATTTCCAACTTTTACTTTTATTCCAAATAGGTCCTTCCATCATTTTTAAGCTTTCCAAACTCCAAAACCTTCCATTTTCTTTGGAATTTATGAAAGAAAGTCATAAAAAAGAGCTATTAGACACCTCAAATCTCATATAGAGTTACTTTTGGGGTGTTAGAGAGATAAAGGACTAAATTAAGAAATTTTAAATTCAAGGGTTAAGGTAAGAAATGGTTAAATTCTCATGACATATATGTATTTTACTATTATTTAGAATGAAAATTATTAAACTATAGCTTATAGATTATATGTGTTTATATGAAATTGAAGAGAAAGAGAAGAGAGACAAGGATCAAATTGAAGAGAAAGGAAAAGAGAAGAGCAAGGAGTGAAAAGAGAAGAAAATCAGCTTTTTTGTTGTAAGTACTACAAAAAATTTAGTTTATAGTCTATTTTCCATAATATATTTGAATTGTTAGCATGAAAATTGTTGTTTAATTATGTGTTATAAAGATGATTAAATGAGGTTAGTGTAATGAAACATGAGAAAGAAAATGTTTTCATTGAAACAGATTGGACAGAATCAGAGGATTAACTTTGAAAATTCACTAAAAATTGTATATAAAAAGTTAAGGGTCGAATTAAATATGTAATTAAATCTTATTAAGTTTAGTTTCATATGGAAGAAACGATGAAGGAAATGGATCTATATATTCTGAGATATAACTGATTTTGTGTAACAAGGTCAGAGTAGGTTCGAGTTCCCCTGTTCTGACTTTGAAAAATAATAGAAAAATGTAGAAAAATCATTAGAGGCTAAAATTTATATGGATGAATCCTTAATGAGTCTATTTTCAAAATAAATATACAGAAACATCATTAGATTTCTGTACTAAAAGATAATTAAATGTTAGTAAAGAAAGGTAGAAACTGTCAAACAACAAAGAATGAGTAAATTGAAAGAATTTACTGTACAAATTGGTTAAAGTAAAAATTCTGGAAATTTTATGGTAAAAATATATTTAAGTATAGTTTCAGAAACATTAAGAAGATGTGAATTTTGAAATCTACAACTCAGGATATAAATAATTTAGTGACTGTGACTCAAATGGACAGCTTTGAAAATTAATGTAAAAATAAGAGTAATGAGGTATATGATGATTATGTATATGTGAATAGAAATGTAAATGTGATGTGTGAAATAATTAGAAATGATGAATATGATGTGTTATGCCCATATAGACAAGTTAGAACCATTGTGATAATACTGGCATGCCATTAAGGAACGCTAGCGCGCTTACTGTTTCGCACTTCGTGTGCTTACTATTTCACACTTCGTGTGTTTACTGTTTCGAACCTCGTGTGCCTATTGATTTGCACTATGTGTGCCTATTGATTGCACTGTGTGTGCTTACTGTTAAGTACTTCGGTACTTACTGTTCCGTTTATCCGATAGGTTCTATAGAAGCTTACATTGGGCTAAAATGTGAAAAAAAAGGAAAAAGAAAGTGGACCAAAGTGAAATGAATGTCAATGTGATAAGATACAAGCTATATACTGGTAAGGCAAAAGAGTAAATTACATGAGAAAATTTAAAATTTTATACTTTACTTTTGTAGTACTTACTAAGCCTTCATCGGTTTAACGCGTTTATTTTAACGCGTAGGTACAAGGAATACAAGAAGCTAAATCAGGACCTCCCATCATATCACATCACTTGGAGCTCAAGTTTAGGTATATTACTTTTGATGTAAAATAGCATGTACTATGGAACTTATATGTGTCCTTATTGGAAGACAAAAATGTTGTTTTGAAATGTTGTGGGTGATGAAATGAAGGTATTTTGGATGAAATTGTGTTTTTGTACTAAATTTTTCCAACCTTATTAGCTGATTCTGGAGCTAGGGTATTGATATATTGTATATTAATGAAATACTTCTATATCAGATTTATACATATAAACCGGGTATAGGGATGTTATATTTGTTGGTATCAGAGTAAAGGTTTTTTGATGTTTGGAGCCGAAAAAGAAGTCTACAAGTACATGCCATTTTATATGTTGATGTGATGAGAGGTTATTTAGCTATTTAATTGCTTAAATTGTGAATATTGTAGAAAGCAAAGATGTCAGACAAACGAGAAGAGTTCGAAAATGAAAGTAGGGTCCTATACCCTAATAGAGAAGAAGATCCACATAGGATCCGAGATCGAAGAGAATCAGTAAGTGAAGAAAGAACTCAACCCCTAAGTGAATCAATGTCCCCTCCTCAAGAAATTTCGATTGCTACTTTGTTACAAACGATGAACTAGTTGTTACAACAAGTAGTAAAAAGCAATGTACAGAATGTGCCTTCACCGCCATCTACTAGTGCCCCTCAATTGTAACCCTCTGTATCCAGTCGCCAATCTCCTTTAGAGAGATTAAGAAAGCATGGAGCTAAGAGTTTAAGGGAAGAAAGGACGATGATCCTACAGAGGTAGAGGAATGACTCGAGAAAAGCTAGAGGGTATTTGAGGAACTACAGTGCACGAAAGATGAAAAACTAAGATGTGCTGTATCTTTGTTAAAGGGTGAAGCCTACCAATGGTAGACTACAGTATTGAATATTCATCCTGCGTAGAGAATTAATTGGAATTTCTTTGTATATGAATTCAAGAAACAATACATCAGTGAGCTCTATCTGGAAAAGAAAAAAAAAAGAATTTTTAGATTTGAAATAAGGGAATATGTTGGTAGCTTAATATAAGCGTGAATTTATCAGATTGAGCAGGTATGCTAAGGAATTGATTGCCAATGAAGCTAATATATGCAGAAGGTTTGAATGGGGACTAAATGAAGAAATATATGTTCCACTTCTACCATTTCATCTGCAAGAATTTTCTATTCTAGTTAACAGAGCTCAGAGATTGGAAAAGGGATTGAATCGTTCAAAAGAGAAGAGTGCTGGGATCTATAAGAGGAAGTACAGCTTCGCAGTGAAGTAAAGTGCCCGGGAATTCGAGTAATATAGGCATGAGATCAG
The DNA here is from genome assembly GCA_039519145.1 of Kokia cookei. Lineage (NCBI taxonomy): Eukaryota > Viridiplantae > Streptophyta > Magnoliopsida > Malvales > Malvaceae > Kokia > Kokia cookei. The sequence continues at coordinate 27,482,730 of CM076907.1, forward strand.
TAAGAAATGAAGTTGATAGATCTGAATCTCGAAAGCCACGAACATATGCCATCAGAACCAGGGAAGAAGAAGATGCTCCTGATGTGATCACTGGTAAATTCTCTTTATTTGATTCTTCGGTAGTTACATTGATAGATCCAAGTTCTACGCATTCGTACATATGCATTTCATTAGTGAAAGATAGAGAATTAGTAGTAGAACCTATGGAACATGAGGTGATAGTTACAAACCCTTTTGGGCAAAGTGAGAGAGTTAATAAAGTGTGTAATAGGTGTCCTTTAAAGATTCAGGATTGTGAATTTCCAGCAAATCTTATGGTCTTGTCATTTAATGAATTTGATGTGATACTAGGGATGGATTGGTTATCGGAATATGGAGCCGTGGTTGATTGCAAAAGAAAAAGAATTCTTTGAGAAGTACAGATGAAAATGAGGTGATTGTAACTGGTGAGAATTACAGTGCTATGTCAAATGTGGTTTCTACAATCAAAGCTTGTAAAATGATTAAGAAAGGATACGAGGCTTTCTTAGCCTATGTTTTGGATACTCGAGCAGAAGAAAGTGAGATTGAAAAGATACCGGTGGTACGAGAATTTCCTGATGTGTTTCCTAAAGAGTTGTCGGGTTTACCTTCTAAAAGAGAAGTTGAATTTGGAATTAAATTGGTTTCGGGAACTACACCGATTTTGATAGCACCATACAAAATGGCACCTGCGGAGTTGAAAGAACTGAAGACTCAACTGCAAGAGTTATTGGATAAAGGATTTATACATCCCATTGTGTCACCATGGGGAGCTTCGGTATTATTTGTGAAAAAGAAAGATGGATTTTTGAGACTTTGTATCGATTACCGACAATTAAATACAGTGACGATAAAGAATAAATATTCACTACCCAGGATTGATGGTTTATTTGATCAGTTGAAGGGAGCAAGTGTGTTTTCTAAGATCGATTTCAGACCGAGATATTACCAATTAAGGGTAAAAGAGTTAGATGTACCAAAGACTGCCTTTAGGACTTAATATGGACATTACGAGTTTTTGGTTATGCCGTTTGGACAGACTAAAGCTCTAGCTGCTTTCATGGATCTCATGAATAGAATTTTTCAGCCATATTTGGATCAATTCGTTGTGGTATTTATTGATAATATTTTAATGTATTCGAAAAGTGAAGAAGAACATGAAAGACACCTCCGAATTGTATTGCAAATTCTGAGAGAAAAACAATTGTTTGCCAAGTTAAGCAAATGTGAATTTTGGTTGAAAGAAGTTACATTTTTGGGTCACATTGTGTCTGAGATGGTATTCGAGTAGATCCGAAAAAGATTGAAGCAATACTGGAGTGGAAATCACCGAAGAATGTGACAAAGGTAAGAAGTTTTCTTGGTTTGGCTGGGTATTATAGAAGATTTGGACAGAGATTTTCTATGATTGCATTGCCTTTGACAAGGTTGTTGTGAAAAGATTTAAAGTTTGAGTGGAAAGAAAAGTGCCAACAAAGTTTTGACAGATTAAAGGCAGCATTGACTGAAGCTCCAGTATTGATTCAGTCAGAGTCTGGTAAACAATTTGTAATTTACAGTGATGCATCCTATAATGGCTTGGGGTGTGTATTAATGCAAGATGGAAAGACAGTTGCATATGCATCAAGGCATTTGAAGCCACATGAGAAGAACTATCCAACTCATGATATTGAATTGACTGCAGTGGTGTTTGCATTAAAGATTTGGAGACATTATCTGTATGGAGAAAGATGCTATGTTTACATGGATCACAAGAGTTTAAAGTATCTGCTAACTCAAAAAGAGCTGAATTTGAGACAAAGAAGGTGGATTGAGTTAATTAAAGATTATGACTGTATCATTGACTATCATCTCGGGAAAGCGAACGTGGTAGCTGATGCTCTGAGTAGAAAATCAATGGCAGCTTTGAAGGCGATGAATGCACATTTGGAGATACGTGAGATATCAATTGAGCTAAGAGTAAAGCCAACTCTGTTGCAAAAAGTTAAAGATGCACAAAAAGATGATGAAGATCAAAAAGTAGTTAGAAGAAGATAAAAGTGGTGAATTTGAGATTGATAGTGAAGGAAATTTGAGATTTCATAATAGGCTTTGTGTGCCTCATCAAGAAGGTTTGAAACAAAGGCTATTGGATGAAGCTCATCATAGTTCTTTTGCTATGCATCCAGGAAGTAATAAGATGTATCGTGATCTAAAGCCATTCTACTGGTGGAAAAGGATGAAACGGGATATAGTTGAATATGTTTCCAAATGCTTAACATGTCAGAAAGTGAAAGCTGAACATCAAGTGCTGTCGGGGTTGCTTCAATCCATCACTATACCATAATGGAAATGGGGAAAAAATTACAATGGATTTTGTCATGGGATTTCCACTTTCACCGAAGAAGAAAGATGTCATATGGGTGATCATTGATCGATTAACTAAGTCTGCTCATTTCTTACCGGTAAGAACTGATTTCTCAATGGAAAAGTATGCTCAATTGTACATAGATGAAATAGTTAGATTACATTGTGTGCCTGTATCATTTCTTACCGGTAAGAACTGATTTCTCAATGGAAAAGCATGCTCAATTGTACATAGATGAGATAGTTAGATTACATGGTGTGCCTGTATCTATTATTTCTGATCAAGATCCAAGATTTACATCAAAGTTTTGGGAAAGATTACATGAAGCTTTGGGTACTCGATTGAATTTTAGAACAACATATCATCCTCAGATAGATGGACAGTCAGAAAGGGTGATTCAGATTCTGGAAGACATGATGAGAAGCTGTATTATTGAGTTTGAAGGCAATTGGGAAAGGTATTTACTATTGATTGAGTTTACTTATAATAACAGCTATCAGTCAAGCATTCACATGGCACCTTATGAAGCATTATATGGAAGAAAATGTAGAACTCCTGTATGTTGGACAGAGTTAAATGAACAGAAGCTCATGGGTCCTGATCTGATTCGAGAAACAGAAGAAAAAGTGAAGTTGATCTGAGAGCGATTAAAGGTTGCTTCAGATAGATAGAAGTCCTATGCTGATTTAAAAAGGAAAGATATGGAGTTCAATGTTGGTGAAAAGGTTTTCTTAAAAGTGTCTTTGTGGAAGAAAGTTCTTCGATTTGGCAAGAAAGGGAAATTGAGCCCAAGATTTATCGGGCCATATGAGATTTTGGAAAGAATTGGTCCAGTTGCTTATCGATTGACTCTTCCTCCAGAGTTAGATAAGATTCATAATGTTTTTCATGTGTCTATGCTACGGAGGTACCGGTCTGATTCATCTCATGTGATTATTCCGGAGAATATTGAAATATAACCGAATTTGACTTATGAAGAAGAGCCAATAAAGATACTAGCTCGAGAAGTGAAAGAATTGAGAAATAAAAGAGTTCCTCTAGTAAAAGTGCTGTGGAGACATCATAACTCAAAAGAAGTTACTTGGGAAAGACAGGAAACGATGAAACAACAGTATCCACAGTTGTTAAGTACAGGTAAATTTCGAGGACGAAATTTATTTTAAGGGGGGAGAATTGTAACATCCGTGTATTTGAACTGAATTTGGAATAGTGATAAAATAGAATTGAGACTTAGAAATGTTTAGTTGAAGTAAGGAAGGTTAGAAAAATTTAAGGATTATGTAGTAAAGGAGAGAAAATATGGGGGACTAAATAGCGAATTATCCAAATTGAATTTTGAGTCATCATGGGAATTAGATTGATTGAGGAAGGGAAAAAAAGTAATTTGGTGGAAAATATTTTTGAAGGCAAAGTTTTAGGCTAAAGTGTAAAGTTGAAAGGCCCAATGACTAAAAGTGTAGTTTTACTATTTTTTTTATTAAGTGAGATATTTTAAGTGAAAATTCTAGAGAATTTGAGAGAAGAAAAAATGATTAAAAAGATGAAAATATCATCTTTTTCATTATGTTAGCCGTCCATGCCCTTTTCTTTCATTTCCAACTTTTGCTTTTATTTCAAATAGGTCCTTCCATCATTTTTAAGCTTTCCAAACTCCAAAACCTTCCATTTTCTTTGAAATTTCTGAAAGAAAGTCATAAAAGAGAGCTAGTAGACACCTCAAATATCATATAGAGTTACTTTTTGGGTGTTAGAGAGATAAATGACTAAATTGAGCAATTTTAAATTCAAGGGTTAAGGTAAGAAATGGTTAAATTCTCATGACATATATGTATTTTACTGTTATTTAGCATGAAAATTATTGAATTATAGCTTATATGTGTTTGTTGGAGCCCAATTTTGACTGGGCCCCTTTTTAATTTTAAATTTAGATTTATTTTAAATTTAAATTAATCTTAAATTTAAATTTAATTTTAAAATTAAAAAAGTTCAAACATAAATGTCCAAATTACATACCCAAAAATCCAAGCCCAAATACAATTCCAAACAAAGGGCCCAATTACAAAAGACCCAGACAGACCCAAACCAAGACACTAACACCAAATCAAAAACCCTAAACTTCAACTTGTACTGTTGCTGCCTCTGTTTCAGCCTATCAGAACACGCCACGTCAGCCCAAGCAGCTTCCTTTTTTGGCCCCAACTTCCTTCTGCCACTGCTGCCGCCACTGTCACGGGCTGCCATAGCCGAACCTGCAAGAAAAAGAGAGATTAGATGTACACTTAATTACAAAACAACAAATAGCCATGATTGAAACACTGGTTATAAAAACCAGTTTCAAAATTTGTAATGGGTTACGACCCCTTTTGAGAAATCAATACAACAAACAGGTTCCCAAAGTGTTTACAAATCCAAATAAGAAAAAGGTTAGCAAGCAGAGGTATTCAAACAGATAGGGCATAAAACCATAGAAGCAAAGGGGCAAATCAAATTCACAGCACTTAGATATTAAGGCATCCAGGTATTTTCAATAAATCTTCATCACCATTTATGACTAAAGTTTTTATTTAAAACCACACTTAGTTTCAATGCATGCATTCAATACCCACTGTTTTCATTTATCCCTTTTTATTTTCAAAACGTTTCAATAATTCTTAATAATAGTAATAATTATTTTAATAATAATATTATTAATGATATCATTAATAATAAATAAGTTTTTCTTAATATTCATTAATAATAATAAATGTTTCGATAATAATAATATTAATAATAATAATAATAATAATAATAAAGGAGACAAAAAGTTAGAAAGACGCTTCCCTGGTCGTCGTCGCCGGAAGCCGAACCTAACCGAACGTTGCTTGCACCCCGTCACGCATGGATCTACAAAAGAAAGAAGAATCAAAACGATTAATAATAAAAAACAATAAAAACAGTTTTTTAAAAAAGGGAAGGAGTTTTCAAACGATTTTAAAACAAAAAAAAGGAAGAAATCAAACGGTTTTTACCTTCGACGAAGACATGTGGCGCGTCGAAGGAAACACGGTAACGGAGACACGGTCGGACAGGCGCGCGTGACCAGGCGCGGCGAAGACGCGCAGTCGCGAACTAAGGCGCGTGGCGACTACGCGCGACGGACGGCGATCGGACTGATTGGCCGAAGCATGGCCGGCCATGGAAAGGGAGAGGATTTTTTGGAGAGATTTTGGTTTTTTTTTTAAAAAGGGTGAAAAGTGATTTTTTTTCTGAGAAATGCCCTATTTATAACCATCCAAAACGGTGTCGTTTTGAGCCGTTTTGGCATGGCTTCAAAATGCTCAAAACGGCACCGTTTCACCCAATAACCCATGGTCGACCCGGAATCCGACCTGACCCAACCTAGTATCCGCGTGTTTTTAAAGGAAGGGTTATTTATGCGTTCGATCCTTCCGCTTTTTCTAAAATTTTCAATCAGGTCCTTTTTGCACTTTTAATTAATTTTAAACTGGCCCAATGATTTTCATTGTTTTTCAATTTAATCCCTCGACCTTCTTAAAAGCACCAGGAGCTGCCACGTCTCATATTTTGGTTTATTTATGCAAATAGTCCCTCTTATTGTTACTTTGTTTTAATTTAATCCTCAAATTTAGTTTTATTTAATTACAAAATTGACCCAAAATTTTTCATGGATTTCAAACTAGTCCTCTGACTTCAGGATGCCTGAGAGGCTGCCACGTGTCATCTGTTTTCGGTTTTATTACCCTGAAGGTCCCTAAACTGTCCAAAAATCTAATTTTTACCTTTAAACTTCCAAAAATCCCATTTTAACTCCAAAACTTCCAAAAATCCCATTTTTACCCTAAAACTTAAAAAAATCTCAATTTTACCCCCAAAACTTCCAAAAAATCCTAATTTTGACCTCGAAACTTCTAAAAATCCCATTTTTACCCCCGAACTTGCAAAAATCTCATTCTTAACCCCAAAAATTACCATTTTACCCCTGAGTATTCGAAAAGTCTCATTTCTAACTCCGATTGCAACATTCCTCTTTCTCATCAATATTTGCATTTAATTTTAAATTATTATGCAAATCATATTTTTTAGATTTTTCATAAATAATTTGTCTTATTATTTATCTTACTTCGCGTTATTCAATATCCACTATTAACTACTTATCCGTACTAAACGTTCATGCTTGTTTTCAAAAAAAAAATTCATAGAAAAAACTTTAAAATCGAGGCAATATTCTGTTATTTCGAGTTTCGAAAATTTGCGCCTTAACTTACTAGGTGCAATTTTTCTTCAAATCGAAATAATCGAATACCCTTAATCGAGGCAATGTTTCTTTATCTTCGATTTTGAAAATTTGCGCCTTAACTTACCAGGTACAATCTTTCATCAAATCGGGATAATCGAACATCCTTTTCCCAAAATCCAAGAAGTTTCACGAAGGAAAACTCATTATTTTTACGCCCTGAAATGTCATGTCCTAACTCACTGGACGTAACTTTCCTCCTCAATCACTTTGAAACAACGAGATTTCCAAACAAATTTGTTTTCTTCCAAACTTAACTCATGCATTCAAGGATCGTGTTTTAGACTTTATTCGAGCTTATAAATGTTACAAATTAAGACCTGAAAATAATCAATACGATACCAATTTTGGGCGTATGAGGGTGCTAATCCTTCCTCATGCGTAACCGACTCCCGAACCTGTTTTTCTGGATTTCGAAGACCTACATGTTTTCAAAATGTTTTTTTAAAAAAGGCGTTTTGTGGTGATCCAATCACACCGAGTAAAGGATTGGTGATGACTCCCATTATTTTATGATTTTAAAATAATTTTTCGAAACACGTCGTTTTTTAATAAAAGGGATGGTTTCGACAGTTGGCGACTCCGCTAGGGAATTTTTAAATAAACGAGAGTCAAGCCAAATTGATTATTTTCGGGGCTTCTTTGGAAACTTTTAAGCTTTAGTTCTGTTTAATATGCGATAATCGACATTTTTTGTTACATTATATTATGTGATATTGCTAGTGTAAATGTGCATTCATCTGCATATGATATTACACTTTTTAAGTGGAAACTTGAAACTACTCCTTCGTGAGGTCTTCACCTCCGTGCAGGATAGTGGATTGCTTTTGGGATTACAAAGTACCTTGTTATCGTGAAGTTTTCACTTCCGTGCAAACATGTGGGAAATGCGTCCCCCTAAATCGAACTCGTCCGTGTGAGCCTGTAATAGGTGAGGCCGAGGAATTTGCTGGTTTGGGTACCCCTACTTTAGAACCTAAAACCACATATAGTAAGACGTAGGGACTTGCTTTAGAAGGAGTTGTACTAAACCATTTAGCAACCTTCCAAGACAGACTCTTAGGTTCTATGCTATATATTGCTATTGTTGTGTTTTGCTAACTTGTTTATGTTGTCTCTTTTTGCATCGCATTTCATCATCATATAAAGAGAAGGTATAGACTCAAAAGTTTAGTTACCGATAAGAGAATTAATCATGGAAAACAAGTACTTAGATAAAGTGGAGGACAATATGGTCGTGCGCATGTGGTCGGAGGAGACTTAACGCCAAAAGGGGGACAACTTAGTGGAAGGATATGAGTTAGAGCTTTGGGATTACACCAGGATCAGGACGGCTCAAAACAATGTGCAAGAGTTGAAAGAGATATGAGACAGTTGGGACAACAACATGAAACAGACCTTTTACCAAGAATACAGAGATTTGTCATACTTGTGCGAAGTTAAAGTAGACAAATCCCTCTTTAGAGCCCTAACACAATATTGGAATTCAACCTACAATTGCTTCACCTTTAGGAATATAGACATGACACCGACAATAGAAGAATACACCACTCTACTTTGTTGTTCGAAGATTTCGGTAGATAAGGCCTATTCTAGAGCTCCAAATCTCCCGACCCTTGTCAAAAGATTAATAAACATTACCGGCATGAGCGAAAAGTGGGTTGTAGCTCGAGTTAAGGTCAAAGGCGATAACAAGTGCATCACGTGGAAAAGTTTACGAGATTTGATATTGGCTCATCCAGATATAAAGAAAAAGATTGACATTTTAGCCCTAAGCATCTACGGGTTGGTCATTTTTCCAAAGGTTTTGGGGCATATAGAAGACGCGGTGATAGATTGAGTAAAAGAGTGACACCTGTCTCGACCATACTGGCTGAAACTTTCAGATCCTTAAATGCATGCAAAAAGGAGGGAGAAGGTCGATTTATTGCCTACGCACCGCTACTGATGGTATGGTTTCATAGTCACTTCTGGAAAACAGAAAAAGTCTCCTATCAGTACTTGTCTAAAGATTACTCCCCTTTGAAAGAGTTCGTGGCCGCGTAGAGACAAGAAAACTTCTCAGAAGAAAAGTGGATGGCCATACTCCAAAGCCTCAAAGACGAAGACTTAGAGTGGCAAGCACCCTGGTTCGTTCCCAATGAAATATTGTATCGATGCGGAGATCTTGACTGGGTCTCATTGGCAGGAATATGGGGAGCAACCGATGCACCTTTGCTAGTTTCAAGACAATACAGATCAAGATAGTTCATACCCACGACTCAGGGGATAGCTCAGTATGGATTCGTGTACCGGGGTGAAAATAATAAGAAAAGGATTTGGGAAATCTCAAATGTGTGGAACCAGGTTCGAAAAATGAAAGCATTCGGCGCCAATCCCATGATAACTGCAAAATATGATTGGTAGAGAAACAGAAGGATCAATGACAATATTCCTATGCCAAACCCGAAGATTGTCCGCCCAATTGAAGAACACTTGTAGGTTGTTCCGACTGAATTAGAAATAATTAAACAAGATTTCAAAAAGAAAAATCCTGAGATGGAGAAAATGATAGAAAAGCTAAAAGCGGAAAAATTGAGAAAATGGAAGAATAAGACTGAAGAAGATCTTAGCAGCCTAAAGAAGAACTATAAAAAGCTTCGATTGTCAATGAGAACCGCCGGTTTAGGTAAGACATCAGAGTAATGGCAGTAGGAAATTCGCGAAGAGAAAAATAAAACAAGTCACTGGAAAAACAAATTTCAAAACGCCCAAGTTCAGGAAAATGCTATGAAGAGTAGCCTTCTGGAAAGCCAAGTCGAAGTGACTAAATTAAAAGCTCGAGTAGAAGAATTGAAGGAGTCCTTGTACAGACATCGTAGCCGAAATTCAGTAATGGAGTTGAAAGCAAGCCGAGCCGAGATCGAGAGACTGAGTAAGAGGGTGGAAGAATTAGAGGCCTCTTTGCAGAATAGTGAAATACGAACTGAGATTTTGGAAAGGACGTTGGAAACAAATGATTGGAATCTTCAGCAAACTCAAAAGGAAGTTAGAGACAGGGATTATGTTATAGGTGAGGCTTTATATCAAATCCGCGAGTAGCTGATCATGTGTAGACACTAGCAGTTGAAGCAGAAGAGCTAAGCATATAGTACGAGACGAAGACGGAACGAGGTCAAAAGCTATCAAGACTCCTTAAGAAAGTCAAGGCTCTGAGTATCAAAGCAAAACCATTTATGTAATTTGCTTTATGTTAAAGAACTTGTTATCCAAATGAAGCTTTCTAAATGGAAAATGAATTATAAGTCAAAAACCTTTCTCTTGCATACATGCATCTTATTCGCATCACAATTTTTTTGCATAATAGTCCTAACTTATTAAAAATTTATAATCCAGCTACATCAGTAGCCATTGAAAACTCACATCGCTATAATACTCGAAAGAAAACTAAAGCCATGGAACAAAGACTTGAACAAATCCAAAAAGAATTACAAGACCAAATGCAAGAGCGCATCCAAGAGCAAATGACCATGATGTGCAGAGAAATGAAGAATCAATTCATAGAAGTACAAAAAAGCTTGATGAATGAATTAGCGCAAGTAAAACAAAGTATGGCTGATAAAGGAAAGAGCCCTACTATTGAGGAAGAAGAGGACCCAATGGTCCTCCCAAGCTTTACACCTCTCTATAACCCGGCTTCGCATGAAATGCCGGCACGGGAGCCCACCATTACTGTAAGGGCACAGCAACCAGCCACAGGCACGTCGCGACCAGTTAATTATCCAATTGGATCAGGGTCAAACCCGGAGGATAATGCCGCGAATTTGGGTGTCCCAGACTTTGACGAAATGATAAGAGAAGATCTCCCCAGACAAATAGACGAAAAATACAGACGACTAAAGGAGAAAATCGACACGATACAGGGAGTTGAAATTTCCTATGGGATAGATGCCAAAGAATTAAGTTTGGTTCCAGATCTGATTCTTCTTCCCAAATTCAAAGTTCCTGAATTTGAAAAATATAACGGGACGAGCTTCCCTAAAGCCCGCCTGACCATGTTCTGCAGGAGGATGGTGGGACACGTGCATAACAACCAACTGTTAATTCATTATTTTCAAGACAGCCTGGCTGGGTCGGCAATCAGATGGTACAATCAATTGAGTCGATCAAAAATCCAATTGTGGAAAGATTTGACACAGGCTTTCTTAAAACAATACGGACATGTGATAGAAATAGCTCCTGGTCGGCTCACATTGCATAATATGGAGAAAACGTCAAATAAGAGCTTTAGAACATATGCGCAGAGATGGCACGTAGTGGCAACCTAAGTACAGCCACCGCTAACAGAAAAAGAGACAACAATGTTGTTAGTTAATACCTTCAAGGCTCCTTACCTAAATCACTTGTTAGGAAACGCCACCAAGAGTTTCTCTGATATGGTCATGTCGGGGGAAATGATTGAAAATGCAATCAAGACCGGTAAAATTGAAACCGTAGAAAGCCCTAAAAGGCCTGCCCCTAGAAGAAGAGATAATGAGGTCAACAATGCAAGCATATACAGACCTAGCTACACCAGACCCTTCGTGACAAGTCAACCCAAAACTCTAATGGGCAATTGCCAAAATGCCCCGCGGCAGGAGCCAGGCACTAGGCCAAATAGAGGAAGAATTCAATATACTCCCCTTCCAATGTCATATGGAGAACTCTACAAGATATTATATGACGCGCATGAGGTAGCTCCTCAGCATGTAAGACTATACAAACCCCCATTCCCGGCTTGGTACGATGCAAAAGCTCACTGTGAATACCTAGGGACAAAAGGGCACTCGATTGAAAACTGCCCCGCTTTTAAAAGACGAGTCGAAGGACTCATAGAGCATGGAATCGTAAAATTGGAAGAGCCAACAAAGCCTAATATAGCTGGAAATCCTCTACCTAATCACCCAGAGCAAGGGGTGAATGCCTTGCTGGAAGAATGAGCTCGAAAAATTAAGAGAAATGTTGAAGAAATTAAGTCTCCACTTCGGTGGGTATAGCAAAAGTTGGTTAAAAAAGGGATAATCGTGAATGATAAAAAGAGTATGATAATCGAGGATGATGACCATGCGAGTTTCATGTTGATAAGGGGCATGAAATTCAAAGTTGCATCAAGTTCAAAGCCGTGGTCCAGATGTTGATGGACAATCGAGAGCTGAAATTTTTTTAAGAAGGAGGGGAAGCTAATGATGTTTGTGCCTCCGAAGATGGGACAGCTAAGACCTATGGAAGCAATCGCCCCAAGGTGATTATTTGTGGCATGGTAAGAGAACGGACAACCCCTCGCATCATCATACAAAAGCCTATAACGTTTCCTTACAGGGATAGCAATAAGGTCCCATGGAGTTACAATTGCAACGTGACCATACCAAGAGAAGGGGAACCGAGGGAGGACGTGAATCTTGTTACCCGTAGCGGTAAAAATTATGACCCTGTGAATAAAGAAAAAGAGGTCAACAAGGGGAAAGCTAGAATGTGTGAGCCTGAGGAGGAAAAGTCTGAAGCACCCATCAACGAGCCTGTATCTGAGAATGAGGCAAATGAGTTTTTAAAGTTTTTAAGGCATAGTGAATATAGTGCAGTAGAGCAACTACACAAACAGTCTGCTCAGATATCGATTCTGTCATTGCTTTTAAGCTCGGAAGCCCATCGAAGCGCACTAATAAAGGTGCTGAACGAAACATATGTAGCAAATGACATCTCCGTCAGTAAACTAGATCGATTAGTCAATAACGTGAGTGCTGATAACTTCATTTTCTTCAACGATGATGAAATATCGATGGGAGGAATAGGGTCCACCAAGACTCTACACATCACTACCCGTTGTAAAGGGTATATGCTACTTGGAGTACTCATAGACAATGGTTCAGCCTTGAATGTGCTACCACTAGCTGCACTAGAAAGATTGTCAATTGATAGCTCTCACATGAAAGGATGTAATAACATAGTGAGAGCATTCGACGGGACAGAAAGGAAGGTAATGGGAAAGATTGAAATACCTCTCCAAGTTGGGCCGAATACATACGAAGTGGATTTTCTAGTGATGGATATTAGACTCACTTATAACTGTCTGCTGGGAAGACCATGGATCCACTCAGTTGGAGCAGTACCTTCTTCTTTGCACCAGAAAGTGAAGCTAATAAATGAAAGGCTGCTGATCACGATTAATGTTGAGGAGGAAATAATCGCGTCCATAACAAGCGATTCACCCTACGTAGGGATAGACGAGGAGGCTGTGGAATGCTCGTTCCACTCACTAGAGTTTGTCAATGCAACCTTCATTTCGGAAGGAAAAAAGATACCAGTGCCTACAATATCATCGACCACCAAGATGGGCTTGCGATTAATAGTTGGAAAGGGAGCTATACCTGGGAAATGACTAGGAAAATACCTCCAAGAAAGAGTTAATGTGCCGGTGCTAATAGAAAAATGGGATCGTTATGGCCTGTGGTACAAGCCAGACGCAAAACAAAAGAGGAAAGAGCTTGAGAAAAGGCAATAAAGAAGGAGAGCCAGACTATCTGGAAAAGACATCTTGTGGGAACCCATGGTCTTTCCACACATCTACGAGACTTTCGTCTCAGGAGGGGTGATTAACCAGCAGGAAAAGGAGCGAGTGATGATTGGAACCAAAGGGGACATCATGAAAGGTTTAGACATTAATGCTATATCAGATGAAGGAACGGAAGGGAATCCATCAAGAATTGGTCCGTGTGCACCTGGAAGCACTATAAATAATTGGACCGTGGAGGAACTCCCTGTAATTTTTAAGATTTACCCAGAGTAATGCTCAAAAACACCTATTGCTTTAGGCTCGAAAGCAATATAAATCTTTTTGTAAAAGGGCCCATGGTCATTATTCAGTTATTTTGAATGAAATGCACTTTTCATCTTATATTCTTCTCCATAATTATTCTTTCATTTCTTAATTCGGCTTAATAAATCATTCGTACATATCCAATAAACAAGACTGATTATTCTTTAATACATACATACTCATACATATACCACATAATCATTCTTTCGTAAACTCATTTTGCTCTTTGGACTTTCTTTTCATCCCTTGACAGATCCTCAAATATCAATAATATGAGCAACCCTGACGCTAACTTAGAACCCCACTTCGAGCAAGATACGTGTTTGGAAAAGCTTCAGGACCTTGAAGATAATCAAGATTGTAATCTGCCTCCGGATCTGTTAAGAATGATGGAGCAAGAAGAAAAACAGATCTTGCCTCATTCGCACCCAGTGGAAGTTATTAATCTGAGGCACGAAGATGAAAAGAAAGAGGTGAAAATTAGGACAAGCATCTCCGTAGAAACTAGAAGGAATCTTATCGAGTTGCTTTAGGAGTTCCAATATATCTTCGCATGGTCTTACTAGGATATACCCGGCTTGAGCATTGACATTGTGGTGCATAAACTCCCTATAAAGGAAGAAAGCAGACCCGTGCAGCAAAAACTCCGAAGGATGAGACCGGATGTGTTGTTAAAAATAAAAGAAGAAGTTAAGAAATAATTTGACGTCGGTTTCCTCCAAGTGGTTAAATACTCTAAATGAGTAGCTAATTAGTCCCTGTTCCTAAAAAAGACGAAAAGGTACGCATGTGTGTGGACTATCGAGATTTAAATAAAGCTAGCCCAAATGATAATTTTCCCTTACCCCACATCGACACTTTAGTTGATAATATAATACGGTAGGACCCTGAGGATGAACATTCTTTGGGTATAATCAGATAAGGATGGACCTTGAGGATATGATCAAAACCACATTTGTCACGCTATGGGGAACATTTTACTACAAGGTGATGCCTTTCAGACTCAAAAATGCAGGGGCAACTTATCAGAGGGCCATGGTGACTCTGTTCCATGACATGATGCATAAGGAGATTGTATGTCGATGACATGATTACGAAATCCCAAACGGAGGAACAACATGTAGAATCCTCAGAAAGTTATTTGGAAGGCTAAGGAAATATCAATTAAAGTTAAACCCAGCAAAGTGCACTTTCGGGGCAACATCAGGAAAATTGTTAGGCTTTGTATTCAGCAAAAGAGGAATTGAAATTGACCTGGATAAAGTCAAAGCCATATAGGAGCTACCACCACCCAGCACGCAAAAAGAAGTTAGAGGGTTCTTAGGAAGACTAAATTACATTGCTCGGTACATTTCACAGTTGACTGAGAAATGCGATCCTATCTTCTGCCTGCTCAGAAAGCGCAACCCGAGTGTATAGGATGATGAATGTCAAGAAACCTTTAATAAGGTCAAAGACTATTTATCCAAAGCTCCCATCTTGGTACCTCTAATTCCTAATAAGCCATTGATCTTGTACTTGACGGTCTTTGAAAATTCCATGGGATGCGTACTAGGGAAACATGATGAATCCGAAAAGAATGAAAGGGCGATATATTATCTCAGCAAGAAATTCACTGATTGCGAGACTCAATATTCGCCTATTGAGAAATTGTGTTGTGCACTAGTCTGGACTACAAGCAGATTAAGACAATACGTGTTATATCATACCACTTGGTTGATTTCGAAATTAGATCCTTTGAAGTATTTGATGGAGACAGCGGTATTGAATGGGAGATTAGCTCGATGGCAAATCTTGCTCTCGGAATTCGACATATTCTACGTCAATCAAAAAGCAGTAAAAAGGAGTGCGATAGCAGACTTTTTGGCTAGTAGGGCTTTAGAGGACTATGAGCCGATAAACTTCGATTTCTCGAATGAAGATTTAATGTATATTGCGACCACTGAAGGGGCAATCACGGTAGAACAACCTTGGAAATTGAATTTTGATGGAGCTTTAAATGCCACAGGTAATGGGGTCGGGGCAGTCTTGGTATCGCCAGAAGGAGAACACTACCCTTTCACCAGCAAACTTGATTTTGATTGCACAAACAATATGGCTGAATACGAAGCATGTATCTTGGGAATCCGTGCAGCCATAAAGCGGAGAATCAAAATTGTGGAGATTTATGGAGACTCCGCACTGGTGATCTCTTAACTGAAAGGAGAATGAGAAATAAGAGATTCTAAGTTAGTGGGTTATCGTAAATTGGTCCTCGAGTTGATCACAGAATTCGATGACATCAAATTTCATTATCTCTCACGGGAAGAAAACTAGATGGCCGATGCTCTTGCCACTCTAGCCTCAATGATTAAGGTGAGTAGGACGGAAAATGTAAAGCCTATTCAGATGAGTATCTACGAAGCTCCTGCTCATTGTTGTGATATTCAGGTAGAGGAAGAAGAAGAAGAAAAGGATGATCACCCATGGTACCAGAATATTCTTCAATTTGTGAGAGATCAAAAGTATCCCGAGCAAGCCTCAGAAAATGAAAGAGGACATTACGAAGACTGACCAGTGAATATGTCCTAGATGGGGAAATCTTGTACAAGAGGAGAAAAGATCAAGTGTTGCTAAGATGTGTTGACGCAATTGAAGCTAAGAAGATCTTAAAAGAAGTTCACGAAGGCATTTGTGAGACACACGCTAATGGTTTCATGATGGCCCGGTAAATAATGAGATTTTGGTATTACTGGTCTACTATGGAGGGCGATTGCATCAATTATGCCAAGAAATGCCATAAGTGCCAGATCTATGGAGATAAGATTCATGTACCTCCATCACACCTTCATGTTATGACCTCTCCCTGGCCTTTTTCCATGTGGGGCATGGACGTCATCGGGCCAATTTCTCCAAAGGCTTCCAATGGCCATAGATTCATCTTTGTGGTGATTGACTACTTCACTAAATGGGTAGAGGTAACTTCATATGCAAATGTTACCAAGTCTGCGGTTAGCAAGTTCTTGAAAAAAGAAATTATTTGCCGATATGGGATGCCTGAAAGGATCATATCCGATAACGCCCTAAATTTGAAAAATAGCACGATAGCAGAAGTTTGCGAACAGTTCGAAATCATGCATCATAATTCTTCTCCCTATTGCCCAAAAATGAATGGAGTTGTGGAGGCAGCTAATAAGAACATCAAGAAGATTGTGGCAAAAATGACTTAGACTTACAAAGATTGGCATGATAAACTACCATTTGCCCTCTTTGCCTACAGAACTTCAGTCAGGACTTCTACTGGGGCAACACAATTCTCATTGGCATACGGTATGGAAGTAGTCTTGCATATCGAGGTTGAAATACCTTCCCTTCGAGTCTTAACCGAGCTTCAACTAAATGAGGCTGAATGGATCCAAGCTCGATATGATCAATTGAATTTAATCGAGGAAAAGAGATTAAAAGCCATTCGCCATGGCCAGATGTATCAGAAAAGAATGATGCGAGCTTACAACAAAAAGGTTTGTCCCAGGGAATTCTATGAGGGAGATCTAGTTTTGAAAAAGATACTTTCCATACATAAATATTTCCATGGGAAATGGATGCCCAATTGGGAAGGACCTTATGTGGTAAAGAAAGTTTTCTCAAGAGAAGCTCTCATCCTAACAGAAATGCACAGCAAGGATCTGTACAATCCCGTCAATTCAGACTCGGTGAAAAAATACTTCGCCTAAAAACAAAAGGGGAATTGAGATGAAAACCCGTAAAGGGCGTCTCGAAAAAAAAAAAGGGGTTCAGGATGAAAACCCGCAAAGGGCGTCTTGGAACCAAGAAAATTTTGAGTTGAAAATCCGCAAAGAGCGGCTCAGATCTAAGAACGGGTCGACGAGATGGAGGAAGGTTACAACTTGAAACATCAATAAAGTACTCTAGATCTTTTAGACACACATCCGAGCTAGGAATGATTCTCAAGCCAGTTGGCACAGAGTAGCTCATTTTGCGATATCTGGGGCAACTAATTATTCTTTATTGCACACTTGGTAATTTTCGATTAATATTATTTCCTTTGATCCTCTTTTTAATAGAATTTTCAAATATGACCTTGTTTCTGCACAATTTTGTTCAAGCATTTCGCATCTAAATAACGGGTAATGAACTAATAAATTATACAAAAAGTTATGAGCATTATTATGGAATTTTTAGAAATTACAGAGGTTCGAAACAAGATTACCAATGGGAAGACAAACTCAAAAACAAGCAGTTTCAGAACAGCCTAGAAGAAGACAGAGCAACACATCAATGACAGAATTTAGATAGGCGACAGATTATGCCGACCTGAAAAATAATAAATAAATCTCACATTCATCATACACATTCATGCAAGTTAGGATCATTTAATTCATTCTAATCACGACCCTCTAAATTGGGACTACATAGAGACCCATAAGAGCATATTTCACAGGTCACATCCCCGCCACATGACGAGATGAATCATTAAGATCACCAAGGAAAAGTTGAAAAGGAGCAGAACTCTAAAACCTTACCCTGATCATGGGGCAGATTGCGACCATCCACAAAACTACGATGCGGTCATCTTCCTAATGAGATACTGAGAATAAAACCAAATCAATGAAACGAGGCTCAAAGTGAGCAAATCTTTGAACCCCAGCTTCCTGATGAGATACGAAGAAGCAGTGTGAAGCAATAAAAGGTTAGCTTCCTGATGAGATAGCTGAGAAGTGGATCAAATTCGCCTTCTTGATGAGATACAGAGAAGCGAATTGAAATGAATGACGCAGTCATCTTCCTGATGAGATACTGAGAAGAAGACCAAATCAAACTCACGCTCGACGTGAGCAAATCCTCGAACCCCAGCTTCCTGGTGAGATACGGAGAAGCAGAGTGAAGCAATAAAGGGTTAGCTTCCTGATGAGATACTGAGAAGTGGACCAAATTCTTCTTCCTGATGAGATACAGAGAAGCGAATTGAAACAAACGACGCAGTCATCTTCCTGATGAGATACTGAGAAGAAGACCAAATCAAACTCACGCCTGATATGAGCAAATCTTCAAACCCCAGCTTCCTGATGAGACACTGAGAAGCAAGTTGAAGTAATAAAATGGTTAGCTTCCTGGTGAAATACGAGGAAGTGAACCAAAACCATTTTCTTGATGAAACACAGAGAAGTGGATCAAAACAAGTGATATGGTCGTCTCCCTGATGAGATACTGAGAAGAAGGCCAAGTCAATGAAACCAAACTCAAAGACTACGGTGATGAATTCCAATCCTAATGAAAGGAATGGAGTGAAATTACGGTAGCAAATTTTGTCTTTTTGAAGATTACCTTAGGGCAAGATGGAGTCATGATGCAGAGGTAGATGTGGCAAAATCAAACGGTTAAACAAAGCGAAAAGTGGACCAACTAAAGAGAGATCGTCGAAGAAGTAAGACGGGACCAAATTGGGCCTCCTTTTGGTCCTTGCTCCATTCCTGTTACACAGCAACGAGCAAGGAGGGGTAGCTGTTGGAGCCCAATTTTGACTGGGCCCCTTTTTAATTTTAAATTTAGATTTATTTTAAATTTAAATTAATCTTAAATTTAAATTTAATTTAAATTTAAAATTAAAAAAGTTCAAACATAAATGTCCAAATTACATACCCAAGAGCCCAAATACAATTCCAAACAAAGGGCCCAATTACAAAAGACCCAAACGGACCCAAACCAAGACACTAACACCAAATCAAAAACCGTAAGCTTCAACTTGTACTGCTGCTGCCTCTGTTTCAACCTATTAGAACACACCACGTTAGCCCAAGCAGCTTCCTTCTTTGGCCTCAACTTGCTTCTGCCACTGTCACGGGCTACCATAGCCGAACCTACAAGAAAAAAGAGAGATTAGATGTACACTTAATTGCAAAACAACAAATAACCATGATTGAAACACTGGTTATAAAAACCAGTTTCAAAATTTGTAATGGGTTACGACCCCTTTTGAGAAATCAATACAACAAACAGGTTCCCAAAGTGTTTACAAATCCAAATAAGAAAAAGGTTAGCAAGCAGAGGTATTCAAATAAATAGGGCATAAAACCACAGAAGCAAAGGGGCAAATCAGATTCACAGCACTTAGATATTAAGGCATCCAGGTATTTTCAATAAATGTTCACCACCATTTATGACTAAAGTTTTTATTTAAAACTACACTTAGTTTCAATGCATGCATTCAATACCCACTGTTGTCATTTATCCCTTTTTATTTTCAGAACGTTTCAATAATTCTTAATAATATTAATAACTGTTTTAATAATAATAATATTAATGATATCATTAATAATAAATAAGTTTTTCTTAATATTCATTAATAATAATAAATGTTTTGAATAAATGTTTTGATAATAATAATATTATTAATAATATTAAATAAATAAAAAGGAGACAAAAAGTTAGAAAGACGATTCCCTGATCGCTGTCGCCGGAAGCCGAACCTAATCGAACGTTGCCTGCACCCCGTCACGCATGGATCTACAAAAAAGAAGAAGAATCAAAACGATTAATAATAAAAAAAACAATCAAAACAGTCTTTAAAAAAAAAGGGAAGGAGTTTTCAAACGATTTTAAAACAAAAAAAAGGAAGAAATCAAACGGTTTTTACCTTCGACGGAGGCTCGTGGCGCGTGGAAGGAAACGCGGTAACGAAGACACGGTCGAACAGGCGCGCGTGACCAGGCGTGGTGAAGACGAACGATGAAGTGCAGCCGCGGACGAAGGCGAGTGGTGGCTATACGCGACGGACGGCGATCGGACTGACTGGCCGAAGCATGGCTGGCTATGGAGAGGGGAGAGGATTTTTTGGAGAGTTTTTTGATTTTTTTTTTAAAAAGGGTGAAAAGTGATTTTTTTTTTTTTGAGAAATGGCCTATTTATAGCCATCCAAAACGGTGTCGTTTTGGCATGACTTCAGAATGCTCAAAACGGCACCGTTTCACCCAATAACCTATGGCCGACCCGACCCAACCTAACCTAGGATCCGCATGTTATTAAATGAAGGGTTATTTATGCATTCTATCCTTCCGCTTTTTCTAAAATTTTCAATCAGGTCATTTTTGCACTTTTAATTAATTTTAAACTGGCCCAATGATTTTCATGATTTTTCAATTTAATCCCTTGGCCTTCTTAAAAGCACCAGGAGCTACCACGTGTCATATTTTGGTTTATTTATGCAAATAGTCCCTCTTATTGTTAATTTGTTTTAATTTAATCCTCAAATTGAGTTTTATTTAATTACAAAATTGACCCAAAATTTTTTCATGGATTTCAAACTAGTCCTCTGACTTCAGGATGCCTGAGGGCTGCCACGTGTCACCTATTTTTGGTTTTATTGCCCTGAAGGTCCCTAAACTGTCCAAAAATCCCATTTTAACCCCAAAACTTCCAAAAATCCCATTTTGACCCCTAAACTTCCAAAAATCCCAATTTGACCCTAAAACTTCAAAAAATCCCATTTTTTCCCTTGAACTTCCATAAATCCCATTTTTAACCCCAAAACTTCCAAAAATCCCATTTTTACCCTCGAACTTCTAAAAATCCCATTTTTTACCTCGAAACTTCCAAAAATCCCATTTTTACCCCTGAACTTCCAAAAATCTCATTCTTGACCCGAAAACTTCCAAAAATTACCATTTTACCCCCAAGTATCCGAACAGTCTCATTTCCAACTCCGATTGCAACATTCCTCTTTCTCATCAATATTTGCATTTAATTTTAAATTATTATGCAAATCGTATTTTTAGATTTTTCACAAATAATTTGTCTTATTATTTATCTTACTTCGCATTATTCAATATTCACTATTAACTGCTTATCCATACTAAACGTGCATGCTTGTTTTCAAAAAAAAAATTCATAAAAAAAAACTTTAAAATCGAAGCAATATTCTTTTATTTCGAGTTTCAGAAATTTGCGCCTTAACTTACTAGGTGCAATTTTTCTTCAAATCGAAATAATCGAATACCCTTAATCAAGGCAATGTTTCTTTATCTTCGATTCTGAAAATTTGCGCCTTAACTTACCAGGTGCAATCTTTCATCAAATCGGGATAATCGAACATCCTTTTCCCAAAATCCAAGAAGTTTCACGAAGGAAAACTTGTTATTTCTGGGCCCTGAAATGTCATGTCCTAACTCACTGGACGTAACTTTCCTCCTCGATCACTTTGAAACAACGGGATTTCCAAACAAACCTGTTTTCTTCCAAACTTAACTCATGCATTCAAGGATCGTGTTTTAGACTTTATTCGAGCTTATAAATGTTACAAATTAAGACCTGAAAATAATCAATACGGTACCAATTTTGGGCGTATGAGGGTGCTAATCCTTCCTCATGCGTAACCGACTCCCGAACCTGTTTTTCTGGATTTCGAATACCTACATGTTTTAATAAAAAAAGGCGTTTTGTGGTGATTCAATCACACCGAGTAAAGGATTGGTGGCGACTCCCATTATTTTTCGATTTTAAAATAATTTTTCGAAACACATCGTTTTCCAATAAAAGGGATGATTTCAACAGTGTTTATGTAAAATTGAAGAGAAAGAGAAGAGAGACAAGGATCAAATTGAAGAGAAAGGAAAAGAGAAGAAAATCAGCTTTTTTGTTATAAGTACTACAAAAATTTTAGTTTATAGTCTATTTTCCATAATATATTTGAATTGTTAGCATGAAAATTGTTGTTTAGTTATGTCTTATAAAGATGATTAAATGAGGTTAGTATAATGAAACATGAGAAAGAAAATGTTTTCATTGAAACAAATTAGATAGAATCAGAGGATTAACTTCAAAAATTCACTAAAAATTGTATATAAAAATTTAAGGGTCTAATTAAATATATAATTAAATCTTATTGAGTGTAGTTTCATATGAAAGAAACGATGATGGAAATGAATCTACATATTCTGAGATATAACTGATTTTGTGTAACAAGGTCAAAGTATGTTCGATTCCCCTGTTCTGACTTTGAAAAATAATAGAAAAATGTAGAAAAATAATTAGAGGCTGAAATTTATACAGATAAATCCTTAATGAGTCTATTTTCAAAAAAAACAGACGGGAACATCATTAGATTTCTGTACTAAATGATAATTAAATGGTAGTAAAGAAAGGTCGAAACTGTCAGACAACAGAGAAGGGGTAAATTGAAAGAATTTACTGTATAAATTGGTTAAAGTAAAAATTCTGAAAATTTTATGGTAAAAATACATTTAAGTCTAGTTTCAGAAACATTAAGCAGATGTGAATTTTAAATTCTGCAGCTCAAGATATAAATAATTTAGTGACTGTGACTCAAATGAACAGTTTTGAAAATTAGACAGTGTTTGTTTGCCTATAAAATATTTTACAGAAAATGTTTTCATTATTTTCTACTGTTTGTTTGGTGGAAAATAAATTCCCAAGGTAAAATGTTTTACAAACACGAGAAAAGAATGGTTTATTTTAGGAAAATGTCTTACCATTTTCATTTCCCTAAGACATTTTCCACAGTTTTTCTCTTCACCAGCAAACGAAGCCTCTTCTCCTTCCCTCTCCCCCTTCCTTGCCACACCGATTTAGTGTTTGTCGCCAGCCAACAATGGCTCTCAGCACCAATCGTCGGCGTGGATATTTGATTTACCCCTTTTCGCCTTTCGTCATTGAAATCTGCACAACATCGGTCGACGACAGCATTTATCTTCCTCTCTCGAAGGTGAGAAAGACTGAAACTTTCATGGATAGTTAACTTGAAAAAAATGAAAAAAAAACATGGAAAGCAAGAGGAAGTCCCGAAAATGAAGCCCTTTGGGAAACTGCTCTGTTATTCTGTGAAAACCCAAATTCCCAAAGCAAGTAACAATGTAATAATGGGCAAAGCAATGCCCTTTAGCTCCATGTCTTTATGTTTGTTTGTTTCCATTTATTTGTAATACATTTCTAAACTTAAAAACTATGGTGAAGTGCGTTATTTTCTCTGCTTCCCCTTCTTTTTCAATATGTATGGATGAAACATTTCTTTTGAACCACTCTACTTTTATTTCTTCTTGTGACAACAGAGACAAACATGAATTGGAAGTGGACTTCAAGAGATTCTGGGAAGAGTTCTAATCATTAAATTCTGAAAAGGTTCTTTCTCATTTATATTTTAATTCCCGACACTCTTTTATGTACCATATTGATTTTCAGTGATGTTTGTATTGTCTTTGCAGGAGAAAGAATCAGCCTTGAATTTAACTATAGATGCCCTTTGTAGATTAGTCAAGCAGCATGCTAGTGTATCTCAATTAGTTACCCAGGTAGGCAGACATCCTATCTGTCTTAAAATATTTTATTTTTATAGAGGACCAATTGGAGCCTATGGGTTCTGTGTGCTTTCCTTCTTTACTGAAAAGTGGTTGCACTGTCGATCTGGGAGTGGATTTCTTATTTTTGCTGCATAATAAATTAGAGAAAACGCGTTAGTCAC
Organism: Kokia cookei; assembly: GCA_039519145.1. NCBI lineage: Eukaryota > Viridiplantae > Streptophyta > Magnoliopsida > Malvales > Malvaceae > Kokia > Kokia cookei. The sequence goes on from CM076907.1 coordinate 27,506,695, forward strand.
TTGGATTAACAGGTTAATTGGCTGCTAAATAGTTATTTTCACATATATGTTCCTTTCTTCTCTGTAAATGCATTTTGTTGTATTATTGTTATTATACTCTTGTAACTTATTTTTTTACATTGAGCCAATTGTGTGCTTAGATAATATGTTCTTAACTTTTTTGTTTATTTAGTTTTATGTGATATTGACTTTTCAGTCTATCATCCGATGTAAAATGCAATATGCTGCTCTAAGTGCTTTGAGGAGACTTCCTTTGGATCCAGGAAATCCAGCATTTTTGCATCATGTTGTGCAGGGGTGATTCTTCTATTCATTCTAATCTCGATTTTTGTTGAAGTCTGTTATTGCTTTAATGTGTTAGACGTCAATTCCATTAAACTGCATCTGTAGCATATAAGTACTTAAATATTTGAGTGAGATGAGTTTTGATATGTAATATTCAGAATCTGGTTTCTTGCTGAAATGAGATCTTGGGTTTATCTATTTATTTTTATTTGTTTTGTTATCTATTTTTTGTGAAAAGTCACTAATTTGTTGCAATTTCCTAATAGGGGTGGGTTTAGCTGCTGACATGAGAAGTTAGTTTTGAAATTGCTTTTAGCATCAAAAATATCAAAATTCTTTTTACTCTACCCTATCTTTATTCTTATTCGAATTCGGTGTATTACAAATACATTAGTCTACATTGGCCTTTTGTATATATATTATATATTTCGTATTCCCTTGGTTTTTTATTCAATTAGTAGAACTTAGAATATTCTGAACTTTGTTTCTTGAGTTAGCATATTGGTTAAAGTTACTATATTTGTTCAATTGCATTCCATTGGTGTTCCAATTTCTTGTTTTTTGTTTATAAAAGTTGCTATATTATGACTGTATTATTTGTGGATTTGTTTTTGGAGTTACATTCATGTGTGCTGATCTGCAGGGTGGCTTCTGTCCAGGTTCAAATTTGTTGGTTGTTGTTGAATTCCTTGTTTCTAGGGTATATCTCATTAATCTTTATTGACTTTAATTGATGTTCTATAGATGGAATCATGTCATCGTAGTTCTTACTTGGAACAAATTTATCTCATTCCTCCCACCACAAGATAGATACTATAACCTGTTGTCTTTGTTGAAGAACATTGTTTCACAGTTATCTCAATCTAAAGGTGAAACTGATCGAAAGAAGAAGGAAGAAGCTACTATTGCTGAAAGGAAACATGAAGAGGAAACTGAACCATATTCAACAAAATTGGAGGCAATCAAACAAGCATTTAAGAATAAAGAGACAGTAGCTTAAGATTTGAAGCTGAAAGTTTGAGGTAATGGAGAAATATTTTCTGGAAGCACAAAAGAAAAAGAGTTTCTGGGCTTTGGTCTCCTCTGTAACAACTCTTTTGGCTACAGTAACCTTTGCATATGCTGCAAGACGATTTTGAGTGATTTGGTCTATTTATTAACTTTGTGTTAAGCACAATGTGACAAGTCAACATGTTTTGTTTTGCTTAGGATAAATAATATGCTTATTTGAAGTAACCTCAATGAATGAAAATGATTTCTATATCTTAATGCTTCATACTTGATCTTTACCATATTTCTTATATTCTATATACAATCAAATCAATAAATTGAAGCAAAAATTTTTTGTTTCTGAAAATAGAGCATTAATTTGAATATTGTAGTTGTTTGAAATACTAGGCATCAGCTGATTAGGACTGATTATTAATATATTTAATTTGATCTATTTATCTATAAATAAATTGTTGCTATATATGTAAAAACAATGTAAAATATAAATTTAATCGATATAAAATAAACTCAATTAAACAATAAAAAAATAATAAATTCTCACATGTATGTTTGTTTCATTTAAAACAATTTTCTTGAAATATTTTCAAGAAATCTGCCAAACAACCGAAAATATTTTACACAGATTAATCCAAACACCAGAAAATATTAATTTTTCTAGAAAAGTAATTCATTTTCTAGAAATCATTTTCCGGAAACCATTTTCAGTCAAACAAACGGAGCTTTAATGTAAAAATAAGAGTAAAGAGGTATATGATGATTATGTATATGTGAATAGAAATGTAAATGTGATGTGTGAAATAATGAGAAATGATGAATATGAAGTGTTATGCCCATGTAGACAAGTTAGAATCATTGTGATAATAGTGGCATGCCATTAAGGAACGCTAGCGCGCTTACTGTTTCGCACTTCGTGTGCTTACTATTTCGCACCTCGTGTGCCTACTGATATGCGTTATGTGCGCCTACTGATTGCACTGTGTGTGCCTACTAGATTGCACTGTGTGCGCTTACTGTTAAGTGCTTCGGTATTTCTTGTTTCGTTTATCCAATGGGTTCTATAGAAGTTTACGTTGGGCTAAAATGTGAAAAAAAAAAGAAAAGAAAAGAAAGTGGACCAAAGTGAAATGAATGTCAATGTGATAAGATACAAGCTATATACTGGTAAGGCAAAAGAGTAAATTACATGAGAAAATTTAAAAGTTTATACTTTGCTTTTGTAGTACTTACTAAGCCTTCACCGGCTTAACGCATTTATTTTAACGCATAGGTACAAGGAATACAAGAAGATAAATTGGGACCTCCCATCACATCACATCACTTAGAGCTCAAGTTTAGGTATATTACTTTTGATGTAAAATGACATGTATTATGAAACTTATATGTGTCCTTATTGGAAAACAAAAATTTTGTTTTGAAATGTTGTGTGTGATGAAATGAAATGAGGTATTTTAGATGAAATTGTGTTTTTGTACAAAATTTTTCCAACCTTAATGGCTTATTCTGGAGCTAGCGTATTAATATATCGTATATTAATGAAATACTTCTATATCAGGTTTATATGTATAAACCGTGTATAGGGGTGTTACAAGGTTCTTATCAGTAATATTTTTTCACGTAATTTTAATTGAGAACTTTTTTTGAATTCTGTAAAGTTATACTTACAATTTTAAAAACTTGCAACTTCAAGTGCATCCAACCATAATGAGCTTTAGATAGAATTACCATATACTATTGCTCATATTTTTCTTCCACAATTTAAGTAGATCTTTCACAATCAAATATTTTGACTTCAACCCCTTCAAGGGATAATGACAAAAAAATATCACAAAGATAATCACAATCAATTCGATTTATGATAAGTATAAATCAATAACCCAATCCTCTTTTGATTCATATGAAGTATAATCTTTTCCTCATTCACAATCTCAAAATGAGATCCATTATGAATATCTTTTAAAACCAATAAATTAACCATCACAAGATATTAATATATTAGCTTTTCTAGAGCTTTTGACTAATTTTATACTAACAAATATTAGAATAATATTGGTTTATTTTAGTACCAAATAAGATAAATATTTTCTATCTATAATGATAAAATTCATTACTATATTGTAATATTCTTCCTCAAAGAATATTAACAAAATAAAAATATTTGGACATACAACCATATGTAGCCAATAATCTTTCATATCACATTGATAACATAAGTTATCTTTATCCTTAGAATTGTTATCTTGAGAACTCTCATTGTTCTCTTATTCATCACTATGTTCCCACTTTTAGTGGTCCATGATTATATCTTTTATTCTCTTTATGTTTGCATTCACTTATGGGAATGCAACAAATTTAGTAGTACGAACTTATAAATGTTCCAATAGATTATTTATTCCATAATCACCATCGCATACATGCATGGATTTCAAATCAAAATCTATCTATTCATGTTGTCATGATTAGTCTCCAATTATCATAAACATGATATAATAAATCAAACATAATAAAATAAACCTGAAGATCTTTAACATTATTGTTATCACCATGGCTATTATCATGAGCACTGAGTGGTTAATGGCTCTAATGATTACCCATAGTATACAAGCCTCAATTGAAGACTGAAATAGGAAACAATTGACAATAGCAAATTTGGGTATATTTTTGTGACTTATGAAGACAAATAATTAAAAAGAATTGTGCTGATAACGTGTTATAAAATAAAAGGACAAAGAGTAAATAATAGAGAGAATGAGAGAGTAAAAGAGAAAACGTATTTTATTGATCAATAGAAGTCTGTTACAATGCTTCTCCAAGGTCTATTTTTATAGACATAGAAAGTATAAATGAATAGAAGTCTAATTCTAATAACTACTAAAATTTAAAGTTCATTCAAACTTATCTTGATCTTGATGGACATCCACTTAATAAAATATTCATAACAAAATCTACATTTTATTCCGAATTTTGAGTAAATATGAATGATATAAAATCAACTTGACCCATAAACTCATTTGTTATCATGACCCCTCTCTCTCTCTATATATATGTTTATATTAGAAAACGACGTAGAGATTAAAATGAATTCACCCTATTTAGGCAGAAAGCCACAAGATGTGGACAAAGAAGTTAAGTTGAGAAGAAAGAGGAGCTTGGAAGAGAGGATGAAGGGGTAAGTTTGGAGTCTAAAGGAAAGTGTATTTGAAGAGCCCTTGGCTCAAAGATGAGTGAGATGTAAATATGGATTGACTTCCCTTGCCACATGTCGGCTCCTATTGTTGCTAATACAGTCATTGTTCATAAAAAGTTGTTTTAACATTTTCACATTTTCTTGCATCTTTGTAAATTGTTATGAATCAAAGTCTAGGTTTTGTGAAATTGGATCACCATGAGGACTTGGGATTGCCTTGAGGGGGTGGTGGGTTGGTTTGTTCTTTCTGGTATTGAGGATAATATCTGGGTAGGTGTATTGTAACTTGCATGATATGGATACTGGAGCCAACAAGTTGTGCTGTGATTGTTACTAAGGATATTGTTGTCTCATGTTAGTCTAGGACTGATTTTAAATCATTTGAGGTTTGTGTCTAGGCTTGTGGTCTTATTTTCGTTCTTCTTTATTTGCAGGAACACCTAAGCCAGAGTGAACCATGTTGTCCCACACTCACCACAGCAATTGTTGTATTGGAAAGTGGCATAGTGATTAAAGTTGATTCACCCTAGTTAAGCGAAAAGCTATAAGGTGTGGCTAGAGGAGTTAAGTTGAGAAGAGAGGAGTTGGGAAGAGAGGATAAAGGGATGACTTTGGAGCCTAAAAGAGAGTATGTTTGAGGTGTTCCAAGTTTGAACACACTATGAATCCCGTGAGTGAGAAGAAAAGTAACAACCATATGGAGATGAAGCCTCAAGCCAAACAAATCCATGAGGTTTCCAAGTTTTATATTGTGTTGTTTGGTCGAGAGCAATGCAATCAAGCTTAGAGAGATAACTTTGGGAGAAATTTTAAGACAAATTTCTTTCATAGTGTTATACATATATGTTCCACTACCAAAGCACCATCATCGAAGCATTATAATCACTTGGCTCTACCAAGCATGTCTCCTTTGTCAAGAACCATTCTGTCAGATCATATGAAACATACAAGCCAATCATCTTTGAATAACCAAGTCATTTCGTAGAAACACTAGTCACTTATCGACTACATACCTTGCACCTTGATTATCTGATACCACGTCATCAACTTAACAAGAAACCAAAAAATGACTAATTTACTTATCAATAAGAAATGGAAGTAACCCATATTTTTGTCCCACTCATCCTTGAACAATGTGCTCTTTAGACAACAAATTCACCCTTCATCCAGGCTCCTCTCTCAACTTGTCTCCTCCATCTGCACTCTACGAGAACCGATTCCAATCTTTACGCTACTTTCATCATAGTTATACTGAAAGGGTTATAACTTTGACAATTAGTAAACAATTATTAGTTTCAATTTATTTAGGGCATGCTTTTATAAATTTTCTCGTAACCTTTTTGTACCTTAATAAAAAATTGCCAGCGAAAGTATTTCAGTTTTGTAGCAAGATTGAAATGATACATTGACATCTTAACAGGAAGCAAAATGTGTGGGGTTTTGACTTTTGACTTTTGAGTAAGGATATCAGACAAGCTCAATTCTTCATTAATCCCCCCAAAAAAAGAATTTGTCCAAGTAATTTATTATCCTCCTTTCTCTATGGGAAAAAAATATTATTTCTACAGCTGAAATAAATAAGGAAAAAAAGGTTGTCACTCTGTAACTTTGTAAATGCATGTCAAGCCAGTCTCCTGGACTCCACTTTCCTGACTGCTTTGCTTCCAATAATCTGTGAACTTTAATAGCATAACGATATTACTATGAAAATGGAAACACTGACTCAGACCAGCAAACTACTCAGATCTCATCAACAATGACCTTGACGTATTATAAACCTGTTACTTCTGAAAGTCAAAGGGGCCGGCATTTCCGCATTTTCACTGTAGTTAATTTACTTGATATTATGTGTGGGAACGCTGAGGTAGAATTTAGTGTTCTTGAAGTCATCCAGAAGAGGGTTGTATCCGTCTTTCGTTCTTGTCTTGGACGGCAAGCCAAACTCTTCCATGAATGAAGATGTATAGAGCTACAAATATAGGAAAGAGGAAAAGGTTGGTGACAGAGAATTTGCTGAAAAGTAACTACTTTTACTAGTAGTAGACTATAGTGTGCTGCCAACAATATTAGGGATTCCCTGGAGATTTTCGAAATCCAAGGACTAAAACCCTCTTCTGGGATACGAGTGACAGATTTAAACGATAACAATGCCATCAGCAAAGGTCTAGCTGCACTGATATTTATATTCGGTTGAGTTATTACACTCCATATTCATAAAAGCAGTTAGACTAACACATTGCTATCAATATATTTTCACCGGTGCAAATTGGAAAATTATCTGAATGCATTTTTTGCCTCTTATATCGCAGAGGCTCTTAAGGTTATAAGATTAACATGTTTTAACAAACCAGACTTGCTATATTTATATTTAGTTCCCCAGAGAATTGCTGGTAAGATTGGTCTCATGCCATGATACTGTTTTGGAAATATACCCTTCCACGGTTTTGAAATTTCACAGTAACCAAGAGAGACAGCCGGCCAATATTTTATATAGTTTTCTTCTAAATTACCCTTTTTATTAGAATAGAAATCCCACATCATAAAAGAAGTGAACTTACTGTGATAGTTCGCCTCTTTTTCCCCTGTGGGGATGATTTATCCTTTTGCAGTTTCAGCCATCCAGAACAGTAATGATCAATGTGTTCCAAAAGCCAAAAGTCAGTAGGAAAAAAGATGTCAGCATCTCCCTGTCAAAGAAAGTACCACAAAAACAGATCTTGAGATTTTAGATAGGTTCAACTTCGAAACCTCAAAATTAAAGAAAACTATACTGCCAGATCCTATCAACTTGCATTATGATTTTATTTACATGCTGATGCTTGAGGCTCATAGATAAGGAAAGATGTAAACTAGCCCTCATATCTCAGTTGTAGAGTTATCAGTTGGAATATGGGAAAGGTTGTGGACTCTTCGTTAAAGCTGAAGAGCTTTGCCAATTTTCCATAAAATCTGGGTCTTCAGCATCATTTGGAGATATATTTAGTAAAATCATTTTATAGTCCATTGATAACCTAGTACCACTTTTCCTAGCTGTTGAGCTTTATCCAGCCAGAGAAAGCTAACACTACTACAAACAGTATCTACATTGTCATTTAAATTTAGCATTACCAAATGAAAGAAAACAACAAAAAACAAAGCACCTTTGCATCAAGATAATTGCTGTAATCTGAGCTATGGCCATCTTTCTGCAGGAAATAAAAAAGGTGAACAATGTTAGACAAGATTGCGGAACCAGTGTAAAACATAAAATCTTCATCGGGAGGCTTTTTGTCTGTAGTTTCAAGGAAGCAAATAAAGAATAAGACCTTGAAAACCATACAAATATCCAACCATGCTTCTAAGCACTGTCATTCATATGGGAAAGTGAAGACCCTGATATTAGAGTAATTACACAATGGATCTTAGGCAACTATAAACCACAAAATAATAATAATAATAAAGCATTAGATGGATTATGGCTATTTGCCGATTGGACATACTGGCTCTTCTGAACAACTGTCATCCACAGTAAGTTTTATGCTATGTTACTTGGACACGAGTGTGAGCATCAGTCATGAGAATGGTCACATTTTTGTAAGGTTTTCATGTATTTGGGAAATTCTTGGAGGTTAAATCTCCATATCCATGAGTCGAACACAAGTATTGCACACAGGTACTTCAACAAAATGAAGAGCCGGAGAAACATAGTTTACATGCACCTTGACAAATTTGTAGTTTTAGAAAATGTCACAGCTAAGATACAATCAGCACCAGAATAAGCAATGTTGAGAAGAAGATTCAAATTTGATGAATTTAGGACAACTTCCTTTTGGAATTTATTTATTTTGAATCAATTGTAAATGCAGAATTGAAGAGATATCAGCATAGTTAAAATCACAATTTGTTCTAATCATAATAATGAAGATCTTCATACCAGACACTGCGAATTTTTATTCATTCTCTATAATTGTTAAATGAATAATTTAGTCAGAACTAGCAGCAACAAAATTCATCTTCAATGGTGAAGAACTCCTCTCTTGGACAGCTTTAGGCACTAGTTTCAGGAAATCATTCTTAAAATTATACCTATATCTATATCTGAGAGTAAAAAGTAAAGAAACCCTGGCTTTGCTCTTCACTACCAAATGCCATTCAGGGATCAAACCCTAGCAACTTCAACTAAAATAAATAAATAAATGAAAGATAAAGAAACTACCTTGGTTGAAACTAGTGGAGCTCTTTCACCGGGTACCTTCACATCAGGTAGGAAACTGAAGTCTGAAGCAATCAAAGACATTTTTGGTAATGCTGCATGTAAAACTTCAAGAAGTTTCTGCATACATCAAAAGAAATATTATAACAAAAAGTAGTTTGCACTTTGACCCAAAAACAAACCTTTTAAAAAGTTCTCTTACCATGCAACCAGTTGGAAGCCAACATCTTCGTGGTTTTGGAAACAATTTAGACCAAGCTTTTGACACAATGCTGCTTTGCTTGGTATCGTTTTTATCTAGTTCCAGAATTTCGACACAACATTTAATTAATGAGTCTTGTAAAGGTTTATATAGTTCTGATAGTCCTTCCCTGCAAAAGAAGGAAAATGAGGGTGTTGGCAGAAGATCATTGAAATCATCACACATCTAACAATGTACTAAAGATATCAATTCTTACAATGTGCCAGCTTAAGAAATCCTTTCAATTCTTTGCAATGTGAGTAGCTTTGCTAAAACTCTAAAGATATGTCCCTTCACTATAGAACTAAAAATAAGTAGGCATAAAGGAGTTCTTTGAGTAGAGTAAGATATTTCTGTTAAGTGTTTGGATCTCACATTGGCTCAGTCTGAAAAACGTGTGCCTTTATATAGGTAGGCCATCACCACCTATTGCCAATTTTTCTAAGTTGGATGCTTAACACAGTTTTCAGTTGGTAGTAAACATGGTATTAGAACTCAATTTAATTTTCCTTTTGCAATTTTGTCGTTTGTTATTCTGTCTGTATTAGGTTTTTTACAATAGGCCAAAATGTGAAGGGAAAGCTTTAAAAGCTATGATATAATATGTAATACATAAAAGCTGAAAATTATAGCATAGTGGTGTATACCCGTCGAGCTGTTTTTCAACCCATACTTCCATCCACGGGGAAACTTGATTTTCAGAATAGATAAGATCATGCGGAAGATTATCAAGCACCTGTGAAAAATCAATCACGTAAATTTGGTTTGGTACACAGGACCTAAAATGACCCGCTAGAACTTAAAAGAAGCTTGCCCAGAGACTACTTATATTAGAAGGTAAAAATATTTTTTTTATTCATGAATATAGCAGACAGGGTTAGAATCTAGAGTCTTTTCACATGGCGCAGCAAAAAATTGTTCCCATCAATTTATCATCAGCTGGTCTTACCATCAGCTCTGAAAGAGAATCATCATATCAACAGCCAGTTACATAAAGCAATTCCCATCTCCGTCACTCTAACCAAAAACTACATTCATATATTTATATTCATCACCTTTCGGGAAGAGTAAATTTAAAGAAGCCCATTCCCAATTATTTGTTTGATCTTTTTACACTTGACCTATTTGTTTATTTGCTTTGATGTGTCGCAATAAATGAGCAAACTGAACAATTTTAATTATCTAACCATTGAGTAGCAAAAACTGGTTACATGGATGACAAAGGATAAAGTTGAGATAAAGCACACCTCAAGCATTATTACCCAACACGACTGTTGCTCCACATCTCCTGTTAGAAACAAGAACTAGTTTAATTTCTTTCTTCATGATTGCTAATTCAAGACAAGACCAAGCTAATAAGATACACATATCACCTAAGAATATTTTAAGGTGAGAGAGAGAATAGCATAACAATAAAACATGGAATATCGTGTCTATATAGTTCAATTAGAAAGTAAGAAAATAAAACTAAAAAAAGTTCAATATTGAAGAAGGCCTACCCCATCCACTCCTGTCCATGGCATCCCGGTGTTCTACTTTAAATCTTGAAAGGTGACTACGAACTTCTCCTACAGTTTGTTTTTGTATCTCAGCCAATGTAGGACTAATTTCCACTGAGCTGCAGGAAAAAGAGAACTTTCAGGTACAAGATTGTACGGTATAAAAATTGGATTCCTAACAGGCCTTTCCATATTTAGAGATGACAATCAACGGCAGTTAAAGTCAGTAAGATATGCCTCAACAACAAGAAAAACTCTCTTACGTTAGGCTTGTGAAGATGAATTCAAGAGAGTGGGTTTGGATTTAGTTGGCTATATAAATTATGAGAATGAAATGCGCACACACTGAGCAAAAATTAGTTAAGATTTAATATACACCTATATATTTAAAAGGGCACAAATAGATGAATTTCAAATTCACTACTAAATAGGCATCCACCAAAATTTGAAAATAATCATGAAGGTCATATTTAAATGAACTTTATCACACAATTTAACCTAAACTCGAAATTTCAATTACCAAATGCAACCTTAGGTACTTTTAATTGGTGTAAGTTAAATAGTGAAATTTGAAATACTGACAGTCTCAACCGCAAATTGAGTATTAAAGCTATGTAAAAGCATGATACTATCTACAGGAAGGACCTTGAGGGCATTGAAGATAACATTGAAAACCAGTTTCTTTCCCACACTACATAACTTCATTTGAATGATACCTTCAATCATGAATCAGTTTCATTCCCATGCTGCATACCTTTGAATGACTGATACCTTTTATGAAGTTATGATCTCGGCTAAACTGGGAATTTTATTTATTTGCTTCTAGACAGAACATGGACCCTATTCTCTCAAATTTTAAAACAATGTAAAATTGCTTTAAAGATGGAATTTTTTAAAGGTGCAGTGTCTTGACATGTTTATTGTGTCCTTACAGAATACATATATTCATAAGTAAGGCAAAATAGAACGGCGGGATATGATAGCACATTAGTTCATCCTAAATAGAGGATTAGCTAACATACATACGTGTATGTCATACTGTTGTAAATTCTAGGAGGAGCATTCAACATTATGTAATCCAGTATGCCCTTTGCACATGTTCCAGATCCACCGCCAATTTCATATATCTGAGCAGACAGCACAAGCAGAATTAATTCAAAAATTAGATTTATATCCAGATCCCAAGATTTACCACCAATCTTGATGGTTTGGGATAAAGATGACTATCAATGTAAAAAGACAATCTAACACTCTACATCTACATCTTGTAGAGTTTAAACTGAAATGAGGTAGCAGTTATGTAAACAAACATAGGATACTTGTCTTGAAAAGCATGTCTCAAAGTACAATGAGACAAAAACATAAATAACTATACAGAATCATTCGAACATAGTTTAACCCTCCAATACCAGATAACCACTGATAAGCTGAACAACAGATACAAAAGTGACAAAAAATCATCTTTCAATTTCCAAATATAGATTTTGCTCTTATATAACTGTGATCCTACACCTCCAAGTCTCCAACAGTGGAACAATTTGTATTCACCTATTACTGTAATCCTCGCTTAGTTGTGTCTTAGTTAAATTAAGTGAAAGTACTACTTCCAAGACTCTAAAGATGACAATTATGCTTAAAAAACACAAGCAGTTTGGATTCTATAATCTACAAAATACAGAAAATGAAGAACATATGATTATGTTTGCATATTAGGATCTTGAACTATGAATTGGTTCCCACAAGGTAGGCATCTTCTGGCCATTGCCAAATGAAAGTATGAAGGAGGGCAAGTCACTGTTTTGCATCTAATTATTAACTCAAGAGGATTCAAAAGGAAAATAGAAGCGAACCAAGAGTTCCAAAGCATACATTCTAACATTTGCACCGCAAATTTAGAAGTTTTACTTTCCAATACAGAATATCCATGCTAGTAGCACGGAATGAAACATTGTAACAAACTGTACTATGAAGAATCATTATAATGCCTAAGAACTATTAAGTTTTCTCATAAGTTCTAGCTGGGGTGAGAAAATTATCAAAACCATATTCCCCTAAAAAATAGAGCAATATTTTCTAGAGAGAGAGAGATTGAAAAGGTCAAATTGATTTTAAAATTATAGAAGCTAGAAAATTATAAGTTGACAGCTTGTATGATTTTTAATATAAAGAGAATGAGGGAACTTACTTTTAGTGGAACTGAAAGGTTAGCTGTACGCAATATGGCTTCAGCAATTCCCTGGGCATACCATGGCTACAAGGAAGGTAAAGCTCACATCAAAATAAAGGGAAGAGAAAATCACGTCAATAAAGCTCACTAAAGGGAAAAGGAGTTAAACTGTTTTGCTATATATGAAGCTCAGTTCAATATTTTAACGGCCATGGAAAGGAATAAGAGATCAAGAAGACACATAAGGTTATACAATTTCAGACATTCAACAACAGCCCCCACCCACACACTAGCATGATTACATGACACACATATATGTACATGTATTTATACAAAGATAGAGAGAATAATCAGCTATAAGCCTATAACCACCATGCAAGGTGCAGAGAAAAACAAATAAAACATATATCAAAGTTTTTCCTGCTCATACTACTACGGCCACCTTAAACATAAGAAAAAAAAAAAAGAAATTCAATGTCATCTCATAATATGAAGGCACAGTAAATGGCCCTCGCAGGTGTAAGCCAAATGGTTAATAATATGACAAGCCTGAAGCAGAAACCTATGTAACTCTTCCATAACAAAGTTGGAGTAAAAATAAAAGGAAAAAGGAAAAACCCTAAACCAGAAAATGAAATAAAGTAACCGAAGGGAAAGGGGGAGCAATAGAAATCAATTACTTAACCAGAGGACAGGTCTTTTTGAAGTAGGGGAATAGAGAGAAAATCAGTTTCCTAAATCTTTTACTAAAACAGCCATTCTTAATAACATCAGTTAGTGAACTTTAAAGGCACAACAAAAAGATAACTTAGCCTTCAAGTATTTTTAATCTCAATAATTTAAAACAACACAAAAAAAAAAAAAAAAAACAGTTAAAAAGTGCATAAATAACCATAAATATCATACTTGCTGCATTAACAAGAAGAGTGGCACAAGCAATGTCTTACCAAAATACATGCTGTGATACTGTGAACAATAAACTTCTTTTGTTTTAAAAAAATTGAATGAATAGACTTTGCTCCAGTGCCAGTAAGGTTATGGTTGTGAAGTCTGCTAGAGCATTACCTTAAAAAGCTCCACGGGGGTGAACCATGCAATGCCACTCTGCTTATAGATCTTATCCAAGTGTTTCATGTATGCTTTCCTTCCTAAAACATGCCAAAAGATTGGTGCTAGCCTTAGCAATATAGTCTACAATAGAAGACCATCCGGCACCCAAAAATGAAGCTTTTAAGGGCCACATCTACTAAATTTATACTTAAAATTTGTCTATTGCAGTTCTTGCATTTCAAAGAACAAATACTTTTAAACATAAAAGCTCAATACAGATTCTATGAGCTTAGATTTGAGGACACAAAAAGAAATGCAACTAAATCAAACTAGTAAGTGATCAATATTGAAGGTTTTGAAGCTGCCTAAATATCAACTTCTTTGCATAGCTTATGTATGTATATATATATATATATGTATTTGGTACTGGTAAGTTAACCATCCTCATTATTTTTTTATTCAAAATCTATCACCAATCCACATGGAAAAGTACAAACACATTACAGAGCTTACAGATAACAAAATCCAAAAACTTCTAACAATACCTTCAAGTTGGTTGAACTTTATGCTCCTCTCGAGCGCACCAACAGCACCGGACCTCTGAGAGAAGTACCCATGGTTAGGATCATATAAAGCCGAATGTATGAAATCCCTAACCTGGAATGAAAAAATCCAACCCATCAATCAAAATTGCATGAAATTACAAGGACGCATATTAAATGAACAAGCCTTCAAATCTAAACCAGCGCAAAGCAACCAAGTAAAGAAAATCACAATAAATAACCCAATAAACAATGAAATGAAAAACAGACAAAAAAAGAATGAATGTAGCCAGAATAATGCAATGATATTAACAAAATATATAATAATAAAAAAAGGGAAAACCCAAGAATTAAAAGTGGAAAGAAGTTAAATTAACTTACAAGAACGGGTTTTTCTCCAACAATGCGGGTGGAGAAGAGAGCTTGAAATGATGGAGCAAATGGCTCATTTGGGGTAACTTCAGAGACATAAGTAAATGAATAAATAAAACATCTAAATCAATTAAAAGAATGAGAAAGACAGAAAGAGACAGAGAGAACCTTTACGCTTGTTAAAGATAAATGGAAAAAGCTTTCCGCTGGAATTAGAACGAGAGAGCATGACCTGAACCTGTTAGATTAGATTCTTTCTTGAAGGACCAGGCTTTTTTCCCCTTCTAATGAGGGAGACCGATTCCTTAAACCCTTGTTCCGTTTTCCGTCTTAGTTTTGTTCATTTACACCAATAGGCTACGTGTCAAATAGAATAGGATAGTGCTCTAATGGAATCGAATAGAAATAAGAATGATTTAATTGGATGAAATAGAATTTTTTTTGTATATTAAAAAATAATATTTTTTATAAAAAATCATATTTAAATATAAAACATTTAAATAATATTTTATTTTTATGTTTTTGAAATGTAAAAATAATATTTTATATTAAATTATATTAATTTATATTAAATAAAAAAGTGACAATATAG
Organism: Kokia cookei; assembly: GCA_039519145.1. Taxonomy (NCBI): domain Eukaryota; kingdom Viridiplantae; phylum Streptophyta; class Magnoliopsida; order Malvales; family Malvaceae; genus Kokia; species Kokia cookei. The sequence goes on from CM076907.1 coordinate 27,521,830, forward strand.
TAACATATACTTCCATGTTAATATATCATCCTGCAATTAAATACAAAAAGTTATATTACTTCCCCACCACATTCATTTATACATACAAAAAGTGACATATTATAATTACATCCAAAAAAATTATATTAGTTCATCACCACATCCATTTGCACATACACAAAAGTGACAACCCTCTATGGTATACAAAAAGTTATATCCATCCACCACCACAACCACATCTTTAATGGGTAGAAATAAATTTTCTCACCCATACTAATCACATAGAAGGTGGTGGACTTAAGGCCCCTTTGTTTAGCTTTTTTTTTGTCTCATTCTATAATACTGTTATAGTATCTAATCTAATCGTCATCATTGTTTTTACACTAGCCATAGCTAAATGCAACACCCATCCAAAAGGGCCCTTAGGAAAACGAGCATCTACGTTGGATGATAAAAAAATTGAAGAAAGGAGAAGCCTTTGTTAAAGCCAATCTTCTTCGTGAAATTCAACCTTTGAACCAAGACTTCAAAGGAGAAAACAATACGAAATAAGTCAAATACATTTTTACTAACTTAATTTCAACATCTTATATTGATTGAAGTCCAAAGACTCCCTCCATATTAGCTCTTTTACATCTTCTTTGCTCAAGGTCATCTACTCAAAATCGAAGACAAAAGGAGATGGACAAGTAGACTCTTCATTGATTTCATGAAGACTTACAAATATAGGTGATTCAACACTTCCTCAACTTTACATGCATCATACAAAACAGATGATTCTTATAAGAAAAATGAATAAAGAAATTGAGAAGAAAAAAACATTGTAAATTCCCTTGCCAAATTTATTAGTGATACGCTTGCTTGGATCAGAAACCGACATTTTTCTACAAGGTCAATTGCCATAGAAGATATGTCTGGGAACTTTTCAGCAAAAGGTTGCTTAGGGAAATAAGGAAGCTGGTTAACATACTTTCGAGCATTGTCACTCCTAAGGAATCTGAGATTTGAATCTTTTGTCAACCTTAGTAGTTGTTTTATGAAATAGTTAGAAAAGTGAGACGTTTATCTAAACATGTCTTATCATCATGCAATCAATGTCTACTAAAAATTTACAACCTGCTTCAATCTTTCATTGTAACTGTACCTAAAAATGTTGATTATATAATATTCAATGCTCTTCTATGAAACTGAAGAATTGGTTTTAGGGTTGAGTGAAAACTAAAGGATGAATACCTTAGTAATAAGGCCTAATTGATGAACATAATCTTAACCAAAGAAAATTAGATCCCTTCTAATTTTCTCTATAAGAATACAACCAACTGACCTGATATCAATAGTAGTAACATATTCTAAATAATTGATAAGTAATTCAGGGGCCCGATACCATTTGGTTACAACATACGCGGTCATGAAGTCTGTCTCTGAAGTGGTTCTTACAAGACCAAAGTCAGAAATCTTGATATCACAGTTTGCATTGAGAAGTAGGTTGCTTGGTTTTAGGTCACGATGCAAAACATTTGCTGAGTGTATGTACTTAAGACCCCGCAACAGTTGGTATAAGAAATACTAAAAAATAATATAGTTATAGCCCAACTTTCGATAGTACATAATTGTACTAAACTACCATTGGTGATATGTGATATTGAAATATGTTTGTTGCAACCAACTAAGATATAGTACACAGGTCAAGATAAACTATTAATGACACCGATAACATCACAAACTAGGACCTTGCTAAAAGGGAAAAGCTAATAAGAATGGTATATAACCTACTTGATAGTGATCATCGGTGTCTAGACCGTATTATCTTATATAGATCAATGTCCATATGCTCACATGCAATGTAAACATCATTGAACTTTTCCTTCTCTGGCGGGGGTATTATGTCCTTGATTTTGATAATCTATAAAAAAAATGTTAATGTAACACTTCATAGTATAACATGAAAAGAATAAACAAACCTAATAAAATGTATTAACAATGCGAGTTAAGAATCTAATAGATTACATTATCATGATCCACATGACAAAGGAGCTTTATCTCACAGAGTGTTCTTTTAGCATCAATTATGTTGTCGAATGCATTCATAATCTCGTTTATTGCAACCTCTTTCTTTGTCTTGAAATTTGCTGTAACACCCAAAATCCCGAGTATTGTCACCAATTAGGATTTCGGTGTCATCTATTCATATTATACTATTCATCTTTTACACATATCTGATTGTTCACATTTTTATTCAATTCAAAAATAATTTTTCTCACGATTTAAAACAATATCTAAACATAACATTATTTTGTCAAGGGTAAAAATGGAATTACGAACATTTTAGGGGACTTCTACCAGTACCTGAAGGTCAAGTATCGATAGTAGTCAATTCAATGAACAATTCTACATAGTGCAAGTTTCTACCGATACTTGTACTAGTTCTACCGATACAAGTCATGCATCTACCGATACTAAAAACTCTAGAGAGCTAAATTTCCATCTTGTAACTTCTACTAATACAAGCATGCAAACTATCGATACTTTTATACATACAACTATCAGTACTCACAATTTAACTACCGATACAACTCAAGTCAGTATACAACCTCTTTCCTACCCTGCATTTCTACCGAAACACACATGGGTTCTACCGAAACAAGTAAGCTAAATCTCTAGAATTTGTACCAAACACAAGTTCATTGTTTCCATATAAGCACAACTTTTATCTATGCATTCAAGACAACACAAATACAAGATTTATACCAATACAAGGTACTTAGGACTACATTCAACATTTCATCAAACATAACAAGATTTTTCACAAACTCATTGTATATAGAAAAGGTAATATCATCCTAGTGCATGCCATAAGACCAAGTGATATAAGATCTACCATACAAACTCCGCAATAGTGTGATTTCCTCGAGATGATCCGGTCTTCAAACAGCAAAACGTATCTACAAAACAACAACAAAATCACGAGTAAGCTTATTAAGCTTAGTGAGTTCGTGATTATCATTTTTCTTACAGAATAAACAGATCAGTTAAAAGATGATAACGAGTATGCATTCGAAATCATGTGTATAATAACGAAACTAAATCTCTTCAGTCCTCCAGACTTTAACTCCATTTTCAATCACAGATGACATTTAGCTCTTACGAGCCTAGAATGATTAGCTCTTACGAGCCCAGATAGAGTTTAACCAGTATACGATGCTGCTCACACAAGCTGATGAGAACCCGTAACATATGCAAAGTCTCAGCCATCGATACGGTCTAGAATTTCTCACTCTTGATGCTGCTTACACAAGCTGATGAGAATCCGCAACATATGCGAAGACTCAACCATCGAAACAGTCTAGAATTTCTCACTCTCGATGCTGCTCATACAAGCTGATGAGAATCCGCAACATATGTGAAGACTTAGCCATCAGAGGAATCCGTAATTCATTATTCATTTAGAATCTGTTAACTTGCAATGTTGCTCACACAAGCTGTTAGGATACTGCAACTTATGCAGGATCTTAGCCATCGCTTCAATTCAAATAATTGGTCCGAAGCCTGACATTTTGTTTCTTTCTTTGCCTTCCCATTATCACGAATGTTAACCTTTCTCCATTTGCTATAACAATAGTGAAACACAGGAAATAAACAATGTATATATAACTATCACTACGAACTTATCGGATGAAATTGCAGTTTAGCTAAACTTTAGGGACTATTCCGCTAATTTCTCTTTTTCACAATCCGTGGTACGATTGTAATCTAAATCAACAATTCATTCAAATTTCACATTAAAAACACATAATCAAATCATTTAACAAAATTTGGTCCTTTTCGAGAAAATTACGATTTTAAAACCTTAATACTTTCCTTTTATTCAATCTAGTCCTTTTAACACAAAACATGCAAAATACTCATTTCCACCTCAACTCATACCAGCCGAATATACCATGATCTCATACAAATCCCTACAATCCATTTATTTCACCTAAAGTACACCTAATTTCATATTTTAGTATTTTAGTCCTTAAATCTTAATTTCATAAAAAAATCACTTCACAAAAAGATCCAACTTAATCATCAAGCATCCAAAGCTATCAAAAAATTTCAAAGACAAGCATATTAAAAAATGGTAAGATCCACTACATTTGACAGATTCACAAATTAGTCCTTAGATTAGCTAGATCAAGCTAACACGGACTCAAAAACATGAAAATTACTAAAAACGATCAAGGTTTGCTTACCCAAATCAAAGCTCAAAGTTTATCAATGGAAAACCCTAGGTTTTCTTGTCTTATCCATGAAGAAGAAGAAGAAATTAGAAGAAAAATGTGATTTTTCTTCTTTAATTTCATTTTTATACATAATGGCAATTTTGTAAATATTTAGTCTTTCATGATTAGTTTAATTAATCACTTATTTAGCCTTAATTAATTATACTCATGATCAATTTAACTCATAACAACCCATCCACTAAAATACCATAGGTTAATTTATTTATTTGATCCTTCAATTATAATTGAATTCCAATTAAACCCACTTATGTACAAATTAGCCTTAAACTAAAAAGGACTAAATAAATAAATAACCCAAAAGTTAGTGGAAGATAATCATATCCTCCACCGCTTGGACTTTTTGACCATGGTGTAATTACTACTTTGGTCCCTTTTATTTTATTCAATAGCAATTAACTTTTACCCCTTTTACAATTTACTCATTTTTCCTTAATTAAACAATTAATCATCAAAATTACCCAGCCAAACTTCAATTCACATATAATAAGAATCTATAAATATTTATAAAAATATTTATGACCCTTAACATCAGAAACAAGGTCCCGATACCTCATTTTCTAAAGCCACTTAACCTTTGAACCAAACCACTTATACAAAATTTTAATTTAATAATTAAAATTCTTCAATTCAAAATTCCAAATAAAACTATTTTTGACTAATTTAATTTAATCACTCATTTATAAAATTTTCTCATCGGATTTGTGATCCCGTAATCATTGTTTTCGACATCACTGAAAAACAGGCTATTACATTTGCGACACAATGCAATTATCATAGGATCCAGTTTCATTGTGACTCAAAATATTGTTTTGAAACTTTAATCTCATAGTCTCTTTTTTAAAAGCTCAATTGATCAAACCAAAATTGTCAAGAAGGGGGTGAATTGACTTTTTAAAAATTTAGGAAATCTAGACAGGAAGGATAGAAAGATGAACATAATGATTTAGAGTGCAATTGCCTACTCCACTACCTTAGCTTTCCACAACTAAGGATTTTTCCAAATTCACTAATTTGTTTAACCTTTGAGTTCAAGGTTTAACCTTACAACCCCCTTAAGATTTCTATCCAAATCTTAAGACACTAACTCTCTCAAAGAGTAAATACAAATAGCAAACTAAGAAGAAATCCTTACAAGATCAAAATATTATCCTATGAAAGAATTGAGCACTAAGGTTGAATTGATTGATTTTTAGACTTGATTATCTTTCTTGTTAATCATACAAAAGTTAGAATACCATCTCAATTTATCAAAAATCAAAGAGCTATGAAGCTAACTTGTGCTAAAATGTGTGAAGATCTTTTAAGGAGAGGATGAAAACATGAGTGCTCTTCAAAATTGAAAACAAATTTTGTGTTTAGAGAGCTTAGGAATAAAAAAAGATGAACTAATTTCGGGAAGAAAGCTTTAATTTGGTGTTTGACAAATTTTTTGAAGAAGATGTGAAAATGAGAGGAAGGGATGGTGCGGGTTTTTAATAAGCACCCAATTTTTAAAATTTGGGCCATTTCCCATTTAACCACCTCTAGCTTCTTCCCTTTTTTAAATAGGTCCTTGCTTTTCAATTAAAACCAATTTCAAAATTATTTTCAAATCAAACCTCATTTTAAAAAATAAAGTTTAACCAAATTAATTCTCGGATACCTAATTTTAATTTCAAAACCTAAAACTATTAATTCTAATTATTTTAATATTTTATTTAATTAATTCCAAATTATTTAATTATCTAACCTATTTACGAGTTTTGGTTTACTAACCCTTGAACTTACTTACCCAATTCTACTAACCTAATTTTTGGGGTGTGACAATTCTCCATCTCTAAAAAGAATTTCATCTTCAAAATTACCTAAACTAAACTGATAGGATTATTCACGTTCCCTCGAATGCCCAGCTTCTTAAGTAGCATCTAAAGTTTTGTGGATAATTACAAATCCTTAACCAACAGAAATCTTTGATTACATATTACTTTACTTCCTCATGCCAACATCTCGATTGATATCCTCTATTCACTATGACACTCTCGTCCACTGAACTTGTAACTGTTAATCCTAATTTAATTATCTCTACAGACATTTTCGACTTGAGTTTCCTTGAATATTTGATTATGTAACACTGATCTGTTGAATTTGTTCCTAACAGATTGAACTACTTTTCACATTTTAGGAGCTTGAAATTAAAAATTTTCCTTTAATTTCCTTAGGATTTAGTTTAGTTTTTTTGTTTGGAATAAATTGTGTAAAAAGTGCATAAAGGTGCGTTTTATTATCTTTAAGGTTGTTGAGGCCTAAGAGTTAGCTAACGTATTTTGCGAGTGTGCAGGAGACCTTTAGAAGTCAAAACAAGTATGAAACTGATCATTATGTCACGACACAGACTGATCTACGTCGTAACAAAGGGACCAGACTTGAAGAATATTGAAGCTAACTTATTTGTCGCGACAACACTTGTACGATTGCACCAAAGGAGTGGATTGACCTCTTCGTCGTGACACAGGACCAGATGTGTCGCCACATTGACTCCTAGACACAAATTTTACACTGAATGAAGGCTGTTTCAATCTTTACAATGCCACTTAAACACGTGGAACAACAATTGACCTAGGGTTGAAGAAAATGGGCGTCCAAGGCTATGAATAGGACCTTCAGCACTAGGGTTTTGCACACCTTTTAGATTTAGTTTCATTTTCATTTGTTATTTTCTTTTCCATTTTGGAAACGAGATTTGTAACTTTGCATAAATGATTGTGGAATTATTTCCCAATAGATTGCTATACAATTCAAGTTTCTTTTACTTCATTGATTCAATTCTATATTGATTTCTATTATTGTCTTTATAATGTTTAGAGAAACTATGAGGAACTAATCCAATTTTGGGGGATTATGGAGTGGAAGTATGAATATTTAACTATTGTATACAGGGATTTTCAATTGGATCAACTGTTTAGGAAAGGAAGAATGTGAAACAAACATTAGGTTTGACAACCTTAGAAAGTCTTCTAAGTGGGAATGAACCTAAAATTGGTATTGCCCATTCGTGAACATTTTGACCCCAAACCAATTTAGACTATGACATCTAGCGATAAGTAGTCTCTATTGCCTCGTTATATTGGTGGAAGATCGAAAGATCTTGCTAGGGCAATGAGTAGTTGATTGAAGCAAAGTCCCCAAAACCGATGGTTGAAGAATCCATACTGAAGCGAGCTAATATCCCCAAGTCTGTTTATCGAATCTACCTATCTCTTTCCTTTACTTTATTTTCTTTATTTTTATGATCTACAATCACAAACTCTTTACTTCAGTTTCGAACTATAAACTCAAGAATAGTACTAATTACTTCTTGTCCTTGTAGGGATTCTCACTATTGGTTTAAGCTTCCTTTGGGTACGATCATTGGAATACTATAAGTGTTTTGTTGTAATAGACTATATTACAACTTGACCCATATACTTGCAGAAGCCCTAAAACACACTAAACAAGAGTACATTCAGAGGTGGTCAAGTTGTTGGCGCCGTTGCTAGGGAGGCAACACCTTAGTGATTTCTATCTCTATATTGTTATTTGAATAATTAGGAAGTTTTTAGGTTATAGATTCTATTTCTTTTATTTTAATTTTTATTATTATTATTTTGTTTTAATTTTAGTTTATGATTTGGATCTAAGGAAACTTGGTAGATCCAATCTCTAACCCTGAAGCATTGATTAGACAAAACCATAGAAACTAACAGTCAATGCAAAATTCGCCATCGCCCAAGGAACGAGAAGAGCCAGAAGAACCACTCATTAATCTTGTCCATAACAACGTCGAGGAAGTTAGGATACCACTATAGCTCCCTACAAATGAATCGATGGTGGAAGTTCAAAGAATTCTAAGGGAGTACTCTTTACCCAATATATATCTGACGCGAGGGAGTGTCGCTAAAAATATGATAGCCCCTAATACCTTTGAGATCAAGCTAGCCATGATTCAAATGATTCAAAACAATTTACAATTTAGAGGGACCATGGTTAAAGATCCTAGTTTACACTTAAAGCGGTTTTTACAATTATGTGATACTTTCCGTTATAATGGTATTACTGATGATGCCATACGTTTCAAATTATTTCCATTCTCTCTAAATGACAATGCTTTTTCTTGGTTGGATGGGCAGGCACCAAGATCAATTACTACATGGGACGAATTCATAGGAAAATTCCTACAAAAATTCTTTCCCATTAGTAAGACAGTCCAACTCTAGAGAGAGATCATGACATTCTGACAATTTGAGGGCGAAGGGTTCCATGAAACATGGGAACGATTGAAATCACTGTTACAAAAATGGCCACATCATGGTATGCCGGAATGGTTACAATTATAGACATTCTATAATGGGTTAGACGCATCTGCCAGATCTGGGTTAGATAGTGCGATAGGAGGAACCCTAATAAATAGAACCTATAACGATTCTTATGGGTTAATTGAAAATATGATAATGAAATCTTGCCAGTGGCCTACTGAGAGGTTCGTATATGGGAAAAAATCTTCTTCGATTAAAATGATATAGAAAGATGACAAATACCAACAATCGTTGAAGAGACTGAACCGAGTAGAATCTGCCATAAGGGCAACATAATCACAAGCAAAAGATAAGCCTCTCTACCACTATTTTACCAACACTAAGGATGTTAATTATGTTGGAAATAGAGGTGGAAATCCCTACTCAAATACGTACAATCCAAGATGGAAAGATCATCCTAATTTAAGATAGGGAGGCAATCTAGGAGGTTGTAGTAGTAGTAGTAACAATGTGAGAAATTCAAACTACCAATCTCCATTTTTGCAGAGGCAACCAGAGAAAGCAGTCCAAAGTGACAATACTGTATGTGGTCAAAGGTTAGACAGGATAGAAGGAGAAATGAAATCGATGAGAGTAGAGGTAAGGCAAGTGCAGTTTGAGTGCACTAATTCCGCTTAATCCTTGACAAAACTAGAGGAACTGATGGACCAAGTACTGAGTATGATAAGAGATCTCACTAGGCAAATTGGAACCGGTATCCCTAGTAATATTGAAAATAATCCTCAAAGGAAGGGGAAAGAGCATGTCAAGGTTTTCGAGTTAAGATCGGGAAAAGTACTGTGTAGCCTAGAAAAACCCAAAGAGGAGGAGGAACACAGAAAATCAAAAGAGGTTATAAAAATTCACTTCGAAGATGGCATTACGGTCATTGTAACCAAAGAGGTACCATTAGAAGGAACACCAGGACAAAAAGAGGAGATGCCAAAAGAGGAAAAAGGCACCACTATTCCATTCCCTAAGAGGTTAGAGGAAAAAAAGAAGCAAGATGGTGATGACTTTGTAAGTTTTTTGAATCTATTCAAATCCCTAAATGTTAACTTACCTTTGATTGAACTCATAGAAAAGGTACCAAAATACGCCAAGTTCTTAAAAGAGATCATGTTGAAGCGTAGAAGAATCAAAGTAGGTGAGTAGGTGGAAGTAAATGCATCTTGCAGTGCTATTATCTCTAAACAGATTCCCAAAAAACTGACGGATCCTGACAGTTTTACTATTCCAAGTAAGATTAGGAGTCTTCAATTCAAGCGAGCTTTATGCGATCTCGGTGCGAGCATAAATTTAATGACTCCGTCGATTTTTGGAAAACTTGGGAGTGGAGATATCAAGAACACCCAAGTGACTTTACAAGGGCAAATAGATCATCTGTGCAACCGAAGGGAATTTTGAAAGACATGTTGGTCCAAGTGAGAAGTTTTATCATCCTCGTAGATTTCATGGTGCTAGATTTTGAAGAAGACAGGGATATACCTATATTACTAGGAAGGCCCTTTTTAGCCACGTCTAGGTCTACCATTGATTTGAACACCAACGAATTGACGATGAGAATTAATTGTGACGTAGAATTCTTCAAATGTGGGGATAGAATAGATGGAACAAAAGGTCACAACGAACACTTTCATTTGCTTGACATGGATGAGAGTAAAGAACCTAGTAAGATCCCTTTTATGAACAAGGAACGAATTAATAGGTTCAAAGAAAGTGATTAGTTAAAGAAAATGGAGAAGAATGATGGGAGATGGATGAATGCGGAAAAAAGTTGGACAAGATTGACGAGGGTAATCATACTGGATGATTCCGGTGATAAGACATAGAGGTGGATTGGTGAAACAAACTTCTGTATAATAGTGTACATATTTCTAACAAATTTTTCTTTCAATAATTAATAGGATACAGGGGTATGTTGTGACACATCACCCTTTCATGTCGCAACATAAGTGATAGAATGAGGAAAATATGAAACTAACGCCAATGTCGTGATAAAGAGACCTTCATGTTACGACATAGAGTGCAAACTGGATGATAAATCGGAACTGAGGACGATGTCATAGAGTGTAAACTGGATGATAAATCAGAACTGAGGACGATGTCAAAATGAAGCCTTAATCGTGTCACGACAACGAGGGACTGATGCGGCTGTTGCAATATAGATACCCTATATCGCGAGATCGACTGTAATTTTTACAGGATCGACCCGACCCGACTTCGCAACCCAACGACTAAAACACTTGGTTTTTCGATTTTTAAAACCTTAAGACCTTAATTTCCACTCCTTATAAATTCTAAAACACTCTCTTAACCATTATGTTACACTTTAACTCTTTAAATCCTCTAAACCCTAAAAATCTTTCACTTTTATATTTCCACCAATGATGAGTTTCATTTCCATGTGACTGTTGGGCCAAAAAAATCGCCCTTTGTTTTTCTTTTTATGGATCTTGTAGGTTGTGGACCTCATTGAAATCTTGGACAAGCAAGTTGATTCTAACCATACGATAAGCTTCAATAAAAGCATGAGTGGTTTCATTAAGAGGTTGGTTTGGGTTCAAAAATCGTTTAGCGACAGATTCAACAAAAGGATGACCAAACAAATAAGGCTTACAATATGGTGAGAAAATAATAAAAAGAATCTCACCACCACAATAAGTGGAGAGCCCAGAGATTTTCTTGTAAATTCTTGTATGACGTTTTGAAAATGAGATGAGCCAATCATCCTCATTTTCAATTATCTTAATCTCTATTTTTTCTTTTCCCCTCGTTTTCTTATTTGAGCTTACGACAGCAAAAGCGATAAAAGGACAAAAAGAAACAAGCAAGAAAAATAATTATTTTGCATAAAAATTGTATTTATAGCTAGGTTAATTAAGCTTGGGCAGCTAGACTTAAAGAAAACAAGGGAATTTTGCAAAAATCAATTTATTTTGTAAGAAATAGGACTTGAACTTGAAACCTCCATTAGTTTCAAGCTCTATCATTGATCAATTAACTATTGGGCCATCAACAAATTTGTTATATAATTTTATATTTCTATAGGGTTAAAATTTAGGATGTTAAAAACATCAGCCTTAATGCTCTAACCAATAACCACAAAGAAAAACTGACAAAAAACTGATTATCAAAACAAGTCGACACTCTTTATCTTTCCTCATGGATTATGGTTTTTGCACTTGGAAAATCCTGAACTAGATAACCCTTTTCACATGCAATTGTTTAATGTTAGGTGTTCAACTTTCATTTAACTACTTGTTAATACTACAATTCGAAGTAACACTAAGAGTTAAATTCTTAAAACTTAGAACTATTTGATTTTCTTCATCTATTCATCTCTGTATAACTCTGAAGAAGACATTGTGATATTTCATGCATTGTAAAATAAAATCAAGTAGAGAAGCAAAATTTGGGTCATTTTAGATGCTATTGATAGCATCATCATACTTTCAATGGTAGTACAACCTAACATGTTCTAAAATATACCATAATCTACAATCCAATAAATTTGATCTCCATTTTTTCCTTGTATTCTTTTGGAGCATTCTTTTCTTGATTTTTTAGAAGTGTTTCATTTTTTAACATTCTATTAGTTATTCTAGAGTGAACTTTTAATTTTTCAGGATAACGAAAATATCATTATTTTGTAATTTTTATAGAATAACAATATCTAGTTTTACTTCTTAGTTTTGGCCTATATATATGAATTCCATCAAAGAAGAACTTCATTCCAAACCATAAAAAAGGTTGGTAAAGCATTCATTTTTATCTTTCTTGCTTGTTTCTTTTTGTCCTTTCATCTTTTTTGTAGAGGCAAGCTCAAGCAAGAAAACTAGGGGAAAACAAAAAATTGAGATTAAGATAATTAAAAATGAGGATGATTAGCTCATCTCAATTTCAAAACTTCGTACATGTATTTATAAGAAAATCTTTAAGCTCTCCACTTTATGTTGTGGTGACATTATCTTTATTATTTTCTCACCACCTTGTAGGCCTTATTCATTTGGTCATCCTTTTGTTAAATCTGTCGCTAAACGACTTTAGAACCTAAACCAACCTCTTAATGCAATCTCTCATGCTCCTATTGAGGCTTACCATAAGGTAAAAATCAACTTGCTTGTCCAATATTTCAATGAGGTCTACGACCAACTAGATTTATCAAAAGAAAATGAATGGGAAATTTCTTTGGCTTAAGAGTCACAAGGAAGAGAAAATCATCATTGGTGGAAAACTCCCATTGATCAGCTTAACCCAAGAGTGCTCCACGAATGAGAAGAATGATTCACATATTTTATCATCTTGCTCTCTATCACGAGGGAAAAGAAGAGTGCAAATACTTCCTCAATGCATGCTGTAGTGGATAATTATGTCCCTTATGCCTTTCCTCCTAGATATGGCCTTAGTCAGCAATAGTTTTGTACCTCAAAGTCCACGACGTTAAATTTTATTTTTATTGTTTTATTTTCTATGTTTGTTTGGCTTGTCAATCTCGTGAGTCCTCAAGGCATACATGAACATGTTCATGTAGCCAATAAACATATGGTATATGGTCTCTATTGTAGTATTCTCGAGCCTTGATCCATTGAAGGAAAGGCCATATCTTAGAGAAAAGGCAGAAGGTGCATTGATAGCATTAGAAAAGACCATTAAATTCTCCCTAATTAGAGTATAATTTTTTCCCTTTGTATCATACTTGACATACATTTTCAGCATTTTATACTTAGTAATTACATTTTCTAAGTCAGTGTTGTATGGTCTTGTTTTCTTTCATTTATCCCATTTGTGTTACTAATGTCGCTGCATTTAGTATTAGTTTTTACGTCTAAAGATGTTAGTGCAGGAATCCATCATAAAAAATTGAAGCAGGAAAGCTTTCAAAGCTGTAGCCACAAGTTCGACATAAAACTGCGCCCAAATATGATATCGCATGAACACTTTTATATTGCAACAAAGACTTTAAGCTGCTAACATATCCAGAAACACCAGCGCATGAAAAATTCAAGTTGTCGCAGCGAATAAAAATATAAATTTGCGTCCAGTAATGTCGCGACAACCTGCAACTTCCTAATGCATAGACCATATCTGTATGAGTGTACAGTTGGAGTAACTAACTTGTACAGCTACAAGGAAGTTAGATCTGAGAAAAGGAGGACACCTGTACGCAGTGAAGATAAATAAAGGGGAGAGAGAGAAGAAGAGAAGGGAAGCTCGTGAAGAAATTAATCTATATTTTTTTTATTCTTTCTTAAGTAAGCTGCCATGGAAGCTTAACTTTCCAAGAGGGTGGTCTGATGCGATGAGAAGGCAACTACTTCTGACGAGGAGTGTCTAAGTGCGATGCAAGAGGAGAAATTACGGAAGGATTCTAGTAGGCTAGGAATAGAATGCTTCAATTTCTTCCTTAATTCCTCTTTAACGTTGATAAATTTTGTTGAATTTAATTGTGTATGGAAGTACCTAAATGTTAGATCTACTTTGATTTCTACTCAATTCTTTTTTTTTTATCTTTGGATTTAACCGTTTTGACCACGGAAGTGCGATTGCAGTCATGTCACTAAAAGGTGCAGTGACAAAGTTAGATCAACAAGCAAGACAACGAAAGTTTCTTGAGGCAAGAAGGAATTCTAGCCACTTGTTCTCATATGCAAAGCATTGTCAGCACTGGAAGGTGTGAGTGTTTGGGTCTTTACTGAACAGAGAAGTCAAAAGTATTGAGATCTCATAGAACTTAATTGCGGTGGCAATTTAGCTACTAGTTACCTTGTAGTCACATTTAGTGTTTGCCAACTTGCCAAATCAGGGATCCCCCCATTCCTTTATAATTGTTTTACTTCTTTAATTTTATTAATTTACATTCACAAAACATATTCATCATTCATTTCATCTTCTATTAAATTGCTCTGACAATCTGTATTATAGTTTTACAATATTTGCACTGACAGTTTTAACTCTTTTATTTGTGTAGTCTTGACTTAATTGCACTGACATTAACTCCTGACAGTTTTAACTTATTTTAACTTTTATTTATTACTAATCTATTTTATTTTTTCTTAATTTTTTTAGGTGTTTTATAACCACAAGGAGAATCCTAGTAATATTGTTAGTTTCGATCCAGAAATTGAAAGAACTATTTGGAGGAGGAGACAAGAGTAAAGAAATATGGCTGGAAATAATAACGATGTACCACAATTGACACCACAAAACCCTGTTCCTCCAGTACAGCCACAATACCTCAACAATAGACCGTTGCTACAAGAAGAGCAAAAACCAAAACATGACAATTAGAGACTTTGTTGTTCCCGCGCTAGCAACTCAGTTTGTTCACATCAAGTTGAGAATGCATTCTATGTTAATAATATCAGAAGGAACTCATATGATAATTCGTATAACAGTGCAAATATGACTCAACATCCTTGGGGGAATCAGAATGCGTCCACATTTTGATATGGAAATTCCTCAAATCAAGGGAACTTTCAGCAAGGGAGTTACAACCAGCAACAACAGAATTATAATCACAATCCTTAGGTATATTCACATCCTGATCAGATGCAGTCACATAATCAGATGCAACAACATGCTCGAATGCAGCCACAGCAGAATGCAATGCCAAATATGTAAGGACAGCATCAACAACAGTAATAACAATACTCTCAACCACGATCAGATCCATTAGCTACTCCTGAAGCTTTGATGCGTGAGCATATTATGAGAACTGAAGCTATTGTCCAGTGGAATTCTTCTTCCATCCGCGTGTTGGAAGCGTAATTAGGACAACTGGCTTCTAACATGAGCACAAGACCACCAAGTGCTTTGCCCAGTGACACTGAAAATCCAAATCAAAAGGGGAAGGAGCATTGCAAGGCTATTACTTTGTGGAGTGGAAAGAAAACTGTCGAACAAAGCAACAGCTCCAATCCAGTACCTATCGTCACAAATGAAACAGCGCAACATGGAGAAGTTGCATCTAAAGAAGAAGCAATCAAAATAAATGAGGAGGAACTACTAGTAATCACACCCATGCCAACTATTCGACGTACGAAGTTGTCGATGCATCTGCCTATGTCGATGCAATCGGGTGTATCACAGCAACCTAATGTTAATATACCTTTGCCATTTCCACAGCGATTCAAGGAGAAAGAACATGACAGAGACTATCAAAAGTTTGCGACTACCTTGAAACAATTACATATTAATATACCTATTGTTGATGCTCTTGTGCAGATTCCCAGCTATGGGAAATTTATGAAGGAGCTCTTATCAAAGAAGAAATTATCCGATATCGAGACAATTGTGCTCACAGAAAGGTGCAGCGCTATATTAATAAATAAACTGCCACAAAAAATGAAAGATCCTGGCAGTTTCACAATTACATACTCCATTGGAAACCATTATTTAGAAAAAGCTCTATGTGATCTAGGAGCTAGCATCAATCTTATGCCGTTGTCAACATTCAGAAAATTAGGAATTGGTCATATGAAGCCTACTACGGTGACATTGCAACTTGCGAATAGATCTTTAGCACAACCTGAAGGGAAAATAAAAGATGTTATTGTCCTAGTTGATAAGTTTGTGTTCCCAACAGATTTCATTATACTTGATTGCGAAGCTGATAAAGAGGTGCTCATTATTCTAGGATGGCCATTTCTTGCAACGGGACACACACTTGTAGATGTTTTCAAAGGCGAGTTGATTATGCGACATAACGATGAACACGCTACTTTTAGTGTTTTCGAAGTAACCCCTTTTAGAAGTAAGGAACAATATCACCACATTGATGTTCTGGACAAGTTAATTACGGAGGAATTTAATATCAGCAGTGCCAAAAGAATATGTAGTGACATCTAAAAACAATTTCCCACCTGAACGTGACCACAAAGTTGAAGCTAATGTTTGTGAGCTCAGACATGGTTGGCAAATGAATCTTTGGATCTAACCAATAGGACGATCCCTATTTTCAAGCCATCGATTGAAGAAGCTCCGATGCTGGAGTTGAAACCATTGCCAACGTATCTGAAATATATTTTCCTTGGTGATAATGATACATTGCCAGTAATTGTCAGCGTAAGTCTTGATGCATGCCAATAAGAGAAGTTAATTGGAATATTAAAGTAGCACAAGAGAGCCATAGCCTAGAGAAATACAGATATCAGAGGCCTTAGTCCCTCCTTCTACATGTATCAAATTAGGCTGAAAGATGAGGGAAAACAGTCAATTAAATAGCAACGTAGATTAAATGAGAAAATGAAGAAAGTTATGAAGAAAAAAAATCATCAAATGGCTAGATGCAGGTATAATCTACCCAATCTCTGACAGTACATGGGTGAGCCCGATCCAATGTGTGACAAAGAAGAGCGGCACCACGATGGTAAGCAATGATAAAAATGAACTAATCCCTACGCGCATTGCTACAGGTTGGCGAGTGTGCATGGATTACCATCGTTTAAATGCTGCCAGAAAGAAAGATCACTTCCCACTTCCATTTATTGATCAAATGCTGGATAGGCTAGCTAGTAAGGCCTATTACTATTTTCTTGATGGATACTCTGGCTATAAACAGATAGCAATCGCACCGGAGGACCAAGCAAAGACAACTTTTACTTACTCGTTTGGAACCTTTGCTTTCCGTTGAATGCCATTTGGTTTATGTAACACACTAGCCACATTCCAAAGGTGTATGATGGCCATCTTCCTTGATATGATCGAGGATTCGTTGGAGGTATTTATGGACAATTTTTCTATTTATGGTCACAATTTTGATGAATGCGCTGACAATTTAGCCAAAGTATTGAAGCGATGTGAGGACATCAATCTGGTGTTAAATTGGGAAAAATACCACTTCATGGCAACTGAAGGCATTGTCCTTGGCTATCGTATCTCTTGTCAAGGCATTGAAGTTGATAAAGAAAAGGTAGAGATTATTGAAAAACTACCCCTAACTACTAACGTCAAGGGAATAAGGAGTTTTCTCTGTCATGTCGAATTTTATCGACGCTTCATCTGAGATTTCTCCAAAATAGCAAAACCTCTCTGCTCCTTGTTGGAGCAAAATAAAAAGTTTTTGTTCGATGATGCTTGTCTAGAAGCATTTGTTAAAATTAAGCAGCAGTTAGTGCAGGTACCTATTATCGTAGCACCTAATTGGTCCCAACTGTTCAAAGTGATGTGTGATGCGAGCGACTATACTGTTGGTGCCGTACTTGGACAACTCAATGACAAGGTATTTCACACAATATATTATGCTAGTAAAACTCTAACTGAAGTGCAGGTAAATTATACAACTACAGAGAAAGAATTGCTCGCAGTAGTTTTTGCATTTGACAGGTTTCACTCTTATCTTGTCGGTGCAAAAATTACAATTTACTTATCATTCTGCCTTGAGATACCTCTTTGCCAAAAAAGATGTCAAACCCAGGCTGATTAGATGGATCCTATTATTATAAGAATTTGATATTGAGATTAAAGACAAAAGGATCGGGGAACTAGGTAGCAGACCACCTATTTCATTTGGAAATTGGAGGTGATGATGGGAATACGTCACAAATTATCAACGCATTTCCAGATGAGAAACTATTCTTTTTCGACACAGCTCCATAGTATGTAGATGTCGTCAATTATTTAGTCTGTGGAAAGTTTCCGCTGAGTGCAATTGGTCATTGGAAGGTTAGATTTCTTCGAGATACTATGAAGTACGATTGAAATGAGCCATATTCTAGGTATGCACTGACAATATTATTTTTCGTTGCTTTCTTGAAGAAGAGATGCTCTCTATCGTGACGCATTGCCATGATGCTCCTTATGGAGGAAATTTTGGTGGTGTTAGGACTGCTGCAAAGGTCCGTCAGACAGGATTTTACTAGCCGACATTGTTTCGAGATGCCATAATTTCATTCAGCAATGTGGTAAATGTTAGCTTATCGGATCCATATCTCGACACAATGAGATGCTTCAACAACCTATCATGGAGGTTGAACTTTTTGATGTCTGGGGTATGAATTTCATGGGACCATTTCCTAATTCTTTTGGAAATGTTTATATTCTGGTTGTTGTTGACTATGTTTCAAAGTGGATCAAAGCAATAGCTGTTCCCAAGGATGATGCTCGGACATTGTTAAAGTTCTTTCACACATACATCCTTACATGGTTCAACACACATCGAGCATTAATAAGTGATCAAGGCACTCACTTTCATTGTAATCAAGTGGCGACAACTTTAAATTGTTATGGTGTGAAGCATCGCATGGAAACCACATATCATCCGTAAACAAATGGCCAAACTAAAGTATCCAATCGGTAAATCAAAAATATTCTTACAAAGGTAGTTAATCCATCTAAGTGTGATTAGTCTTCGTGACTAAATGATGCATTGTAGGCGCTTCGCACAACTTACAAAACACCATTAGGGATGTCGCTATTTCAATTAGTTTTGGTAAATCCTGTCACTTGCCTGTAGAACTTGAACATAAGGCCATGTAGGCAATTAAGCAAGTAAACATGGATTATGATGCTGCTAGGCAGAAGAGATTGTTAGACATTTCGAAATTAGAGAAAATTCTACGCCACACTTATGAAAATGCTGCCATTTACAAGGAAAAAACTAAGAGATGGGATGACAACATCATTTTGCGGCGACAATTTTTTACTGGTCAGTTAATGCTTTTATTTAATTCACATTTAAAATTACATCTAGGTAAATTGTGCTCCAGACGGTCAGGTCCCTCCGAAGTTGTCGAAGCATTTTCACATGGTGCGGTGACAATCAATGATTTAAGCGATGAGTACCAATTTAAAGTGAATTTCTAACGATTAAAGCACTACTTTAGCCCAGACACTAACGACCAAAACGAGACCATTAACCTGGTCACATTTTCTTAGAATGTCATCACAATTTTTCTATGTACTTCTATATTTTATTTTCTTTTAATTCTTTTCTTTAGTTTTCTGTAGGAATAAAAGTTATCCTTCTTGTTGATGCACAGAAACTCAACTTGTCGATGTAATTAATTGTTGACTCATCGAAGTGTTTCAAGAAAGAATCATGTCGATTGATTCAACTTTTTCCCCAACCGTTGGATCGATTCAAAAAACGGACAATATGTGTCATCACATTTATTGGTTATAGACACAGTGTCCTCTCACATCAATGGAAATCATCACGCCTTTTAGGTTTCATCCTCTATAAAATACCCTATTGTGCCGACTATGTTCTTTACACTCACATCCACCATTATTGTTGTAATCTTTCCTTTTCTTCAACTTACAAATTTTTTGCAATTTTCACTTTCTTCTCTCATTTAGCTATGGCCAAAACTCGAGGTTCCAAAAGCCCTTCAAAACCAATCGCTGAATCATCGACGATGATGGTTCGTAACCTTGATCAGCCAACACCTAAAGAGCCAATCTTGTTCTTAACCAAAGAGGCTAAAGACCGTTTCCATGAAGTTATGTTGAAGCGAAACTACCACCCAGAGCAGGGATTCCAACTATACCCACTACTAATGCTGGGGAAGTAAGTGGTCAAAACCATTTTGTGCTTGGGATGGGAGAAGTTCTACTACCATCCAAAGGGGTATTCTCCGTCATTTGTAAGAGAATTCTATGCCAACCTACTTGATCAGGACCAGGAGTTTATCTTTGTCTGTGAGGGATTGGTGCCATGGGGCGCTGACAATATAAATGCCCTCTACAACATTGTCGAGGGAGAGGATGAGCATGTCAAGTTTCTGGAGAACTTGATAGAGGAAGGTGCTGATTTTCTGCTGAATGATTTATGCATCGATGGTGCTGTTTGAATTGGAAACAATCCAAACAATTATACAATGCACCGTCGTTTCCTCACAATCCAGAGTAAGGTTTGGTTTCACTTTATTAGTTATCGCCTCATGCCTTCCACTCACAGCACTACAGTAACGCTAGATAAAATGTGTCGGATACATTTCATCATAAAGGGTCATTGGATAGAGGTCGGGGAAATCCTTTACCAAGAAATTGCAGAGTCTACCACAAAACAAACATGTATCTTACCATTCCCTTATCTGATCATGCTGTTATGTCAATAGAGGGGCTTTGTGCCTCATGAAGGAGAAGAGTTTCTAAAGAATAAAGGTCTTATAAATGATGTCTCGATGGAGAGAATGATGAGGGGGCAGGAAACCCTATTGTAAAGGAAGCACCATCAAAGAAAGAGAAAGGAAGGCAAATAAGAAAGACAAGGAATCCCATGCGCCCACAGATCCTTAACTTTGGAGGAAGATTACTAAAATTGAGCAGCTCACTACCGAATGAAGTGCGACAAATCAAACTTGTCAGCACAATGGAAGAGATGGAGTACTCACAAAACTTATTCTATGCCTACACCAAGGCATGGAATACTACCCTTGTAAGCACACTACGCAACATGTGCAAGCAGCCCTTGCCAAAATTTCTAGAGTTTCCCACTATAATTAGGGAGCCCACACCATCAACAGACAAGGCTGCTTCAAAAGGGAAGACTCTGTTTGGCTCTCCCCACATGGTCCACATTTCCAACGATGAGGACCAGGAAGTACATTTTAGGGATGTAGAGGACTGTCTTCGTAATATCGGTAGCCTCTTTGAGGATGAGTTTTCAAATAGTTTGGGGGCAAATATGGCAAAAAAGGCAGCTGTTACTACAGAAGAGGAGAACATAACCATGGCCTCTGTGAGTGCTGAGAAAGTGGAGGAAGAAGAGAAGAGAGAAGAAGCAAAAGAAAAAGAAAAAGAAGAAGAATTTGTAGCAACAAATTTATCAGAGGAATTTGTAGTCGTACCTACCCATGTGGATGCATCTACTGAAGAACTGGCGCCATTTGGTGTGAGTCAGGCCAAGGTCGTAACATCAAACAAAGAGGATCTTAATCCTCTAGCTATCGTGCCTTATGTGGCACCACTTGCTGAAATTCATCCTTTTGATGTTACTATCGATGAAGCCAGTACCCAACCGAACCTAGAGGAGCATTCCACCACCCTGATTGAACCATCAGAGAAAAAGCGCAAATGTAAATTAAAAAGAAGCGCAAAGAGGAGCACCCCAAAAAAAAGAAAAACTACAAAGCAGCCACATCCTCAGCTACGACACATTGAGTTAGTTTATACTTTTCAATACTTAGTTTAGTTGCATGCATTTCATATAGTTTTCATTACATTTTAATTGTCTTTGCATTTTATTTGTCAGCGCATTTACATTGTAGTTGCATTTCCATTAATATTTGTATAATATTGTCAGTGCATTAGGGACAATGCAGACTCTATGTTTGGGGGGAAATATGTATGGCAAGGAAATGCAATTGCACCCACAAGTTTAAGAATTTATTCGTCTTTTTAGTTGAATGAAAGTATGCAAAGTTATGAAAAATGTGTCTACAATTTTTCATTTTATGCTTAATTCTTGAATTATTTGAGATGCTATTGTGTGAATTGGATGAATTTGTATCCTTCTATTTTTGGATGAATGGTTGAAATTGCATTAGTAATAAATGAGTAGTATCATTATTTGAATCTTGAATTAACTTACCATTTGCAACTATGTATATAATTATATCTACTAATAAAAGACACTCAAATGTGAGTGCATTGTGACTTATCAAGGGGGAACACTCCAATGCAAGTGTTAGAAAAATTATCTAGCCAAAGGTTGTCACTACAAGAGTGTGTGTTGGCAATTGCATACTCCCTGGGGGTTTATTGCACCCCATCGTTACTGCCCAAGAACAAGGGTATAGTAATGCAATGACATCTCTCAGTCACATACACACGCACACACACACATATATATGTGTGTGGTGTGTGTATAGAATAATAAAAGTTGTATTAGTTAAAAAGATTTAAGATTTAAAGCATGATGCTAGCATTAGTGAAATTGCAGTTTTGATTATTCATACCTATAAATTGTTGACACAATTTTCTATCATATGAGTCTAATTTATACATTAGGATCCCAGAGAATTTAAGTTGCTAGAATGATTATTGCGGTGACAAAAATTTTGATATGACTTTGCTAGCTTTTATTTACTTGAGGACAAGTAAAAACTCAAGTTTTGAGGTGTGATAGCACTAGAAAAGAACATTAAATTCTCCCTAATTAGAGTATAATTTGTTCCCTTTGTATCATATTTGACATACATTTTCAGCATTTTATACTTAGTAATTACATTTTCTAAGTCAGTGTTGTATGGTCTTATTTTCTTTCATTTTATCCCATTTGTTCTACTAATGTCGCTACCTTTAGTATCAGTTTTTGCATCTAAAGATGTCAGCGCAGGAATCAATCATAGAAGATCGAAGCAGGAAAGCTTTCAAAGCTGTAGCCACAAGTTCGATATAAAATTGCGCCCAAATATGTCATCGCATGAACACTTCTAGATTGAAACAGAGACTTTAAGCTGCTAACATATCTAGAAGCACCAGTGCACAAAAATGTCAAGTTGTTGTAATGAATAAAAATATAAATTTGCGTCCAGTAATGTTGCGACAACCTACAACTTCCTAATGCATAAACTTGATCTGCGTGAGTGTACAACTGGAGTAACTAACTTGTATAGCTACAAGGAAGTTAGATCTGAGAAAAGGAGGACACCTGTACTTGCTAGTGAAGATAAATAAAGGAGAGAGAGAAGAAGAGAAGGGAAGCTCGTGAAGAAATTAATCTATATTTTCTGATTATTTCTTAAGTAAGTTGCCATGGAAGCTTAACTTTCTAGGAGGGTGATCTGATGCGACGTGAAGGCAACTACTTCTGACGAGGAGTGTCTAAGTGCGATTGAAGAGGAGAAATTACGAAAGGATTCTAGTAGGCTAGGAATACAATGCTTCAATTTCGTATTTAATTCCTCTTGAATGTTGATAAATTCTGTTGATTTTAATTGTGTGTGGAAGTACTTATTAATGTTAGATATACTTTGATTTCTGCTCAATTCTTCTTATTTTTTTTATCTTTGGATTTAACTGTTTTGACCACGAAAGTGCAATTGCAGTCACAACCACTGGAAGGTGCAGTAACAAAGTTAGATCAACAAGCAAGACAATGAAAGTTACTTGAGGAAAGAAGGAATTTTGGCCACTTGTTCTCAAATGTAAAGCATTGCCAACACTGGAAGGTGTGGCTAATGTGAGTGTTTGGGTCTTTGCTAAACGGAGAAGTCGAAAGTAGTGAGATCTCATAGAACTTAATTGTGGTGACAATTTATCTACCAGTTACCTTGTAGTCACATTTAGTGTTTGCCAACTTACTAAATCAGGGATCCCTCCATTCCTTTATAATTGTTTTACTTCTTTAGTTCTCTTAATTTACATTCACAAAACATATTCAAGATTCATTTCATCTTCTATTAAATTGCTTTGACAATCTGTATTACAGTTTTACAATATTTGCACTGATAGTTTTAACTCTTTTATTTGTGCAGTCTTGACTTAATTGCACTGACATTACTCCTGACAATTCTTCTTATTTTAACTACTTTTGCTTCGAGAAATTTAAGCAACAAGAACACTATCATCATGGGATCGATATCCAACAGACTCACATTTGTCTTTTATACTTGCATCGACAGTGTCCTCTTACACATTATTGTTGTGACGTTTACAACGCGATTAGGAATCCTTATCCATTGAAGCATGCATTGATGAAATATCTGAAACCTTCTTGTCCCCCGTGATAGAGAGAAAATTGATAAACCTTGTTAAACGTTCTACTCGATCGTAGAACTCCCTCGAGTTAAGCTGATCAATGGGAGTTTGTAACGTGTAGGTTTGTGCAAGTGTACACAGTCATTATCAAGTAATAAGTAAGTATTGAGTTATTGTCTCCACAGGGATTGTATTTATGTTAAATCACTTAACTGTAAAATTATATTAACAACTAGGTAAATTTTAAAAACACAATATGATTGAGAACTGATGATTAAATATTCTAAATGCAATGATCCTTAATGCAAATTAACCTAAGTACGTAAGGCATATGTATGAAATGAATTTTAGCAAGATTAAACACAATTTGCAACAATTATAACATAAATAAACTAGGACAATTACTTTGATTAAATTCAATTTATTATCAACATGCTTAATAACATTCGGAAAAACATTCCATGGCAACTCAATCTTTCATGAGTTTAGAAACCACATTAGGTCCTTTCGGAATTCTTTACTTAGTAAATACACATTTTACTGATCCTTATTTACTAAGGGTTTCTTAGCATTCGTGCGAGGTAACAGGGACGTGTTAGGTTTGAAATAGTTTAATCACACAAATCTAAAAACTATGCATATAACAGAGCTTGGTTAGAGTTGTTATGTAACCTGCAATTTAATCGGGTTAGGATCTAAATTGAGCATGCACATTTCAATTATGTGTCTACTAGCCATCGTCTAGTTAGGATTGCTCAACTAATTCAGGTGCATTTCAATCACGTATGAACGAAATATAGACTTGATTTTAATTGAAAACATGATTGATTGAGGCACAAACATCATAAGCATGGATGAAATAAATATTATTAAATCAAAGCAATTATCCTAGCTTAAATAAAATTAAGCTAACATTGTTGTAAACAAGAACAAACAACACATAGCAAACATTTTCGTATTAAATTAAAGAAAAGAAAGATTAAACCCAAATCAAAGTGGCTGTCACCCAAGACTCTGATCGAAGAGGGCTCTTTCGTTCCTTCGCTTTGCTCCTTTGCTGATGGCTCTCCATGGTGGCCGACCAAGGGCTCTTTAAGAGGCTTAATTGCTAAAATCTCTATGAAGAGATGATGCTAGGCGTTTGCTAAAATCTCTATGAAGAGATGATGCTAGGCGTGAGAAATGGGAAATGCTAGAGAGAATTGAGAGTAAGGAAAGAAAGATGAGGGATGATTAGGAATGGTAAAATGAGGTCTTATTTATATGTGAAGAGAGGATAGTAGTTTACTAAAAATAGAGTCTTCAAGCTTCTTTAAAGGGTGGCCGACCATGATTAGTGGAATTTGAATGAATATTTGCTTGGTTTTTAAGCAATTTAAATGCCATAGCAACTCAGGACTGAGACTTGGTCAAATGTAAATCTTCGTGCAAATCTCTGATTTCTTCAACATTGCAAGGACCTTCTGCAATTAAACCAAAAAGTAGTTTATGAGGACAACCATGTGTAGCCGAAATGGGTTGACTTGGTTTTCAATTTGGATGATTTTATATTTTATTATTTAATTTAATCATGCATGACCCACTTTATGTCTTAAAAATATAATATGTTCAAATAAATATAAAATAAGCAATTTTATGCATGAAAACTATATAATAAAGCATAAAATCACATTTTAATAATTTCTATGTCCTAATTTCATATTTTCACATATTTCATTAATTTATTAAATATTTACTTAGTTTTAACAATGAATTTAAGTAAAAATGTGATAAATTACGTAGAAAAAATCCTATATATTTTTCAGTTTACAGAGTTTTCCACGAATGATTAGTTTCTTTTCCATGTGGTTGTTGGGCCAAAGAAATCACCCTTTGTTTTTGTTTTGATGGATCTAGTAGGTCGTGGACCTCATTGAAATCTTCGACTAGCAAGTTGAGTCTTACCATATGGTAAGCTTCAATAGGAGCATGAGTGGTTTCATTAAGAGGTTGGTTTGGGTTTAAAAATTGTTTAGTGATAGATTTAGAAGAAGGATGACCAAATGAATATGGCTTACAAGATGGTGAGAAATTTATTAAAAGAATCTCACCACCATATATAGTGGAGAGCTTTGAGTTTTTCCTATAAATTCTTGCATGACATTGTGAAAATAAGAGGAGCCAATCATCCACATTTTCAATTTGAACTTACTTTGAGCTTCAATTTCTCATTCCTTGCTCAACCATTTTGAGCATATTATATATTGTTTTAAAGGTCTTATGGGGTAGAATATAATAATAAAATTTATTATTTAAAAATTCCAATTTTACCCATAAGTAATATGCCTCAAAGTTCCCTAGTAAACATTATTTTCCAACAGTATAGCCTAACATGTTCTAAAATTTACCATAATCTACAATCCAATAAATTTGATATCCATTTTTTCCTTCTATGCTTTTGGAGCATTCTTTTCTTGATTTTTTAGAAGTTTTTCCTTTTTTTTAACATTCTATTAGTTATTCTAGAGTGAACTTTTAATTTTTTAGAATAATGATATCGATTTTTTGTAATTTTTATAGAATAACGACATTTAGTTTACTTTTAAGTTTTAGCCTATATAAATGAATTCCATCAAAGAAGAACTTCATTCTAAACCATCAAAAAGGCTGGTAAAACATTCATTTTATCTTTCATTCTATACAATTTTCTCTTGCGCTGGTGCTTTTAGATATGTTAGCAGCATGAAATCTTTGATAAATTGTGGAAGCATTCATGTGACGACATGTTTAGCTGCAATTCTTGATCAACTTGTGATCGCAATTCTGAATTCTTTCCTACTCTGATCCTCTTAGGTGGATTTTTGTGCTGAAAACTTTAGACTCAAAACAAGTGCAAAATACAGTGACATCAATAGCACGAAAGAGATAAAATGAAAGAAATTAAGATCAAATAGCATTGAGTTAGAAAATGCACATCCTAAGTATGAAATGCTAAAAATGCATGCTAGAAATGATACAAAAGGAACAAATTATACACTAAATTAAGGAGAATTTAAGTGTAATTTCTAGTGCTATCACACCCCCAAACTTAAGTTTTTACTTGTTCTCAAGTAAATAAAAGTTAGCAAAGTTATATTAATTTTTTGTCACGACAACCATTATCCTAGCAACTTATATTCTCTAGAATCCTAATGTATAAATTGAATTCATATGTTGGAATATTGCGCCAACAATTTATAGGCATGAATAATCAAAATTTCATGCTCATACATTTTTCTTTTCAGAGACTAAACAAACTTTTCTTTGCTCTTTCTTCATTTTTTTTTTAGCATGAGACGTACATGTTTTTGAAAATTTCCTCAAATGTTGATCACCAAGACAACTTTAGTTAAGATGGGTGTAGAAAATTAGGATAACTTAAAAAGATGATAATGTGGCTTATAATGTAGGTACATTGCAATAAGCAGACCTTTAAGCTCAAAATTACAGTTTCAAGGGTCTAATATCATAAGGTTGCCTTGAAAAGGCTCAAACGACCCAAAGAAATAGTGCCTATATCATTTTAGATTTTTATGTCTCCTAGGATTTCGCCTCAAGAAAGTTACTAAGTCAATTCTAAAGATATAAACCTTCATGCATGTCTAATCTCAATAGAAACTAAGTGTTCATGGCAAACATTAACTAAGACTAAGATCATACAAGCATTTCATTCTTCATGATAACATACATTCACTCAGATAGAATCATCATTCATGCTTGCATACAGACTATCTTATTAACAAAAATTTCTCTAAACATTCATTTATTAAAAACATACTTATGAAATAAATGATTGAAACATACTTGAAAAATTTAAAAATTTGAGCAATTTATTTAATTTACCTTACCCCCCTTTTAAAAAGAAATAATGTCCTCATTGCAAGAACAAAGTAATGAATGAAAACTGAACACCATGTAGGGTTGTAAGGAAAGAGAGGTGAGTCATTAAGACAGCTTAAATACCAAGACTTCCTTAACAATCCAATCATAGACATGTTCATTCCCATTACCACATCACTTAGTCTTTTTCTTTCTAAAGAAGTATTAAGTTTATTCATGATTTCTATGTTTTATTCTGCAAAAATTAAATCCTATTTACGAAAGAAATAAATTTCTAAAAACCTAAAAACAATTAAATAAATAACAAGACAAGAATCCCCTCTTTTATTTTTCTGACTCATTCCCCTTGTCTTCTTCAGCTCCATCTTCACTTGCATAGTCAGTATCTTCCTTCCATGTCTCAAAGATAGCATCTGGGAACTCAAAAACAAAAGTGTTAGAGATATTCTTAACAGTATTTCGAATTAAGTCATCTCTAATCTTTGCATATTTCCAGTAAGTTTGTTGTTGATTATGCATGAACTTGCACATATCCATCATAATTGACAACTTCGATTTCTTTGAAGTGCTTGCAGAAGTCGGCATTGGAGTTTTAAATTCAGGTTCAACACTTAGCTTGATTGTTTCTTCTTCTTGCTCAACCTTTGGTTCAGGGTTTGTAGATCCCTCAACTGGTTTAAGATTGTTCGGTTCCTTATCAGATTCTTCTTTTTCAATGTCTGTAACTGAATTAGCTTCAGTTTTAGTTTCATTTGTTGATTCCTCGGTATCTAGCTCAGTTGGCTCTTCTTGCTCGCCTTGATTCAACTCATGCACCTTCTCTACTAACCTTTCAAGATCATGATTTGTAATGTACCCTTGAACATATTGCCCCTTCAGATTTGCTTGCGTTTTAACATGGGCCCTTAAGCAAAGTGAAGTGATTAATGATGGAAAATAAGCCCTTCCTATCTTCTTTTTAGCATAATCATGAATCTCCTTGAGAATAATTTTCCCAACATTAATGGACTTTTCTGTCAAAATTGCATACAACAAGAGCATCAGTTCCATCGAGATGGTGGAACTATGTGAGATAGGCATGAAACTGTAGCGAACGAAATAAAACCATACCTTTGTTACCGACTTTAAGTATTCTCGTCGGCAAGAATGGCTCCCAAACTTTCTTATAATCCATTGGGATCCCGGATTTGTCACAACATCAAGCACTTGTTGAAGAAAATCTTAATTGATATTGTTCATCATAGGGTAGTACTCATCTTCTTCAACATCAAGTAAGTTAAACAAATCATTGATGGACTTAGAAGTAAGAGGTACCTTTTTTTTTAAATGATGACCTCAGTAACATCTTGCATAGCCAAACTAGCATAGAACTCTTGAACTAGTTCATCATCAAGAAGTGAACGAGCATCACAAAATCGTTCCCACTTGAGAACATTGATTTTGTTTCTAATCGGTACAGGAACAACCATCAAATCATGACTCTTCAAGTTAAAACCTTTTTCCAGCATCATAGGTTGATGCTTAAAGATTGAATCAAATCTCTCTTTCACTTCTTCATCGATCAAAATCAGATTTTCAAGAGTAGTCTTGGAAGATCTAGTTCTTTTGCAAGACATGATATCTTTTTCGAAAATTCGACAAAGTTCCGACATAAGGGAGAGAAGAGAAATCAACAAGGTGGTGTAAGAACTTAATAAAGCAAAAACCTTGCGACGGCAAGGATGGTACAGCAACAACAATAAAGTGCGACAGCAACGTTAGTGTGTAACGACAGCAACGACGATGTGCGACAGTAACGTTGGTGCTTCGACAATCTTCTTGCGATGGAAATAGGTGATTTCGGCAACAAGGGAAGAAAAACTAGGGTT